>CM075771.1:50138825-51353825 GCA_037974665.1 Ehretia macrophylla | reverse complement strand
AAGCAAAAAAAAAAAAAAAAACTCCTTGTTTTCTTGGTCATGATGAACGCAACCCTTTCAAATTGCAATGGTATCACCTTTCATTAGTGACTATTAAGCCAACTCTAATAGTGTCTTTATTTTTTTCTCTATATTTCGAGAGTCATTACTTTAATATTTTTTTATTTATGTTTTTCATTATTAGTCAAATTTTTATTTTATTGTTTTTAATTTAAAACTTTTAAATAACTTGTCAAATGTTGCTTTTTCAATTGCAGGGAGCCAACTTTATGGCTCTCTACATTTAATGAGCCTTTTATAAAGAATAGGGGCTCTGAATTTTTGGGAGCTCCTAATAGGGATGCTGCTGTAGCGTATTTTGTAAATTTGGCTCCCTAAAATTAGGGACAATAACGGTTCAGATAACTGCAAAAAATGAAAAAATTGTAATTGAAACCGTTTAGCAAACCTATAATCATAACCGTAATTAACCGAAACCTAATGGTTTTAAAAATTACTAACCATAACCATAACCTTTAAGAATTTAAAAAACTACGGTTAATTGTAACCGCAACTGTTTAACTGAAAAAATAAAAAATTAGTTTAAATAAAAAACCTAAAAAAGTATAAAATTTTAATTTAAAAGTAAAAAAAGAAAAAATAAAAGAATCCAAGGCAATGATACAATTTGAGATAAATTACATAATTATTTTAAGAGAAAAAATCAAAATCAAGAAGTTATGCAAAAAAAAAAAAAAAAATTCATTCACAACTAAAGCAGAAAATTCTTGAGTAGAAGCATTGATCTAATAAGTTTAGCTTATCTCTTTTAATTGAGCTTAGTCCACTTTTTTTAATTGAGTTTAGTTCAATTTTTTATTATTTTAACTACTAATTTAATAAGTCTTCTATTATTTTAATAGTATATATATATTAGATTTATTTATTAAATTAATAATCGAGTTTGAGTTTTATTTTTTTAACGTCTAAAATCAAAACTTATCGATTTACCTAGCTGTTACTTCTTATAAAAACCAAACCTTAACAAATACCACATCAATTTTCGTTCGGACGAATACCTGCTTGTTCGGATTTAAGCGTTAACCATTATCATCCCTACCTAAAATGCTTAGGAGTCATTTTAGGAAAAACATTGGAGAGGGACTTAGAACAATCTAGTTATATGAAAAGCCTTGCAAAGGTTTTAGACGTTGTCTAGGACACAGTTTGTGAGACTCACACTGACGCTTGTTTTCACATGCCAAAAAGAGTGTGGACTCCACGAACATTTTGTAGACCTCTCTTATATTGGTGGTAGTTATCATGTCACTATTCACTAGTACAGTCCAAATACAGTTGCACTGTTAGGAAAGTAAGAGAAAAGAGATTAGAAGATAAGAGAAAGTAAAGAGAGAAAAATATAACAAAAAGAAAAGGAAATAGCATTTTTATTGATACTTGTTATGCAATTTCACAATACCGAAGGCTAGAGAAGCTTTATTTGTCATTGGATTTTGCTTGCGCTTGAAATACAAGGCTCAATCTATCACTTTCTCACTTCTTGCATTTTTATATTATCAAAGTTGTGCCCTACATCCAGTGTTGTTCATCTTCCACGAATATTCAATATTTCATGTCTGATTCATTTCAAATTAAGTCACACGTGAGGGAGAGTGTGAGAATTAAGATGAAATATCATGATTCTTAACATCGTATCAGAGTCTAAGTCATAGGTTCAAGTCTCGCTGCCACTCATTTAAAATTATTAAAACTATTCATGAGCAAGACTCAAAAAATGAATCCTGGTTGCATGTGCGCGGCATGTTCAAGATAATAAATAATGAGAATTGCTAAACACCACCTTATTTTTATCACTCAAATATCACTTCATATGTGTATGCATAATTGGCATACTAAAAAGAAGAAATTTTTTTTGTTATTTTAGCATGTCAACTAAGTATCTATGTAGAAAGTGGTATTTGAATGATAAAAATAGAGTGGTATATAGCAATTCTCTAAACAATATAATAAGTTTTTTTTTTAACAATTTAAACTTTTAAATAATGTGGTAACTTGAAATCTACCACTATCTTTATGGAAGTTTAGATAATCATGAAACACATTTGGGATATGTATACATCTTAATTTTTTCATAACATGCCCCTTTTTAAGGGATTTGGATCCTAACTACGAATTTGTTCTAATTTTCTAACATTGCATCTTAGCCATTTATTCACTTAACAAAAGCATTTTTTTTCCAATATTTGTAGTTTAAAATTCAAATGAATGATTATGATACAATGTTAGAAGGTTAAAATAATTTGTAGTTAGGAGAGGATGATAATCCTTTTTAAGTCTTTATAACTTTTTATCAAAAGGCAGCACCAGAGAAAAGGATTTCAAAAAGAACCATTCAAAAAGACATTTTTCTCTTCATGGGTAAAAACACTATTATATAATAATACTAAAATATATATACTCTTTAAGAAACGTTCCAACACAAGACTTCTCCCATATAGGGACTTGTGAAGGTTTTTATTGTTTTAGGTATCGTATTAGATGCCTTCACATTCTAAACATCAACTTAAATATTGGTATGACCGCTAATTTCTTTTGCAATTTCTTCCTTACTTTTTATGGAACTTATGTTAAGAAAATATATTCAATGAATATATACTTTACATAAAAATGCTAATTGTGAACTGATATGTGATGCTTCAATCTCATAGTTTAGGGAAGCTACACTGAGCTGCAAGCATGAGCATACTGAGAAAGTATTAAAAGTTTCAATTTTGTTTTTATTGTTTTTCTAAAGTTTTAAATTTATCCCTATTATTCAAGGACTAAATTAAAATTTTCTGAGAAACAATAAAAATAGATTTGATTTTTAAAAAAAATAATAGAAACTAAATTGACTAATTTTGTATAATTAGAACAAATTTGAAACTTTAGAGAAATAATATGGACGAAATTAAAACTTTTAAAGAAACAATAGGGACAAAATTGAAACTTTTGAAGAAATAATAGGGATAAAATTGAGAAATTTTAAACAATAAGAACCAATTGAAACTTTTTTGAAACAATAAAGACTAAATGTAATATTTTTCCTTAATAATTTATATTAACTTACCATCTCATCTAAAAGTTTAAACTATTAGAGAGTAGTTTATTTTATTAATTTATTATCATTAACGTGTGTCGCACGTGCAAGCAGGATTTGTTAATTTTGTGCTTTGCACATGAACAATTTTAATATTGTTTAATAGATAGTAATAGATATGAATCTAAGACTATTTGATAATTTGGACTCCGATACAATACTAAATTACTACGCTCATCGAAATGTTTAAACTATTAGAGAAAGATTTATTATTTTCTAAAAACCTAAATATTAATTTGATGTGGAACCAGTGCTGGTTATAAGTCCAATTGCGAGGTTCTTTTTTTTTTTTTGTGGACAACGAGGTCACGCTTGCTGAATAGTCAGAACAAGGTTCATTGTCATGGTCTTCCCTTTAGACTTTATATACTTGCCAAAATAGGTGGGATATATATGGAGAAATGGAACAGAGGAAGATTTCAAACGAATCTTGATGAAAATTCAAATAATAGAAGTAAAAGTTTGGTGAAAATTCAATGAAAAATTAGAAGAATAATAATAGAAGTAAAAGTTTGAATGCACGTTTGACGAAGAACAAAGGCTGTTGCGTAGAATCAAAATAAATGAGAAAATATAAACAGAAAAAGAGAGGAGTAATAGGATTTACTCATTCCATAAAGTTTCTTTTAAATTCTTTTTCTATCCCAAATGAACATCCAATTTTATTTATTTTTGGCTCAATAAGTGATTTTTTTAAGGGTTAATACTTGCTATAGTCCTTAGACTATAGCCGTTAAAAACTTTTAGTTCTTTAACTTTTAAAATGAATATTTTAGTCTCTGACTATGGTCGTTAGAAACTTTTAGTCATTTGACTTTTAAAATGAACATTTTAGTTTCTAAAGTTATATAAGTGAGATGCCATTAGTCCCGGATACCAATTCCGTCATATTTTTCTTAATGGAATTGTCACACATTATGCACGTGAGCTCTAAACTGACGATTTTTTAGGGACAAATTAGTAAGTTCAGTCCAGGTCAAATCCAATTGACACCATTAAAGAATGCCATGACAATTTCTTCTTTGTCGCTAGTGCTGAAAAAAATATAACTTTTCTATTGTGCTCTCATAAATGAGGCAAAATCGTTAAAAATGGACAAAATTGATATCCTAGGATAACGGTGTCTCACTGATATAACTCTAGGGACTAAATGTTTATTTTAAAAGTTAAGAGACTAAAAGTTCTCACGGCCCATAATTCAGAGACTAAAAGATTTACTTTAAAAATTAAGGGATTAAAAGTTTTTAACGACCATAGTTTATGGACTATGACAAGTATCAACCTTTTTTTAATAAAAATTTCATCTTATTTTATTCAATTTTAACAAAAATTATTATGAAAATAATGAAATTGCAGAATAAACTACCATATGAAACTTTTTTTTTCTATAAAAAAAAAATATGTCCAACTTTAGAGCATTATTTAATTATTTTCATACAAAAAGATAGAGGTAGACCCCGCCCAACTTTACAAGCCCTCGTGAAACACTTGAAGACAAGTACCTAAAGTAAAATTGGTGTTGCCAGTTAATGTCCCCGACTTATAGTATTCCACATACAATCAGAATTCATTGTCTCCTCCAAAATATTGATGGGGTTACCGCTCATTAATTAATGTGCATGGGAATCTATTTTTTTTTATTCAGTATATTCTTTTATATTTTTTAAAACTCAACATTATTCTTAAAATTTTTAAAAAATTCAATATTACCTAATATACGTCAAATATTTAACAATTTTTGTTCAATAACACTTCTAATAGTAAAATTCTGCTACAGAAAATTCTACCACTTAAAAGTTAAAATTTCATAATTAGTTCAAACAAAATCTAAAAAACATAGAAATGAATGTATAAGTTGATTTTTTTTAATGGTTTTAAAGTTTTCATATCACAACATGGACATCTTTGAAATTTGTTAGTCATGATTCTGGATTTTCCGGAATTCTGCCATTTTGTCAAACAGGTTTGGCTTAAAAAGTAGGACCATAATGAGAGATTTGTCAAAGAATTGAAGCAAACACACCTGAGGACTTTTGTTTCCTTGCTCATCTTATGGCTTCTTTAGTTGGATGGAGACAAAGACGTGATGTTTTCTTAGTTTGTAGAATAATTAATTGGAGTATTACTATATGTCACCCTTTCATTTTTTATTTGTATGATAAGAATTTATATATTAAATGTCAAATTTATCATATAAAAGGTTAAAAATTTATTATATAGAAAAGGGTTAAATATCTTGTTTCAAAATATTTTTCATTGACCACTTGACTTTTGGTCTAGTGGTATGCTCCTCGTTGCAGTAAGTGCAAGAGGTTGCAATATTAGTTTTTGTGAGTGACATTTGATATGTGTTGAACGGTTTAACCCTTTTTTCCATAAAAAAATGAGATATATGTTTTTCATTGAGAAACATTCATGTCCCAAACAGATAAAGAACCTTCAATTACAATGGACTAAACAAACTTTGCTTCTCGTATAGTCGTATATATTCATTCTTATGTATTTAGGATTTTCATTCACTTCTAGAGGATTAGGCATCCATAACTAGGAAAGAAATTAGTTCAAAGGTCAAGACGATTCATATTTGTTCCATTAAGTCTTAACTCAGATAGAGAAATTATTTTGTCAACAATAGAATATATAGTGTCATGTTCGATTATTGGAGTTGCTATTCCATCAATCTAAACTAATGTTAATCTAATAATCTCATTTCTGGTGGACTAATATTAATTTAGATTAATGAAAGGGTTTTCATAGTTGTTGACTGACAAGCTAGAGAGAGATTCTACACTTCCTACATAACTCATTTTTCTTGAAAAAAAATGCACAGAAAAGTTAATAATAACATATTATGAAGACTATTACAAACAAGTCTGGTTGTAAGTATAGAGTGAACCCCATATGTATGTGAGCTCTCCCGTATTAGAATCAATTGTCCAGTCGTGATGTTTGTAAGAATTTCTCCAACGTATTAATGAAAGATTACACATAGTCTTAGTGATAGTATGCAATTAAGTTGAATGAGTCCTTCGAATCTGATATTCAAACAAGAAAGGTGGTCTTAATTTTCAGCTGTGAAAGAAGCCTTATCTTTTGACTCGTGCAAAAGACAGAATTAGTTTATGCATTTAAGTCATAAAGAAAAACAGTCCAACCCATCTAGAGGAAGCCTATGGGAAATCAATAGGACATGACAATAGTTGAAGAAATTGACATTTTTCGATGAAGATTTAATACCTTGTTTTAATGAAGACTCTACAAACAGGTATGCTCATTAAAGGCCGGTTCTAGTATCGTTGAGGCTGATGTGAACCAACAAAAGCTGGTAATATCTCTTTCCTCATCAAGTTATATCCCCGAACCAAGTGGAGCATGCATGAAATAGTCAGATGCTTCTTCTATTCTATATCCTTCCACTTTTTGTCATTAATGTAGTAATCTCAACTATGTTCAACTCAAGAACTATTAATTATGTTTGTTTAGAGTTAGGGACGGATATATATTTTAAGTTATTGGGATAGTAGCTTCCATTAATCTTACAAAGAGTTTTAAAGTACTTTTATATTTTTATTTTGCAAAATAATTTTTGTCCCACTTAGTCTCCACAAATCCGTTAGTTTTAATTTTCAAAACTATATAGCTCCTAGTAACAAAATATTCTAGACCTATCCATTTTCAAAGTATCCAGACCCGGACTTGTTGAAAGGTGTAGAGTTTTCCAAAATCGCATAATCAACTTTAGTTCTTAGTAATTTAGCAAAAAGCTAAAACAATAAAAACTTTAGTCCTTAGTATCTGGGCTCTTCAAGCAACATCTAGGGTATGTGTAACCAAATGCTCAACCTTCATACCATGTTAAATAACATAGAATTTTATCTTAAAATTAAATAGTGTTAGGTGAAGTAACTCAAAATCTTATAATGTAATTTTGACATTAATAATTTATTAATGTAAAATAATTATTTTAAACGTTTTTCCTTATATGTGACTCGCAGTCAATATGGAAGAATTATTCTTTAACTAACACGAGAATTATAGTTTCATCTATAATTTCTTCCATTTGTGATGGTACCATAGTCCATAGAAGAATCTTTCAACCCAACGAGTATAGGAAAATTATTTTCAGTTAATGCTAAGCCTGCAAGAAATGATCAACAGTGAACTTTATTTCAAAACCCCACAATCAACTCATATGTCATGATTTCAATCAAGTCAAACAATAACAGCCAACGCCTTATACACCACGAAATGATCAACAGTGAACTTTATTTGAATATGGCATTGGTTTTATAGAATTGGAGCAACATCTAACGTGCGCATATATGTGAGTTAAGAAACATCAACTAAGCGTTCCATTGTTAGCAGCTTGTCACAAGAGGCAATCTGCAGCACAACAAAGAGTTGAGAGCATGTTCAAATCTGCCATTAAATGTACCATCCTCATTGGGATCGGAGGTAGTGAACTAATGATTTAGTTACGATAAACTGATAATAATTTCATTTATAACTAAATAACGTTTCCCATTGGGCCTTGAAACAGATACGCCATTAATGTTCACAATAAATATATTAATATTCAGAAGGGACTTGGAAGTAATATGTGGCGCCATTGATGCTCTCTTTCTCTCAATCGACAACATTATTATGCATGCACTTTCATTGATCGCTCTTGTCTGAAATGCGACAACATTCAGAGGAATTGGCCCTGGACCACTATTTTGTGTCAACTACAAAATAAAATTTGAAGAAAAGTGTGGCAATGCGTTGTATATTTTGTTGCATATGGGCAAAAATGATATTATATTCCATAAGTTATTGAGACATCAAAATTTCCCATGGGCTAAATTTCTTAAGGTCCACACCCAAGAATTCAGTAGAACAATTAGGTAGTGACTTATTATAATTAAACGTTTTGATCCGTTCGAATCACTACCACAAAAAAAAAAAAAAAAAATTCAGATGCAATATCCTATGGGACATCAGCATATTGTAATTGCTCACCTGTCTGGTGGTCTTGTTTTGAACAAATTTGTGAGAAAATCACTGAAAGACAACCAATAATTTCAGAGAAATTAAAGAAATTCAAGTCAAGTTGTTGAAAATTCAAAAGTAGACTAATTAATGAGTTGAGACAAACGTGAAGAACTTGTTAATGGTGCATGCTGGTCAGAAAGTAACTTTTTGTTTGCTTTGCACCATCTGAATCTGAAGTTTCTCATATTTCGTTAGTCCACTCTCACGTGCTTGAGAAATTAGACTAGTCGATTTGTTTGTTTTGTTCGAGCACAATAAATTCTACTATCAATTTGTTAGTCTTATTACAATCTGACACTTAGCTGATCATGATCAAACTAAAACTTTTTAGACACTGTGTATAAAAAAGTGTTACTATATGTGACTTTTTTTTTTTTTTTTTGACGTTATGCACTTTTTATGTGTATCGTGGTTGACATACCAAAAAAAAAGAGAAAATTACTCAAGTGAGAAAAATATAAAAAAGTTCAACTTGGTATGTTAATTACACTTATAGAAAAGTGGCAAATGAGTAATAGAAAAATAGATAATATTTAACATTTCTCGTACCAAAAAATCATGCTTATGAGTCAACGAGAGGGAAGTATCTATATCACTAATGGTTACTCGTTACCGAAAAGTCAATAGATTGATTGCCTGGAAAAGAGCTACTTCTCTTTGAAACTTTCCAACTTAAGGTAGTATGATGGCTAAGCGTGCATTGTTTGTATTTTTCATTTGGTAAATGACTTTCTTGAGATAAGGGTATGTTTGGGATCTATAATGTATCCTGGTACTTTGACCTAGCCCAGAGTGAACGTTTCTTCACACAGTTGCAGGATGCAAATACAACTCTTCATAGAGAGAGGTGATTGCCAGGGTTTTACTCAAATACAGTTGGAATGTTCATATTACGTGTAGAGGGTGATTGTCAGAGTTTTACTACTAACATGGTGTCTGTCTGTAATGACGGAGCTAGAATCCTAAGGTCAGGGTAAGTATGTAAAAGATATATAGCTCCATTTCTGTTTGTCGGTTTATTGTAGACTAATTATGTAGAGATATTTTAAAGGTTATAACGAAAAAAAAAAAAAAAAAAAAAAAGAGAGAGGACTCTTCATCCGATTGGGTGTTTTGACCTTGATTGAGTTGATAAATTGCCATTTGCCCTTTTGGCATTTGAGCCCAAATACGATGGTTACAGAATCAAACTTGAGGACTAGTTTCTTTTCCAATTCTTTATTTTAAATTTAACTTCAGTTTCCTTGAATTTATTATGAGCAGTCGAAAATCAATATCTGCCAAAAATTGTTAGCGGATCAAAATTATCATAATACTATCACTACAAGAAAAATTGCCAACAACGACGGTCTATCTCTTTTTTGTCGCCGAAAAAGCAACAAAAATGAGACGAAAATTTTTATACATGAATAATGACAATTTTAAGACGGTTTGGAGACGACTTAGGTATGTCGTCTCCAACCCGTCTCCCAACAGAAACGAAATAAGAGACAAAAAGGAGACGACATGCTTGAAGATATGTTCTCCGTCTCCATTTCGTCTTCCTTTTAGAGATGGAATGAAGACAAACCCTTGACACGTTTTTTTCAATTTGTTTAAATTTTTCTTCAAAAAATTCAAACAAAAAAAAATTACATAAATGGAGACGGACCATCTATTCTGTCTCCAATTTTGGAGACGGACCCAAGGTTCTGTCTCCAAAATTGGAGACGAAACTTTGGGTCCGTCTCCAAAATGGAGACGAAACCAAGGTTCATCTCAAAAATTGGAGACGGAATGGATGGTCCGTCTCCAAAAATGTAATTTTTTTTTTGTTTGAATGTTTTGGGGAGAAATTTAAACAAATTGAAAAAAACGTGTTAAGGGTTCGTCTCCATTCCGTCTCCAAAAGGGAGATGAAAAATAATTAATAATTAATAATTAAATTTTGCTTAACAATTTACCATAAACTTGTAATTAAATTACTAATTAAATAGTAAATAAAGTAATAATAATAAATGACTAGTTATCTTTATTAATTTAATTCTTCCATAATTTTTTTTAAAAAAATAGCTCAAAACTTCATTTTTCAAAAAAATCCCCATAAATTTAATATTTTATTTTAATCTAAAATTTAAGTTAATATTAATAATTAATAATAAAAATATTATTAATATTTTACCCTAAACTTGTAATTAAATTACTAATTAAATAGTAAATAAATTAATACTAATTAAATAAAAAAATCCCCAAAATCAAAAGGAGATGGATCTCCAAAAGAGGACGGACCCATGGGTCCTTTAATGGTTCGTCTCCCAAAACATGGTTAAACCAGCCACTTGAACCAATTTGTTCATTCCTCCCAAAATATTTTTGGGGGCAAATTCAAAACAAAAGAAGAAGTTGTGCCATGTCCTTTCAAAGGACTTGGCACACGGTTCAAGTGGCTGGAAATTCTAGCCACTTGAACCGTTATTTTCATTTCTCCCCAAAAGATTTTTGGGAGAAAATTCAAATTAAAAAAAAAACCATGGTTCAAGCGGCTGGAATTTCCAGCTACTTGAACCATTTTTTTCATTTTCACCAAAAGATTTTTGGGGGAAAATAAAATTAAAAAAATTTGAACATAACCTTCCCTTCCTCCCCCCCTCCCCTCCCCTCCCTTTTCTCTTACCTCATACTTCCAAGTGTTCACTCACTTTTAACCTTATTTTAAGGTAATTCATTTTTTACTTTTATTTAAATTTTGGAATTTGTTTCGGTTTATTTCATTATATATATGTTTGTATATAATGCCAAATATATGTATACATAATGATTTTAAGCTTTTTTCTTTTTAATTTCAATCTTTTTGTTGATTATATATGTAGATATGTTATATATATATATATATATATATATATATATATATATATATATATATATATATATATATATATATATATATATATATATATATATATGTTATATTGTAGATATATATAAATATATGTATATAGTGTTCTTTTATTGTGATTTTATATTTTTTTTATACCACCACATTTTTTTGGATTATATATGTATTATGTATATATGTCATATATATGTATGTATAAATAATAGATTTACGTAAATATATATAGTTTTGGTAGTTTTTTTTTTCATGATTTTAAGGGTTTTTTTTTTAAATTTCAGCTTTATTCAGTTTTTTTTCCTTTCATATATATATATATATATATATATATATATATACATACATATATATATATATATATATATATATATATATATATATATATATATATATATATATATTAACTGTTGAAGGAATGGATTCCTGAAAATGACTTGGGAATTCAACTGTTTGATCAACACAAAGCTGATCGAAAAACAAATACCTTGATTACACACATGTGCATTAGGTAATTTGTACCGAATCTGGAGTCTAGTAGAGTTAGCTGTAGAAAGCTTCTCTTTGGTTTTCTCAAAGAATCTGGTAGGAATAAGTCATTCTTAGATGCAGTGCATATCTGCTCCAGAATCTAATAAGGCAATGGTTTCTAATTTGAAATCATTGACTCTGATTGTCAACTGAACATACCATTTCTGATACATGATTCTGTTGAGAAGGTTAAGGTAATCTTCTGTAGGGGCAGAAGTACCTGATTCTTCTATCATCTTGCCAATGGCAATTTGAGTTTGTTTATCGAGTTGATCATCCTGGGAAGGATGCTCTTGTTGGTCATCATGACTTTTTACTTGAAGAAGTAGAACATCCTGCTGAAGGTGTTCATGGTCGATTATGAGATTATCAATCTCTTGACCATGCTCTCGTCTGAGTTGTTGGATCTCAATTTTCAACTGATTGGTCTCTCTTTGGAGATCAGAGATTCCAACTGGCTGGGATTTCTTCTTCTGGAAATGTCTGAGAACTTCGGAATAATTTGTATTCTTAGTCTCCTGTTGATGTGTTATGGATAAAGGTCTTTTGTCCTCTTTCTGGTCCATAAGTTCCTTAAGTCTGAGAAGATAATCTTGTTTCTCTTATGGGTCATTAATCTTACAGATCATATTGATCATAAGACTATGAGAATCTATGAGGACATTGAGTCCTTTCTGGCAGAAACATGCTCCTTTACTAGGGCATGCACATTCCTGTTCTGAGTTGGAAGAACTACTGGAATAGTAATCTATTCCAATCTAATAGATATTATCTTTGTCAGAATATTCTGAAGAAGAACTGGATGATGATTCAAGATCATCAATGGACTGGAGTATTCTGCTCTTTGTAGCTTCATCTAATTCTAATGATTGAATTAGTGATCTGACTCTGCAATTTTTTGCAAAGTGTCCTGGTTTACCACATTTGAAACAACCTGTGGATTTCTATTGTTTAGAATCATGTTTATTATATTTGGGTTTCCAATTTCTTTGTGGAAACTTCTGGTAATGTTTCTTTTTATTGTATGGTTTGTTACCATACTTCTGGTTATACTTTTGTCCAATGGACTTGTAATGATTTTTATACTTTATGGAGGGAATTCTGGATTTGTGTGTTTTCTGAGTATAAGGTGGTCGAATACTTTCCATACCATACTGTTCACACCAATTTCCTAATTCTTTTCCATTAGACTATTTTTTCAATTGTGCTTTAAAAAGAAGATACGTGCAAATCTTCAAGTAGCCTTGTTAATATGGGAGATAATATCCCCGTATGTCATTAGATCGTAATCTAATCCTGGGAATTCAAGTGAAAGGGCATCCTTCACTTGCTGAGCAAACAACTTTGGAAGTCCAGATAAAATCTTTCTTTCTAATAACCGGCGTTGTTGTTAAATCTTTGGTATAATTTACTTAGAAAGACATCCTTATACCATCAGAAGTCTTGGAGAGTGCGACATCTGAGGTTATGAAGGATTCCTGATGTACGTTTTTGATAAACTGTAGGATCACCTATGAAATGGTAGGTGATGTCATAGACTAAGGCTGATAGAGCACAAGACTCTGTCTGACCTTGATCATTAAGAATGGGTTCACCATTCTCATTGGTTTTTACCATGTTAAGGATACTGTTTTTGGTGGCTACATTGATGTGATCATCCCACCATCCTTTGAGTTGGTCATTAAAGCCATGAATGATATTTCTGGTGGCTGCTCTTTCTGAAACAGCTTGTTTATAGATGTTACCGATGATGATCATCTGTTTGGTAACACTAAGAATCTGGTATTCTGTCATACCATCTATGTTCCATTCATAAACTTGAGTACCTGAAAAGACTCTCTGAGAATGGGATTATTCAATTTAAAGATCTAGAGGTAAAGGTTTGGGATATAAATTCTTTGTATCTGGAAAAGAAATTCTATTGATGTTATCCCTCATAGAATTCTGAGAATATGAGGACTTACAATCAGAATTACTGTTTGACTGCTTGAGAACTTGAAGAGCTGGTTGGCTCGATGATGGTTCTGATTTCTTTGGTCTGGAAATCAGTTCCTGAAGAAGCTTGACATTCTTTTGTTTTGTGGATTCCAAATGTGGAATAATACTGGAAATCTTAAAAGGTAAACTCTTGATTGGAGAATATGGTTTAACCTTTGGACTGGTTAATTTAAGAGAATCAAATGATTTTGTCAAAGAAACAAGTGTCTGTTCTTTTGACTTCTGGATTGATTCAATCGGTTTAACTGGAGTTATAGAGACTGTATTATGTTTTTCAAGAATATCTTCGATATTCTGAACTTGTTTCTGTAAAGTAACTACTGAAAGATTGGTCCAATTACTTTGTTGAGCCAAGTCTTTTAGTTCTGGTAGCTCTGAAATGATTACTGGTTTTAAGTCCATTGTTCCCTCTTTGGTAGGGAGCTGTGTTGCTTGAAACGGATGGTGCTCCGATTCAATGACTTGTGTGGAATTGGGTAAATTCCATTTTCTTGTTCTTGAAATAAGAACGTCGATACTTAATGGTTTATTTTTGTGTGTAAACCAAAGAAAGAATGGTATATTAAGTCTAACAATCTGCATGGCTTGGATCCATTGGTCCTTGAATTGCCATAATTGTTTACTGGTATGAGATTTCATGTACTAGTCTCTGATTTTCTTGTTTTTCTCTGAAAGAAATTCTTCTTTCAAAGCTTGAACATCCCTTTCAAAGACTTCTTGTATCATATTAATACCAAAGTCAGAAACTGAAGGGTTAAAGTCAATAGACGATGTATCTATTGGTTCAAATTCTGGATAGACTGGGCGAGTAGTCTGGTCCTCAAATATGATTCCAATTGGAATAGAATGAGTCTAGGTTCTGCTTGTTGATAGTAAATCAACAAAGCTTGGAGTAGGGTCAGAAATACTGATCCTAGAGATGCTGGAAAGTGAACGGGATAGAACTGATTCCCTATTTCCTCTATCAATCTTAATTGAAACAGTACCATCCCCATATTGGACGATCTGTTCAATTCTGGAGTTCTGGACATTTTGGTCCTGAACAACTGGTTTGGTGGCATTTTCAATATTCCACATTTTTGGAAGTGAAACTTCGTTCCACTTGATGGTTCTGGGTATGTTAACTATTGATCTGTTTCTGTCCATATTCCATAAAAGAGTTTCCCCTTTCTTTCTAGGATTGGTTACAGATCTGGGATTTAATCACGTAGTCATTAATTTATAATTAAAACGATAAATAACTTCATATGCATATGTACCACAATCAACATAATAGTTATGCGTCTTAATATCTAATGTAAGTGCTTTCATGATATGAGGACATGTAAGCAATATAGTATAATCTGGAAAACAATCAAAGAAAACTGGACCATTACAGAGACTAGTTTCAACTAATCCTAGTAAAGAATCATTATACCTAAGTAATATACAATCTCTAAGGGCTAGATATATACTAGTATCTAGTCCTTCTCTAATAAAAGGTCTAAGTGCTACTTGTACATGACCAATATGAAAAAATCTATAGCCGTTTCTCTTGGCTCTGTCTAATGATTTCTGAGAAGAGAGTCTAATACTCTATTGATCACTAGTTAACAGAACTATTTCTTCCTTACATCTAATGGTAAGTAGAGATTTTAGGTCGATGAGACTTTTCTGGTAAATCTCTTTAATATTCATCTTAGAAGGTTTCCAATTGGATAACTCCTGTATTGTCCATGTATGTTATGTTTTAGCTATGGTATTTTTATCTATACTAGCTGAGATGGAACTACTACTAGAAGCCATTACCACTACTTGATTAATCTTAAACTTACGATCTTCGAATCTACTTACGATCTTCAAATCTACGGTGTGTTTCTCGAGAAACCTGGAGTCTATTGCCCTTCCGCAGGTCTTACCTGCTCCCTAACCCTCACCACTTAGCAGATAAAGGTACGTTGTAGATAAAGGTATGTTGCTAAGACTAACCTAATAGTTGCTCTGGCTATGATACCAGATACAACCCAGGGAAATGCAGATAAAGAAAGCCATAACAGAAAGCGAAATAAATATGGAAATACAAGAATAATTTTCAAAGAAACAACAAAAGATAGAAGATAAAGGAGACGAACGTCTCTTACTTGATATTAGATGAATTGGAAGAACTGTGTTACACTGTTGGTTGGACAGGAGTACAACGTAAAAGAGTGATCTGGAATAAAGAAGAATGAGAGAGGGAAAGAGATTCCGGATCCTATGAATTGAGGCAGACTCTGCCTTAATACTGGATATGGAAAATGTGATTACAATAGTGAAATGTAAAAAAGAAAAGTCAAAAGTAACTTTTCCTAAAGTGAACAGTAAAAAGTGATTTTTACTATTCATGAATAGTGTGTCGGCTTTTACTGTGGCCGAATCTTGCTTCATCTTGACGTGATGATCTTGTCTGGCTGTTACTGTGGCCGAAAGATCTTCTGTCTTGACATGTTAATTATGTTTTTGACTGGATTACTTTAACACCGAAAGTAATTTCGTCGTCTTGTAATAATGATGTCTTGGTTGAATCATGACTGGATTCATCCTTGCTTCATGTCTGAGTCTGAAACTTAGTTCTGTGCTGAAGACGTTTGAAAACTTCTTCATGTCTAGATCAGCTGGCTAAAACTAAATACATACAAGTAAATTGACTAATGTGGAAAACCCTAAATACAAGGAAAATTCTAACTTATCTATTCTTCTCTATACTCTACCTAATCTTACCATCTTCGATAGTCTTACCATCTCATATTCCACCTGCCATGGGCAACAATGAAGTCTTACGCCTTCTGCTCCTCAAACCCAATGAGGCCTTACAATCGGAATCCTAAGGTAGGTTGACTAAAAGGTAGGTTGACTAAGTAAAATACAAATAAAATAAATAAATAAAAATATTTCCTTGGCTTTTGGGGAAAGCCACATCTATCAACGAACTTGAGATGTCTTTACCAGTTGCCGTTTGACATGGACTAGCTGAAGTTTCATGAAATTCTTCAGTAACCATATGACTTCAAAGAGGGGAAGTCTAACCGTTGCATCTTAGTTTTTTTAGGGAAGTTAGAAGAACAAATCCCTATATGTCCTATGTTTTTGGGGAGAACATCGAAAAACTCCTCTGTCTTACATTTTTGGAGGGAATGCAAGTAAACCCATCTTTCCAATTTATACTCTTAGTGGAGTATCTATTCCAGTTTACACTCATAGTAGAGTAATGTTTTACATTTTTGGAGGGAATGCAAATAAACCCAATTTTCCAGTTATCCTCTTAGTGGAGTATCTATTCCGTGATAGTTATCTTCATTGTCATCGACATAGTCTATTGATATTGATGTTTGATCTGCGGTAAGTTCTTTGAGTTGCAGCATGATGGCTTGCATCTCATCGAAACTGGTTGCAGTTACGAGCTGAGTCTGAAGGTGATTCTTGAAGGAGAGAAACTCCTGCTGTTTTGGTTGAATCGCCTTTTTCTGTTTCTGATTTTCATTAAGCCATGCTTGTACTTTGGGAGTTGAATAAGAACTGTTGTTCATCTTATCCCACCACTTGACCATGTGGTTCCTTCCGAAAACTGGTATGACTTGCCAGTCTCCGAAAGATGTATGTTTGAATGAAAACTCGGATTTGAAAATCCATGTTACAAAGAAAAATATGTAAAACACAAAAAAATAGTGGAAGGTAGGCAAGGTGATTTGGTGCCTGCCAATTTTCTATGAAATACTGGAATCCTTTGAAAACTGGTTCTGGGAGAATGTCTTTTATAGGACCATATGATGCCTACCATTGGATAAACCAATTCAGGACCTCTACTGGAAAACTGGTTTTGAATAAAAAGAACCATGACAAATTATGCTTATTATTCTGGCGGAAGAAGCATCTGAACCTTGCCGAAATGTAATCATAATATGTATAGTCTCTGAACACAGCATTGACTGGAAGCTGTTTGGTTTTGTGCAGGGGTTGTCCCTATTGATCAAGAGTGATCACTGTTTGGAGCTTGACCTTAATATGGTTGTACTCGCCTGGTTGGATATCACTGTTGTTAGGAGTGAACTCCATGGATTTTGTTGCTATGAGAATGGCCTCATAGTAACTCTGGGTTTTGAATATGTTTTCTGGGATATAGTTTGACTGGGGATGGAGAAATGCCTTAGCAAACTCATTGGCAGAAATGTCTGGAAACTGTTTGAAATGTGCTGGTTCTGTTACAAGAATCTGGTCAAAGACGTTCTTGTAAATGTATTGAGATAAATCTTTGGGTTCTGGAGTAATTGGTTTGGGTTTGGTAACAAGGGGCTGAAACTTGTTACTGATTGGAGTCTGTGAAGACGATGTACCTGTAAAACCTGCATGAACACCTGTTAGTTTTTTTCTGAGGGGTCAAAGTCCCTACAACTGTGAGGTTTCTACCTAGGGGTGACTGGGTAGAATATGCTGTATAGGCTATCTGTTTATCTTCAACCTTTACTGGGGTTGATGACTGTGCTGTAGAAACTGGTGCT
This sequence comes from Ehretia macrophylla, assembly GCA_037974665.1. Classification (NCBI taxonomy): domain Eukaryota; kingdom Viridiplantae; phylum Streptophyta; class Magnoliopsida; order Boraginales; family Ehretiaceae; genus Ehretia; species Ehretia macrophylla. The sequence goes on along the minus strand of CM075771.1, from coordinate 51,335,740 downwards.
AAAGCTTTTGGGACATAAGAGCTGATGTCGAAGCTTTTTGCTTTGCCTTTATCTTTCATTGGTGTCATTGCTTGCTAAGACAGGAAGGAGAGATGAACTATCATGCAAATGGTTAGAAGTAATATATAAAGAAAGAAATACGGATTTGAAATGTTATCAAATCTGCTTCTGGACATGAAAACTTGTTTCAATCTAACTGATACGGTGGACTTGAAACAATCCTTCTAGATCCTTAATGGATCTTTTGGGTACCGCCTCTGTAACTGTAAAAGAAAACAAAAACTGGTATTCCCGAAGGAATCCTATGTGATAGGCACATAACTTGTTCGAAATTCTCTGGTTAGAAAATCAGGGATGAAATTATCATCTCCTTTGATATATTCTATATCAATAATGGCTTGCCAACGGGCAAAAATTTGTTTATCGATCCTAAGACTCTGGATATCCTGTTTAAGGAAATTGATCTGATTTTCCTTCTTCTGAATTGAGTTGATATTTCTTTGCTGTGAAGGATAGTAAAACTCAAATAAGATAGATTTTCCCAAAACGGTAGTAAAAATCACTTTTTATTGTTCACTTTAGGAAAAGTTACTTTTGACTTTTCTTTTTTACGTTTCACTATTGTAATCACATTTTCCATATCCTATATTAAAGCAGAGTCTGCCTCAGTTAATAGGATCCGGAATCTCTTTCCCTATCTTATTTTTCTTTATTCCAGATCACTCTTTTACGTTGTACTCCTGTACAACCAACAGTGTAACACAGTTCTTCCAATTCATCTAATATCAAGTAAGAGACGTTCGTCTCCTTTATCTCCTATCTTTTGTTGTTTCTATGAAAATTATTCTTGTATTTCCATATTTATTTCGTTTTCTATATATATATATATATAAGTGTATGTGTGTGTGTATAAGTGATAGATTTAGGTAAATATATGATTTTTTGTAGTTTTATCATGAGTTTAGGGTTTTTTTTTATAAAAAAATCAGATCTATTTTTGTTTTTCTTTCATATTTTTATATATATATATAAATATATATATATATATATATTTATATATATATATATATATATATATATATTGTATATATAGATGTATAAGTGATATATTTAGGTAAATATATATATATATATATATATATATATATATTTTGTAGTTCAATCATGATTTTAAGTTGATTATATATTATTTCAGATTTATTTATTTTTTTTTTTTCTTTTCATATATGTAAATATATATTGTGTGTGTGTGTGTGTGTATATATATATATATAATTAGTATAATTTTTTTTTAAAATTTCAATTTTTATAGAAAATTTGACATAATCCGAATTTATAACTTTTTTATTTTAAATTATTTTTTTTTTAAATTTTTTTTTTTAAAAAAGTGATGGAAAAAAGACGAAATGTGAGGGAGACGGAATGGAAATGAAATGTATAAGGAGACGAAAATGAGACAAAATGTGCGGGAGACGGAAAGGTGACGAAATATCTTTTCATCTCCATTTGAGATGAAACAGAGACGAAATTCAAAATTTGAGATAATTCGATAGGTGACGCCCGAGTTTTATCTCCATTTCGTCTTCTTTTCAGATTGGAGACGGAAATAAGACAAAAATGTGTCGTTTCCGTTTCCCAAATTTCTTGTAGTGCATGTTGAAGCTCAGCGTTTTGTGTTATAATAAATAAATAAATAAATAAACTCAACCAAACTGGCCTCAGGACCTGAGATATGCACATTAGATGCAAGTTTTGTAGTTTGTACCGATTATTGAGTATCCCAACTGAAAAAGGAAAAAGTGGAATAAAGTATGTGATTCTGTTTCATGGATAGTTCCACCTTAGGGAAAATGCGTATGGTAAAAAATGCGGGTTTGAATCTAGGGGTTGTTCTTATTTTATCGAAAGGATTTTGAATTAGTTCATTTTGATTGTATTTCTCCAGAGTTGAAAGAAAAGATAGGTAATTTTTTTTTTCATGGATATTGTCCCAATGAAAAAAAAGAATATATATATATAGTCTTCTGGTGAACCCTGTCCTTGGTCAGAAAGATGGTGAAATCACCTTATCCTACATAGGCAGAAACAAGGAAAGGGGTCAGATCTATCTGTCGGAGCTTACTACAAAAACCTAGTGCCAGAGCTTACTACAAAAACAAGGAAAATATATTTATCTTCCTTCTTCGTGCCCTCGATAAATCTAGTGCCGGAGCTTACTACAAATACCATTTTGTGGCCTCTTGTTAGATACGATATCTGAAAATGAGTCAACCAATTGTCCTACTAAGCTACTCGGATCATCAATTAGAGTTTGAATGAAGGAGTTGACTATCCTACATTCCTGTTCTGTTGATCGTAAGCTAAACAATGTAACTAACTTCAACCTGAATTCCTTCTTAATGTAACCCTCACATTCCAACCAACAAATGATCTTGACACAATACTTAAAGATCTCATCTAAGTGGTCCATTTATCAGAGTGCTGTCAGAATTATATGTCTCTCCATTTGTGCTAGCTGCCCTCTTCCGGCACACTTTCACCTGGGAATCAGCAACTGGCACTTCACTGGTCTGCCCATTGTTCCAGTGTCAGGAGTCACCACTACCATGCGACCTTACTATACCATTCCTCTCAATGTCATATGAAACAGCATCATCATCTGCCTCAAGGGCTTGTCCCAAAGGATATCCATTATCTTCGTTTCTAGAAGATTCAATTGGAGGTGTCAACTCTTCATTTAAATCAGGGACTGAAACAACATTCAAGTTAAGCTGACATGAAACAGATGGCAACCGATCTGTTTGCAAAGTCTTATGCTTAACAACGTCGCTAACTTCACAACAGTTTTCCTTATCCACCTCACACAATCCCTCAAGACAACCTTGTTCTTGAGCCCACAGACTCAAGATCTTCCCAAGGTCTCGGACCCTGAATCCAAAGTCTGGTTCAACTGATCTTGTGGTTCTGTGCAGCTTTGAAGTAGAACTTTCTCCAGTGTCAAGAATCTTCTTATGATTCATAGTAACCAAGCGAAAATTCTTGTGAATTATCTCTACACTCTTAGTAAAACATTTCACTTCTGAATGACCTAAGTCACCAGTCACCCGGAAAGTGTACTCCGTGCAAGGCTGCAGATTGGATATCCAAATCTTTCTCTGAGCTCTTGGAAAGACAGAAATTGGCTATTTCATGTAGGTATCTTCCCTGGCCTTGCAGTACCAAAGTTTGTACCCCTTGACATCCTCAGACGATGCAGTAGTTAGTTCTATCAAAACAATTACAACGGAAGAAGATGTTACTTCCTCAAAGAAGAATTTGCATGTTGTAGGAAGTGAACCCCCTGCCAAATTGGGAAACCCCCAAAAAAAATGCATAATTTTACCATTAGCTACTTCGGGCGAAATCCAATTAAAAAGCAAAGAAAGAGTCTGCAAGTTGTAGTACCTTACAATTTGAGGATGTTTTGAACTTGGTAGCCAACAATTCATCAGCTTTCTCAATTGCAAAAGAACATAGTGACAAAAAATCACCTGCAACTGATAATCGGCTGACTATACCCTGAGCCATTTTCGTTGAAACTCCATTTACAGGACCAACCTCAGTTTCTAATTTGGCTTTGGCTTCTTTGACAATTTCATGGAGTTCTTTAAATTTGGAAGTCCCTTCTAAAAGCCGGTAACTCAAAAATATCCTATAACAGAGAACATCGACACGGTGTGCATCCTTAACTATATTTAGCTGCTTTTTCCAATATCTGCCAAAGTGAGTAGCAATAGAAGAAAGGGTCAAAACCTAATAGAAGAACTTAGTTTGTAAAGAATGCTCTACTGTGAGATTTGGAGAAAGACTATGAATGGTTAAGATATAATAGTCAATATTAAGTCAGCTTGAAACATTTAACATTGACATATGTCACCATGATAACCTTGCAGAAAATATGACGCAGAAAATTCATACTAAAAAGAGCCAGTTGATACGTTTGCTATTTCTCAAATCAGCTAGTAAGATGTTATTGAGCTTATAAAGCAGCTTCCAAGCTCAAAAAAGAGCCTTTATCTAAAAGCTCTCACTAATACTTTTTTTCTTTTTCTTTTTAGCCTTATAGGCTCTTGGTTTTTAACCTAATTTGTCCAAATTTTATAGATAACTCCTTATAGACGTCAAAATCCACAATCACAAATTTTAGGGGCACCAACAATCTACAAGGACAGAAAGCAACAAAGCGACATGAGTCTTGGGACACCGGCGTGGTATCGTTCGAAGAAAATCTGACGCTCAAGTTAGTAGTTTATCAAAAAGATAAGAATGCGTGAAAAATATAATGGGAAAAATGGAGACTACCATGGAATTGGCATCGATATAGAGAGTGTAGATCGTGGATATATAGAGGAAAAATGGAGAGTATTGCTAGAAGCGGCTAATACTCGATGCCCACTAGTTGTGTAGGCGTAGCCTACTTATAAGTGTGGGTAGGCCAAGAGTCACGGACTCTTGGGATTTGTATTTCTAGTAGACTACGTGATCGCTTATCGCGTAGGATATAGGTAGTCTCTATTCCAAGTCTTTCGGTGGTCGTCTACTTCTTGTAGGTTGGGCAATTGTGATAAGTCTAGAGTTATTTATCCCTTGGGACTTGTATCTCGAGTGAACTACTTCAAGCGAGTAATCATTTATCTCATAGGATAGGGTTGATCTTTATCTCGAGTTTGTCGATCGTCGTCTACTACTAGTAGTCTAGTCAATCGGAATGTCTCATTGATCGTCTATCCAGAGATATCTAATAGAGTTCGAGTTGTACTCGAGTTCGTCTTCAGTAGTCCACGAAGGATGGTGCCTAAACGTGGGCTTAGCCAAGGGCCTTGGGCCTCTATTAGACTTAACTTGGGAGTAGGCCATAACTTATAGCATCGTATGTGGGCTTTGGCCCAATAACCTCTCGTCGATTGGGGTCAAGTGACCCGTCGTGGTTGGACCATGGGTCCAGGCCCAATTTTGGCATTAATAGTTTGTCCTCCATTCCCTAAGTCGAAGAGTCTTCAAGTTAAGGAGTAGTTGCTCGTTGGTGAAACAATTCCGGCTTGGACCTTTTATAGATAGACATTTTGTGCGGGCTACGTCTAAAGGCGAACACTGTTTCTCACTTTTGGGCCGTGGTTGAGAGTGGGTTATGCCTTGTATTGCCGTTGAAGGCGGACCGCGAGGACGAGAGCCTTGCTCGAGTAGCTTACGAATCCATGTGCGCGACTTCATGCCGATTGTAACTCCATGCACTCAACCTCGAGTGGACTTCATGTAAGTCAATGTGTTTGAGTTGGAGGGGCCTAAATGGTTAATACATGCTCAAGAGTGGCATACGTAGGCAAGACATGCTTGGCGTAGCCTATAACTCTATATTCTGCATGGGAGAATCTTACATCACCAAGAGTGTTTAGGCGTAGCCTATATGTTTCAAGTGCGACTTCAAGTGGAGTTCAAGACACACAACCTACACTTTTTTTTCTTGCAATTCGCAGCCTACAACGGCTTGTTGTGGACAATTTCGCTGCCTACCATGCCTTTTTTGCAAGTAATTTTGCAACTTACATTGTTTCGTAGCCTACAATCTTCCTTTTTTTTAATCGTTTAACTAAAATGCTCTCAAATAATTCTCATGGCATAGGCTGACCCCAACTGTGGGCAACATGGGGCCCAGTTGGGGTCAACTTCTTAGAGCTGACAGCGAGAGGACATGGGTTGTCCCTTCGCATCAATAGGGACCCAACCGAGGAATGACACACGTCCCTCGGTACCGCTGTCCCCTTGGGGCCACAATATGGGCTGGCCCCTATTGTTGACGGAGAGGGGATAGAAGCCATCCCCTCGCGCCAGCTGGGGCCCAACCGAGGGACAGGGTGCTATCCCCCATGGCCTTGAGGCCGTCCTCACGCATATGTGTCGTGTAGGGTCAGCCTTTGACCCTTCAACCACAAAGAAGTCTTAGACTTCGCTTTTTGTTTTTCCCTTCTTTTAGTGCCACTCCATATGTAGGTTGCTCCCCTCAGCCTTTTATTGTAGGTTGGCCCTACATAAGCTAGTGCGCCACTTCACACGTAGGTTGCGACCTTTGAACATAGATGATAGACGACTCCTTAGCGCCTCCGGACCTAAGCGGACTTGCCTAGGCACAGTGTAATCGCGACCCAACTGGTAGTCGGTCACCTAGCTCATTCCCTTCTTTAGGTAGGCTACTTTTTAGGACCTCCTTCTCGTCACAGAGGTAGAACCGAGACACCAATGCATCTTTTGACTGAAGTCTAGTAGTTAGCTGTTGGCATAGTGTCTCTCTTTGTTGTGTGCCCTCGTTGTCTTACTAAAGTGCCCCCTTTGTTGATTGTATATGGGAATTAACTCAATGACTCTAAGGTCTCAGATGTGTTTAATTCACACATGATACTTTTATTTTCTCTCATGCTTTGTATAAGCTTTGTTGTGCTGGGGGCTACTTAGCCTTGGTCTCGTCATAACGTTGCTCATAGTTTTTGGCTACGCTTGTGCCCCTCTAATTGTAGTGGTGTGGGTTTAGCATCAAATGTTCGGTCTTTGGGGCTGTATTAACTGGAATAGATGGTTATATTTTGCGCTCGAATTAGGAGACCAGACCACCGTGGGGGTAGTCTGGTTCATAGTTTGTTAGGTCAATGAGTGGCCTACGACCGAGTGAGCTTGACTCGAGGTGGCTACCATTAGGTAAGCTTAATTTGAGGAGACTACAAGCCTTAAACAAGCTAGTCCACCTAGGGCGTGGATTGGGGGCTTAGTCGTCGTGGGCTACGACACTTGTAGGCTGGTCTTTATAGAACTTTTCCATGGTCATGTAGGACTATGTTTCGTAGGCTTGTCTACTTAGGACTTTTGTTCGGTTGCGTATGAGCGTTTGGTTGGTCCACATAGGACTTTATGTGGTCGCGTACGACCGTAGGTTGGTCCACATGGGACTTTATGTGCTTGCGTACAACCGTGTTGGTGGGTTGGTCTACATGGGAATTTTTGGTAATCGCGATAGACAACATAGGCTAGTCCACTTAGGACTTTTATGCAGTCGCAATGGACTACGTAGGTTAGTCTATTTAGGACTTTTATTTAGTCGCAATGGACCACATAGGCTAGTCTTTTTTCCACTCTTATTTGGCCAGATGAGCTACTACGTTAATAGGCTAGCCGTTATAGGACTTTTATGTAGTTTCCATAGACTACGTAACTAGTTCACTTAGGACTTCTATGTAGGTTGGTCCTCTTATGACTCATTTGTAGTCGCAATGGACTATTACCTTAGTAGATTGGTCCGCTTAGGACTACTATGTAGTCGCAATGGACTACAACCTTAGTAGTTTAGTCCGCTTAGGACTTTTGCGTAGGTTGGTCCCCATAGGATGTCGAGTGGTCTCTATAGGACCATAGGGTTGGCCTATATAGGACGTTGTAGGGTCCTGTACGACCTTAGATTGGTCCACATAGGATGTTATGTGGTCATGTACAATCGTAGATTGGTCCATATAGGATGTTATGTGGTCGCGTACAACCGTAGATTGGTCCACATAGGACTTTATGTGATTGCGTACGACCGTAAATTGGTCTACATAAGACTTTATGTGGTTGGGTACGACCGTAGGTTGGTCCAGATAAGACATTATGGGGTTGAGTACAACCTTAGATTGGTCCACATAGGACGTTATGTGGTCGTGTACGACCATAGATTGGTCCATATAAGACGTTATGTAGTCGAGTACGACCGTAGATTGGTCTACATAGGATGTTATGTAGTCGCGAACAACTGTGTATTAATCCACATAAGAGTTTATTTGATCATGTACGACCGTAGATTGGTCCACATATGACTTTATGTGGTCATGTATGACTGTAAATTGGTCCACAAAGGACTTTATGTAGTCGCGTACGACCGTAGTTTGGTCCACATAGGACATTGTGGGGTTGTGTATGACTTTAGATTGGCGCACATAGGTCGTTATATGGTCACGTACGATCGTAGATTGGTCCACATAAGACGTTATGTAGTCGCGTACGACAGTAGATTGGTCCACATAAGACTTTATGTAGTCGCAATGGACTATGTAGGCTAGTCCCTTTTGGACTCTTATTTGGTCGTATGGGCTACTACTTTGTAGTTTGGTCCCATTGGGACCTTTGATAGTTTCTCCTTTTCCTAACAGCTAAATAGTGGATTGGGAACTTCGCGAGTCCCTTTTAGTAAGATCAATTTAGAGAATTGTTTGAATCTATTTCCAAACGATAGGTATGCTCGCTTGTATTTTGCTAGTTTGCTTCGAATATACCTTCAGACCTATGAGTTTTAACTGGACAAATTGTATAATGAGTGGGCTGAAACATGTTGCCTTTTTATTTTGTGAAACTAATTACAGTGATTGGCTCCTGGGCGTGTCACCGATATAGATTGATTCTATTAACACCTTGGAAGAGAGACTAACTTAAGACTAATGACCCCCTAGAGGGGCTACTAATTAAAGGACGCTAATACTAAAAGTAGTATTTGTTGAGACAGATGGTATTTCGACTACTGTGATTGAGATGTGCTTACGGTAGGTTACTTGAATTGAGCTTGCATGGTAGCATGCTCCAGTTGATATATGATATCGTAGCCTGGTTGTCTCTGAGAGATTCTCTGTTATACTCTTATTTTACTGATCCCCCACTTGATGGGGAACTTAACCACTTGGTGGTAGATGGACGGAACATCTTTAATATCATGGATCCATGCCCTTCCCAAAATGATGTTGTAGGGCGATGGACAATTTATCACCGAGATCTAAGTGAAGAGGTTTATGCCTTGTGCATCGATAGGAAGGACAATCTCCCCGATGGTGTTCCTACGCTAGCTACTAAACTTTACTAGTATGGTTGTACTGCGCATGATACGCGATTTATCAATTCTCATTTCCCTGAGGGTTTTTAGCATGAGAACATTGGCGACGCCACTATTGTCAACGAGTATCTGCCTAACCAAGTAGTTGGCCACCATCAATTCGATAACTAGGGCATCATAATATTGGCCATCTAGATAGGTTGATCCGTGGATAGAGAATATGATGACTTGACCTTGTCTGGACTCCCTTAATCGTTAGGGCCTAAAGTCAGACTTGAACTCACAACCGGTGCTTATCTTTGCTGCTGTATGTGTTGTCCTACTAACCCATGACCTGCCGGTGATAACATTGATGGTGTGTTCGTATCGTAGTGACCTTGGCAGAGTGGTATCCTGAGTTGCATGCTTTTCTTCTCCTTGGCTCGTCATCCCTCTCCAGCAAGTTTGGTCTGGTTCGAGTGGTGGTCCATTATCTCGTGAGTAATTATTATTCCACTCATGTGTAGGGTAGGGCTTATGTCTTCTATGATGCTGATCAGATGTCATAGTTCATTTGTGGTCTCGCCTACTGTAGCACGACAAGAAAGAACGATAGTTGGCTCTATCTTCTTCCCACTTGATCTGGGCCCACGCCTTAGCGAGGACATCCTCTATGTTCTTGCATGGGTACTTGGTTAACTCTTTGTACAAGTCTGACTTGCGGAGAAAACCCTTGCGAAAGGCAAAGATAGCTATAGCCATGTTGCAATATGGGATTGACACTCTTTCCTTGTTAAATCTGCCGATGTAGTCCTGTAGGGGTTTTCCCTTCCTTTGCACGATCAGGTAGAGGTTGTCTGATTGTTTCTCTAGCTTCTTGCTACTAGCGAACTGCTTAACAAATATGTCTGTTAGCTGGGTGAAAGACACGATGCAGTTATTCTGTAGGTTAGTATACCACTGTAGGGCTGGCCCTACTAGGCTGAAGTCGAAGCCTTTACACATGCATGCTTTTCTTAGATCCCGCCTAATGGCCACAATGAACATCCTTTGCTTGAATTGCCTTATATGATCATCTGGGTCGGTGGTACTATCATAAGGCCTCATGTTAGGGAAACTAAACATGGCGAGCATCTCTGCCATGCGATGGCATCAACAAACAGAGAGTCGGCGAAACTGTTTGCCGTACTTCTCTTGATGGGGGTTGGAACCCCAAGAATCCTCTGAATGAGGGACTCCATCTCTCGAAGTCGTCGGATGTGGTTTTTGTTTAGCGTACCCTCTGTTGAAAATGTGGCTCTTCTAGTGTGATAATAGTTTGTAAATGGGCTCAGTACCAGGTGTTTGCTGCGGCATTGAGCAAAGAAATTGCATGGGTCCAATTAGTTGGCCATGGGCGACTGACTTACCGAGGCTAGGTGGCGTGGCGGCTGTTGCTGAGAGCATTTGGTTATTCTCTTCCAACACGCCGTTCTCTTCACGGATCGCGGCATTTTCCGCCTTGAGTTCCTTCAACTTGTCTTTGCATACGTCCATCTCGGCTATTAGGGCCTTCATCTAGGCATAGAGATCGTTCTGAGTACTAGTTTCAGCCATGGCTTTTGTCGAAAGTAAGAGTGAGCAAGGGTTCGTAGCCTGCTATTTGGGTAACTAAGTTCTTAGGGCCCCATGGTAGGTGCCAAATTGTAGATGTCAAAATCTACAATAATGAATTTTTGGGGCACCAACAACCTACAAGGACAAAAGAAAACAAATCGACGTGAGTCTTGGGATACCGGTATGGTGTCAGTCGAAGACACTCCGATGCTCAAGTTAGTAGTTTATCAAAAAGATAAGAATGCGTGGAAAATATAGTGGGAAAAGAGGAGACTACCGTGGAATCTGCATCGATATAAGGATTGTAGGCCATGGATATGTAGAGGTAAAAGAGAGAGTATTGTTAGAAGCGGCTAATACTCGATGCCCTTTCCTTGTGTAGGCGTGGCCTACTTATAGGTGTGGGTAGGTCAAGAGTCACGGACTCTTCGAACTTGTATTCCTAGTAGACTACGTGATTGCTTATCGCGTAAGATAGAGGTAGTCTCTCTCCCAAGTCCTTCGGTGGTCGTTCACTTCTCGTAGGCTGGGCAATTGTGATAAGTCTAGGGTCGTTTATCCCTTGGGACTTGTATCTCAAGTAGACTACTTCAAGCGAGTAATGACTTATCTTGTAGGATAGGGTTAATTTTTATCTCAAGTTTGTCGATCGTCGTCCGCTACTAGTAGTTTAGTCAATTGGAATATCTCATCGATCGTCTATCTGGAGATATCCGGTAGAGTTCGAGTTGTACTCGAGTTTGTCTTCAATAGTTCATGTAGGATGGTGTTGCTACGCGGGCTTAGCCAAGGGCTTTGGTCCTCTATCAGACCTAACTTGGGAGTAGGCCGTAACTTATAGTATCGTATATGAGCCTTGGCCTAATAACCGCGCGTCGATCAGGGTCAAGTGACCTGTCATGGTTGGACCATAGGTCCGAGCCTAATTTTGGCGTTAACAGTTTGTCCTCCACTCCCTAAGTCGAATAGTCTTCGAGTTAAGGAATAGTTGCTCGTTGGCGAAATAATTCCGGCTTGGACCTTTTATAGAAAGGCATTGTGTGCGGGCTACACCCAAGGGCGAACTCTATTTCTCACTTTTGGGTCGTGGTTGAGAGTGGGCTATGCCTCGTATTGCTATTGAAGGCGGACCACGAGGCCGAAAGCCTTGCTCGAGCGGCCTACAAATCCGTGTGCGCGGCTTCATGCCGATTGTAACATATGTGAGAGAGACGGATGTAAAAATAAAATAAAAATGAAAAGAAAAATTTTAGCCTGGTCCAACTTATACTTTTTGCATTGGTGCCAAGGAAGAAATCTTGCACCAGTGCCCCTCCACATAATAGCCCTTTTGAAGCCTTGAATTAAGGAATGCGAAGAAATCTTACACTAGTGCCTGGGCTTTAAAGTGATAAAAGTTTATTGTGAAACGGACATATGTGCAAACTGGCTTGCAAACTACGGGAGAGACCAGTCCCTTGGAAAAAATCATATAGATTATGCACCATTAATTCTGCAGCCTCTACTTGAGAATGATAAAAGACTAGAAATATCTCCTTATACTATTAATGAACACGTGTCAATATGACCACTTTTTAAAAAAAAAGAGCACATTGATTTGAAACAAAAAAAACAACTTTTCATTTTAAAAGAGGACAAGAGCTCACACACACAAAGTCCTAGTAGTACAATGACTTTTCATGACACTTTTTGCATTAATAATTTACAATGAAGACGAGGCAGATGACCTATTCTGCTGTACCGCTATTCAACAAGCCATCCAATCCATACTTCTGAAAACAAACAGGCATTACTAGAATCCAAACTATAGTAGCAGTACTATTCTACCACCAACATGTCTTATCACTGACCAGTCTAAAATGATAAAAGCGTATTTATTTTCTCGTAACATATAACGTTATGAGAGATATTTAATAATTATAAATTACCTTAACTATTTTATTATAATTACATGAATAGATCACTATTATTGAATCTCCACAATAAACGTTAAAAGAGAATCCAAGTCTAACGAAAGCTGCAGCCTGCGAGTTTAAAGATTAACTCGAGGGCTTAGTTAATGCTGTATCAAGCACATTAAAGAACTGGATATGTGCAGTAACATGAGGAAAATGGCCATCCGTGTTGATAATCTCGATCTCTGATTTCGCATTAATCTTGTTTTGCATGTATTTTGGGATTGAATCTGGGACGGCGACATCTTTTTGGTATGGATGATGGTACATGGTGTAGTAACCCTCTCAAGAATGCCTCGTTCATCACTTTGAAAAACCACTTTGGCTATGGGTAATGCAACTCCAGGCCTCATTCTTTTTAGGCATTTTAAATATATTTCGATGGAGGGAGGATCATCACTGGCGTCCACGACCATGGCAACAAAGCTTGAAATCCACTGCTCATAGTTGGATTCCATGCTTGAAAAGAGCTGCTCAACAATTGATTCTTCAAAACCAGCTTCATAATCTTCCATTTTTATATATCTAATACAAGGTTTAAAAGAAAGCGTTAAATGAAATTTTTTTTATCATCACATACCGACACAAGAGCGCATCAAATATATTTTTTTAGTAGAGATTATTATATAATGCAAATTTGACAATTGTAAATACATATAAATGCATATGTATTTATATACATATACATCTGAAATTTTTTTTTAGTAAAGATTAAAAATACGATTGTAAATCCATGCATGTGTATTTATATACATATATATCGAAGATTTTTTAGTAGAGATTATAAATACTAATGTGGGATAAATTCCGACCCAACATAGAATACTGACTTTGTCCTTGCGTAAAAGGATAAAATCTTATTAGGTTCTGTAGACCGGGTATATCCAACCCGAAGTGATCAACTACCCAAGGTTAGGACTACCCGATAACCTTACATCCCGAGCCTGAGGAAAGTGATTAAGCAGAATCTGACATAGTCCCATGAAATTCGAAATAATATTTTTAGAAAGGTATAAATACTCCATTCTCTCACAGAGAAAATGTAACTTATACTCACTAAACACTCACTCAATTTCTTTACTTTCTGATTAAGTCATTTAAAGACTAAGTTAGGTATCGAAGTGTTCACGCGAGAAGACTCCGTAGTTAGAAATTATGTCATTTCGGTGTTCCAGTTTCATACTATAACAAATACGATCGTAATTTTTTTTTTTTAAATAGGGACAAATTGATTTCTTAATATAAAATGCATGCGTTTTCTTTATAAAAAAAAAAAGGATCTGTTCGAGTTATAGGATTTTAGCTGTAGCCAGTGGCGAAATCATATATGTTCTTGAGGGTGTGGTCAATTAGAAAATTTATTTTTTCTTTTTTGTTAAAAATAAAAAATTATTATATTATATCCCTCTCACTATATAAGTGTATTTATTGACCCTCTCATTATATAAATATGCTCATTAATTATAGAATCCTGACTTCATCCTTGAATGCAGCAGCGCCTACTAATCTTACATTAGGCCATCTCCAACCGCTTCTCTATTTTTTTCCTTATATGTAGAGAATTTTGGTTATTTCTCTACATGTAAGGATTCTCTATTTCAATTTAACTCCAACAGCTTCCCTACATTCTAATTTTAGAGAATCTCTATTTCAGTATCACTCCAACAGCGTCTCTATTTTAAAAACTCTTTACTTTTGTTTACTCCACATGTGGAGATGTGGAGAAAAGTTTAGGGATTTGTTATTGCATCTCCACATGTAGAGATAATATGATTTAAATATATGGATTCTCTACATGTAGGAATAAGTGTAGAAATGCTGTTAGAGACCAACATCTCTAATACTATACCTACATGTAGAGAATATGATAATTTAAGGTACCTGTTAGAGATGGCCTTACACCCCTATGTATGAATAGCCCTTATCTTACAAATATAATGATCACTAAAAACATAAAATAACTACAATAATAACATCATACAATAAAAGTCCCACAATAGACATAAACCTGTCACCTGTCACACTTTAGCAAGTGTATTGCTACCAAACAAAAAACTGTTTTATATTGATCCTTTTTATAACATGCTTACCCAAAACATTACGTGACCCTTATGAAAGATAAACGATAAGAAAAAGAATAATTAATTACATGCCTTTTTGTCATAAGGTGTATGATAAATAATAATTTGAGTGATGGATTTTTTCTTTTTTTTTCCATTTTTTTACTTTGGAGATTAAAATTATAATTGGAACTTAAAATCTCTACGTATAACATATAACTACTTGATCATTCTAATCAATTTTTGAATTAAGTGATAAACTTTTTCGATGCATGAAATATTTGAATGAGGAAAAGCAAGGAAATATGAGCACGAAATGAAGGAAAAGTTTCTCCATATGACAAGCATCTTATCTTTCTTCTACTTCTTTTAATTTTCTGTTTTTTTCAGGGGATTTCTCATTCTTCTTATCTCTTTCAAGAAGCACGCGCGTCGACGCCAGACTTGTTAAATAGTGCAGCTTCTCAGTCTCATACCAACTAGGAATAACAACAGTTCGTATAACCGCAAAAAATGACAAAATCGTAACCAAAACTATTTAGTAAACCAATAACCATAACCGTAACCGTTAAGAATTGAAAAAATCGCAGTTAACCATAACCATAACCGTTTAACTAAAAATTAATTAGTTTAAATAAAAAAACCCTAAAAAAATGTAAGAAAAATTAGTTTAAATACAAAGAAACCAAAAATAAAAGAATCCAAGCCAATGATAAAACTTAAAATAAATTACATAATAATTTTATGAGAAAAAATCAAAATAAAGAAGTTATGCAAAAAGAATCATTCCCAAGCGTCGAGCGAGAAACGTCTCTTCTTTCGTTTCGGCAAGTAAAACTGACAATTTTTAAAAGTATAAGTATTGGTTTAATAGGCTTAACCTATCTCTTTTAAGTGAGCTTAATTCACTTTTTTTTAATTGAGTTTAGTTCAAATTTTTATCATTTTAATTACCAATTTTAGTTAGTCTTCTATTATTTTAAGTCTAAATATATATATGTTAGATTTTTTAATTAAATTAATAATCGTGTTTCAAATTTTGATATTTTTTAATGTAAAAAATCAAAACTTATTGATTTACCAATTAATTTTCTTTTATAAAATCTAAACCCCAATAAATTTCCATCAATTTTTATTATGAGACAATTACTCATTAATTTCGAATAAAATAAATACTCGTTGTGATCCCTAACACCAACCCAATCCCACTAAAATACTAGTGTGTAGATACACCAAATCTTTCATGGCTTAAAATAACAATTAACGTGAATCACCAAGAAGGACATGATCACATGAGAAAGTGAAGCTCATTGGCCAATTGAAAAGCTGAGCAATCGTAGCTGGCCGGATCCATAAGAGACGACAGCCACAGAAACAAAAAGGCTGTAGAGCCACAGTTATTGGGTGTATCGATGAGATAAGTCCAATTTGATCAACAACAAAAAAAATGAGATAAGTCCAACGCTCCACTTTCTCCCATTTAATTTGCTATGGGTCCTAGATTCCTACCACGGTCATTACTCTCTGAAGGTATTTGAAATGGACATGGCTTCTTTCTCCTTTTTTTTTTTTTTTTTGTCGATGAAATGGACATGGTTAATGCAACCAACAAAGCACTTTTTGAGGCTAATCTAGTTCTTACGTTTCTTGCCAAGTTGTTTTATTATTATTATTATTATATTCGCTAACCATGTCGTCCTCAATCAAATTTTTTTAATTTTTTTGGATTTTTAATATAGTTTTAGATTGAAAATTAGTTTAACACATGCTAAACAATAGAAGCAACTCAAGAACTCTTCCAAAGAAAAAAAACAACACAAAATCAAACAAGAGTGGATTAAGAGTTTCAATCAACATCCTTTTCAAATTCCATACATGAGCTTTCTTGAACTTCTTCTCTTTACTTTATTTTTGGTTTTCTATGCTATGTATTCACACTAAACACCTATGATTTGGAGTAGTAGTTAGTTTTTGCTTGACTTTATGTTTAGATTTGGGTTTTAATTTAGTGATTTATACTTGGATCTTTATGTTTGAATTAATAAAATTCGGAGGGCTCCGTCCCTTTTTAAAAAAAGAAAAAAAAGAAAAAAGAAAATCATCTATATACTTGTAGTTATAGTTTTGTAGTTCAAGAAATCTTATTCTTTTACTGTTGGATCTTGTAGATTCTAGGGGTATGAATTAGGAATAAATCCATTAACTAATAATTGGCTTTAATTAAGATAGTTAATCTACTGCAATAATCTATGTCTAATAAGTCCAATTAGAAGTTAGGGTTAAACTAGGTTAGTTAATTTAGGTCAAGCAAATGATAATATATTTTTTAGTGATAAGAATTGAGTTGTGCTAGATTTAGAATTTCGGCATTAGTCATTTTTTACTTTTCTCGTTAATTAGTCATAATCCAACTTTCAACTACTTTCTTTTATTTTTTCTGTTTCTGAATTCTTCACGACAATCTCAATTTCCCATAGACGACTTTTGAGTAGTCATTTGCGTGGTCAAAGAGGAATTTAACTTTACTATTGTTGCTTAATTTTTATATCTTATTATTGATCATACAACGATGCGGTCAGAGAGTTGGAGGTTATCCCAAAGGATTGAACCTACATTGTTCATTTTTGCAAGTGATTACCTCAGATTGAGGCTCAAGATCTAAATCCATAATTTTACATTATCATACAAAAATGAGATTTTTGTTAGTGAAATCAATGTTTGAAATGCAAGTTAGAATAAAGTATTAGTTAGCTGAGGATCTTAGTCCTATGCTGCAACTCCGGTTGATTATATTTTATTTTCTTAATATATGAGTATTCTGTAGGAATATTTTTAGCTTAAAATTTTAATTAATTCCTATTGAAAAGAAAAAATTATTCGTATAAGTGTTAAATTGTGTGTTATAATTCTCACAGAAGAAAAAAAAAATCTAGATTTACTCCTACTGATCCAGGCAGCTTGCGGAGAAAACAGTTGAACGGGGCATATGCATATACTGTGTCATTTCGTATACAAATTATCAAGGTTAATTTGTAGAGATCACTAACTATCATTACTTTGTCGTTTTCTTTGAAAAAAGTGTTGAAAAATATGACTAGAAGTTTCAATACTCTCCTATCTGATCAGTTTCTTTTCTTATATATTATTTTTTGGAGCAGGTATTAATCCACTTTAATTTTCCAACTCCAGAATTATGAAGTCAGTCGATACACATCTTGAACTTAAAAAGTAGGTACTGAAATAAGCCAACTTTGAAATAGGAGTTTTACAAGTAGATGTTTGACATTAGAAATTTGAATTCAATTCTTAGCTACTTTGAATAGTGACCGTGAGAGGGAGAGTATATATAAATTATTTTTCTTGTGATAGTCATGTCTAGAAGATGATATCCCCATTTGGTTGAAAGACAAAAGGCATTGGTGCATTGACCAAAAGTAAAGAAAAAGGTGTTGTACATATACATGCATGTGGCACGTATCTTCTTAATAGTTATAGTCTTCATGAGGGGACATAACATTTCGTCTTAAGCAAAACCCGTTGTTTTCTCGGTCATGATGAACGCAACCCTTTCAAATTGCAATGGTATCACCTTTCATTAGTGACTATTAAGTCAATTCTAATAGTGTTTTTATTTTTTTTTCTACATTTTAAGAGTCGTTACTTTAAAAAAAAAATTATATATGTTTTTCATTATTAAGTATAATATTTTATTTTTAATTATTAGTAAAAATTTTATTTTATTGTTTTTAATTTAAAACTTTTAAATAACTTATCAGATGTTGCTTTTTCAAATGCAGGGAGCCAACTTTATGGCTCTCTACATCTAATGAGCCTTTTATAAAGAATAGGGGCTCTGAATTTTTGGGAGCTCCTAATAGGGATGTTGCTGGAGCGTATTTTGTAAATTTGGCTCCCTAAAATTAGGGACGATAATGGTTCAGATAACTACAAAAAATGAAAAAATTGTAACAAAAACCGTTTAGCAAACCTATAACTATAACTGTAATTAACCAAAACCTAATGGGTTTAAAAATTACTAACCATAACCGTAAACGTTAAGAATTTAAAAAACTACGTTTAATCATAACATCAACCGTTTAATTGAAAAAATAATAGTTTAAATAAAAAACCTAAAAATGTATAAAAAATTAATTTGAATGTAAAAAAATAAAAGAATAAAAGAATCCAAGGCAATGATACAATTTGAGATAAATTACATAATTATTTTATGAGAAAAAATCAAAATCAAGGAGTTATGCAAAAAAAAAAAAAAATCATTCACAACTAAAGCTAATAATTATTGAGTATAAATGTTGGTCTAATGGGTTTAGCCTATCTCTTTTAATTGAGCTTAATCCACTTTTTTAAATTGAGTTTAGTTCAATTTTTTATTATTTTAACTACTAATTTAATGAGTCTTCTATTATTTTAAGAGTATATATATATTAGATTTTTTTTTATTAAATTAATAATTGAGTTTCAATTTCAGTTTTTTTAACGTCTAAAATCAAAACTTGTCGGTTTACCTAGCGGTTAATTCTTATAAAAATCAAACTCTAATGGATACTACATCAATTTTCATTCGGACAAATACCCGCATGTCCGGATTTAAGCTTTGACCATTACTATCCCTACCTAAAATGCTTATGAGTTATTTTAGGAAAACTATTGGAGAGGGACTTAGAACAATCTATTTATATGAAAAGTCTTGGAAACGGTATGGACGTTATTCAGGACATAGCTCGTGGAACTCACACTGGCACTTTTTTCACTCATCAAAGAGAGTGTGGGCCCCACGAACAGTTTGTATGCCTCCCTTATATTGGTTGTAGTTATCATGTCACTATTCACTACTACAGTCCAAATACAGTTGCACTATTAGGAAAGTAAGAGAAAAGAGATTAGAAGATAAGAGAAAGTAAAGAGAGAAAAATATAACAAAAAGAAAAGGAAATAGCATTTTTATTGATACTTGTTATGCAATTTCACAATACCGAAGGCTAGAGAAGCTTTATTTGTCATTGGATTTTGCTTGCGCTTGAAATACAAGGCTCAATCTATCACTTTCTCACTTCTTGCATTTTTATATTATCAAAGATGTGCCTTACATCCAGTCTTGTTCATTTTTCACGAGTATTCAATATTTTATATCTGACCCATCTTAAATTAGATCACACGTGAGGGAGAGTGTGAGAATTAAAATAAAATCTCATAATTCTTAATATCGTATCAGAGTTCAAGTCATGAGTTGAAATCTTGTTGCCACTCATTTAAAATTATTAAAATTATTCATGAGCAAGACTCAAAAAATGAATCCTGGTTGCATGTGCAGGGCATGTTCAAGACATTAAATAATGAGAATTGCTAAACACCACTTTATTTTTATCACTCAAATATCACTTTCTATGTGTATGTATAGTTGGTATATTAAAAATAAGAAAGAGAAATTAAAAAGGTTGCTATTTTAGCATGCCAACTAAGTATTCATGTAGGAGGTGATATTTGAGTAATAAAAATAGAGTGATATATAGCAATTCTCTAAATAATATGGAAGTTTAGATAATCATGAAACACATTTTGGGATATGTATACATCTTGATTTTTTCATAACATGCCCCTTTTTAAGTGATTTGGATCTTCTCCTAACTACAAATTTGTTCTAATTTTCTAACATTGCATCTTTGCCATTTATTCACTTAACAAAAGTATTTTCCCTCTAATGTTTGTAGTTTGAAATTCAAATGAAAAATTATGATATAATGTTAGAAGGTTAGAATAACTTGTAGTTATGAGAGAATGATAATCATTTTTAAGCCTCTACAACTTTTTATCAACAGGCAGCACCAGAGAAAAGGTTTTCAAAAAGAACCATTCAAAAAGACATTCTTCTCTCCACGGGTACAACATATATATATGATAAAAAAAAACACTATTATATAATAATACTAAAATATATATACTCTTTAAGAAACGTTCCAACACAAGACTTCTCCCATATAGGGACTTGTGAAGGTTTTTATTGTTTTAGGTATTGAATTAGATGCCTTCCTTCAGATTCTAAACATCAACTTAAAAATTGGTATGACCCCTAATTTCTTTTGCTATTTCTTCCTTTCTTTAAGAGAAACATCAAGAGATACTTTTTATGAAACTTATGTTAAGAAAATATATTCAAAGAATATATACTTTACATAAAAATGCTAATTGTGAACTGATATGTGATGCTTCAATCTCATTGTTTATGGAAGCTACACTGAGTTGCAAGCATGAGCATACTAAGAAAGTATTAAAAGTTTTAATTTCATCCTTATTGTTCTTCTAAAGTTGCCAAAATAAGTGGGATATCTATGGAGGAATGGAACAGTGGAAAATTTCAAACGAATC
The DNA here is from genome assembly GCA_037974665.1 of Ehretia macrophylla. Taxonomy (NCBI): domain Eukaryota; kingdom Viridiplantae; phylum Streptophyta; class Magnoliopsida; order Boraginales; family Ehretiaceae; genus Ehretia; species Ehretia macrophylla. The sequence continues at coordinate 51,314,888 of CM075771.1, read as the reverse complement.
TTGACGAAAATTCAATGAAAAATTAGAAGAATAATAATAGAAGTAAAAGTTTGAATGGAGGTTTGACGAAGAACAAAGGCTGTTGCGTAGAATCAAAATAAATGAGAAAATATCTACAAAAAAAGAGAGGAGTAATAGGATTTACTCATTCCATAAAGTTTCTTTTAAATTCTTCTATCCCAAATGAACAACCAATTTTATTTTTTTGGCTCAATAAGTGATTTTTTTAAGGGTTAATACTTGTCATAGTCCTTAAATTATGGCCGTTAAGAACTTTTAGTTCCTTAACTTTTAAAATGAACATTTTAGTCCCTCACTATGGTCGTTATAAACTTTTAGTCATTTGACTTTTAAAATGAACATTTTAGTTTCTAAAATTACATTAGTGAGATGCCATTAGTCCCGGATATCAATTCCGTCATATTTTTCTTAATGGAATTGTCACACATTATGCACGTGAGCTCTAAACTTCTGATTTTTTAGGGACAAATATGTCCAACTTTTAGAGCATTATTTAATTATTTTCACACAAAAAGGAAGACCCCTTCTCAACTTTACAAGCCCTCGTGAAACACTTGAAGACAAGTACCTAAAGTAAACCTGGTGTTACCATATAATATCCCCGACTTATAGCATTCCACATACAATCAGAATTCATTGTCTCCTCCAAAATATTGATGGGGTTACCGCTCATTAATTAATGTGAGAATTTATTTATTTATTTTTTAAATATATTCTTTCATATTTTTTAAAGTTCAACATTATTCTCAAAATTTTAAAAAAACTCAATATTACCCAACATACATCAAATATTCAACAGTTTTCGTTTAACAACAATTCTAATAGTAAAGCTTTACTACTAAAAGCTCTACCACTCAAAAGTTTTACTACTAAAAGCTCTACCACTCAAAAGCTAAAATTTCATAGTTAGGCCAAACAAAGCGTAAAAGACATAGAAATGAATGTATAAGTTGATTTTTTTTAATGGTTTTAAAGTGATTTTTTTTTTATTTTATGGTTTTAAAGTTTTCATATCACAACATGGACATGTTGGAAATTTGTTAGTCATGATTCTGGATTTTCCGGAATGTTGCCATTTTGTCAACCAGGTTTTGCTTAAAAAGTAGGACCATAATGAGAGATTTGTCAAAGAATTGAAGCAAACACGCCTGAGGATCGAAGAGTCGTGAAGCCTTTTGTTTCCTTGCTCATCTTATGGCTTCTTTAGTTGGATGGAGACAAAGACGTGATGTTTTCTTAGTTTGTAGAATAATTAATTGGAGCATTACTATATGTCATCCCTTTATTTTTATTTATATGATAAAAATTTATGTATTAAATATCAAATTTCCATTATAAAAGTTAAAAATTTTATTATATATATAGGAAAGGGTAAAATATCTTGTTTCAAAATATTTTTCATTGACCACTTGACTTTTGGTATAGTTGTATGCTCCTTGTTGCAGTAAGTGCAAGAGTTTGCAAGATTAGTTCTTGTGAGTGATATTTTATATGTGTTGTACGGTTTAACCCTTTTTTGAATTAAAAAAAAGAGATATATGTCTTTCATTGAGAAACATTCAGATAAAGAACCTTCAATTACTATGGACTAAATGAACTTTGCTTCTCGTATATGTTCATTTTTATGTATTTAGGACCTTCATTCTCTTCTAGAGGATTAGGCATCCATAACTAGGAAAGAAATTAGTTCAAAGGTCAAGACGATTCATACAAAGGCTAATTTGCTTTGGAGTGGAATAAACATCACACTCGTTCCATTAAATCTTAATTTTCTTTGGAGTGGAATAAACATCACCCTCGTTCCATTAAATCTTAACTCAGATAGAGAAGTATTTTGTCAACAATAAAACATATTATGTCATGTTCTTTTATTGGGGTTTCTATTCCATCAATTTAAAAGTTAAGATAGAGAAAGTATTTTGTCAACAATAGGACATATTGGGTCATGTCCGATTATTGGGGTTGCTATTCCATCAATCTAAACTAATGTTAATCTACTCGCCTCATTTCCAGTGGACTAATATTAATCTAGATTAATGAAAGAATTTTTACAACTGTTGACTGACAAGCTAGAAAGAGATTTTACACTTACTATTTCCTACATAACTCATTTTTCTTGAAAAAGTATGCCCAGAAAAGTTAATAGGAACATATTTGAAGCTGTAATTGTGGGGTGAGCCTCATATGTGTGTGAGCTCCTCTGTATTAGAACCAATCGTCCAGTCATGATGTTTGTAAGAATTTCTCCAACTTATATAGTCTTAGTGATAGTATGCAATTAAGTTGAACGAGTCCATCGAATCCGATATTCAAACATGAAAGGTGGTCTTAATTTTCAGCTGAAAAAGAAGCCTTATCTTTTGACTCGTGCAAAAGACAGGGAATTAGTTTATGCATTTAAGTCACAAAGGAAAACAATCCAACACTTCTAGAGGAAGCCTATGGGAAATCAATAGGACATGACAACAGTTGAAGAAATTGACATTTTTCGATGAAGCATTAATACCTTGTTTTAGTGAAGACTCTACAAACAGGTATGCTCATTAAAGGCCGGTTCTAGTGTCATTGAGGCTTATGTGAACCAACAAAAGCTTGTAATAGCTCTTTCCTCATCAAGCTATTGTTAGAATATTTCTCTTAAGTGGGCTACCGTTAATTACTTTTGGTTTTATAAAATAGGTTGAATATCTGATTCATAGATATTGGGTTGTGATCATATTGCTTTTAAGCCCACCTCATAAATACGTATACGGTTAATTGTGTGTAAGCCTTATATTCTGACTAAGCCTTTTATGGGAGGGCCTGTTAGAATAATTATAAATATATGGCTAGGTCCCCTCTCCTGCTCTAACCCTAAACTAATTGTTCCTATAAACGTTAGTTGTTCATGGATAGAGCAAGGAAGAGGAAGACCTTGTCAGTAATTGGGTAACAATTACAACTCACTTTTATGTTTTATCATGGCTCAAACATGTATGTAATTCCGCTGCTAATTATAATTATATTTATTGTGCTGCAAAGTCATGCATATTGGAATACATATATTTTATATGTGCTTACATGTGGTATCAGAGCCAATTATGCATGATTTTCAACCATAAAATAAAATAAAAAATAAAAAATTCGTGATACTTGTTTGGCTATGTATATACAGTATGAAAGTTCTTGATTTAATTCATGATTATCTTTTTATTGTTTCATGAAATTGATTGAGGGTTTTCGTAGATCACTCTCTGCTAGCTCTTTTGATGTATAACATGCTATTTATTGTAATTGGTATGTTATTATACAAGCTTGAAATACTTTATATTGGTTTTTGAATTTTTATGTGTATATTATATAATTGATGATATATGCATACTTATATGAATTTATTTGGCATCATACGTGTTTCCCAATTATTGATTATTGTTGAAAATTATTTATAAGGTTGAAAATATTAAGAACTGTAATTTTTGGATTTAAATCCGAGACCCACTTGCAAATTTCAGTAAAATCTAATCATTAATTGGTGAAATTGATGCCAAAATTGAATTCCTTGGCGTCAAAAACCTAAGATTAGAGTGTTTATTTGCGTAATTGAACTGTTTGCGTGTTGGATTAGTTTTCGGGCTTAAACGGGCTGCGTCGGCCCGATCTGGAGGTTGAAGATGACTGCCCTTTCTTAGGGTTTATATTTTTATCTTTAAGTCTTGTTTCAAGTAATGGGGCTGCTGCAGTGGTTAAGTGCATGCCTTAGAACCATTAGGTTACGAGTTCAATCCTTGGCAACACCATTCTATTTATTTTTATTTGGTTGCTCAGTTACAATCTGTTAGTTTAAAATAAAACATAGTTTATTTCTATTCAAAATCCTAAAGCAGCCTAGTTGGCCAAATGGCTTATTAGAATTCTGACATCGCGTGTTCAAATCTTCATAAGCTAGTTATGTTTACTTTTATTTTATCAAGTATAATAACCAAGCTGAATGTGTATATATATATAATTTAGTATCTTATGGGGTTATATCTAGCGTCTAGCGTTGTTGGATGAGGTGTTCAACAACCTAACTGAGGTCATGGGTTCGAATCTCTTAAGCATGTTTTTATGTTTTATAAATTGAACCAAACAGATTAAAAGCTATAGGTTTTCCTAGTCAGATTTTGTTGCAAGTCATAGCTAACTGCTGTTGGTTAAGTGCCTTGATAAAATTATGTATGTCATGGGTTCAAGCCTTCTCAACTACATATGTTATTTTTGCTTTCCCACATGTTTAGTAATTAAACCAAAAGAAAAGTTGTGTTAGGCAATTGGATTATTTTATTTTCTAAGCTTTGGGATTATTGTCTTTTGCTTCGAAAGAAGTTTAAATTGCTTTTCCTTTCATTGAAATATTATATTTAGTACATATTTCACGTGGTAATTTTGAATCATGCCTAAATTAATTGAAGTTGATTTAAAGTTTTTTTTTTAGACCTCTGAATTCAATGTAAACATGTATCTTCTCTAATTTAATTTGAAATTTTATGTACTTCCTCTATTTATATTTTATATGCATCAGATGTGCTCTACTGATTTTATATATAATATGTTCAAGTTTATTGTAGAATGCAATTTTATAGTGATCGTAGAGACACATTACATTGAAGTGTTTCATATTGTTTGATCAATTACATGCATGACGGTTTCATTTATGTTAGGCACTAGTACTTTTCCCAATGAGCTGACAACATAAGTTTGATTGGGCGAAATTCACCAAAGTGACTAGTCTAATTAAATCTATGGCTTTTCTCATATTGGTTGGGAAACTACCATGGTAAAGTGCTCAATGATCACCCAAAGGAGGTCATTATATGACTTTAGCCAGGTAGCGCAAACATAAAATATGGCTCGAGATTATCCTATTGTTAGGGAGTTCGGTTGCCCAAAGGTGATTGACCTTTTCTTTCAATAGGATGATCTCATTGATACTTTATGTTAAAAGGGTACCTATTTACATGTTATGTTTCCTGCCCAAAGGTGGGGGATGTAATGATGTGTCTGGGCTCTTTTGTTTGAAGTGCTATTTTGCAATGGAACATGTATGCCTACTGTTAGCTAACATTGCATTTTTCTTGAACAATTTCTTTTGCTTTGAATAATATGAGCACTACTTTTAGTTCTTGAATGGGAAAAATTGTAATAAGTTGAAGGTACACATTAAGTTGATCCTGGGGATAGTTGACCTTGATTTTGCCTTAGACGCTGATGCACTTACTGCATTAACTGATAAGAGTAGTTATGAGGGAAAAACAAATGTTATATGATTAGACCTGATGAAAGAACTTAAGATTATGAAATATGATAAGTAAGGTGGTTTAGGGATTGTCTTGAAAATGGTTGATGTTCAAACCAATCTCAAATCTCGTGGTGTTTAGATCATTTTGTTGTCCCCTCATGCCCTTAATATATTACCTTTTGAGTTTACTTACATAAGGATTGTTTATAATACCCAAAGGGGACGTAGACTATTAGACTTGACTACCAAGTGTGTAGACTGAGGAAAACAAAGTTAAAAGTAAAATCATGAGGTTGATATTACTTGTTTCCAACCTTAAGGGCTACTCTAATAAGGTTATTACCTTAAAAATTGAGGGATATATTCCTAAGTTGTCAGGGTTTTAAAAGGGTGGTAAGGGTCAGAATTGGATGAGGAATCACAATGTAAGAGATCCTAGATTTGTTGTTATTCAAAGAAAGTGTTACTTTTGTAAAGGAAAAGGTCACAAAAGAGCTAATTGTGCCAAGTACAAATCATTAGAGAAAAGAAAGTTGAAGAAGGTTATTCACTAGTCAACATTTGTTTAGAATCCATGTTAGTTGATGTTCCATCAAATATTTGGTAGATTGACAATGGTACAATTGTTCATGTTGTTTTTTATTTGCAAGGATTTCGAAAACAAACTGAGTCAAGTGAATTAGAGTCCAGAATTAAAGTTGGGAATAATTTTGCCATTGAAGTTGAATTCATAGGGTCTATTAGTCTATGTTTAAAGACTAGTTTTAAAATTGTTTTGAAAAACATTCTTATTTTGAAACCATTTTCATGTACACTCTTTTAAATAAAATTTAATTTGTATTTTCATTTTGAACATGTTTCAAATTTGTTATGTCTTTAACTTTGACAATGGCAGAATAAAATTGGTGTTTTAATTCTAAAATTATTGGTGAAAGTATTTTATCCAATAGTTTTTATCAACCACCTTTATTCTCAGAAAATTCCTATGACTATTTTTTCAGAAAAAATTATTTTTAAAAGGAGTTTAGTTGAAGAAATTTCTTCTTTGTTGCAGCATAAATGATTAAGTCATATTTCTAAATGAAGGGTTGAAAGACTCATTAGAATTTATATTTTGCATTCTCTAAGTTTTGATGATTTTGATACTTGTGTTGGGTGTATTAGGGGTAAACTCACTAATAGTGAATGAGAATAAGCTACCCATAACTCTGACCTTTTAGAAGTAATACATATATTAGTGGACCTTATTCTATTACATTGTGTAGTAACAAGTTTTTTGTTACATTTGTTGATGACTTCTCTCATTATGAATACCCTTATTTAATTAAAGAGAAATGCAACTTGGAAAGGTCATCAAAATTGTAAGATCTGACCGCAAGGTAAGTACTTTGGTAGACATTCGATCATTGGGCAGTATATACGACCGTTTGCCATGTGCTTACAGGATTGTGGGATTGTTGCCTAATATACCATGTCTTTTAGCCCTTGACATAATGGTGTAGTCAAGAAGTGAAATCATACCCTTAAGGATATGATGTGGAGCATGATTAGTATCATTAGCCTACTATATCTTTTGGGGTGAAGCCATTAGAACTATACCCTATACTCTTAACCATGTTACTAGCAAGTCTGTTCCTAAAACTCCTATTGAAATTTGATTGGAAGAAATAACTAGCTTAAACCATTTTACTTGTTTTCGTTTTTTCTATTGAGGAGTTTGTTTTTTCTGATAAAAAGAACATTGTTTATAGACTTTGAGGATATATCTATACATTGAAGCAATATACCTCAAGATCAGTGGGAGTAAATTTATTTTCTTGATATTTTAGGTTGAGGACATTTTGCTAGGTACAATTAATTTGGGTATGCTTCATGAGTCTAGTATTTTTCAAGACTTTCAACATGAAGGATTTTGGTGAGGCCTTTTTTTCGCTCTTGGTATTCAGATACACCAAGATAGGTCTCGTGGGCTTTTGGATTTATAACAAAGGGTTTATATTGATCGAGTTCTTAAATGGTTTCATATGAAGAATTATAGGCCTTGTCATACCTCTTTGTAAAATATATATTTTTTTTAATGGAGTTTCCATCTAAAGGATATAATTATGAATATTATTTGGAAGCATAATTAGAGTATCCTAATATAAATGCCATTGAGGTTATAAACATGTGGGTTTTATGTTGTAAATGGATCTCCCATAGTTTATGAAAGAAAATAAGACCCGATATATATTCTTTGTATTTTTCAGATTAATACATGCAATAGCCTGCCCAAAGGGGGTCATTGTGTGTGTTATTTTGGGGTGGATGAATAGTGGTAGCAAAGATGTATAGTCAAAGAAATTTCTTTATCCAAAGGGATGTATCTATGAGTTTGTGCATGCTCTACTGGTTTGAGATAATGCATGCCCTAGAGGGATTTGTCTGTCTAAAGGTGATCAACTTCTTGAATGTTGTCTATTTCTGTCATTCACCTTTATGATTGGGATAATTATAATATATATGTTGTACCCTCTGACCAAAAGGGAGATTATGTTGATAAACTTGGATCTCAAATACAACTTATTTTTACTAGGAGCTATTGTAATTACCCATATTTTAATCTAGTTTCCCTTATGAATGAAAAGTCATGGATTTGACAAGAAAATGAAGACATTGTTATTAAGAATATAAAACAAACTCAATGCTTGTTGATCTTCTAATTAGAGGTTTGAGATCATAATTTTAAATAGCATATTGAGATATGGGTATTATGGAGTCCATGACATAAAGAGATCCATGAGACGTGTACCATATACTAGTGTTATTGAGAGCTTGATGTATGTTCAAGTGCGCACTAGGCTTGGTATTGGTTTTGTATATGAGTGTTCTACTGTCTTTTGATGCTATTGACTAGTGGGAGTTTGATATTTTCATGCATTGTCGAATATTCTCATGATTTTGTGTTTCTGTTTCGCACTTTTGTGCATTTGTGGAATAGCATATTGTTTATGTTTTATAACATACTTGGTTATTATGTGAACACTCATGTGTATATTGAAGGTCTTAGTTTGGTGTCCATATTGATAAGACCATCTATTGAGTTTAAATATCTCCATGAGGACACCATTTTGATCGGAAATATGCATTCTTTCCTCTGGCCTATTGACTGCCATTTTGGGAGGATATGAATGATTGATTTCCTTGGCATATCGACCGCCAATTTTGGGAAAATCATATTGAGGACTGACAAAGAAAGAGCACATTTGATCACATGTTGGTGCTGCTTTCTTGCTATACTACCGTATATTAATCCATGTCAATGGGGTTGTTGGCATTTGTAACCATGGAAGGTCCTGTGTCAATATGGAATACTACGATCGCCATGATTCGATGTTTGATAATCTTATTGGACAAGATTGCGTTCGAGGTGTTGTTCTATGAATCAGGGTTTTCAAAATTGTGGCCACATTAAGTTTACTTATTCAGCCTAATAAATGTTTTCAAAATATTTTTAGAAACAAACAAAACAATTAACGTTGCCCAAGTGGGTGACTGTTAGAATATTTCTCTTAAGTGGGCTACTGTTAATTACTTTTGGTTTTATAAAATAGGCTGAATATCTGATTCATAGATATTGGGTTGTGATCATATTGCTTTTAAACCCATCTCATAAATACGTATATGGTTAATTGTGTGTAAGCCTTATATTCTGACTAAGCCTTTTATGGGAGGGCCTGTTAGAATAATTATAAATATATGGCTAGGTCCCCTCTCCTGCTCTAACCCTAAACTAATTGTTCCCATAAACGTTAGTTGTTCCTTGATAGAGTAAGGAAGAGGAAGACCTTGTCAGTAATTGGATAACAATTACAACTCGCTTTTATGTTTTATCATGGCTCAAACATGTATGTAATTCCGCTGCTAATTATAATTATATTTATTGTGCTGCAAAGTCATGCATATTGGAATACATATATTTTATATGTGCTTACAGCTATATCCCCGAACCAAGTGGAGCATGCATAAAATAGTCAGATGCTTCTTCTATTTTATTCCCTCCACTTCTTGTCATTAATGTAGTAATCTCAACTATGTTCAACTCAAGAACTATTAATTTTGCTCGTTTAGAGTTAGGAATGGATATATATTTTCAGTTATCGGGATGGAAGCTTCCATTGATCTTACAATGAGTTTTAAAGTACTTTTATATTTTTATTTTGCAAAATAATTTTTCTCCCACTTAGTCTCCACACATCCATTAATTTTAATTTTCAAAACTATATAACTCCTAGTAACAAAATATTCTAGACCTATCCATTTTCAAAGTATCCAGACCCGGACTTGTTGAAAGGTGTAGAGTTTTCCAAAATCGCATAATCAACTTTAGTTCTTAGTAATTTAGCAAAAAACTAAAACAATAAAAACTTTAGTACTCAGTATCTGGGCTCTTCAAGCAACATCTAGGGTATGTGTAACCAAATGCACAACCTTCATACCATGTTAAATAACATGGGATTCTATCCTAAAATTGAATAGTGTTAAGTGAAGTAACTCAAAATTTTATAATGTAGTTTTGACATTAACATATAATTTACTAATGTTACAGAATTATTTTAAACGTTTTTCTTTATATGTGACTCGCAGTCAATATGGAAGAATTATTCTTTAACTAACACGAGAATTATAGCTGCATCTATAATTTCTTCCATTTGAGATGGTACCATAGTCCATAGAAGAATCTTTCAACCCTACGAGTATAGGAAAATTATTTTCAATTAATGCTAAGCCTGCAAGAAAATGTATCCCACAATCAACTCATATTTCATGATTTCAATCAAGTCAAACAATAACAGCCAACGCCTTATGCACTACGAAATGATCAGCAGTGAACTTTTATTTCAAAACCCCAGCAAGGCCCCTAAAGCTAGACACGTATTGAATATGGCATTGGTTTTATAGAATTGGAGCAACATCTAAAGTGCGCATATATGTGAGTTAAGAAAGATCAACCAAGCGTTCCATTGTTAGCAGCTCGTCACAAGAGGCAATCTGCAGCACAACAAAGAGTTGAGAGCATGGTCAAATCTGCCGTTAAATGTACCATCCTCATCGGGACCGGAAGTAGTGAACTAATGATTAAGTTACGATGAACTGATCATAATAATTCATAATTATTTGAAACAGATACACCATCAATGTTCACAAGAAATGTATTAATATTCAAAAGGGACTAGGAACTAATATGTGGCGCCATTGATGCTCTCTTTCTCTCAATCGACAACATTATTATGCATGCACTTCCATTGATCGCTCTTGTCTGACATGCGACAACATTCAGAGGAATTGGCTCTGGTCCACTATTTTGTGTCAACTACAAAATCAATTTTGAAGAAAAGTGTGGCAATGCGTTGTATATTTTGTTGCATATGGGCAAAAATGATATTATATTCCATAAGTTATTGAGACAGCAAAATTTCCTATGGACTAAATTCCTTAAGGTCCACACCCAAGAATTTCGTAGAACAATTAGGTAGTTACTTGTTATAATCAAACGTTTTGATCCGTTAGAATTACTACCAACAAAAAAAATATATATATATCAGATGCAATATCCTATGGGACATCACCATATTGTAATTGCTCACCTGTCCGGTGGTCTTGTTTTGAACAAATTTGTGAGAAAATCACTGAAAGACAACCAATAATTTCAGAGAAATTAAAGAAATTCAAGTCAAGTTGTTGAAAATTCAAAAGTAGACTAATTAATGAGTTGAGACAAACGTGAAGAACTTGTTAATGGTGCATGCATGCCTTGCTGGTTAGAAAGTAACTTTTTGTTTGCTTTGCATCATCTGGATCTGAAGTTTCTCATATTTCGTTAGTCCACTCTCACGTGCTTGAGAAATTAGGCCAGTCGATTTGTTTGTTTTGTTCGAGCACAATAAATTCTACTATCAATTTGTTAGTCCTACTACAAACTGACACTTAGCTGATCATGATCAAACTAAAACTTTTTAGTCACTGTATATAAAAAAGTGTTGCTATATGTGAATCATGGTTGACATGCCAAAAGTAAGAGAAAATTACTTAAGGGAGAAAAATATAAAAAAGTTCAATTTGGTATGCTAATTACGCATATAAAAAAATGACAAATGAGTGATAAAAAAAGAGATAATATTTAACATTTCTCTTACAAAAAAATCATACTTACGAGTCACGAGAGGGAAGTATCTATATCACTAATAGTTACTCACTACCGAAAAGTCAATAGGTTGATTGCCTGGAAAAGGGCTACTTCTCTTTGAACCTTTCCAACTTAAGGTAGTATGATGCCTAAGCGTGCATTGTTTGTATTTTTCATCTGGTAAATGATTTTCTTGAGGTAATAATGTATCCTGGTACTTTGACCTAGCGCAGAGTGAACGTTCCTTCACACAGTTGCAGGATGCAAATAGAACTCTTCATGGAGGGAGGTGATTGCCAGAGTTTTAGTCAAATACAGTTGGAAGGTTCATATTACATGTAGAGAGGTGATTGTCAGAGTTCTATTACTAGCATGGTGTCTGTCATATCTATGTAAAAGATATATAGCTCCGTTAGTGTAGGCTAATTATGTGGAGATATTTTAAGGGTTATAACAAACAAACAAAAAAAAAAAAAGGAGAGAAGACTCTTCATCCGATTGAGTGTTTTGATCTTGATTGAGTTGATAAATTGCCATTTGCCTTTTCGGCATTTGAGCCCAAATACGATGGTTACAGTATCAAACTTGAGGACTAGTTTCTTTTCCAATTCTTTCTTTTAAATTTAACATGAGTTTCCTTGAATTTATTATGAGCAGTCGAAAATCAATTGCTGCCAAAAATTGTTAGCGGATCAAATCATCAGAATACCATGTTGAAGCTCAACGTTTTGTGTTATAATAAATAAATAAATAACTCAACCAAACTGGCTCAGGACCTGAGATATGCACATTAGATGCAGGTTTTGTAGTTTGTACCGATTATTGAGTATCCCAACTGAAGAAGGCAAAAGTGTAATGAAGTATGCGATTCTTGTTTCATGGATAGTTCCACACTTAGGGAAAATGCGTATGGTAAAAAAGACGGGTTTGAATCTAGGGGTTATTTTTATTTGGATGAAGTGTATCAGACCTCCTTGTACTTTAGCGAAAGTGCACAATACCCTCCTATAGTTTAAAAACTCCCTGAACTAGTCCCTATGTTTTTTAAAAGTGCACAACACCCCCCTACCGTTAAAAAATCCGTTAAATTTAACGGAGAGTGTACTTCACACTCGTTAAGTGAGATTTTTTTTTTATTTTTAACGAATTTATTAATTAAATAATTATATGAATTGACCAAATTACTTTTTTTTTGGCCTAAACAAAACAAAAGAGAGAAATGAAAAAAAAATGAGGGTATTTACGTCTTTTTTACAAAATCCGTTAAATATGACGGATTTTATAACTGTAGGGGGGTGTTGTACACTTTTAAAAAACATAGGGACTAGTTCAGGGAGTTTTTGAACTATAGGGGGGTGTTGTGCACTTTCGCTAAAGTATAAGGGGGTCTGGTGCACTTCACCCTTTTTATTTTACGGGTAATTTATTTTTTCATGGTTATTGTTTCAATAAAAATATATATATATAGTGGGAAAAAAGGAGACTACATGTGGTGTCGGACGAAGACAATCCAACGCTCAAGTCAGTAGTTTATCGAAAAAATAAGAATATGTGAAAAATATAGTGGGAAAAAAGGAGACTACCATGGAATCAGCGTCGATATAGGGAGTGTAGGTCGTGGATATATAGAGAAGAAAGGGAGAGTATTGCTAGAAGCGGCTAATGCTCGATGTCCTCTCCTTGTGTAGGTGTGGCCTACTTATAGGTGTGGGTAGGCTAAGAGTCACGGACTCTTGGAATTTGTATTCCTAGTAGACTACGTGATCGCTTATCACGTATAATAAAGGTCGTCTCTATCCCAAGTCCTTCGGTGGTCGTCCGCTTCTCGTAGGGTGGACAATTGTGATAAGTGTAGGGTCATTTATCCCTTGTAACTTGTATCTCGAGTGGACTACTTCAAGCGAGTAATCACTTATTCCGTAGGATAGGGTTTATCTTTATTTCGAGTTTGTCGATCGTCGTCCACTACTAGTAGTCTAGTCAATTGAAATGTCTCATTGATTGTCTATCCGGATATATCCGATAGATTTCGAGTTGTACTCGAGTTCATCATCATTAGTTCACATAGGATGGTACTGCTACGCAGGCTTAACCAAGGGCCTTGGGCCTCTATCAAACCTAATTTGGGAGTAGGTCGTAAGTTATAGCGTCGTATATGGGCCTTGGCTTAATAACCGCGCGTTGATCGGGGTCAAGTTGTCACGCCCTGAACACAAAACCCACGGAGGTTAAGGTCGGAGCGAGACATCTCCACAACTTAACACCTGTAAGATCAACATTCATAACCTAAATATTCATTATCAAACCACAAGTAGCTTCAAAGGTTCATTGACATTTCATAAAAACTTCCAAAAGGGTTGCCCAAGTACTTGGCAACTCAAGGAACCACCACTAGTACATATATACAAGGCCTATTTCTACCTATCCAACCATAATACATGTTCAATATAGTTCATCCAGGCCTCAAAAGAATACTAATCTATCCTACTTACAAGTCCAAGTATCTAAAAGAATAATACATATCATAAGGTTGTTCGAATGTATACAATAAATCTTCCATTTGGTTCAAGGGTTACATCTTCATTAACAAGCTAACATGAGTCATAACAAGCAGAAGTCGGTCTTATCACATAGAGCAACCTCACCCTCAACCTGTACGGTTGGCTCGAGCTCCGCTTCACCTGTAATTATTAAAAAGAAGGGTGAGCTACACTTAGCTCAGTGAGGAATAAAGGAAATGGGATTTTTCCAATCGTTTTCATCATTTCACAAACCTTTCGAAACGCTATGCTATGCATGTACAACACTTAATCAAGAATAACAAGAACGGATAATCATAATAACAATCAAGCAACTCTACTCTCCGAGGACCTCGAGGGACCAAGCGAGAGTAGAAACCATATAGTCAAAGGATACAATATCACGAATTTTGTTGGAGATGGTTAGTCTCGAAGTTTTTTTGTCAAATCTTCCTCAACACACCAATCAAGAGGGCACTACGGAGGCAACTCAACCATAGTAGCTGAAATTGTCCTGGCAAGCCCGATGCCGCCCAGGTAGAACGGAACTTCTACCATGGGGTTTATTAGCTTGCATGAATCAATCATCATTAGTACAAATACGTCCCAACTTTCCAAGGAAACACACCAAGCAAGAGTGGGCACTAATCATGTAGAAACATATTTGGAGGACAGCAAAGTAGGTTGCCTCCGTCAAGCAAGCATTTGAACAAGTAGAGATATCAAGCAAACATGTAATAGCGTGTGTCGTATACGCCATTATGAATCAATGTACACCACACTAGAGCATTTCATAACATTTAGGAGTGTACAAATTAGCAATATACTCTAGGATAGTGAAAGGCCACCATTAACCCACTCAAAACACCAAGATTTCACAAAATCGAGCAAGTCTTCAGGGCATCCGGATGAGGCCATCCGGAAGAGGGCCTCATCTGGACCCCTAATCTGGATCAAGGGCAGATTCACTGCCCTTCATTCAAACTAAGCCATCCGGATGAGGCAACAACAAGTGCCTCGTCCGGATGGTGATACAAACATGGTTTTTACTTTATTTCTTTGCACCAAATTCATCTCCTCAAGCTTATTTCAAGTATACAACTTAACTAACCCTAAACAACATTATTTAACAAGTTCTCTAGCTCCTAAAAGCTCACAACACAATTATAACATCTTCTCTTTACAATATTTACTTAGTTTAAGAGTTCAAGACACAATCTTCCATTTCTTCTCTTTACCTCCAACTTAAGCATACTTCCCACATATATTACTTCATATAACTCATATAATACTCCTCAAGATCATCAAAAGCTATAAGAATCTAGTTCAAGCCAAGAACAATACTACAACAACATCTTGAAACCCTAGATGAACATACTAAGCTCAAATTCACAAAGTAAACTTATATATACCTTCATCATACTGAATAATCATATACAACTCATCAATCATGGTTTATATGTCTTTGTAAAACATTTAGAAAACTTCTCTCACCTTAGCTTTGTGTTAGAATGCAAGGAAAATGCTTAGCAAGACTTGTAGAAACAAGAAAATGGCTTGTTGGTAGCTCGAAATCCTTTCTTCCTCCTCCTTCCTCTTCTTTCTTCCCTTTCCTTTCTTTCCTCTCTACCTTGGCTGGCTATGAGTGTGTGTAAATGTATGTGTTTTGTGTTTTGTCTTGCTTTGGAAGACACAAAGTTAGGTAGGATATTTTACATTTTAACCAAATGACTACCCTACCCCTTTAACTAAATGTTATCTTCTAACTTGCCATTTGGTTGTGTTTTAACTAACTTAGTTACTAGTCTTGAATCAATAGTGTTTAATTAATGCCTACGACATCTAAAATACCTACATGCACGTAAGTGAATATAATTGCACGTAAAATGATACAAATACACTTAAATCGATGCAAACACATATTAAATGATATGATATGCACATTGGGTTTCGTGCGGGGCTTCACATCCTTCCCCGCTTAAAAGAATTGTATCCTCGCAATTTTCTTCTTACCTTGCAAACAACGTTGGGTATTGTTGCTCCATTTGGTCATGTCTCTCCCATATTACTTCTTCAATCCCATGATTATTCCAAAGTACCTTCACCATGGGGATACTCTTATTGCGCAACTCCTGGTCTTGCTCATCTAAAATCTGCAAGGGTCTTTCTTCATAGGACAAGTTCTCCCAAAGTTCTAGTGGTTTCGGTTCTAGGATGTGGGAGGGATCGAGGTGATACTTTCGTAGCATTGACACATGGAACACGTCATGAATGTTGGAGAGATGTTTGATAGATCTAACCGGTATGCTAACTTGTCGAATCTTCCCACAATCTCAAAGGGTCCACGTACCTTGGGCTTAATTTCCCACATTTGTCATGTCTAATCAATGCCCTCCGCAGTGATAACTTCAAGAACACCCGATCACCAACTTCAAAGTTGTAGGTCTCGCATCTGCTTATCTGCATGGCTTTTGTGTCTGCTTTGGGCCGTGAGTATCCTTTTCTGAATTAAATGCACATTCTCGATCTTCTTCATTAACTCCAGCAATAATGTGGGGTCTACTGCCTTCATCTCACCGTTCTCATCCTAATACAAGGGTGATCTACACTTCCGACCATACAATGCCTCATATGGTGCCATGCCAATAGTTGCTTGATAGCTGTTGTTATAAGGAAATTTTGACAAAGTCAAATGCTTCTCCCAACTACTCCCGAAGTCTAATACACATGCCCTCAACATGTCTTACAATATTTCTATGGTTCTCTCTAATTGTCCGTCAGTCTAAGGGTGGTATATCGTACTGAAACTCAACTTTGTTCCCAAAGCTCCTTGCAACTTCTGCCAGAACCGAGATATAAATCTCGGATCTCTGTCTGATACAATGCTAGCTGGCACATCATGCAGTTTCACAATACTAGCCACGTACAACTCGGCTAACTTCTCAAGATTATCCCTCTTGTTCATCGCAATGAAGTGAGCGATCTTGGTCAACCAATCTACAATGACCCACACCGCATCACATTCTTGAGGAGACCTTGGTAAATCCGTTACAAAATCCATGGTTACATGCTCCTACTTCTATTGCAGAATCTCTAAAGGTTGTAGAAGCCTTGCGGGTCTTTGATGTTTCGCTTTCACCCGCTGACATGTCAAGCATCGAGATACAAACTCCGCAATCTGCTGCTTCATATAATTTCACCAATAATATTGCTTTAGATCTCGATACATCTTGGTGCCTCCTGGGTAAATTGTGTATCTAGAATTGTGGGCTTCTTCTAGTACTTTCCTTTTCAACTCGGGATTATTTGGAACGCAAACCCGGTTCCTGAATCTCCATGCAATTTGAAATCCGGATTGCCATCCTTAATCTTTTGGAATTGAGGGTCTTGCTGTTGAACTTCTTAGATTGAGATAGCCATGTAGGTTGTACCAACAAATGAATAACAAAGAACACACCATTATCAATCAACTCAGGCCTCCGTCGGCTTGCTTCATCAAGCATTTCCCATTCTTTAGCCTCTAGTCTTGCCAAACTTGCCTTACGACTTAAGGCATCCGCTACAAGATTTGCTTTCCTAGGCACATAATTGATTGTGCAGTTGTAGTCATCCAGAAGCTCTATCCATCTCCTTTGTCTCATGTTCAACTCCTTTTGGGAAAACAAATACTTTAAACTGTTATGATCAGTGAATATTTTGAACTTGTTTCCCCACAAGTAATGCCTCCACTTCTTCAATGTAAAGACAATTGCCATAAGCTCCAAGTCATGTGTTGGATAATTCACCTCATAAGGCTTCAACTTTCGTGATGCATAGGCGATGACTTGGTTGTTTTGCATCAATACACATCCCAGTCCTTCTTTTGAGGCATTGCTGTAAATAACAAAGCCTTGACTTCCCTCGGGCAATGCCAATATAAGAGCAGTTCTCAATCTTCTCTTCAGCTCTTAAAAACTGTTCTCGCACTTGTCATCCCCCACAAAGCTAGTCTTTTTCTGTGTGAGTTTTGTGAGTGGGCTTGCAATTTTGGAGAAGTCCTTTACGAACCTCCTATAGTATCCCGCCAAACCGAGAAAACTACGTACCTCAGTGACATTCTCTGGCTTCTTCCATGATTGCATGACATTAATCTTCAATGGATCCACTGCAATCCTCTCTTGAGAAATTACATGTCCCAAGAATGCCACTTACTTGAGCCAGAATTCACATTTGCTGAACTTGGCATACAACCAATGCTCCCTTAATTTATGTAACACCAAATGCAAATGTCTCTTGTGCTCCTCCTCGGTCTTTGAATACACCAAAATATCATCTATAAAGATGACCACAAACTGGTCCAATATGGTGGAACACCTTATGCATCAAGTCCATAAAAGCGGCAAAAGCATTTGTTAGTCCAAACGACATCACCACAAATTCATAATGCCCGTACCTTGTCCTGAAAGTTGACTTAGGTACATCCTTCTGTTTGATGCGGAGTTAGTAGTAGCCCTGCCTCAAGTCAAATTTCGAATAGAACTTGGCTTCTTGAAGTTGATCAAACAACTCATCGATCAGTGGCAAAGGGTATTTGTTTTTGATTGTCACCAGGTTCAATCCCCTATAATCAATACACAACCTCAAGGTCCCACATTTCTTCTTCACAAACAAGACCGGTGCACCCCATGGAGATAAACTAGGTTGTATAAATCATTTCTCCAACAAATCTTGTAACTGCACCTTCAATTCTTGCAACTCAGTAGGAGTCATGCGGTATGGAGCCTTAGAGATAGGAGGTGTACTCGGTAATGTTTCAATCACAAACTCAATTTTCCTTTTGGGTGGCAATCCCGACAACTCCTCCGAAAACACATCAACATACTCTTTAACCACCGGCACCTCTACTAACTTGTTTTGATCCGATGGCTTGTTGATTAAATAAGCCAAATACCCACTACAAAATTTCCTCATATATTTTATAGCTTTCATTGAGGATATCACAATCTTCTCCGAAAAGTCACAATTTCCCTTTACTCTAATCACAAGCTATTTCAGTACCCAGAACTTCATAACCTTTGTTCGGAAATCCAACTGGGCATAGTTTCTAGCCAACCAATTCATTCCTAAGATTACATCATATCTTTGGAAACGAAGCACAACAAGGTCAACCAAGAATTCCCAATCCTTAATTCGAATCTTGCAAGCCTTGCAACCAAACCTAGAAACATACTTGGTACCCATAGGAGTACTAACTTCTACATGACATGGTAATGACTCAACTTGTAATTTTATGCGATGCACACATTGTGGGGTAATAAATGAATGCGTGGCTCCGGAATCAACAAGCACCTTAACCAATTGATTTAAAATCAAGAAGGTACCTTCGACAACAGTTGTATCATCTGGGAGTTCTTCTTGATCCACGACATAAACTCGACTTGAACCCTCTAGGCTGGAACATTCCTTGCGGGCTGATTTTGGGCATCTTTGTTCTGCCACTTCGGGCAATCTCTAGCTAGGTGTTAATCACTCCCACACCTAATACACTTGTCATTCTTCATCCAACACTGGCTGCCCCTTCTTGTTACAATAATTACACATGACATTTCGAGAGGTAGCTGTACTCTCTGATGAACCACGAGCAGATTGGGCAGCTATGGCAATGGGTTGTGATCTAGTAGCAATCAGTCTCACTTGGCTCTGGGCTGGATAAAATCGTTGTAATGCTTGAGATAAAAATAGCCTCTTGTTGACTTGGCTCGGCGCACCTCTCATATCAATTTTCCTCTTCTCAACACGGGCCGCTGCATTAATCATATCGGCATAGGAAGTGAAGCGATGAGCGACCAAGAAGTCTTGAATCTCGGGCCTCAATCCCCGAACAAACTGTTTGATCCTCCAAGTTTCTGTTTGGACCAACTCAGGAATGGAATGTGAAAGCTTGTTGAATCGGGCCTCATATTGTACAACAGACATTGTCCCTTGCCTCAAGGTCAAGAACTCCTCTTCTTTTTTCTCTCGGGCCATTTCGGAAATATAGTTTCCCTTGAACGAACTCACAAAGTTGGCCTAAGTAGCAGGTATAGTGTTCCTCCTAACGGAGCTTCTCCGTCCGCCACCATTGATCTGCATCTCCTTCTAACAAGAATGTCGTAAACATTACCTTTCTCTCGTCGGCATAGTTAAGTGCGGCATATATCTTCTCAACCTGTGCAAGCCATGCCTTCGCTTTCTCATCGTCGGGCTCACCCCGAAATCTAGGAGGTCCATAGCTCAAGAAATCCCTCAATGTTCCATCCCGGCTTCCTCTATTGCCACTAGTAGTGTTACTGCCAGCACCATTATTATTATTGTTGCTTGTTGCTCCATCACCCGACTTATACGGTTAATGGCAGTTGCCATCATATTAAATGCTACCATCCCAAGGTTGGCCGGATTGGCACTTTCTGCCTCTTGAGCCCCTATATTCCTGCGCGTACTAGGCCCTGCCATCTATAGGTATACACCACTCATGGTTATATGACATGTATGCATTATATGAGACATGAACATACGAACACTCCTAACATGTATGTAATAGGGGCATATATAATATACAAGTTTCACATAAGTATGAAGCAATGATAACACGTTAGGCACTTGTGGTCACACATAAGTACATAAGTCTCATAGTTATATATAACCACTTAAGACCTATTCATATTAAAACTCCTACCCAGGGACCTTATTCAAAACCCAGACTACGCTAACAAAAGCTAGCTCTACACTAACCAAAGTTAGCTCTTATACCACCTAAATAAGGTGTCACGCCCTGAACCCAAGACCCACCGAGGTTAAGGTCGGAGCGCGACGCCTCCACAACTTAACACCTGTAAGATCAACATTTATAACCTAAACATTCATTATTAAACCACAAGTAGCTTTAAAGATTCATTGACATTTCATAAGAACTTCCAAAAGGGTAGCCCAAGTACTTGGAAACTCAAGGAACCACCACCTGTACATATATACAAGGCCTATTTCCACCTGTCCAACCATAATACATGTTCAATAGTTCATCCAAGCCTCAAAAGTATAGTAGGAGGGGCCTACATGGCCAATACATGCTCGAGAATGGCTAACGTAAGCAAGACATGCTTGGCGTAGACTATAACTCCATGTTCCGCATGGGAGGAGCCTACATCACCAAGAATGCTTGGGCGTAGCCTACATATTTCAAGTGCGGCTTTAAGTGGAGTTCAAGACACACAACTTACATTTTTCGTTCTTGCAATTTGCAGCCTACAATGGCTTGTTGTGGACAATTCCGCAGCCTACCATGGTTTTTCTGTAAGCAATTTTGCAGCCTATAATCTTCTTCTTTTTTAATCGTTTAACTGAAACGCTCTTAAATAATTCTTGTGGCATAGGCTGACCCCAACTGTGGGCAACGTAGGGCCTAGTTGGGGTCAACTTCTCAAAGCTAACAGTAGGGGGTTGTCCCTCGTATTAGTAAGGACCCAATCGAGAGGCGACACGCATCTCTCGGTACCGCTGTCCCCTTAGGGCCACAACAGGGGCTAGCCCCTGTTGCTGATAAAGAGAGGAAATGAGCCATCTCCTTACACCAGTTAGGGCCCAACCGGGGGACAGGGTGCTATCCCCTATGGCCTTGAGGCCATCCCTACGGGACACGTGTTGCGTGGGGTTAGCCTTTGACCTTTCAGCCACAAAGAAGTCTTGGACTTCGCTTTTTTTTTTCATTTTCTTAGTACCACTCCACACGTAGGTTGCTCATCTAGGCCCTTTATTGTAGGTTGGCCCCACGTAGGCTAGTGTGCCACTTCACACGTAAGCTGCGACCTTTGAACCTTGATGATAGATGACTTCTTAGCGCATTCAAACCTGAGCGGACTTGCTTAAGCGTAGTGTAGTCGTGACCCAGCCGGTAGTCAATCACCTAGTTCATTCCCTTTTTTAGGCAGGCTACTATTTAAGACCTCTTTCTCGTCACAGAGGTAGAATCGAGATGTCATTGCGTCTTTTGACCGTAGTCTAGTAGCTGGTTGTTGGCATAGGATTTCCCTTTGTTGTGTGCCCTCGTCGTTGTACTAAGGTGCCCCTTTTGTTAATTGTATGTGGGAATTAACTCAATGACTCTATGGTCTCAAATGTGTTTAATTCATACATGATGTTTTTATTTTTTCTAATGTTTTGTATAAGCTCTATTGTGTTGGGGGCTACTTAGCCTTGGTCTCGTCATAACGTTGCTCGTAGTTTTCGGCTACGCTTGTGCCCCACTTATTGTAGTGGTATGGGTTTAGCGTCAAGCATTCGGTCTTTGGGGCCGTATTGACTGGAATAGATGGTTATCTTTTACCCTTGAATTAGGAAACTAGACCACCGTGGGGGTAGTCTGGTTCATAGTTTGTTAGGTCAAGGAATGGCCTACGACTGACCGAGCTTGACTCGAGATGGCTACCATTAGGCAAGCATAATTTGAGGAGACTACAAGCCTTGTCGGAGGCTCCATTTTCGCAGACTACCGAGCTAGCAGGCTGGTCTACTTAGGGCGTGAATAGGGGGCTTAGTCTTCGTGGGCTATAACGCCCATAGGCTACAACACTTATAGGCTGGTCTTTATAGAACTTTTGCATAGTCGCATAGGACTATATTTCGTAGGCTCGTCTACTTAGGATTTTTGTTTGGTTGCATATGATCTTTTGGTTGGTCCACATAGGACTTTATGTGGTCGCGTATGATAGTAGGTTGGTCTACATGGGACTTTATATGCTCACGTACGACTGTGTTGGTAGGTTGATCTACATAGGACTTTTAGGTAGTTGCGATAGACTACGTAGGCTAGTCTACTTAGGACTTTTATGCAGTCGCAATGGACTACATAGGCTAGTCCACTTAGGACTTTTATTTAGTCGCAATGGACCACATAGGCTAGTTCTTTTTCTACTTTTATTTGGCCGCATGGGCTACTACATTGGTAGGCTATCCCTCATAGGACTTTTATGTAGTCGCCATAGATTACATAGCTAGTTCACTTAGGACTTCTGTATAGGTTGGTCCGCTTATGACTCATTTGTAGTCGCAATGGACAACTACCTTAGTAGGTTGGTCCGCTTAGGACAACTATGTAGTCGCAATGGACTACACAACCTTAGTAGTTTACTCCGCTTAGACTTTTACCTAGGTTAGTCGCCATAGGACGTCGAGTGGTTGCGTAGGACTGTAGGTTGGCCCATATAGGACGTTATAGGGCCGAGTACGACCTTAGATTGGTCCACATAAGACATTATATGGCCGTGTATGACTGTAGATTGGTCTATATAGGACTTTATATGGTCGTGTACGACTATAAATTGGTCCACATAAAACTTTATTTGGTTGTGTACAACCATAGGTTAGTCCACATAAGATATTATGAGGTTGCGTATGACCTTAGATTGGTCCACATAAAACGTTATATGGTCGCGTACGACCATAGATTGGTTTACATAGGACTTTATATGGTCGCTTACGACCGTAGAGTGGTCCACATAGGACGTTATATGGTCACGTACGACCATAGATTGGTCTACATAGGACTTTATATACTCACGTATGATCGTAGATTGGTCCATATAGGACTTTATGTGGTCGCGTATGACCGTAAATTGGTCCACATATAACTTTATATGGTCACGTAAGACCGTAAATTGGTCCACATAGGACGTTATGTGGTCACGTACGACCATAGATTGGTCCACATAGGACGTTATGTGGTCACGTATGACCATAGATTGGTCTACATAGGACTTTATGTGGTCACGTACGATCGTAGATTGGTCCACACAAGACTTTATGTGGTCACGTACGACTATAGATTGGTTCACATAGGACGTTATGTGGTCACGTACGACCATAGATTGGTCTATATAGGACTTTATGTGGTCGCATATGACTGTAGATTGGTTTACATAAAATGTTTTGTGGTTGCATACAACTATAGATTGGTCTATATAGGACTTTATGTGGTCACGTACAACCGTAAATTGGTCCACATAAGACTTTATGTGGTCGCGTACGACCATAGGTTGGTCCACATAGGATATTATAGGGTGATGTACGACCTTAGATTGGTCAACATAGGACGTTATGTGGTGGTGTTCGATCGTAGATTGGTCTAAATAGGACGTTATGTGGACACTTACGACCATAGATTGGTCTATATAGGACTTTATGTGGTCACGTATGACCGTAGATTGGTCCACATAGGACTTTATGTGGTCGCGTACGACCGTAAATTGGTCCACATAGGACTTTATGTAGCCACGTTCCATCGTAGTTTGGTCTAAATATGACATTATGGGGTCGCGTACGACCTTAGATTGGTCCACATATGACGTTATATGGTCGCATACGATCGTAGATTGGTCCACATAGGACGTTATGTGGTCACGTACGACCTTAGATTGATCTACATAGGACTTTATGTAGTTGCAATGGACTACGTAGGCTAGTCCTGTGAGACCCCACACGAAGCTCATATGCATTTCAAAGCATTTAATACATTTTTGTATTGCTTAATGTGCATTTTATAGCATTTCATACATTTTTGCATCATTTAATATGTATTTATATCAATTAATGTGCATTTATATCGTTTTACGTGCACATGTCTCGTTTAACGTGTATTTAAGTTCAATGACGTGCATTTGAATGTTTTATATATTGTAGACATTAATTAAATTCTTTTACGGTGTACTAGCTAACTAATCAATTGCATTTGAACTAGAATGGCATAAGCTTTTAGTTGGAGGGGCAACTTAGACATTTGCTTACCTAGATATTTTCTTACCTAACAAATACACACAAAATACATACAATACACCACACACACACACACACACTGCAACATACACGTATACCCATACGATCTGAAGAAGAAGAAGAAGAAGAAGAAGAAGGAATAATTAAGCCATCTTCTTGTCTTCTCTAGTATTCTCAAGCTTCAATCTTGCATCTACAAGCTCTCTTTAGCATCCATTATTTCATCTAAGGTGAGGGATTCTTTCAAAAGATTTTGTTAAAGCTCATCCAAGATCTTTTGTTGCATATATGTGTTTTTCTTCTTGCTAGTTATGCATAAGCCATGAGTTGGGTGTAATATTTGTGTTGGATAAGTTGTTGAGCTAGGGATTTTGCCTAACTAGTGTTGTTGGATCTTGAAGTGTTGTATATATGCTAGATGATGTTCTTGCTTGAGTTAGATAGAGTATGACTTGTATGTAATTTATGATAACAAGATTCTAGCATTTAGAGCTTAGAGGGTGAAACTTGGGTGTTCTTGAGCTAATATGGATTCATAGTTAGTATTGGATGATAGTTGATGTTTCAAGAGTGTTGTGACATGATTCTTGGACTTGTATTTGATGTTAGACAATCCCTTTTGAGGTTAATAGAAGCTTGGAAAAAGAGTTGGAAGCTAGGAAAACATATTAAGAGCAAATAGCCAATTTCACGATTTGGCATCGCAGGGGGCGGACTTGATACCGGTCATGTGGATCACGACATGAATCAATTCCGGATGTTTTTCATGCTCTCTGACGGTCGTGTATACGGTCGGATTACCCGTTTCTCAATTTGACAGCTTTGTGTAACAATTTTTCGAAGACTATATCTTGGTCAATTCAACTCCAAATTGAGTTTTATTTGATTCTAGAACTATCTATTTTCGATAAGATTTAATTCTATACCAAAATCATATTAATTGGAGTTCGGGAGAGTAGGTAAATTAACTGTCTAAGTTGGGCTAATGTAGAAACGTTGAAGTTGTTTAGTTGTATTAATGGTTGCTATTGGTAGGTGTTGTTGTTTATGTGGTCAACTTGCAAGTTCTTATTATTATGTGCTAATACTAATTGACCTTATAAACAAAATGCTTATATGAATATATATCGTGCTATTGATAATTGCAATGCATTTGAATTGTATAAGCGCAATAGTTGCAACCAGTGTTGATTGCGATAGTAACGAGACCTCCGGGCAGCGATGCGCTTGCCGGTATATCTCGCTTACCGAGGTAGTAACGAGACCTTTAGCTAGAGGTAAGGCTTGTTGGTATATCTTGCCTACCAAAGTATTATTTCCTTCTCATCTAGGACCCATTGATCCTCCTACGGGTTGGGATCCAATGATATATTTGCAGAGAAAGGTTACATAATTGTTATTGAATGTTCTTATTATTATCATCTGTGCATTCTACATGCGTGGCATGATTTATCAAACTGATTATGAAAAGATAAAAACTTTGTGAAAACTCCCTTCCCCTTTATCCCTCATTGAGCTAGTTGTAGCTCACCCTTTTCTCTACCATTACAGGTTGTTCGGGACTGGAGTTTGAGAGTAGTTGCTTGTTTTGGGTTAACCTTTTGTTATAATAGAATGAGCTAGGCATGTGAATTATTTGATATAATGTATTAATCTTGTGGACACTTAATTATGAAACAGCTTGATACATTACCCTTTCAAGGCCTAGTTGTAGTTGTTGGACTTGTGTGAAGTATCTTAGTGAATCCAAGTCTTGTAAATTGGACTTGGTAGCTGTAATATTACCTATAGTGATGAAGTTTGTATAATGTGTGTTACTAGAATTAGTGTAATACATAGTTTGATATTTTATTTATGGTTAACAGTGCTCGGGCTATTGTCTTGTGTCTTAACGGATTTAGGTGGAGTGATCTTCCTAAGCTCATGGCATCACGATCCCAGAACGTTTGAGGATTCGTAAGCTTAAATTTTAATAACTTGTCATTATTATAGTATTAAAGACCGTTTTAGCAATTAAGGAAAAAAAATGGGGTCGTGACAAGTCCCTTTGGGACTCTTATTTGGCCGCATGGGCTACTACTTTGTAGTTTGGTCCCTTTAGGACCTTTGGTAGTTTTTCATTTTCCTGACACCCAAATAGTGGATTGGGAACTCCACGAGTCCTTTTTAGTAAGATAAGTTTAAAAGCCTGTTTGAATCTGTTTCTAAATGATGGGTATACTCGCTCGTATTTCGCTAGTTTGCTTCGAACATGCCTTCAGACCTTGAAGTTTTAACTAGACAAATTGTACAATGAGTGGGTCGAAACATGTTGCCTTTTTATTTTGAGAAACTAATTACAGTGATTGGCTCCTGGGTGTATCACCGACATAGACTGATTCTATTAATCCCTTGGAGGGGAGACTAACTTAAGACTAACGACCCCCTAGAAAGGCTACTAACTAAAGGACGCTAATACTAAAAGTAGGGTTTGTTAAGTCGGATGGTATTTTGACTACCGTGACTAAGATGCGCTTACAGTAAGTTGCTTGAATTGAGCTAGCACGGTAGCTTGCTTCAATCAGTATACGAGTTCGTAGCCTAGTTGTCTCTGAGAAGTTCTTTGTTGCGCTCTTATTTCACTGATCCCCCACTTGGTGGAGAACTTAACCACTTAGTGGTAGGTGGACGAAACAGCTTTAATATCATGGATTCACGGCCTTCCCAAAATGATGTTGTAGGGCGATGGACAATCTATCATCGAGATCCAAGTGAAGAGGTTTATGCCTTGTGCATCGATGGGAAGGACAATTTCTCCAATGGTGCTCCTACGCTAGCTACTAAACCCTACTAGTATGGTTGTACTACGCGTGATGCGCGATTAATCAATTCCCATTTCCCTGAGGATTTTTAGTATGAGTACATTGATGGCGCCACTGTTGTCGACGAATATCTGCCTAACCAACCGATTGGCCACTATCAATTCGATAATTAGGGTGTGTGGGCCATCTTGGTAGGTTGTTCCGTGGATAGAGAATGTGATGACTTGACCTTGTCTGGACTCCCTTAATCATTAGGGCCTAAAGTCAGACTTGAACTCACGACCGGTGCATATCTTTGTTGTTGTGTATGTTGTCCCACTAACCCATGACCTGCCAGTGATAGCATTGATGGTGTGTTCGTATCGTAGTGACCTTGGCATAGTAATATCCAAAGTCGCACGTTTTTTTTCTCCTTGGGTCGTCATCCATCTCCAGCGGGTTTGGTCTAGTTCGAGTAGTGGTTTATCATCTCGTGAGTAATTATTACTCCACTCATCTGTAGGGTAGGGCTCATGTCTTCTATGATGCTGATCATATGTCATAGTTCATCTGTGGTCTCGCCTACTATAGCACGGCGAGGGAGAACGGTAGTTGGTTCTATCTTCTTCCCATTTGATCTGGGCCCATGCCTTGACGAGGACATCCTCCATGGTCTTGCAAGGGTACTTGGTTAACTCTTTGTACAAGTCTGACTTGCAGAGGAGACCCTTGCAAAAGGCAGAGATAGTTGTAGCCATGTTGCAATGAGGGATGAACACATTTTCCTTGTTGAATCTACCGATGTAGTCCCGTAGGGGTTCTCCCCTCCTTTGCACGATTAGGTAGAGGTTGTCTGATTGTTTCTCTAGCTTCCTGCTGCTAGTAAACTACTCTACGAATATGTTTGTTAACTGAGCAAAAGACGCGATGCAGTTATTTGGTAGGTTAGTGTACCAGCCCTACCAAGCTGGAGTCGAAGCCTTTGCACATACATGCTTCTCTCAGATCCCGCAGAATGGCCACTGTGAACATCATTTTCTTGAATTGCTTTATATGATCATCTGGATCAGTGGTACCATCGTAAGGCCTCATGTTTAGGAAGCTAAACTTGGCTGGCATCTCTGCCATGGCGATGGCATCAACAAACGGAGAGTCGGCAAAGCTGTTTGTCGCACTTCTTTTGATAAGGGTAGGAACCCCAAGAATCCTCTGAATGAGGGACTCCATCTTTCGAAGTCGTTGGAGGTGGTATTTGTTTAGCGCACCCTCTTAGGTTTGCTGAAAATGTGGCTCTTCTAGTGTGATGGTAGTTTGTAGATGGGCCCCACTACCGGGTGTCTACTACGACATTGAACCAAGAGATTACATGGGTCCAACCAGTTGGCGATGGGCGACTGTCTTACTGTGGCTGGGTGGCATAGCGGCTGTTGCTGAGCGCGTTCGGTTCTTCTCTTCCAACTCATCATTCTTTTCACGGATCGCAGCATTTTTTGCCTCGAGTTCCTTCAACTTGTCTTTGCATGCGTCCATCTCGAATATTAGGGCCCTCATCTAAGCATAGAGATCATTCTGAGTGCTAGTTTCAGCCATGGCTTTTGTCGAAAGTAAGAGTGATCAAGGGTTTGTAGCCTTCTGTTCGGGTAACTAAGTTGTCAGGGCCCCACGGTGAGTGCCAAATTGTAGATGTCAAAATCTATAATCACGAATTTTTGGGGCACCAGTAACCTATAGGGATAGAAGGAAACAAAGTGACTTGAGCCTTGAGACACCGGTGTGATGCCAGTCGAAAACACTCTGACGCTCAAGTTAGTAGTTTATTGAAAAAATAAGAATGCGTAAAAAATATAGTGGGAATCAGCGTTGATATAGGGAGTGTAGGCCATGGATATGTAGAGGAGAAATGGAAAGTATTACTAGAAGCGGCTAATACTTGATGCCCTCTCCTTGTGTAAGCGTGACCAACTTATAGGTGTGGGTAGACCAAGAGTCACGAACTCTTGGGATTTGCATTCCTAATAGACTACGTGATTGTTTATCACGTAGGATAGAGGTAGTCTCTATCCCAAGTCCATTGGTGGTCATTCGCTTCTCGTAGGCTAGGTAATTGTGATAAGTCTAGGGTCGTTTATCCTTTGGGACTTGTATCTCGAGTTTGTCGATCATCGTCCGCTACTAGTAGTCTAGTCAATTGGAATGTCTCATTGATAGTCTATCCCGAGATATCCGATAGAGTTCAAGTTGTACTTGAGTTCGTCTTCAGTAGTTCACGTAGAATGGTACCGCTACGCAGGCTTAGCCAAGGGCCTTGGGCCTCTATCAGACCTAACTTTGGAGTAGGCCGTAACTCATAGCATCGTATATGGGCCTTGGCCCAATAACCGCGCGTTGATCGGGGTCAAGTGACCCGTCGTGGTTGGACCATGGGTCCAAGCCCAATTTTGGCATTAACAGTTTGTCCCTCACTCCCTAAGTCGAAGAGTCTTCAAGTTAGGGAGTAGTTGCTCGTTGGTGAAACAATTCCAGCTTAGACCTTTTATAGAGAGGCATTTTGTATGGGCTACGCCCAAGGGCGAACTCTATTTCTCACTTTTGGGTCGTGGTTGAGAGTGGGCTATGCCTCGTATTGTCATTGAAGTATGACTACAAAGCTGAGAGCCTTGCTCGAGTGGCTTACGAATCTGTGTGCACGGCTTCATGCCGATTGTAATATATGTGAGAGAGATGGATGTAAAAAAAATTTAAAAGAAAAATCTTAGCCTAGTCCAGCTTATAGTTTTTGCATTGGTGCAAGGGAAGAAATCTTACACCAGTGCCCCTCTACATAATAGCCCTTTTGAAGCCTTGAATTAAAGATTACGAAGAAATCTTACACTAGTGTCTGGGCTTTAAAGTGATAAAAGTTTATCGTGAAAAGGACATATGTGCAAACTGGCTTGCAAACTACGGGAGAGGCCAATCCCTTGGGAAAAATCATATAGATTATGCAGCATTAACCCTGCAGCCTCTACTTGAGAAGGACAAAAGAGGATAAATATCTCCTTATACTATTAATGAACAATAGTGTCAATTGACCGCTTTCTAAAAAAAAAAAAACACATAGATTTGAAACGAAAAAACAACTTTTCATTTTAAAAGAGGACAAGAGCTCACACACACAAAGTCCTAGTAGTACAATGACTTTTCATGACGCTTTTTGCATTAATAATTTACAACGAAGATGAAGCAGATGACCTATTCTACTCTACCGGCTACTCTACAAGCCATCCAATCCATACTTCTGAAAACAAACAGGCATTACTAGAATCCAAACGATAGTAGCAGTACTATTCTACCACCAACCTGTCTTATCACTGACCAATCTAAAATGATAAAAATGTATTTATTTTTTCGTAACATATAATGTTACGAGAGATATTTAATAATTATAAATTACTTGAATTATTTTATTATAATTATATGGACAAATCACTATTATTGAATCTCCACGATTAACGTTAAAAAAGAATCCAAGTCTGATAAAAGCTGCAGCCTGCGAGTTTAAAGATTAACTCGAGGGCTTAGTTAATGCTGTATCAAGCACATTAAAGAACTGGATATGTGCAGTAAGCTGAGGAAAATGGCCATCCGTGTTGATAATCTCGATCTCTGTTTTCCCATTAATCTTGTTTTGCATGTATTTTGGGACTGAATCTGGGACGATGACATCGTTTTTGGTATGGACGATGGTACATGGTGTAGTAACCTTCTCAAGAATGCTTCGTTCATCACTTTGAAAAACCACTTTGGCTATGGGTAATGCAACTTCAGGCCTCATTCTTTTTAGGCATTTTTCATATATCTCGACGGAGGGAGGATCATCACTGGCGTCCACTGCCATGGCAGCAAAGCTTGAAATCCACTGCTCATAGTTGGATTCCATGCTTGAAAAGAGCTGCTCAACAACTGATTCTTCAAAACCACCTTCATAATCTTCCATGTTTATATATCTAATACAAGGTTTAAAAGAGAGCATTAAATGAATTTTTTTTTTATCATCACATACCGACACAAGGGCGCATCAAATATGTTTTTTAAGTAGGGATTATATTGCAAATTTGACTATTGTAAATACATATAAATGCATATGTATTTATATACATATACAACTGAATTTTTTTTTAGTAAAGATTAAAAATACTATTGTAAATCCATGCATATGTATTTATATACATATACGTCGGAGATTTTTTAGTAGAGATTATAAATACTGATGTGGGATAAATTTTGACCTGACGTAGAATACCGACTTTGTCCTTGCGTACAAGGATGAAATCATATTAGCTTCTATAGACCGGGTATATCCGACCCGAAGTGATCAACTATCCAAGGTTATGACTATCCGATAACCTCTCATCTCGGGCCTCAGGAAAGTGATTAAGCAGAATCTAACATAGTTCCATGAAATCCAAAAGAATATTTTTAAAAGGTATAAATACTCTATTCTCTTAGAGAGAGAGAAGGTAACTCATAATTATTAAACACTTACTCAATTTCTTTACTTTCTGATTAAGTCATTCAAAGACTAAGTTAAGCATCAAAGTGCTTACGCGGGAAGACTCCGCAGTTATTTTCTGGCTGCAAGTCGAGTTTGAAGTTTTGTTAGAAGTTTTGTCATTTTGGTGTTCCAGTTTCATACCATAACAAATACGATCGTAATTTTTTTTTTAATAGGGACAAATTGATTTCTTAATATAAAATACATGTGTTTTGAAAAAAAAAAAAAAAAGGATCTGTTGGAGTTATAGGATTGTAGCTGTAGCCAATGGGGAAATCATATATGTTCTTGAGGGTATGGTCAATTAGAAAAATGTTTTTTTCTTTTTTTTTTTTTAAAAAATAAAAAATTATTATATTATACCCCTCTCATAATATATGTGTATTTATTAACCCTCTCATCATATAAATACTCTCGTTAATTATAAAATTTTAACTTTGTCCCCAACTATATCGCCTACTAACCTTATATTATACCCCTATATATGGATAGGCCTTATCTTACAAATATAATGATCACTAAAAACATAAAATAACTACAATAATAACACAATGGACATAAACCTGTCACCTGTCACACTTTTGCAAGTGTATTGCTACCAAACAAAAAACTGCTTTACATTGATCCTTTTTATATTGCTACCAAACAAAAAACTACAGGCTTACCCAAAACATTATGTGACCCTTATGAAAGATAAACGATAAGAAAAAGAATAATTAATTAGAAACCTTTCTGTCAAAAGGTGTTAGTATGATCAATAATAATTTGAGTGATGGATTTTTTCTTTTATCTATTTTTTTACTTTAGAGATTAAAATTGTAATTTAAACTTAAAATTTCTACATATAATAAATTATTACTTGATTATTCTACTCATTTTTTGGATTAAGTGATAGACTTTTTCAATGCATGAAATAGTTGAATGAGGAAAAACAAGGAAATATGAGCATGAAATGAAGGAAAAGTTTCTCCATATGTCAAGCATCTCATCTTTCTTCTTCTTTTAATCTTCTGTTTTTTTTTTTTTAAGGGGATTTCTCACTCTTATTATCTCTTTAAAGAAGCACGCGCATCGTTGCCAAACTTGTTAAACAGTGCAGCTTCTCATAGGGTAACTCAGACCAATATTTGACAACTAATATGCACATCGATCAGCTTTACGGTAAATATGTACTAAATGAATCCCGGAATTGCTTTCTAAGAAAAGCCGCTATAAACTCTCAAGTCTCAACCATATATAACACTCTGATAACAAAATTTAGTTTTGTGATCGTTTTCCAAACCAAAACAATAAGTTCTGGAAAAAAAAAGCATGTTTATCGAGAAGTGAATATGTTTGGGGATTGATTTGCTAATTTTAGGTTAGGACAGTCTCTTGGTGTACATGTTATAGAGAGTATTGCGTATCAGTTACTTATCCGATCGGAAAAAGATAGGCGAGGTAAAACAGAATGATCCAACTGTAACGTTTAGCCTCCTTGAGAAAAAAAAAAAAAATATATATATATATATATATATATACTTGTGTTGGCCATACCTGGGAGATGCTCCAACGAGTACGAGTCTCTTGAAGAGCTCAGGTCTTTTAATGGAAGCAATGCATCCAATCATACCAGACATGGAGTGTCCAACAAAGACTGATGAGCTTAGGTTCATCTCATCCATAAGAGCAATTAAGTCATCTGCAAAAGCACCATATGAAGAATATTTCACAGCATCAAAGAGCTTTGGATCTTTAATGGCACCTGAAAAACTCCAGTCAAACACTAGAACTTGATAAGACTGAGCCAAATAGGGCAACACTTTATCCCAAACAGACTGGTCTGCTCCATACCCATGTGCCAAAACTATAGTTTCTTTTCCAGAGCCAATTATTTTGGCATTCATGGCTGTGGAGAGGCCTTTCTGCATGACAATGTTTGCTTGTTGATTTGTAGTATTAGCAGAGGAGGAGAAGGCAGTTTTGGTAGAATGCTACAAGAGAGAAAAAAAACCTGATACTTTTTTGTTTCCTGTATTGATTTCTGCTCTGTGGTGTGGATTATATAGGCGACAAACTGGAAAATAAATGATAATTAGTTGATAAGTGGAATGCAATAACTGCCAGTACTAAATATTAAGTTGCTGTAATCATGGCATTTATCTTGAGATCTATTGGTGTTTGATGAAAAAATCTAAGATTTTATATGATAATCTTACTTTCCTCTTCACATGTGATTCATTTGTTAAAGATAACTAAGATTCCACTATAAAACCAACTGGTATTAGGTAGAGTCTTATAAGGTAGTCGTTGAGTTAGTGATTTTTCGATATAAGAAGAATACATATTCTAACACCGTTAAATTGGGAGAATTATGTTTTAATTCTCCTCTTCACATGTGACCCGAATTGATATAAACTAATATTGAAGTGAGTAAGTCAATAAAATGAGTAATGAATTACACGTGAATTGAATTACATGTAAATAAACAAAATTATGATTATTTATCATTGCAGTATAATTATCTTTTAATTTTCCTCCTTACATATGACCTTTCAATATGAGAGAGTTATTCTTTTACTTTTACACTGTTTGGATAGAGTGATTTGGGTGTGAAGGAATGGTTTTGGGGTAATTTTTTAATCAAGCCTCTTGATTGGATTGGGCGTGGGGGTGGGGGTGGGGAGGGGGGGAAGGGGGTGGGGGGTTATGGGTTGAAATAATTTGGAAAGATTTTAAAAATCATTCATGGCTTTATACTTTAAATCACCCCAAATTGGGGTCAAAAGAACGATAGGGAAAAGCTGAAAAGTTCAGTGACGAAATTAGCCTTAGCATATTTAAAAAATTATAGTAGTACCACCATACAATAAATATATTATAAAAGGGAAATTTTGTCAAGTTATTTATAAAACTTATCATTTCCTTTCATTTCTTTTTAATCCAAACAAAAAATACACAAAATTCTTTATGAACGTTTCCTTTATATTTTTTTTTCCAATCCAAATAAGAGTTAATCCTCTCATTTTCTTTAATTTTTTAATTATTAAATCCTCTCAGTTCCTTTATTACTTTTTCCTCCTTGAATCCAAACAAACCCTTAAGTTAATTCTTAGACTAGTACAAAGGTTTCACAGTGGGGTGGGTTTTCTTGATAGAGACAAATATCTTATTCAGCGGAGATTATATGAATGTCATATTTTCATAAGACTAACATCAGCACTTCTCATGAACCTAATAATTTGAGGAATTTTTTTCAAAAAATTTGATTGACGAAAACAACACTCATATATGGGGTTCACTCTATGTATTAGAGAGACTGAAGGTTAGTCGTCAGACTTTTTGAAAAGTTTTTCATAACTTGATGATGTGTACAAAAGACTTGGCCACCATACTTTTTTATTTTTTTATTTTTTTTTTTATTTTGGTCATTGACTTGGCTACCATACTAAAAGTTATTGTTTGGATTGTTGTTAGTACCTTTACCAAAAAAAAAAAAAAAAGATTGTTGTTAAGGGTAAAAACTTCAACAATCGGGGTCGGTCCGCTCGTTCCTGTCCGTGTTGCACTTTCTGGTTGGGAACCTAACCTGCACAGGTAAAGAGAAGGAAAAGGCGGGGTGACGACCCATATTTTCCCCTCGGATGTGGAAGTGATTAGTTCGCTCGAGCCAAAAGCGGTGGTTGAGAGTATTCAATATACGAGTTACCTTCATAAATGCAGAGAGGAGCTCTATTTATACTAATTTGGGTTTAGGCAGCAATTAATGTACAATGATGCCCGAAACGCCACCAACTACCCGTGCCGAATAATCGGTGGGCAAAGCTATTACCCTGCGGACAAAGGGATTATCCGTTAGTCTAAGCTGTGTGTCTTGCTTTACGTCCTATCGAATTGGATGGTATAGTCACTGGGGCCTACTTCGGTCTAATTTGAGTTGGGTCGGATTTCTTAGGTCGGCACGTGACCCGACAGTGTCATCTTCAACTCGAGATCTCCCTTGTCAATTGTTATTATTACTCTTTGCTATTATAGACTAATGGTATCATGTTAAGAAAAAAAAATGATAAAAGACAAAGCAAAGGAGAATTGGTCGACGTCCAACCAAATAACAAGATGATAAATGTTAAATTAGATGAACCAAAATGGTGGACAAGAAAAGTTTAAAAAAAAATGAATAATGGTTTATATAGTTTCTTCACCCTTCTTTTATTTGATAAAAATTCATATTTTGACAATAAATTTTTTTTATGTATCTAATAAATGTTCTATCATATATATATATAACAAGATAAAGAGTGAAAGGATATTATGTAACAATGGAAGCCGAAAAACACTTTCACTTCGTTTTGGGTATTTTTTGGCATGTATACATGCAAAAAGAGTCAACCTCGCGAAGTCAAAAAAAAAAACAAAGAACAAAAATTTCAAGAAGTCAAACAATAAATAAATAAATCTCGCGACGAGACTTGCATTGATTTGATTGGATATATATATATATATATTATTTTTTTGGTCAAAGATTGTATAGATTGACTAGTAGACATTGTAGGAAGATAAACTTATTGGGCGATCAGGATCATTTAATGCTTTTCTCTTTCTAAGATGTACAGCCATAGAGAGCCACTCTTCCGTCCGCCAAATCTGGCAATTAGATTCTTTTGCTATTGTGTACCTATGTAGGGATGTAATGAGTATCTGTTTTATTCGAAATTAACAAATAATTATTTAATAAAAATTTGATAATAAAAATTTATAAAAAATTTGTTAGGGTTTAAATTTTGTAAAAAAAAATTAATGGGTAAATTGATAAGTTTTAATTTTTGACGTTAAAAAAATTGAAATCTAAAACTTAATTATTAATTTAGTAAAAAAATTTAACATATATATATACACTTAAAATAATAGAAGACTAATTAAAATTGGTAAGTAAAATGATAAAAATTTGAACTAAACTCAACTAAAATAAGTGAACTAAGCTCAATTAAACGAGATAAGTTACACCTATTAAATTAATATTTATACTCTTAAAAATTGTCATATTTACTTGCCGAAATGAAAGAAGAGACATTTCTCTCTCGACGCTTGGGAATGAATTTCTCTTTGCATAACTTATTAATTTTGATTTTTGCTCATAAAATTATTATGTAATTTATTTCAAGTTTTATCATTGGGTTGGATTCTTTTATTTTTAGTTTCTTTACATTTAAACTACATTTTCTTACATTTTTTTTAGGTTTTTTTATTTAAACTAATTATTTTTTAGTTAAACGGTTATGGTTACAGTTAATTGCAATTTTTTAAATTTTTAACAATTACGTTTATGGTTATTGATTTTAAAAACTATTAGGTTTTGATTACGGTTATGATTATTGATTTGCTAAACGGTTTTAGTTATAGTTTTGTCATTTTTCATAATTATCCAAACCGTTACCATTTTTAAACCTATGTGGTATAGGACTCACATCACCCAGAGAACTTGACCGTTAGGCTTGACAGACATAATACTTTTTTTTGTACATGGAGGAACAAAGTTTAGTAGGTTGCCCTAGCCATAACAAGAAACATGTGTAAGATCTCCATCTCTTGTCCATTCTTATTTTTCTTAAAATTTATTGAATAATGTTTTGGCTTTTGCCATGACCTATCTATATTGTTTAATGTAAAAAATATTAATATCTAACCAACACGAATATTTTGAACTAATAAAAAAATGACAATCAACTTATCAGGAGGATGATGTTACCTAAGTGCTCTCGACTGATATCTAGTGTATGAGATGAGGCACATTGGTGCACTACAACTTTATAACTTTAAGATGAATTTAATATAGTATTGTTTAAATAAGGTTTATTGTCATAAATAAATAAATAAATAAACTTATCATGAGGAGGAGACAACTTACTAAGACCTTGAAACCAATTTGCCAAATAAAGGTTGTCGTTCTTTCACAATTTAAAATAAATCTTTCTCTTCGTTGGCCCCGAAAGAGAAGAGTACTAGGCAACATAATTAAAAATTTAGCTAGTGCCTTTTTATACACCACAACATCTCCAAAAAGCATACTCCAGCCGTCCATAAAGATATGTTCACTTTTCTTCTTTTTTTGTTTGTCTCAAACTATAGTCTATTTTTCCTTTTTAAAAAGGTAGTTAATTTGTTAGTTGTCCAATACATCCCTATTTAGTGTGCATCTTTATCAATAGTTATACTATTGACTAATTATAATTAGAATAGTTAATATTAATAGAAGAATATTAGAAAAAGACTGAGCAAAATTTACTACTTTAACTGTATTAATAACTATATTTTCTTAATCGATGTCAAAATAAAAGTAGACCTATTTTGTGAGATAGAGGGAGTACTAATTTTATCTTTGTCCTCCTCAGCTTGCAAATAAATGCTCAACATTTATATCGATGTCAATAATTTTGATATGCGATAAAGGTCAACAGATGATAGAATGCGTGGATTTTGTGTGCTTTTTTTTGGTTTTTTAAGAGAGATTTACAAACTAATATTACATCACTTAATTAGAATGTTTGTGTGCTTTTCTATAACTCTATAATTGCTTTAGAAAACAACTAAACCTATTTTCATCCTAAATAGTAACATATGATTATTGGTCGCACTAAATTTGTTGTCGAATAAGTTTATAAAGAACTTGTGTTTCTGATTTTGTAACATAGTAAGTAGTGGATTCAATGTGTGGCTAGCTAGGGACGTATCGTATCTTTTTAAGTTGTGGGGTTATATTTTTCACTAACTTCACAAAATATTGTAAAACACATTTATATAAGTTTTAGTTGTACGCTTATTTTGGCCCCCAATTATACATTTCAATTAATTTTAGTTTTTTAAATTATTTAACCCTTAGTAATGATATTCTAGATTTGCTCGACATTAAGACATCAATACACCGAAACAGAAATGAAAATATTGTTCGGAGATGCAAAATTGCCACTATGGGAGAGAACGGATAACAGAAACTCCCAAGACATATAATCCTTGGTAGATCTGGATTCTTGCTTAGAAAAAATTAATGGGAAGAATAATACTAGATACCATCCTATTTTTATCACTCAAATATCACTTTTTATGTGTATGCTTACTTGGCATGTTAAAAGAAGAAAGGGAATTAAAAAAGTTTCTTAAATTAATATCCCAACTAGATATACACGTAGGATGTAATATTTAAATAACAAAAATAGAGTGACATCTAGCATTACTCTAACATTTTTAACAAGAAACTAGAATCCGACATTCAATATTCATACAATTTTCTCGCATCTCTAGGATTTGGACATATACTTATTGACTTATTGAAAATCCTCATATAATATTATTATATTATAAATAAATTATCTACAATTATTGTGAATTATTAAAATTATTTCGTTATAACTGAATAATTAGTTACTTCGTTAAATATCGCATTAGATTTACTCGGAGGACAATAGAGTCGTATGGATAAGTTAAAATTCTACGTTGGATGCATCCTTCTACACAGAGCATTATTATATCAAGGCAAGCAATTATATCAAGGCAAGTAATTAATATGATGAGAATCAGTCAAATTAATACATCGCAGACGGAACAAGAATATGCGAAGCGACTATAACGACAAAAATGCACTTTCATTTCATATAATATATATATATATATATATAGATTATACAAATGATTCATATATGTCTTGATAGTGATATATAATTCTTCTTACCCGGTCACGTTTCAATATATTGCATCTTTGATGGTAACATATGATTATTAATAAATTTAATTATTTTAGTATATTGACTCCAAGACAACAAGATAAGGTTCAATTCCTCCTGTATATCACTAATATCACCCATGAAAATAAATATCCGATTATAATTTGAAGCTTTGAGGCTTCAACACTAGCTAAATTGAAGGTGTTTATGTATGTAGGTGGATAGAAATAAAGCTTTAGCTTCAGAAAATAGTAAATCATAGAGGAAGAGTAAGGATTTTTTAATAATATTTATTAGATTATCATATTATTTAAAAGTTTAGCTGTTAAAAAGAAGTTTGTTATATTATTTACTATTTTCAATACGCTCTTGCACGTCCAAATATAATTTATTTTTTAACCTTATAAGTGTATATTTTTTAGTATTTTTAACTGAAGCAACAACGAAACTTAAACTAGAATCTTTTAGTACTAAAATTTTAATACTGTATTAATTATCAAATCATCTAAAAATTTAACTTGGTCGAAAAAAGTTTGTCCCATACCAACCCAATCCCACTAAAATACTAGTGTTTCTACACCAAATCTTTCATGGCTTAAAATAAAGAAGAGTTTGATATATTATTTAGGGTGAAGTGCACCAGACCCCCTTGTACTTTAGCGAAAGTGCACAACACCCCCCTATAGTTTAAAAACTCCCTGAACTAGTCCCTATGTTTTTTAAAAGTGCACAACACCCCCCTACCGTTAAAAAATCCGTTAAATTTAACGGATTTTGTAAAAAAGACGTAAATACCCTCATTTTTTTTTTCATTTCTCTCTTTTGTTATGTTTAGGCCAAAAAAAAAAGTAATTTGGTCAATTCATATAATTATTTAATTAATAAATTCGTTAAAAATTAAAAAAAAAAAAATCTCACTTAACGAGTGTGAAGTACACTCTCCGTTAAATTTAACGGATTTTTTAACGGTAGGGGGGTGTTGTGCACTTTTAAAAAACATAGGGACTAGTTCAGAGGATTTTTAAACTATAGGGGGGTGTTATGCACTTTCGCTAAAGTACAAGGGGCTTTGGTGCACTTCACCCTATTATTTATTATGTATAACAATATTATAAAAGAATTTAATAATATAAACTGTTAAAATTATTTTAATATAATTAATTCTTGAGTGCATATTCATTCCTATAGACGAAAGGTCCAATACCAACCCAATCCCACTAAAATACCAGTGTCTAGATACACCAAATCTTTCATGGCTT
Source organism: Ehretia macrophylla (assembly GCA_037974665.1). Lineage (NCBI taxonomy): Eukaryota > Viridiplantae > Streptophyta > Magnoliopsida > Boraginales > Ehretiaceae > Ehretia > Ehretia macrophylla. The sequence goes on along the minus strand of CM075771.1, from coordinate 51,273,876 downwards.
AAAATAACAATTAATGTGAATCATCAACAAGGACATGATCACATGAGAAAGTGAAGCTCATTGGCCAATTGAAAAGCTGAGCAATCGTAGCTGGCCGGATCCATAATAGACGACAGCCACAGAAACAAAAAGGCTGTGGAGCCACACTGCATTTTCAGACATAAAATAAGTTAACCTTAAAATGTCTTTTTGTCGTCTTATGTTTATTGTATGTATCGACGGGATAAGTCCAATTTGATCAACAACAAAAAAAAATGAGATAAGTCCGACGCTCCACTTTCTCCCATTCCTAGATTCATACCACGTTCATTCGTCTCTGAAAGGTATTGAAATGGACATGGCTTCTTTCTCCTTTTTTTTTGTTTTTTGTTTTTTTTTGGACATGGTTAATGCAACCAACTAAGCACTTTTTGAGGCTAATCTAGTTCTTACATTTCTTGCCAAGTTGTTTTATTATTATTATTATTATTATATTTGCTAACCATGTCGTCGTCAATCGAATTTTTTAATTTTTTTTTAATTTTTAATATATTTTTAGACTAAAAATTAGTTTAGCACATACTAAACAATAGAAGCAATTCAACAACTCTTCCAAAGGAAAAACAACACAAGATCAAACAAGAGTGGATTCAAAAGTTTTAATCAACATCCTTTTCAAATTCCATACATGAGCTTTCTTGAACTTCTTCTCTTTATTTTATTTTTGGTTTTCTTTGCTATGTATTCACACTAAACACCTATGAGTTGGACTGATATTTAGTTTTTACTTGACTTTATGTTCAAATTTGAGTATTAATTTAGTGATTTATACTTGGATCTTTATATTTGGATTTACTTGAGTTATCATCTATATACTTATAGTTATAGTTTTGTAGCTCAAGAAATCTTATTCTTTTACCGTTGGATCTTGTAGATTCTAGGGGTATGAATTAAGAATAAATCCATTAACTAATAATTGGTTTTAATTGAGATAGGTAATCTACTACGATAATCTATGCTAATAAGTCCAATTAGAAGTTAGGGTTAAATTAGGTTAGTTAATTTAGGTCAAATGAATGATAATATATGCCTTTGTGATAGATTATGCTTCAATACCCCTCAATTGCCTTAACCCATATGATTAGAGCTTGTAGTCTAATCCATTTGAACTTAATTGGTTAAACCCGAATTCACGAACATAAATGACAGTAATTTAGGCGAACTACCATTAGTAAGCATTGAGTTGTGCTAGATTTAGAATTTCGGCATTTGTCAATTTTTACTTCTCTCGTTAATTAGTCATAATCCAACTTTCAACCACTTTCTTTTACCTTTTATGTTTTTGAATTCTTCGCGACAATCCCAATTCCCCGTGGACGACCTTTGAGTAGTCATTCGCGTGGTTAAAGAGGAATTTAACTTTACTATTGTTGTTTAATTTTTACATCTTATTGATCGTACAATGACGCGGTCAGAGAGTTGGAGGTTATCCCACAGAATTGAACCTGAATTGTTCATTTTTGCAAGTGATTACCTCAGATTGAGGCTCAAGATCTAAATCCATAATTTTACATTATCATACAAAAATGAGATTTTTGTTAGTGAAATCAATGGCTGAAATGCAAGTTAGAATAAAGTATTAGTTTGCTGAGGATCTTAGTCTTATGTCGCAATTCCGATTGATTCTATTTTCTTTTCTTAATATATGAGTATTCTGTAAGAATATTTTTAGTTTAAAATTTTAATTAATTCCTATTGAAAAGAAAAAAATTATTCGTATAAGTATTAAATTGTGTGTCATAATTCTCACGAAAGAAAAAAAAATCTTTGATTCACTCCTACTCATCCAGGCAGCCTGTGGGGAAAACAGTTGAACGGGACATATGCATGTACTGTGTCATTTCGTATACAAATTATCAAGGTTAATTTGTAGAGATCACTCACTATCATTACTTTGTCGTTTTCTTTAAAAAAAAGTGTTGAAAAATATGACTAGAAGTTTCAATACTCTCCTGATCAGTTTCTTTTCTTACATATTATTTTTTGGAGCAGGTATTAATCCACTTTAATTTTCCAACTCCAGAATTATGAAGTCAGTGGATACACATCTTGAACTTAAAAAGTAGGTACTGAAATAAGCCAACTTTGAAATAGGAGTTTTACAAGTGGATGTTTGACATTAGAAATTTGAATTCAATTCTTAGCTACTTTGAATACTGACAGTGAGAGGGAGAGTATATATATAAATTATTTTTCTTGTGATAGTCATGAAGATGATATCCCCATTTGATTGTAAGACAAATCAAATCAGGATAAGAAGAGAAGAAAAATAGATCATAAAGGCATTGGTGCATTGACCAAAAGTAAAGAAAAAGGTGTTGTACATATACGCACGTGGCACGTATCTTCTTAATAGTTCTAGTCTTCATGAGGAGACATAACATTTCGTTATAAACAAAACCCTTTGTTTTCGAGTTGGGATAATATTATGCAATAAAGTAACTATTTTACTAAGGGTAAAAGTTTTCGAGCAGTATTGGTAAGACTTTTTATTGGTTCTATTGTTTATAATATTTGGACGGAGAGAAAGAATATATTGCATAGTAGAGATGTTCTTTCAGATGAGTAACTTTTTGTGAAAAGTGTAGTTAGTTAGACAAAAAATTCACCTTCACCATAGAGTTAGTAACAATGATATGAATAAGAAAATATGCAGAAAGTGGAATATTGCGTTTTTGTTAGTTTAGGTGGTGAATAATCTTTTTGTACTTTATTGATGATTCTTGATTTGAAATGAATATACTTGCTTACTTAACAAAACAAAACAAAACCCCTTGTTTTCTTGGTCATGATGAACGCAACCCTTTCAAATTGCAATGGTATCACCTTTCATTAGTGACTATTAAGCCAACTCTAATAGTGTCTTTATTTTTTTCTCTACATTTCGACAGTCATTACTTTAATATTTTTTATTTATATTTTTCATTATTAAGTATAATATTCTATTTTTATTTATTAGTAAAATTTTTATTTTATTGTTTTTAATTTAAAACTTTTAAATAACTTGTTAGATGTTGCTTTTTCAAATGCAGGGAGCCAACTTTATGGCTCTCTACATCTAATGAGCCTTTTATAAAGAATAGGGGCTCTGAATTTTTGGGAGCTCCTAATAAGGATGCCGTTGGAGCGTATTTTGTAAATTTGGCTACCTAAAATTAGGGACGATAACGGTTCAGATAACTGCAAAAAATGAAAAAATTGTAATTAAAATCGTTTAGCAAACCTATAACCATAACCATAATTAACTGAAACGTAATGGGTTTAAAAATTACTAACCATAACCCTAGCCTTTAAGAATTTAAAAAACTATGATTAATCGTAACTGCAATTGTTTAATTGAAAAAATAAAAAATTAGTTTAAATAAAAAACCTAAAAAAGTATTAAAAAAAATTAATTTAAATGTAAAAAAAATAAATAAATAAAAGAATCCAAGGCAATGATACAATTTGAGATAAATTACATAATTATTTTATGAGAAAAAATCAAAATCAAGAAGTTATGCAAAAAAAAAAAAAATCATTCACAACTAAAGCTGATAATTCTTGAGTATAAGTATTGGTTTAATGGGTTTAACCTATTTCTTTTCATTGAGCTTAGTCCACTTTTCTTAATTGAGTTTAGTTCAGTTTTTTATTATTTTAACTACTAATTTAATAAGTCTTCTATTATTTTAAGAGTATATATATATATTATATTTTTTTATTAAATTAATAATCGAGTTTGAGTTTCTTTTTTTTTAACGTCTAAAATAAAAACCTATCGGTTTACCTAGCTGTTGCTTCTTATAAAAACCAAACCCTAACGGCTACCACATCAATTTTCATTCGGACGGACACCCGCCTGTTCGGATTTAAGCTTTAACCATTATCATCCCTACCTAAAATGCTTAGGAGTCATTTTAGGAAAACTATTGGAGAGGGACTTAGAACAATCTATTTATATGAAAAGTCTTGCAAACGTTCTAGACGTTGTCCAGGACATAGTTCGTGGGACTTACACTGACGCTTGTTTTTACACGCCAAAGAAAGTGTGGACCCCACGAACATTTGGTAGACCTCCCTTATATTGGTGGTAGTTATCATGTCACTATTCACTAGTACAGTCCAAATACAGTTGCACTGTTTGGAAAGTAAGAGAAAAGAGATTAGAAGATAAGAGAAAGTAACGACAGAAAAATATAACAAAAAGAAAAAGAAATAGCATTTTTTTTTTGCTTTACTGTTGAAAACTCTCCAACTCAATCAGTCCTACAAGACATAGACTAGATAAATCACCACCCAAAGATGGGATACGCCAGCATTCCCTTGCTTGGCCAAACAGCTGAATTTGAACTAAAACCCCCGGAGTGCAGCGCCTGACCCACAGCATGCACCAAGGTAAGTCAAGGCAGAGGCCCTAACGCATTATTGATACTTGTTATGCAATTTCACAATACCGAAGGCTAGAGAAGCTTTATTTGTCATTGGATTTTGCTTGCGCTTGAAATACAAGGCTCAATCTATCACTTTCTCATTTCTTGCATTTTTATATTATCAAAGTTGTGCCCTACATCCAGTCTTGTTCATCTTCCACGAGCATTCAATATTTCATGTCTGATTCACTTAAATTAAGTCACATGTGAGGGAGTGTGAGAATTAGGATGAAACCCCATGATTCTTAATATCGTATCAAAGTCCAAGTCATAGGTTCAAGTCTCACTGCCACTCATTTAAATTATTAAAACTATTCATGAGCAAGACTCAAAAATTGAATCATGGTTACATGTGCGGGGCATATTCAAGACAATAAATAATAAGAATTGCTAAACACCACCTTATTTTTATCACTCAAATATCACTTCCTATGTGTATGCATAGTTGGCATACTAAAAAGAAGAAAGAGAAATTAAAAAAGTTTGTTATTTTAACATGTCAACTAAGCATCTATGTAGAAGGTGATATTTGAGTGATAAAAATAGAGTAGTATATGACAATTCTCTAAATAATATAATAAATTTTTCTTTAACAATTTAAACTTTTAAATAATGTGGTAACTTGAAATCTACCACTATCTTTATGGAAGTTTAGATAATCATGAAATACATTTGGGATATGTATACATCTTGATTTTTTCATAACATACCCCTTTTTAAGGGATTTGGATCATCTCCTAACTACGAATTTGTTTTAACTTTCTAACATTGCATCTTAGCCATTTATTCACTTAACAAAAATATTTTCCCTCCAATATTTGTAGTTTAAAATTCAAATAAATGATTATGATATAATGTTACAAGGTTAAAATAACTTGTAGTTAAGAAAGGATGATAATTCTTTTTAAGTCTTTACAACTTTTTAACAAAAGGCTGCACCAAAGGAAAGGATTTCAAAAAGAACCATTCAAAAAGACATTCTTCTCTTCATGGGTAAGACATATATCATAAAAAACACTATTATATAGTAATACTAAAATATATATACTCTTTAAGAATTGTCCCATATAGGGACTTGTGAAAGTTTTTATTGTTTTAGGTATTGGATTAGATGCCTTCACATTCTAAACATCAACTTAAAAATTGGTATGACCCCTAATTTCTTTTGCAATTTCTTCCTTTCTTTAAGAGAAACAGCAAGAGATACTTTTTATGAAACTTATGTTAAGAAAATATATTCAAAGAATATATACTTTACATAAAATGCTAATTGTGAACTGATATGTGATGCTTCATTCTCATACTTTAAGGAAGCTACACTGAGCTGCAAGCATGAGCATACTGAGAAAATATTAAAAGTTTCAATTTTGTCCTTATTATTTTTTTAAAGTTTCAAATTTGTCCATATTATTCAATGACTAAATTAAAATTTTTTGAGAAATAATAGATACGGATTTGACTTTTTAAAGAAAATAATAGAGATTAAATTGACTAATTTTGTAGAATAGGAAAAAATTTGAAACTTTAGAGAAACAATATGGACAAAATTAAAACTTTTGAGAAAATAATAGGGACGAAATTGAAACTTTTGAAAAAACAATAGAGATGAAATTGAGAAATTTTAAACAACAGAAACCAATTTAAACTTTTTTGAAACAATAAAGACTAAATGTGATACTTTTCCTTAATAATTTATAATTTATGTTTCGCTTGCTTTTTTTTTCTTTTTTCTTTTTTTTTTTGTGGACAACGAGGTCACGCTTGCTGAATAGTCAGAACAAGGTTCTTAGTCATGGTCTTCCCTTTATACTACATATAGTTGCCAAAATAGATGGGATATCTATGGAGAAATGGAACAGTGGAAAATTTCAAACGAATCTTGACGAAAATTCAATGAAAAATTAGAAGAATAATAACAGAAGTAAAAGTTTGAATGGAGGTTTGACGAAGAGCAAAGGCTGTTGCGTAGAATCAAAATAAATGAGAAAATATCTACAGAAAAAGAGAGGAGTAATAAGATTTACTCATTCCATAAAGTTTCTTTTAAATTCTTCTTCTATCCCAAATGAACATCCAATTTTATTTTTTTGGCTCAATAAGTGATTTTTTTAAGGGTTAATACTTGTTATAGTCCTTAGACTATGGCCATTAAAAATTTTTAATTATTTAACTTTTAAAATAAATATTTTAGTCTCTGATTATAGTCGTTAGAAACTTTTAGTCATTTGATTTTTAAATTAAACACTTTTGTTTTTATGAGGCGTTTAGTTCGCGGATTATAAATAGATTTGTGGGAATAAAAAATTAGGAATATAACATTCTCATGTTTAGTTCGTGGATTTAAAAATTATTCCTGAAAATATTAAATTCTTGGAAATCTTTTATTCTCATGTTTTAACCAAAATTTATTATCATGTTAAGGGGTGAGAATCTGTTATTATTGAATTGTGAAAATAATTTAAAAAATATAAAAATACGAAAACACCCTAACTAAAAATAACTTTTTTCCTACTAAAATAAAGAGGTTTTCTGAGTTCTAAAATCATTGTAGATTTCAAGAATTATGCGGACCTTTGCTTTAGAAGATTTGGTACAAAGGTCAAAAATTGGATAACTTTGAATGAGCCAAAACAATTTGCCTTGGCTGCACATTTACATCACAACTTTGTACCTGGTGAACCAATTGGTAATACCATCACGTCATCTGGGTTTGTGTTTGAGGTGGTGAAAAATGAGAAATTGGTGTCTGTGAGGCAGTCGTAATGAGGGGTTTATAGGGTTTTAGGGGAGAAAGAGAAGGGTGTTTTGAGAAGATAGGTGAAGGGTTTGTCGATGGATAGTGGTGGTGTGAGGGAATAGTTGTTGACCGTGATGGCGGCGGATGTGGCTCAAGCGGCCATATATTTTTTAATTTTTTTTTTGATTATATAGATATGTAGACACACATATATATAATATATTGGGGGGCTAATGGGGTTTGGTATATATATATATATATATATATATATATATATAGGCTGATGGAGTTGGGTAGGGGGTGACGGGTTGGGTGGTGGGTGGTGGGTGAGGTTGAAGGAGTTGTATGGGTGGGGTTGAAGGAGTTGTGTGGGTGGGGGTGCCGATGTTGGGGGGGTGGCGCATTGGCAGGGATGAATAGTTTCCATTTCTTTTCTTTTTTTTTGGAAAAAAATATATTTTGGTCAATTGAAATAATTATTTTATTACCAAATACATTAAAAACTAATAAAAATCGCACCTTGTGCGCCTGTTCCACATTTTCTGTTAAAAATAACAAATTTTTAACGGAGGGGAAAGTATGCTACGTTTGTAAAATCACATGAGAGGTATTTGGTGATTTTTGAACTATAAAAAGAGTTGTGTACTTATGTCAAATCACAGGCGATCTGGTGCACTTCGTCCTACTTTGAGTAATTATTCAAGCCCAAAATTTTTATTGTCTTCGATACGTTAATATGGTGTATTATTACTTTTTTGTTTAATCTATTGTTAACTTGTATTTTTTTTTTCAACGATAAATATTTGTGACATCATTAATAAGTTGATTGTGCAGATACAAGAAAAAAAATGTCTTGAATATGATATTGGAGTTGTTTTTTCAGTTATGGGTATTTTTGAAAAACTAATCAAGATTCCCGAGAATATCAAATGCAAACTAAACACAATATTATAATATTTCCAAGAATTTGATAAAATATTCTCAGGAATATTTTTAGTATACCAAACAGATTTTATAACATTCTTGGGAATCACAATCCTAGAAATGTGATTCCCATGAATAAAAAACTAATTCATGAACCAAACGTCCCATTAGAGTTATATCAGTGAGATACCATTAGTCCCAAATATTAATTCCGTCTATTTTTTTAATGGAATTGTCACACATTATGCACGTGAGCTCCAAACTGACAATTTTTTAGGGGCAAATTAGTAAGTTCAATCTAGGTCAAATCCAATTGACACCATTAAAGAATGCCACAACAATTTCTTCTTCGTCGCCAGCGCTGAAAAAAATATAACTTTTCTATTTTGCCCTCATAAATGAGGCAAAATCATTAAAAATGGACAAAATTGGTATCCTAGGCTAACGATATCTCACTGATATAATTCTAGGGACTAAAGCAATGATTGGTATGTAGGAATGAGTTAGAAATGGAATAACATTCTCAATTCTATTTTAATTCTCATGTTTGGTATAAGAGAATAAACTTGGGAATGTCATTCTCAAAGGAATCTCATTCCTACATACATGATAATAGCCATTACAGACCAAATAGATGGGAATGACCCATTTGCATGTATTTGGGAATAAATTTAACTACCATACCCTTATATAACATAACTTTTATAAATAATTTGTTTTACAATAAAAATAAAAATAATTAAAAAATATAATAATTATTATTATAAAAATAATAATTATTATTATTATGAAAATTATAATGAAAATAAAAATAATAATTAAAACAAAATTAAAAAATAATAATAGTGATTAAATAATAATAATAAAAATAAAAAATATAAAAAAATAATATTGATTAAAATAATAATAAAAAATACTACTAATTATAATAAAGTAAAATAATAATGATAAAAATAAAAACTAAAATAAAAATAATAATAATACCAATTTAATAATGATGATGATGATGATAATAATAATAATAATAATAATAATTGTTGTTGTTGTTATTATTGTTGTTATTATTATTGTTATTATTATTTTTATTTTTATTTTTTATTATTATTATTTTTTATTGTTGTTGTTGTTGTTGTTATTATTATTATTATTATTATTTATTATTTTTATTTTGTTATTATTATTATTTATTATTGTTATTGTTGTTGTTGTTGTTATTATTATTATTATTATTATTATTATTTATGTTTATATTGTTTATGGTTATGTTTATATTTATTCTTATTTTTAATACTATAATAATAAAAAGGTAATTCCGTCATATTATACAAGTCATTCACATTACTACTCTTAACACCAAACATGTCATTCTTATTCTCAATTTCATTACATTCCTGTCCAAATTCATTCTAATGTACCAATCGCTACCTAAGCGTTTATTTTAAAAGTTAAGGGACTAAAAGTTCCCATGGCCCATAATCCAGAGACTAAAAGATTTATTTTAAAAATTAAGGAACTAAAAGTTTCCAACTGCTATAGTTTATGGACTATGACAAGTATCAACCTTTTTTTAATAAAAATTTCATCTTCTTTTATTCAATTTTAACAAAAATTATTATGGAAATAATGAAATTGCATAATAAACTACTATATGAAACTTTTTTTTTTCTATAAAGAAAATATGTCCAACTTTAGAGCATTATTTAATTATTTTCACACAAAAAGGTAGACCCCGCCCAACTTTACAAGCCCTCGTGAAACACTTGAAGACAAGTACCTAAAGTAAACCTGGTGTTGCTGGTTAATCTCCCCGACTTACAGTATTCCACATACAATCAGAATTCATTGTCTCCTCCAAAATACTAACGGGGTTACCGCTGATTATTTAATGTGAGAATCTATTTTTTTTTTAAGTATATTTTTTTTATATTTTTTAAAGCTTAATATTATTCTCAAAATTTTAAAAAAATTCAATATTACCCAACATATTCAAACATTCAACAGTTTTTGTTTAACAACACTTCTAATAGTAAAGTTCTACTATTGAAAGCTCTACCACTCAAAAGTTAAAATTTTATAATTAGGCGAAACAAAACCTAAAAGACATAGAAATGAATGTATAAGTTGATTTTTTTTAATGGTTTTAAAGTTTCATATCACAACATGGACATCTTGGAAATTTGTTAGTCATGATTCTGGATTTTCCGGAATGCTGCCATTTTGTCAACCAGGTTTTGCTTAAAAAGTAGGACCAGAATGAGAGACTTGTCAAAGAATTGAAGCAAACACGCCTGAGGATCGAAGAGTCGTGAAGCGTTTTGTTTCCTTGCTCATCTTATGGCTTCTTTAGTTGGATGCAGACAATTAGACAAAGACGTGATGTTTTCTTAGTTTGTAGAATAATCAATTGGAGCATTACTATATATGTCAACCTTTCATTTTTATTTGTATGATAAGAATTTATGTATCAAATGTCAAATTTCTCATATAAAAGGTAAAAATTTTATTATATAGGAAAAGGTAAAATATCTTGTTTCAAAATATTTTTCATTGATCCCTTGACTTTTGGTCTAGTAGTATGCTCTTCGTTGCAATAAGTGCGAGAGATTACAAGATTAGTTCTTGTGAGTGACATTTGATATATGTTGTACAGTTTAAGCTTTATTAAATAAAAAAAATGAGATATATGTTTTTCATTGAGAAACATTCATATCCCAACCAGATAAAGAACCTTCAATTACTATAGACTAAACAAACTTTGCTTCTCGTATATGTTCATTCTTATGTATTTAGGATCTTCATTCTCTTCTGGAGGATTAGGCATCCATAACTAGGAAAGAAATTAGTTCAAAGGTCAAGAAGATTCATACAAAGGCTAATTTTCTTTGGAGTGGAATAAACATTACACTCATTCCATTAAGTCTTAACTCGGATAGAGAAAGTATTTTGTCAACAATAAAACATATAGTGTCATGTTCGATTATTGGAGTTGTTATTCCATCAATCTAAACTAATGTTAATCTACTCACCTCATTTCTGGTGGACTAATATTAATTTAGATTAATGAAAAAGTTTTCACAGTTCTCGACTGACAAGCTGGAGAGAGATTCTACATTCACTATTTCCTACATAACTCTTTTTTCTTGAAAAAATATGCACAGAAAAGTTAATAGTAACATATTATGAAGACTCTTACAAACAAGTTTGTCCGACTGTAAGTATGGGATGAACTCTATATGTGTGCGGGCTCTCTCGTATTAGAACCAATCGTCCAGTAATGATGTTTGTAAGAATTTCTCCAACGTATTAATGAAAGATTACACGTAGTCTTAGTGATAGTATGCAACAAAGTTGAATGAGTCCATCGAATCCGATATTCAAACATGAAAGGTGGTCTTAATTTTCAGCTGAAAAAGAAGCCTCATCTTTTGACTGGTGCAAAAGACAGAATTAGTTTATGCATTTAAGTCATAAAGGAAAACAATCCAACACATCTAGAAGAAGCCTTTGGGAAATCAATAGGACATGACAACAGTTGAAGAAATTGACATTTTTCGATGAAGCATTACCTTGTTTTAATGAAGACTCTACAAACAGGTATGCTCATTAAAGGCCGGTTCTAGTGTCACAAGAGGCAATCTGTAGCACAACAAAGAGTTGAGAGCATGGTCAAATCTGCCATTAAATGTACCATTCTCATCGGGACCGAAGGTAGTAAACTAATAATTTAGTTACGATAAACTGATTATAATAATTCATAATTATTGAATTTCGTTTATAACTAAATAACGTTTTCTATTGAGACTTAAAACAGATACGCCATCAATGTTCACAAGAAATATATTAATATTCAAAAGGGACTTGGAACTAATATGTGGCGCCATTGATGCTCTCTTTCTCTCAATCGACAACATTATTATGCATGCACTTTCATTGATCGCTCTTGTCTGAAATGCGACAACATTCAGAGGAATTGGCTCTGGTCCACTATTTTGTGTCAACTACAAAATCAATTTTGAAGAAAAGTGTGGCAATGCGTTGTATATTTTGTTGCATATGGGCAAAAATGATATTATATTCCATAAGTTATTGAGACAGCAAAATTTGCCATGGGCTAAATTTCTTAAGGTCCACAGCTAAGAATGTCGTAGAACAATTAGCTACCGACTTGTTATAATCAAACGTTTTGATCCGTTCAAATCATTACCACAAAAAGAAAATAAAAAAATCAGATGCAATATCCTATGGGACATCAGCATATTGTAATTGCTCACCTGCCCGGTGGTCTTGTTTTGAACAAATTTGTGAGAAAATTACTGAAAGACAACCAATAATTTCAGAGAAATTAAAGAAATTCAAGTCACGATGTTGAAAATTCAAAAGTAGACTAATTAATGAGTTAAGACAAACGTGAAGGACTTGTTAATGGTGCATGCATGCCTTTCTGGTCAGAAAGTAACTTTTTGTTTGCTTTGCATCATCTGAATCTGAAGTTTCTCATATTTCGTTAGTCCACTCTCACGTGCTTGAGAAATTAGGCTAGTCGATTAGTTTGTTTTGTTCGAGCACAATAAATTCTACCATCAATTTGTTAGTCTTACTACAAACTGACACTTAGCTGATCATGATCAAACTAAAACTTTTTAGTCACTGTATATAAAAAAGTGTTCCTATATGTGAACTTTTTTTTTTTCTAACTTTATGTACTTCTTATTTATATCGTGGTTGACATTCTAAAAGAAAGAGAATTATTTAAAGGAAAAAAATATAAAAAAGCTCTACTTGGTATGTCAATTATGTATACAAAAAAATGACAAATGAGTGATAAAAAAAGGAAAAATAATTAACATTTCTTGTACCAAAAAATCATGCTTACGAGTCAACAAGAGGGAAGTATCTATATCACTAATAGTTACTCATTAACGAAAAGTCAATAGGTTGATTGCCTGGAAAAGAGCCACTTCTCTTTGAACCTTTCCAACTTAGGGGTAGTATGATGGCTAAGCGTGCATTGTTTGTATTTTTCATCTGGTAAATGATTTTCTTGAGGTAAGGGTATGTTTGGGATCGATAATGTATCCTGGTGCTTTGACCTAGCGCAGAGTGAACGTTTCTTCACACAATTGCAGGATGCAAATAGAACTCTTCATGGAGGGAGGTGATTGTCAGGGTTTTAGTCAAATATAATTGGAAGGTTCATATAATGTGTAGAGAAGTGATCAAGGTTTTACTACTAGCAGGATGTTTGTTTGCAATGACGGACCTAGGATCCTAAAGTCAGGGTAAGCATGTAAAAGATATATAGTTTTGTTTTTATTTGTCAGTTTATTGTAGGCTAATTATGTGAAGATATTTTAAAGGTTATAACGAAAAAAAAAAAAAAAAGAGAGAGAGAGGACTCTTTATCCGATTTGGTGTTTTGACTTTGATTGAGTTGATAAATTGCCATTTGCCCTTTTGGCATTTGAGCCCAAATACGTTGGTTACAGTATCAAACTTGAGGACTAGTTTCTTTTCCAATTCTTTCTTTTAAATTTAACATGAGTTTCCTTGAATTTATTATGAGCAGTCAAAAAACAATAGCTGCCAAAAATTGTTAGCGGATCAAATCATCAGAATACCATGTTGAAGCTCAACGTTTTGTGTTATAATAAATGAATAAATAAATAACTCAACCAAACTGGCCTCAGGACCTGAGATATGCACATTAGATGCAGGTTTTGTAGTTTGTACCGATTATTGAGTATCCCAACTGAAAAAGGCAAAAGTGGAATGAAGTATGTGATTCTTGTTTCATGGATAGTTCCACCATAGGGAAAATGCTTATGGTAAAAAATGCGGATTTGATTTAGGGGTTGTTTTTATTTTACCGGAAGAATTTTGAATTAGTTTTTTTTTATTGTATTTCTCCAGAGTTGAAAGAAAAGATAAATAATTTATTTTTTCATGGTTATTGTCCCAATAAAAATATATATATTCTTGTGGTGAACCCTATCCTTGGTCAGAACTATGGTGAAATCACATTTCTTATTCTACGTAGGCAAAAACAAAAATGATCAGATCTATCTGTTGGTAATTATCAGTCTTTCACATTATTAGTGAGATTTACACATTTAAAACTACCAATATGTAAAAGACTAGTCAATCTCGACTTACTGAAGAGTTTTCCCAACCATAGCCATAGTTTTAAAAGAACATAAAAGCGGAACTAATCATAGAAAACCTTTCAAGAAACCACATGGGGATTTCAATGAATTTTGGAACCATAGGAGATAATATGAACTTTCACCTAAACGTGGGGAAAATTACATTTTACCCAAACGTAAACCATATAACCAAGTACTCATCCTTCTAAGAGTGATAGAAACACCATCTTTTACGGGATTTTGCTAGTACTCCAAATGGAATCAAGTTTGATCAGAATGACAAATGCTTCCTAAAATAAAAACCCAATTCTTATAGCCAGACAGGCTCATCTTACTGAAGAATGAATCACTTCACAAAAGTGACTTGCAAAAAATGCCTGTACAAAGAATGGGCACGTACATCAGCAATAATTATCTAAGAAATCAATAAGAATGGAGTTAAATAATAGTATTATCTTCCTTCTTCGTGCCCTCGATAAATCTAGTGCCAGAGCTTGCTACAAAAACCATTCCGTGGCCTCTTGTTAGATACGATATCTGAAAACGAGTCAACCAACTGTCCTGCTAAGCTACTCGGATCATCGATTAGAGTTTGAATGAAGGTGTTGACTACCCTACGTTCCTGTTCTGTTGATCGTAAGCTAAACCATGTGAGTAACTTCAACCTGAATTCCTTCTTAATGTAACCCTCACATTCCAACCAACGAATGATCTTCACACAATACTCAAAGTTCTCATCTAAGCAGCCTGATCCATTGCGAAACCTAAATGGTGATCCATTTATCAGAGTGCTGTCAGAATCATGTGTCTCTCCATTTGTGCTAGCTGCCCTCTTCCGGCACACTTTCACCTGGGAATCAAGCACTTCACCGGTCTGCCCATTGTTCCAGTTTCGGGAGTCACCACTACCATGCGACCTTACTACACCATTCCTCTCAATGTCATGTGAAATAGCATCATCATCTGCCTCAAGGGCTTGTCCCAAAGTATATCCATTATCTTCGTTTCTAGAAGATTCAATTGGAGGTGTCAACTCTTCATTTAAATCAGGGACTGAAGCAACATTCAAGTCAAGCTGACGTGAAACAGATGGCAACCGATCTGTTTGCGAAGTTTCATGCTTAACAACGTCACTAACTTCGCAGCAGTTTTCCTTATCCAGTCCACACAATCCCTCAAGACAGCCTTGTTCTTGAGCCCACAGACTCAAGATCTTCCCGAGGTCTCGGACCTTGAATCCAGAGTCTGGTTCAACTGATCTTGTGGTTCTGTGCTGCTTTGAAGTAGAACTTCCTCCAGTGTCAGGAATCTCCTTATGATTCATGGAAACCGAGCGGGAATTCTTGTGAATTATCTCTACACTCTTAGTAAAACATTTCGCTTCTGAATGACCTAAGTCACCAGCTTCTGAGTAGGATATTACCCGGAAAGTGTACTCCGTGCAAGGCTGCAGATTGGATATCCAAATCCTTCTCTGAGCTCTTGGAAAGACAGAAATTGGCTCTTTCGTGTAAGTCTCTTCCCTGGCCTTGGAGTACCAGAGTTTGTACCCCTTGACATCCTCAGACGATGCAGTAGTTAGTTCTATCTAAACAATTACAACGGAAGAAGATGTTACTTCATCAAAGAGGAATTTGCAAGCTGTAGGAAGTGAACCCTCTGCCAAATTGGGAAACCCAAACAAAAAAAAAAAAGCAAAATTTTACCATTAGCTACTTCTGGTGAAATCCAATTAAAAAGCAAAGAAAGAGTCTGCAAGTTGTACTACCTCTTGCAAAAGGTGTCCTCAATGGAACGAGTCGCGCGACATGCAGAGTTTTTACAGACCCAGGAATTTGCACATCTTTCGTCTGAACAATGCTCTGTAAGTGGTGGAATTCGGACCGGGTTTTCTGCCTTCCTATTTTGCTTCTTAGAAGGCTGATCCTTCGGGCTAGGAGTTGCTTTCTTTTGGTCCTGATTTTTCATTCCTTTCTTGTTCATTGCTTTCTGTATTTATATTATATGTTATTTTATTATTTTATATATATTATTTATATAATATTTATTATTATTTATATTTATTATTATTATTAGATTATATATATATATATAATATTGTTGTTATATTTCTTTTGTATTTATTATTATCTATCTATTTTTATTATACATTTATATTTATATTTTTTTCACTATTTTATATATATTATTTGTCATTGTTATTACTTTTTTCATATATATTATTATTATTTATTATATTCTTTATTATAATTAGATTATATATTATCATTATATATTATTTTAATCATTATTAGATTTTGTATTACTATTGTTATTATTAATATATATTATATTATTACATTTATTCTATTATTATTATTATTATTATTTTTTATGTTAATAATAATGATTATAATTATAATAATAAGAATAATTAATAATATTAATAAAAAATAATAATTATATTAATAATAATGTTATTTGTATAGTGTGTAATGCGTTATTTTTAAGGATATTTTGGCAACTTGAATATAAATTTATTCTAAAGCATATGAGAATGAGTATTCCCATGAGTATTCTCATGCATTATTCTCATGTGTTTTGTCATGAATGGGTATTCAGATTCATGGGAATGGAGTACCAAGGGAATGAGATTCTCAAATTCATTCATTTTTACCAAACGTGAGAATTGGAACAGAACTGAAAGTACCATTCTATTCTCATTCATTCCTACATACTAATCACCCTAGTATTCCCAATTTTATTCCAATTATCACGCTTGGTAAAACAAATGAACTTGGGAATCTCATTTCTTCGGTACTCTATTCCCACGAATCTGAATACTCATTTTTGACAAAACACATAGAAATAATTCATTCTCATGTGTTTTGAAATGAATTTATTACTCAAATAGCCAAAATACCCTTTAAAAATATATTGCATACTCACAGATAACATTATTATTAATATAATTATTATTATTGTTACACTTTTTTTTTATTCATTAGTATCATTTATTATTATTGTTAAGTGACCACTTCATATAAAATCTTAACCTATTAGAGATGAGTTTATTATTTAATTTTTTATCTTCAACATGCCCCCGCAAGTATAGGCGGAGTTAGTTTTTAAGTTTTGTACTTGGACAATTTTAATGCTTTTAAATGGATGACAATGAGTTTTAAACCTAACACCTTTTGGTTTCTAGGCTCTGATTCCATGTTAAGTGACCACCTCATCTAAAAGATTAAGCTATTAAAAAGGGGTTTATTATTTAATTTATTATCTTCGACAATTATACCCATTATTATTGATATAAAAAATATAGTAATAAAACAATAATAACAATATAAAATATATAATAATAATAATAACAATAATATATAATATATAATCCAATAATAATAAAACAAAGTAATAATAACAATAAATAAAATAATACAAATAATAACAATAATATTAAAAAAATAACAGAAACAAAAAATATAAATTTAATAAAAATAATATATAAAAATAATAAAGTAAAATAAAAAAAAATAAAAATAATAATAATAAAAATAATAATAATAATAATACTTATTTTTATTTTTAAGACAATAATATATCTATAGAAACAAAAGCGCATTCTTTTCATTTTATATAAGTGATTCTCATTATTACTAAGTCTACTGTATTGTACTGACTACCAAATATGAGTTTAGAATCAATATATTCATTCCTATTTTTATTCTTAGTGTATACCAAGATATGACTTACCATTTCTCAAGTCATTCCATTTCTATATTAAATAATTCTAGGATACCAATCGTCATCTAAATCCTAGGATACTTGTCAGCCAGTTCCACAAAGCTTTTGCGATTACCTTATATGACTTATGTGTCTAACTTATATTCTTACGCATATTAGTCGATCTCATGAAAGAATTTCTTTCATCACTTGAAATAATCGAAAGTAAGCGATAATTTCACATGTATTGCACTCTTGGTAAACTTAACATTATATTACTAATGTATAATTGTTCAGCATGACAGGTCCTGTTAATTGTTAAGTATTAATTTATCATACATCTTTTTTTTTTTTGTTCAATATCATTCATGAAATGTTGTGTTTCTTTTTGTCGGAAATATATAAAATGTTGTTTATGAGTTACTTCTTGTTCATGATATTTTGCATTTTTATTTTAGTTGTAGAGTGGTCGTTTGATTGCTTAATTTATATTACGACTTTATCATTACATTTTTTAAATCGAAGCTGATGCTATATATTATAATAATACAAATGAGCGACCATGGGTGGAGTGGTTGTGGGATAGAGCCAACACGCAGGAGTTAGTTGATGCACTCATACAATAATAGAAGTACAATATAATAACTTCTTTAAACCAAAAGAAAAAGAAAAAAAAAACTCTAGTTGAGGATGTGCCAATACCAAGTAGATCCATCATATAATGGTTGGGTAGTAACTTGTTGTAGTCAAAGCCCTCAAATTCAAATCTATGTGCTTCCATCACAAATATTATCTACCCATTGATAGAGTTTGAGTATGCGTTGGGACGTTTCGTTATACTACAAGGTTTATAACCTTAAGTGCATCAAACACAATCTTGTTTAAAAAGAGCTCCTTGTCATAAACAAAAAAAAAAACCCATACAGATGTTCGAGAAATGAGCTTCTTTTTAACTTCATTTTACAAGATCGAGTTGAACTAAAATAGTCCAATGAACTTGCTGTTTGTTCATTTATTTGCAGGATTAGCTCGGTCTAGACTTGAGGAGAATTAATAAGTTAGATTGGATCTTAATCGAGGAAGATAAAATTAAGTTTTGACCTTAACAACCCCATATTCAAATCTATGTCATCCCATTACCAATATTATTTGTCTGTTGATTGAGTTTGAGTATACGTTGAGTTTTGACCTTAACAACTCCATATTCAAATCTATGTCCTCCCATTACTAATATTATTTGTCTGTTGATTGAGTTTGAGTATACGTTGGTATGTCTTGTTATACTAAAAGGTTTATAGACTTATGAGTATTTGGTTCGCAGATTATAAATAAATTCCTAGGAATAAGTAGTTAGGAATGTAACATTCCTATGTTTAGTTCGTGGATTAAAAAATTATTTTTGAAAATATTAGATTCCTGAGAATTCTTTATTCCCATGTTTTAACCAAAATTTATTCTCATATCAGAGGGTGAGAATATATTATTCGTAAGTTGTGAAAATAATTTATAAAATATGAAAAGACGAAAATACCCTAACTAAAACTATAAAGAGTTACTCTTCATAAACCAAAAAAAACCCATACAATGTGCGAGAAATGAGCTTCTTTTTTAATTTCATTTTACAAGACCGAGTTGAACTAAAATGGCCCAATGAACCCAATAATCAACTTTGTGTTGGTTTTGGTCTTAATCATTAGAATCAGACCGCTTACCAAGCATGCAAAGAAAGTCCGAAACTTAACTCCAATTCTGAAAGCAATTGGGCGGATCTAAATTTTTTTTTCTTTTTTCTTTTACAGTGGGAATCATATCATTTAGTTTGACAATTATATGACTGTATTTTTTTAGGGGGCTAATTAATTTTTTGATCTAAAAATAAATACATATATAAATTATATATATATATTTCTTTTTCTTGGACTAGTGAGCATTGAAACTCCCATTAATTAACTATATTCCCCTAGAGCAAACACCTTACCTATCAACCCTACATTTCCCGCCTCTATCTAAACCAAGGCTTAATTTTCCCGCCTCCATTCCAAGAAAAAAAAAATAGAAAAAGAAGAAGAGAGATCTCATAATCAGCAAGGATTATACTCTTTGAGTCATAAAATTTTCAAGCTACATGGTTATGTAATGTGTAGAGATGTTCAACCTAAATCTTATCAAAACAAGTGTGAAGGTGTTTGTTAAGCTTATTTTTTGGTCAAATCAGCTAGTAAGATGTTATCGAGCTTATAAGGTTATAGCTTTATCTAAAAGCTCTCACCAATACTTCTTTTCTTTTTCTTTTTAGCCTTATAAGCTCTTGTTTTTTTAGCTAATTCGTCCAAAATTTATAGATAACTCCTCTTATATATTTTTAGCTACTACTTCCTTTTTTAAATTACTTCCTTTAGTATTTTTAAGCTTTGGAGCTTGATTGAATATGCACATTGATAGTATGTTTATAACTTGAAATTTTTAGAGAAAATATCACGTTACCTCCTATGTTATGAGAAACTATCACGCTACCTCTTATGTTCTAAAAACTATTAGAAATCCCCCCGTATTTTTTAAAACTCACCACACCGCCCCCCTCCGTTTATTTTAAACTAACATTGTTAAAAAAATAAATGAAGTGACCAATTTGCCCCTCTTTTAATATGCTTTGTAGGAGAGAAAAAATATATATTTTTTGTTTTTTTTTTCCCTTCATCTCCACCCATTTTCACAAAAAAAAAATTTTAAAATAAAGATCATCTTCCTCAACCCCCACCCCCCATCCCCATCACCCCCTCCCCACCCGCCATATATATATATATGTGTGTGTGTGTGTGTGTATGTGTGTATATATATATATATATATATATATATATATACACATATGTATATATATTATGATTTGTGTGTATATAAAAATATGTATTTCTTTATATATATTTTAAGTTCAAGGGTTTTTTGGTCAATTTATACCTCATAAAGTTAAAAAACCTCACCAAGCTACTTCTTACGCGTGTGTATTGTACATTCAATGACAAAACTAACAGACTGCAAATGTAGGGGGTGGGGTGATGAGTTTCAAAAAATACAAGAGGATTTTTGATAGTTTTGAAAACACAGAGGTAGCGTGATAGTTTCGTATAGCACATGGGGGATGATATTTTATCAAATTTTTATTACAGTCATGTAAATAGTGTAAAAGTGAATATTTGTTTGTAATATCAAGGTATATGAATCGTGCGATTGGGTAGTTAGGAACAAGGTATGGGGCTCCTTGGCCCTCGATTGAACATCTAACACTCCCTCTCCTCTGAACGTATAAGCTTTCGTGTAAGGATTGGAGTAGGATGACTAATTGTAGTAGCTGTTTTATTAATATGTTATCCTTATTTGAATCCCAAAAGCAAATCATACAATTTATTGGCCAAAACTAAAAATAAAATGTGTGACCAAAACAATGTCCGTATAATTGGTCTCAAGGGATAGGTGTCCACCATGGACGGATTTACCTTGGGGCAAAGCTGTGGCTACAGTCTTTATTGGTTTCAAGAGCAAAGTTATTAACGAGGGAGTTAAAATTGTATCTTTTTTAAAAAAAATTGTATTTTTTAAAAATGTGTGCATCTTTAAGGTATTTTTAAATTAAAATTTTAATTTAATCCCTATTGAAAAAATTGTTCATATACGAGTATAAATTGTGTCTCTTTAATCCCTCACTAAATAAAAATCTTAAATCCACCCCTAATCTCCACCAACCTCGCCCTTCCCTTTGGAATCTTATTTTGGAGCATTTTGGCTCTTCCTAATTAAGCTCATCCTACTGCATCTATTCATGTGGAAATTACTCTCATTGTTGATGATATTCACAATACTTGTATTTGCAATCCCTCATGTTACATTCTTCGTTGTTTATAGGAAAGCTAACAAAGTAACTGATTAAATAATCTTGTAAGGGTGGCAACTTGTTATTGGGATTCTCATATACTTACTTGTTCAGTTAAGCTCCTAATGTTTGACATGGAGCTATCTAATATTAGCATTAATGAAGTGAAAACTCTTAAAGACGTCCCTCAATAACTAGTGTGAAGGTAAAGTTCACCCTATGTGAGAGATACGAATGTCAAATGTTTTTTAGCCAAAAAAAGAAAAATCTTAGCCTGATCTAGCTTATATTTTTTGCTAGTGGTAGACTCAGGCACCTAAGCTCAGAGTGTGCACACGTATAGTGAAAGAGATCAAGATGTGTACTCATATATCGAAAATATCCAATATAATAATTGTTTTATAAGAAAACCAAAAAAAAGGAAAAATGCATTTTTCCAAATGGAGGATATGCACTTGCATATATTCATCACAATGTCGGTCCATCACTGCTTTTTGCATTGGTGCAAGGGAAAAAATCTTACACTAGTGCCCCTCCACATAATAGCCCTTTTGAAGCCTTGAATTAAAGATTGCGAAGAAATCTTACACTAGTGTCTGGGCTTTAAAGTGAAAAAAGTTTATCTTGAAACAAACATATGTGTATGTGTAAACTGGCTTGCAAACTACGAGAGAGACCAGTCTCTTGAGAAAAATTATATAGATTATGCACCATTAACTCTGCAACCTCTACTTGAAAATGACAAAAGAGAAGAAATCTCTCCTTACACTATTAATGGATAATAGTGTTAATTGACCTTTTTTTAAAATTATAAAAAGAAAAAAAAAAAAAAAAAAAAAGAAGAAGAGGAGCCCATTGATTTGAAACAAAAAACAACTTTTCATTTCAAAAGAGGACGAGCTCACACGCACAAAGTCCTAGTAGTACAATGACTTTTCATGACACTTTTTGCATTAATAATTTAGAACGAACAGGAGGCAGATGACCTATTCTGCTTTACCGGCTACTTGACCAGTCATCCAATCTATACTTCTGAAAACAAACAGACATTACTAGCAGGGTTTGTCTTCTATACCGATGGGACACGAACACAAAAAGTGGATCTCACTAGTTTCACGGCCTCACGGCCTACGCCTCGGTATAGAAGCAATTTCCTTACTAGAATCCAAACTATAGTAACCATAACGTACTATTCTACCACCAACCTGTCTTATTGTTGACCAGTCTAAAATGATAAAAATATATTTATTTCATCATAACATATAACAACGGTATGAGAGATATTTAATAATTATAAATTATTTAAATTATTTTATTATAACTATATAAACAATCATTATTAAATTTTTATGATAAACGTTATAAGAGAATTCAAGTCTGGCATGTAGCTTGCGAGTTTAAAGATTAACTCGAGGGCTTAGTTAATACTGCATCAAGCACATTAAAGAACTGGATATGTGCAGTAAGCTGAGGAAAATGGCCATCAGTGTTGATAATCTCGATCTCTGATTTCCCATTAATCTTGTTTTGCATGTATTTGGGGACTGAATCTGGGATGACGACATCTTTTTTGGTATGGACGATAGTACATGGTGTAGTAACCTTCTCAAGAATGCTTCGTTCGTCACTTTGAAAAACCACTTTGGCTATGGGCAATGCAACTTCAGGCCTCATTCTTTTTAGGCATTTTTCAAATATCTCGACGGAGGGAGGATCATCACTGGCGTCCACGACCATGGCAGCAAAGCTTGAAACCCACTGCTCATAGTTGGATTCCATGCTTGAAAAGAGCTGCTCAACAACTGATTCTTCAAAACCACCTTCATAATCTTCCATGTTTATATATCTAATACAAGGTTTAAAAAAAAGCGTTAAATGAAATTTTTTTTATCATCACATACCGACACAAGGGCGCATCTGAGATTTTTTTAGTAGAGATTATAATGCAAATTTGACGATTGTAAATACATATAAATGCATATGTATTTATATACATATACATCTGAAAGATTTTTAGTAAAGATTAAAAATACGATTGTAAATCCATGCACATGTATTTATGTACATATACATTGGAGATTTTTTTAGTAGAGATTATAAATACTGATGTGGGATAAATTCTGACCCGACGTAGAATACCGACTTTATCCTTGTGTAAAAGGATAAAATCGTATTAGCTTCTATAGACCGAATATATCCTACCCAAAGTGATCAATTATCCGAAATTAGGACTACCCGATAACCTCACATCCTGGCATTGGCGGAGCCACATGGCTCTCAGGGGGTTCACATGAACCCCCTGAAACCCCTGAAATTTGATTTTTTTTATTTTTATTTCTGAAAGTACCCTCTTAATTTTTTTCTCTCTTTTCTTATGTTTTTTTCTCTTTATTTTTTACTTTTATTCTCTTATTTATAAATAGGTTTTAAATTGATTTTCTATATTTTGGGGACTATTTGTGTTATCATTGTGTATGAATTTTGATTAATTTATTTTGTAATATTTTTAACATTTTAGTTAAACTTTTCTAGTTTAATTGTACATTTAATTTAATTTTAATTTTTTAAATAATTTTTACACTGTCTTTTATTTTTAATTGATTATTTTGTATTTTTGATTAAACAGTTCGGTTCAAATACTAACAAATTCTATATGTTTAAATATTTTAATATTTTTTCATCATTGTCATGATTTTAGGGACAAAGGCAATAGTTTTTTTTTTCAATTTATATAAAATAAATTTGCATGAATGAGTGTCCAAACCCGATTATTGATTCTGCTACGTAATACACCCCTAATCTCGGGTGGCGAAGCGGCACCCCCTAACCCCGGGTGCCTGGCTCCGCCACTGCATCCTGGGCTTCAGGAAAGTGATTAAGCAGAATCTGACACAGTCCCATGAAATCCGAAAGAATATTTTTAGAAATGTATAAATACTCCATTCTCTCAGAAAGAAAGAAGATAACTCATACTCACTAAACACTCATTCAATTTCTTTACTTTCTAATTAAGTCATTCAAAGACTAAGTTAAGTATTGAAGTGCTCACGCGAGAAGACTTTGCAGTTGTTTTTTGGCTACAAGTTGAGTTTAGAGTTTTGTTAGAAATTTTGTCATTCAGGTGTTCTAATTTCATACCATAACATATACGATCGTAATTTTTTTTTAATAGGGACAAATTGATTTCTTAATATAAAATGCATGTGTTTTTTTTTTAAAAAAGGGATCTGTTGGAGTTACAGGATTGTAGCTGTAGCCAGTGGCGAAATCTTATATGTTGTTGAGGGTGTGGTCAATTAGGAAAAAAAAAAATTTCTTTTTTTTTTGTTAAAAATAAAAAATTATTATATTATACCCCTCACAATATATATGTATTTATTGACCCTTTTATTATATAAATACACTCGTTAATTATAAATTTTTGACTCCGTCGACTGTGGTGCCTACTAATCTTATATTACACCCCTATGTATGGATAGGCCTTATCTTACAAATATAATGATCACCAAAAACATAAAATACCTACAATAATAACATCATATAATAAAAGTCCCACAATGGACATAAACCTGTCACCTGTCACCTGTCACACTTTAGCAAGTGTATTGCTACCAAACAAAAAACTGCTTTACATTGATCCTTTTTATAACATGCTTACCCAAAACATTATGTGACCTTTATGAAAGATAAACGATAAGAAAAAGAATAATTAATTACATGCCTTTTTGTCATAAGGTGTATGATCAATAATAATTTGAGTGATGGATTTTCTCTTTCTTCTATTTTTTTACTTTGAATATCAAAATTGTAATTTGAATTTAAAATTTTTACGTATAACAAATTATTACTTGATCATTATATCCAATTTTGAAGTTAAGTGATAGACATTTTCGATGCATGAAATAGTTGAATGAGGAAAAACAAGGAAATATAAGCATGAAATGAAGGAAAAGTTTCTCCTTATGAAAAGCATCTCATCTTTCTTCTTCTTTTAATTTTCTATTTTTTTAGGGGATTTCTCATTCTTATTATCTCTTTCAAGAAGCACGCGCATTGACGCCAGACTTATTAAACAGTGTAGCTTCTCATAGGGTAACTCAGACCAAGATTTGACAACTAATATGCATATTTGTCTTGGGTCAAACCGCTATACTCGGGGGTTTTAGTTCAAATTCAACTGTTAGGCCAAGCAAAGGAATGTTGGCGTATCCCATCTTCGGGTGATAGTTATTCTAGTCTATGTCTTGTGGGCAGGTTGAGTGGGGGCGTTTCCAATAGTAAAGCAAAAAAAAACTAGTATGCATATCGATCAGTTTTACGGTAAACATGTACTTAATGAAACCCGGAATTGCTTTCTAAGAAAAGTCGCTACAAACTCTAAAGTCTCAACCATATATAACATGCTGACAGGGACGGAGCCAGGATTTTAAAATTGGGGGCTAAGATTCAAATAATAATATTTATGACAAAGGAAAAAAATAGGGGGACCGTTAACTTATTTTTAACGATATTACATAAATTTTTTTAACAACAACTTTTTTTTAACGATACTATATAAACTTTTTTTAAAAAAATATATATTAGGGAGGCCGGGGCCCTGCCGGCCCCAGCCTTGTTCCGCCCCTACATGCTGATAACAGAATTAAGTGATCGTTTTCCAAACCAAAAGAAGAAGTTATGGAAAAAAACATGTTTACCGATCAAGAAGTGAATATATTTAGGGATTGATTTGCTAATTTTAGGTTAGGACAGTCTCTTGGTGTACATGTTATGAAAAGTATTTCCTATTAATTACTTCTCCTATTAGAAAAAGATAGGCGAGGTAAAACAAAATGATCCAACTGTAACGCTTAGTCTCCTCTAGAAAAAAAATAAAATAAAATACTTGTGTTGGCCATACCTGGGAGATGATCCAACGAGTACAAGTCTCTTGAAGAGCTCAGGTCTTTTAATGGATGCAATGCATCCAATCATACCAGACATGGAGTGACCAACAAAGACTGATGAGTTTAGGTTCATCTCATCCATAAGAACAATTAAGTCATCTGCAAAAGCACCATATGAAGAATATTTCACAGCATCAAAGAGCTTTGGATCTTTAATGGCACCTGAAAAACTCCAGTTAAACACTAGAACTTGATAAGACTGAGCCAAGTAGGGCAACACTTTATCCCAAACAGACTGGTCTGCTCCATACCCATGTGCCAAAACTATAGTTTCTTTTCCAGAGCCAATTATTTTGGCATTCATGGCTGTGGAGAGGCCCTTCTGCATGACAATGTTTGCTTGTTGATTTGTAGTATTAGCAGAGGAGGAGAAGGCAGTTTTGGTAGAATGCTACAAGAGAGAAAGAAACCTGATACTTTTTTGTTTCCTGTATTGATTTCTGCTCTGTGGTGTGGATTATATAGGCGACAAACTGGAAAATAAATGATAATTAGTTGATAAGTGGAATGCAATAACTGCTAGTACTAAATATTAAGTAGTTGTAACAAATTTATTGTTAAAGAATCATGACATTTATCTTGAGATCTACTGGTGTTTGATGAAAAAGTCTAAGATTTTATACGATAATCTTATTATCTTCTTCACATGTGACCCGTTTGTTAAAAATAATTAAGATTCTATTATAAAATCAATTGGTATTAGGTGAAGTCTTATAAGGTAGTCGTTGAGTTTGTGATTTTCTGATATAGGAAGAATACATATTCTAACACCGTTAAATTGCGAGAATTATGTTTTAATTCTCCTTTTCACATGTGACCCGAATTGATATAAACTGATATTGAAATGAGTAAGTCAATAAAGTGAGTGATGGATTACACGTGAATTGAATTACTTGTAAATAAACAAAATTATGATTATTTATCATTGCAGTATAATTATCTTTTAATTTTCCTCCTTACATGTGACCTTTCAATATGAGAGAGTTATTCTTTTACTTTTACACTGTTTGGATTGAGTGATTTGGGTGAGAGGGAAATGGTTTTGGGATGATTTTTTAATCAAGCCTCTTGATTGGATTGAGAGGGGTTATGGGTGGAAATGATTTGGGAAGATTTTAAAAATTATTTATGGCTTTATACTTTAAATCTCCACAAATTGGGGTCAAAAGGAGAGAAGGGTAAAGTTGAAAAGTTCAATAACAAAATTAGCCTTTGCATATTTCAAAAATTACAGTAGTGCCACCATACAATAAATATATTATAAAAGGGTAAATTTGTCAAGTTATTTATAAAACTTATCTTTTCTTTTCATTTCTTTCCAATTCAAACAAAAAATACATAAAATCATTTCTGAACTTTTCGTTTATGTTATTTTTTTTCAATCCAAATAAGAATTAATTATCTCATTTCTTTTCCTTTATTATTAAATTTTCTCATTTCCTTTATTACTTTTTCCTTCCTGAATCCAAACAAACCCTTAAGTTAATTCTTAGACTAGTACAAAGGTTTCACAGTGGAGTGGGTTTTCTTGATAGAGACAAAATCTTATTCAGCGGAGATTATATGAATGTCATATTTTCATAAGACTGACAACATCACTTCTCATGCACCTAATAATTTGAGGAAAACTCTTTAAAAAGTTTAATTGACGAAAACAACACTCACATGTAGGGCTCATCTCATGTATTAGAGAGACTGAAGATCAGTCGTCAGACTTTTTGAAAAAATTTTCATAACTTAATAATGTGTACAAAAGACTTGGCCACCATACTTTTTTTTTTTTTGGTCATTGACTTGGCTACCATACTAAAAGTTATTGTTTGCATTGTTGTTAGTACCTTTACCAAAAAAAAAAGATTGTTATTATTACTCTTTGCTATTATAGACTAATGGTATCATGTTAAGAAGAAAAAATGATAAAAGAAAAGGCAAAGGAGAATTGGTCGACGTCCAACCAAATAACAAGACGATAAATGTTAAATTAGATGAACCAAAATGGTGGACAAGAAAAGTTTTAAAAAATGAATAATGGTTTATATAGTCCCTTCACCTAGGGGGGAAGGGGGGGGGGGGGGGGGGGGGGGACCAATCTCAAAAAAAAAAAAAAATTGAAAAATAGATTTGACCCTCCCAATAAATATTATAAAAGTTGCTAAAATTCAAAAGATGTAGATTAACTTAGTGGTTAGACACAATAATGTTTATATGTTGGACGCGAGTTTGAATCTCCAAGTCTCCATGTTGTATTTTTTTTTTTTTTTGCTAGCAGGCAGCCACTTAGTTGTAAGTGGGTGAAAGAAAGAAAGAAAGAAAAAAAAAAAAAAAAAAAGGAAAGTTGCCAATTGCCTTGCCGAGAAAAAAACTTAAAGGTTGTGCATTTTTTTTAAAAAAAAAACAAAACTATCATCATCTTCATCTTATTCTCAAAATCTTTCTACAAATCTCAACTTTATTACATCACATCTTCCTACAAATCTCAAATTAAAAGGTATATTCTAACTGTTGTACTTATTTTTAAAACAAAACTATCATCTTCCTTTTTTTTTATAACAAAATTATATATGTAAGTGATACTTGGGTATTGGATAACATAACCCGTAGAGCTTGGCTTGTGTAAAAATTGGTGCTATGCTTGGGTATTAGATAAATAGATATAACTTTGAGGTATATTTAGTATTATGCTTGTTTTGATCTTTTTTTTTATAACTGTAAAAATTGAGTATCTTTTCTATAAATTCAAAAAATACAGTGCAAAAACTATTATACAAAAAAAATTTAGCCCCTCCAATGTCAAATTTTTGGCTCCGCCCCTGCCTTCACCTTCTTTCTCTTTGATAAAAATTCATATTTTGACAAAAAAAAAAATTCATAGTTTGACCAAAAAAAAAATTATGGATATAATAAATGTTCTATCATGTATATAAAACAAGATAAAAGAGTGAAAGGATATTATGTAACAATGGAAGCCGAAAAACACTTTCACTTCGTTTTGGGCATTTTTTGGCATGTATACATGCAAAAAGAGTCAACCTCGCGAAGTCAAAAAAAAAAAAAAACCAAGAACAAAATTTCAAGAAGTCAAACAATAAATAAATAAATCTCGCGAAGAGACTTGCATTGATTTGATTGGATAGATTTTTTTTTTTTTGGGTCAAAGATTGGATAGATTGACTAGTAGACATTGTAGGAAGATAAATTTATTGGACGGTCAGGATCATTTAAGGATTTTCACTTTCTAAGATGTACATGCAGAGGGCCACTCTTCCGTCCGTGAAATCTGGCAATCAGATTCTTTTGGTAATGTGGACCAATGTAAAGATAGTAAAGGGTATCTGTTTTATTTAAAATTGATGAATAATTACTTGATAAAAATTTGATAGAGAAATTTTTAGGGTTTAGATTTTATAAAGAAAAATTAATGAGTAAACTGATAGATTTTGATTTTTGATATTAAAAAAAATCAAAATTTAAAACCCAATTATTACTTTAATAAAAAAATCTAACATATATATATACATTTAAAATAATAGAAGACTAACTAAAATTGATAAGTAAAATGATAAAAATTTGAACTAAACTCAACTAAAAAAAGTGAACTAAGCTCAAATAAAAGAGATGGGGCTAAGCCTATTAAACCAATAATTATACTCTTAAGAATTGTCATTTTTACTTGCCGAAACGAAAGAAGAGACGTTTGTCGCTTGGTGCTTAGGAATGAATTGCTCTTTGCATAACTTATTGATTTTGAATTTTGGTCATAAAATTATTATGTAATTTATTTCAAGTTTTATCTTTGGATTGGGTTCTTTTATTTTTAGTTTCTTTACATTTAAACTAATTTGTTTTATATTTTTTTAGGTTTTTTTATTTAAACTAATTATTTTTTAGTTAAACGGTTACGGTTATGGTTATTGGTTTTGAAAATCGTTAAGTTTTGGTTACAGTTATAGTTATTAGTTTGCTAAATGGTTTTGGTTACAGTTTTGTTATTTTACACAGTTATCCAAACTGTTGCCATTTCTAGATTTATATGGTATAGGACTTACATCGCCCAGAGAGCTTGATCGTTAGGCTTGACGGACGTAATAATTTTTTGTACATGGAGGAACAAAATTTAGTAGGTTGCCCTAGCCATAACAAGAAACATGTGTAAGATCTTCATCTCTTGTTTATTCTTATTTTTCTTTAAATTTCTTGAATAATGTTTTGGCTTTTGCCATGACTTATCTATATTGTTTAATGTAAAAATTATTAATATCTAACCAACACAAATATTTTGAACTAATAAGAAAATGACAATCAACTTATTATGAGGATAATGTTGCCTAAGTGCTCTCGACTGATATCTAGAGTATAAGATGAGGCACATTCCTACACCACAATTTTATAACTTTGAGATGGATCTAATGTGGTATTGTCTAAATAGAGTTTATTGTCATAAAAAAAAAATTTATCATGAGGAGGAGAAAACTTACTAAGACCTTGAAACCAATTTACCAAATAAAGGTTGTCGTTCTTTCACAATTTAAAATAGGGTGAATAGCACCAGACCCTCCTATGGTTAGACGTAAGTGCACACGACCCCTCTATGGTCTCAAAACTTCTTCCAAACCCCCTTTGTGGTCCGACCTTTGGTGTACACCACCCCCACTCCGTCAAATTTTCCATCACTTTTGACGGCATGTGCAATACACTCGCGTAAAATGTGATTTTGATTGATTTTTAACATATTTAACAATAAAATAATAGTAATAATTGAAAATAAATAAATAAAAAATAAAAGAAATGGAAACAGTAACTTACCACCACTATCATCTCCGCCTCTGACCACCAACAGTCAACTACACTACCACCATCATCTCCACCTCTGATCACCACTACCACCACTACACACATATATATCAAAATTTATTACCCAAAAAAGCAACTTCCGTTCCCATCACCAATCTCCATTACAGCTTCAAATTAACAATTGGATTTCGGTTGTATGATTTATATATACCATAAGATTTCAGTTGTATATATATGTATGTTTTTGTGTGAGATCTGTGTATATGTATATATATATATACATATGTTGAATGTTTTATGGATTAATTCATTCAGCTTAATAAGATTGCATTAGTTTTGTTGTGAATAGAATTAGGCTTATATGTTGGATGTTTTATGTTTTGTTATTGCTAATGGTGTTGGTCTGTTGGTCATCATCAATGTCTGGAAGCTCACACCAACAACAATGGCGGTACCAAGCTAACGATGAAAGCTCTTGGAGTTGGGGTTTATGGTGGTGGGTGAGGGTGGCGGTGGTGGGGTTTAGTGGTGGTGGGGAGGGAGAAGGCGGAGGAAGGGAAGAAGAAGAAGAAGGAGGTAGTTTTTTTATTTATTTTTTTGGTGAAAATGATATTTTGGTCAATAAACACATTTATTTTATTGACAAATTTATTGAAAAGGAATCCAAGTTGCAATAAGTGAGTGTGTGTTACACTTCCCGTCAAAAGTGACGAAAAATTTGACGGAGGGGGACGATGTGTACCAAGGGTCGGACCACAGGACGGTTTGGAAGAAGTTTTGAGACAACAGGGGGGGTCATGTGCAATTACTTCTGACCACATGTGGGTGTGGAGCTATTCACCCTTTAAAATAATTAAATCTTTCTCTTCGTTAGCTCCAAAAGAGAAAGAGTATAAGGTAACATAATTAAAAATTTATTTAGTGCCTTTTTATACACCACAATATCTCCAAAAAGCATACTCAATCCGTCCATAAAGATATGTTCACTTTTCTTTTTTATTTGTCTCAAACTATAGTCTATTTTTCCTTTTTAAAAAGGTAGTTAATTTGTTAGTTTTCTAATACACCATATTTTATGTGCATCTTTATCAAAAGTTATACTATTGACTAATTATAATTAGAATAGTTAATATTAATGGAAGAATATTAGGAAAAAGACTGAGAAAAATTTATTGCTTTAACTATATTAATAACTATATTTTCTTAATCGATGTAAAAATAAAAGTAGACCTATTTTGTGAGATAGAGGAAGTACTAATTTTATCTTCGTCCTCATCAACTTTCAATAAATGCTCAACATTTATATCGATGTCAATAATTTTGATCCGTGTTGAAAGTCAATAAATGATAGAATGAGTGGATTTTGCATTTTTTTTTTAAAAAAAAAGACTTACAAACTAATATTATATCACTTAAAAATTTTGTGTTCTTTAATTTCTACAACTCTATAATTGTTTTAGAAAACAGCTAAACCTATTTCATCCTAAGAAGTAACATATGATTATTGGTCGCACTAAATTTGTTGTCGAATAAGTTTATAAAGAACTTATGTTTTTGATTGTATTACATAGTAAGTAGTGGATTCAATGTGTGTCTAAGGACGTATCGTGACGCCCGAGAACTTCACCGTACACATTTTAACTATTGTATCTACTATTTGCGCATTATTACTGTGTATTACTTATTGCTTTATATGATTACTATTCATTACATTTTTCAACCACTTAATTACTTCGAATTAGTATTTTTATTAAATCATATTAATTATTTTAGGAATGAGAAAAATGTGCATTTGAGCGATTAGGGTTGAGAGTATCCGTTTAGAAAATGTTTTATTGAAACTAGTGAATAGTGTTATATAGTTAAACTTTATATTTTAGTTAGCTAACATATTATTGCACCTTAGGACTCGTTTTAGGCTAGCTTGACTCACTTTATTGTCACATACACACACTAAAATAACACTACTTATATTTATACTCAACACACACACACAAATGCCCATAACATAACAAAAGAAAAAAAAAACAAGGGTGTGAACAGTGGCAAACCCGACAGCAGCATAGGAGAGAAAGAAAAAATTTTGTTCCACAAATCTTGCACTCCAAGTCTTCTCAAGCTAGGATTAGGTGTTTACAAGGGTTCCCTACCTTCCTACGAGCTCCTACGTGCATTAGTGAGGGATTTCATTGTTATTTTTGCATTTCTAAAATGTTACACTTTTCTTGATTTTGTAGATTTGCTATCAAATGCTTATGTTATGCTTAAATATGCTAATATGCATTGTATATAAGTGCTAGAGACCACATTTATGCCATTGATTCGTTTTTTAAACGGTTGAAATTGATAGTTTGATTGTAGGGTATGAATAGTGTCAAAATTTTAGGATTTTGTAAAATTGTGCGATATGGCTTGATTCATTGCTCCTAGTAGGTGCCTTAGATGTTAATAAAGATAGTTTAATAGTCCCGTGATGTTGAATTACTCGGAACTTAACTAAAACATGAAATAGGCGACTTTTTAAAAGGAGTTTCGGGGTTATCGCAAATCCGGGTTAATTTGGCCTTCACATTTGGTATTCTTAGGCTATATAGATGCTAAATAAGCTTTGTTAACTCTCGATTGAGTTCCGGTTGAGGTACGTATAGTACAAAGTCATAAAGGGGCAATTGAGGCTTTTGTGCTAAACGCGGGTATGGGTAATTTCGAGGGTCCTAAGGGTGCCTTATAGGTTAATTAGAAGTATGGAATATGCCACTTACTAAACTAGAACAATAGCTTGAGTTTGGAAGGAAATTGGGTTGTTTTACAAAGGGGATAAGGTAAGAAATCGGTTGTCTCACGCTTCTATGATCTTGTAAATGTTCTTTAGGTGTTCTAATGTGTTTTTAATACATTCTTGATCTTTTGGTAAAGTTCTATGTGAAATGTGTACATGCCCTTTTGTAATCATTTAGTTGTTTATATGCTAATGCTTTTATTCTAATTGTTTCGAGGACAACCTACTTTGTTGTTCCTCCTATGTGTTATTGCTTCCATTGTTGCTATTGTATTGTCATTGATAAAGTGCATTGCATAGTGGTTGCGCAACCATAGAGTCAGGGGCGGATGTATTGAATATTGGCTGGGCGGCAACGGGCTTGCCAGTGGATATTCGATCGCCGTGCTTTAGTCCCTCACTCGCCTGATCCGGAGATTGCCAGGAGGTGTTAGGTAGTAGGTTTATTAGGGTACATCCGGAGTACACCCACTGGAGTGATTGGAATTATACAGGCCCATTGATCGAGGTTCGTGGATCAAGATTCGTGATCAAAGATAAAGAGAATTATGGAGTGTTGGAGTTAAGTATATCGTATCCTTTTAAATGTGTGGTTACTTGTTATTTCAATTGTCCTTTATTTGCTTTTATTGCTTATTTGCTCTACCTGTTGTATTATACGCCCTGGGTAGACTTTATCCCTCACTGGGCAATTGTGGTTCCTCATACCTTGCTAACATGTTTCAGGAGGTACTGAGGTTGAACCCCAGCTTGAGTTAGTTGAGGGTAAGGAGCAGGAGGTACAGACGGATCAGTTACCTTAGCTGTTGTGTGCTTGTGATTGAGGTGGTTGTGTTCTTGTTGTTATGTGAAAACTTGGCTTGTTGTATATTATGTTCCATTTTGTGCCTTTGGGCTTGTAATTATGTGTGGTGTTGAAAGGATTGTAATAGCTAGGTTATTTTGTGGCTTGTATGATGACGGGTTGTAATAGTTCATATTTCTTGCTTTTATTTCGTTGCATGCTTGGGTGATTGCGGGGATTGAATAGATGACTTAAATTCTTAAGTATGTTTAAATGCTATCATAGAGTGGTATGATAAGCGGACATATATAAAGATTCTAGAATTGAGGAATGCATGCTTGTATGTAATTAAACTGTTTTGTATTGCTTAAGGCTCGGTTGGCCTTGAAGTTGGGTTTTAGTTGGAATTGAAGTCCTAATTTGTGTTTTGTGGTTTTATTGAAATGTTTGCAGGTTTCCAGAACATCCACGGTACAAGGGAGACTCTATCCATTTTTCCTAAAATCTGTGCCCGGGTTTGGGTTTGGGTTGAGTTTAGTTGATTAATAGAATTCCCAGTCTCGTGAGGGACCGGGACGTTACACGTATCGTGTTTTTTAAGTTGTGGGGTTATATTTTTACTAAGCTCATAAAATATTGTAAAATATATTTATAATTCAATGCTAAATATCATCTTATTTTTATCACCCAAATATTATTTTTTATGTGTATGTTTAGTTGGCATACTAAAATAAGAAAGAAAAATTAAAAAGTTTATTATTTTAGCATGCCAACTAAGCATATATCCATGTAAGAGGTAATATTTTGGTGATAAAAATAAAGTAGTATATAACAATGCTCAGAAGAGTAATATGTGTATGCCTACTTGGCATGTTAAAAGAAGAGAGAGAATTAAAAATGTTTCTTAAATTAGCATTTAGGAAGTGATATTTGAGTGAAAAATATAGAGTGACATGTAACATTACTAGTAACAAACTATGATCCGACATTCAATATTCATACAATTTTCATGCATCTCTTGGATTTGGGCATATACTTATTGACTTATTGAAGATCCACATGTAATGTTACTGTTATCGCTAAAATTGGGTTTGGACCTATGGTCCCACCATGACGAGTCACTTAACCCCAATCAGCGTGCAATTATTAAGCCAAGGCCCATATATGATTCCACGGGTTGCGGCCTACTCCCGTAATAGGTCCGCTAAAGGCACAAGGCCTTTGGCTAAGCCTGAATGACAACACTATCTTATGTGAACAGACGACGAACAAGAGTATGAGTCCAACTCAAACTCTATCGGATATCTCCAGATAGACGACCAATGAGACATTCCAGCTGTTCAGCCTACTAGGATGGGATGATGGTTGGCGTACTTAGGATAAAAGTTGATTTTATCTCAAGGGATAAACGACCCAAGACTCATCTCTATTGACCAACCTACGAAGAGCGGATGACCATCAAAAGACTTGGGATATAGACTAACTCTATCCTAGGCGATAAG
This sequence comes from Ehretia macrophylla, assembly GCA_037974665.1. Taxonomy (NCBI): domain Eukaryota; kingdom Viridiplantae; phylum Streptophyta; class Magnoliopsida; order Boraginales; family Ehretiaceae; genus Ehretia; species Ehretia macrophylla. Next base: position 51,237,249 of record CM075771.1, on the reverse strand, counting down.
TGATCACGTAGTCTGCTCATAATACAAGTCCCAAGAGTCCATGACTCTTGGTCTACCCACACCTATAAGTAGGTCATGCCTACACAATGAGAGAGTATTAAGTATTAGACAAATCTAATAATAATCTCCTTTTTCCTTCTACATATTCACAACCTACATTCCCTATATCGACGGCAATACCAAGGTAGTCTCCTCTTTCATCTCTATATTTTCTTCACCTTCTTATCTCTTCCGGTAAACTACTGATTTGAGCGTGAGGGTATTTTCGGTCGGTATCACATCGGTGTCTCAAAACTCATGTTGCTCTATTGCCTTCTGACCTTATAGATTGTTGGTGCCCCAAAATTCATGATTATGGATTTTAATGTTTATAATTACTATGTTATAAACAAAAATCTACAGTTATTATGAATTATTAAAATTATTTCGTCATAATTGAATAATCACTCCCATTAAATATCACGTTAGGTTTACTCGGAGGACAATAGAGTTGTATGGATAAGTTAAAATTCAACGTTGGATGCATCCTTCTACACAGAGCATTATTTTATCAAGGCAAGTAATTAATATGATGAGAATCAGTCAAATTAATACCTCGCAGACGGAACAAGAATATGCGAAGCGACTATAACGACAAAAATGCACTTTCATTTCATATAATATATATATATATATATATACAGGGACGGAGCCAGGATTTTTTGTCAGTGAAAGCTAAAATTTATAATTTTTAAACTATACGAGTATTTTTTTTTTAGTGGAGTTAATTAATTTTTTTAACTAAAAATACATAGATATTTAATTTTTTTTCAAAAAATACATAAAAATTTTAAGGTTTTTATGGGTTAGTGGGGGTTAAAATCCATAATTTTTAAACTATACGAGTACTTTTATTTTTTAGTGAGGGCTAATTAATTTTTTTTAAACTAAAAATACATAGATATCTAATATTTTTAAAATATATATATAAAAATTTTATCCGTTTTATGGGTCAGTGGGGGCTAAAATCTATAATTTTTGAACTATAAAAGTACATTTATTTTTCAGTGGGAGCTAATTAATTTTTTTTAACTAAAAATGCATAGATATCTAACTTTTTTTAAAAAATATATATAAAAATTTTAACAATTTTTATGGATTAGTGGGGGTTGCATCCCCCACTGACCAGCATGTACCTCCGCTAGTGTATATGTATGTGTGTATTATAGATTATACAAATGATTCATGTATGTCATGATAGTGATATATAATTCTTCTTACCCGTTCACGTTTCAATATATTGCATTTTTTATGGTAACATGTGATTATTAATAAATTTAATTATTTTAGTATATTGACTCCAAGACAACAAAATAAGGTCCAATTCCTCGTGTATATCGCTAATATCACCCATGAAAATAAATATCCGACTATAATTTGAAGCTTTGAGGCTTCAACACTAGCTAAATTGAAGGTGTTTATGTATGTAGGTGGATAGAATTAAAGCTTTAGCTTCAGAAAATAGTAAATCATAGACGAAGACTAAGGATTTTCTTATAATATTTATTAAATTATCACATCATTTAAAAATTTAAGAAAAACTCTTCAAAAAATCTATACTGACTAGTCCGTCTAAACTTTTACTCACATAGAATGATTCCCACGTGTGTTTGGCCTCCCATCTTTTGTGAGTAAAAATTTGACTGATCGGTTAGTCAGACTTTTTGAATAGTTTTTCAACTAATAGAGAAGAGTTTGATATATTATTTATTATGTACAATAATATTATAAAAAAATTTAATAATATAAACTGTTAAAATTATTTTAATATAATTGATTATTGTCTGCATATTCATTACTATTGACGAAAGGTCCCATACCAACCCAATCCCACTAAAATACTAGTGTATAGATACACCAAATCTTTAATGGCTTAAAATAACAATTAATGTGAATCGCCAACAAGGACATGATCACATCAGACATAAAATAAAGTTAAACTCAAAAGGTACTTTTTGTCGTCTTATGTTTATTGTGTGTATCGATGAGAAAAGTCCAATTTGATCAACCAAAAAAAAAAATGAGACAAGTCCAACGCCCCACTTTCTCACATTTAATTTGTTATGGGACCTAGATTCCTACCACGTTCATTACTCTCTGAAAGGTATTGAAATGGACATGGTTTCTTTCTCCTTTTTTTTTTTTTTTTTTGTCGATGAAATGGACATGGTTAATGCAACCAACTAAGCACTTTTTTAGGCTAATCTAGTTCTTACATTTCTTGCCAAGTTGTTTTATTATTATTATTATTATTATTATTATTATATTCGCTAACCACGTCGTCATCAATTGAATTTTTTAATTTTTTTAGATTTTCAATATATTTTTAGATTAAAAGTTAATTTAGCACACACTAAACAATAGAAGCAACTCAAGAACTCTTCCAAAGGAAACACAACACAAGATCAAACAGGAGTGGATTCAAGAGTTTTAATCACCATCATTTTCAAATTCCATACACGAGCTTTCTTGAACTTCTTCTCTTTACTTTATTTTTGGTTTTCTTTGCTATGATTTCACACTAAACACCAATGATTTGGAGTGATAACTAGTATTTACTTGATTTTATGTTCAGATTTGGATTTTAATTTAGTGATTTATACTTGGATCTTTATGTTTGGATTTACTTGAGTTACCATCTATAATTTTGTAGTTGAAGTTATTTTATTCTTTTACCGTTGGATCTTGTAGATTATAGGGGTATAAATTAGGAATAAATCCATCAACTAATAATTGGCTTTAATTGAGATAGATAATCTACTATGATAATCTATGTTTAACAAGTCCAATTAGAAGTTAGGGTTAAATTAGGTTAGTTAATTTAGGTAAAGTGAATGATAATATATGCCTTACTGATAGGTTATCTTCAATAATCTCAATTGCCTTGACCCATAAGATTAGAGCTTGTAACCTAATCTATTTGAGCTTAATTGGTTAAACCCAAATTCACGAACATAAAGGATAGTAATTTAAGCGAACTACCATCAATAAGCATTGAGTTGTGCTAGATTTAGAATTTCGGCATTAGTCAATTTTTACTTCTCTCGTTAATTAATCATAATCCAACTTTCAACCACTTCTTTTTATCTTTTTTGTTTTTGAATTCTTCACAACAATCACAATTTCCCATGGACGACCTTTGAGTAGTCATTCGCGTGGGAAATTTAACTTTACTATTGTTGCTTAATTTTTACATCTTATTATTGATCGTACAACGACGCGGTTAGAGAGTTGGAGGTTATTCCACGGGATTGAACCTACATTGTTCATTTTTGCAAGTGATTACCTCAGATTGAGGCTCAAGATCTAAATCCATAATTTTACATTGTCATACAAAAATAAGATTTTTGTTGGTGAAATCAATGGCTGAAATGCAAGTTAGAATAAATGAGTATTAGTTAGTTGAGGATCTTAGTCATATGCCGCAACTCCGATTGATTCTATTTTCTTTTCTTAATATATGAGTATTCTGTAGGAATATTTTTAGTTTAAAATTTTAATTAATTCCTATTGAAAAGAAAAAATTATTCGTATAAATGTTAAATTGTGTATTATAATTTTCACGAGAGAAAAAAAAAAAAAATCTAGATTCACTCCTACTCATCCAGGCAGCCTGTGGAGAAAATAGTTGAACGGGGCCATATGCATGTAATGTGTCATTTCGTATACAAATTATCAAGGTATCGTTTTCTTTGAAAAAATTGTTGAAAAATATGACTAGAAGTTTCAATGCTCTCCTATCTGATCAGTTTCTTTTCTTACAAATTATTTTTTGGAGCAGGTATTAATCCACTTTAATTTTCCAACTCCAGAATTATGAAGTCAGTGGATACACATCTTGAACTTAAAAATTAGGTACTGAAATAAGCCAACTTTGAAATAGGAGTTTTACAAGTAGATGTTTGACATTAGAAATTTGAATTCAATTCTTAGCTACTTTGAATAGTGACAGTGAGAGGGAAAGTATATATAAATTATTTTTCTTGTGATAGTCATGTATAGAAGATGATATCCCCATTTGGTTGAAAGACAAATCAAATCAGGATAAGAAGAGAAGAAAAATAGATCATAAAGGCATTGGTGCGTTGACCAAAAGTAAAGAACGATCTTTGTGTTGTTGGAGGGCGGGGAAGAAGATTGGTTTTTTTAATTTTATTTTATTTTATTTATTTATTTTTTAATGTAAGGGGTGATTTGGTCATTTATTATAATTATTTTATTGTAAAATTAGTTAAAAATTAATAAAAATCTCAATTCCTTTAAATTTGACGGATTATTTGACGATAGGAGGGTCATACGCACTTTTTAATAACCATAGGGGGGTTTGGAGAGAGTTTTTGGATCACAGAAAAATCGTATGTACTTAAGTGTTACCACATGAGGGTCTGGAACAATTCACCATTTCGTAATAAACAAAACCCTTTGTTTTCTTGGTCATGATGAACGCAACCCTTTCAAATTGCAATGGTATCACCTTTCATTAATGACTATTAAGCCAACTCTAATATTGTCTTTATTTTTTTCTGTACATTTCCAGATTCATTACCTTAATATTTTTTTATTTATGTTTTTCATTATTAAGTATAATATTCTATTTTTAATTATTAGTAAAATTTTATTTTATTGGTATTAATTTAAAATTTTTAAATAACTTGTCAGATGTTACTTTTTCAAATGCAGGGAGCCAACTTTATGGCTCTTTACATCTAATGAGCCTTTTATAAAGAATAGGGGATCTAAATTTTTGAGAGATCTTAATAGGGATGCTGCTGGAGCGTATTTTGTAAATTTGGCTCCTTAAAATTAGGGACAATAACGGTTCATATAACTACAAAAAATGAAAAAAAAAACTATAACTGAAACCGTTTAGCAAACCTATAATTATAACCGTAATTAACCAAAACCTAATAGGTTTAAAAATTACTAACTATAACCGTAACCGTTAAAAATTTTAAAAACTATGGTTAATCATAATCGCAACCGTTTAATTGAAAAAATAAAAAATTAGTCTAAATAAAAAACCTTAAAAAGTATAGAAAATTAATTTAAATGTAAAAAACTAAAAAAATAAAAGAATCCAAGGCAATGATACAATTTGAGATAAATTGCATAATTATTTTATGAGAAAAAATCAAAATCAAGAAGTTATGCAAAAAAAAAAATTCATTCACAACTAAAGCTGATAATTCTTGAGTATAAGTATTGGCCTAATGGGTTTAGTCTATCTCTTTTAATTGAGTTTAGTCCACTTTTTTTAATTGAGTTTAACTCAATTTTTTTAATTATTTTAACTATTAATTTAATAAGTCTTCTATTATTTTAAAAGTATATATATATATTAGATTTTTTTTATTAAATTAATAATTGAGTTTCAGTTTTAGTTTTTTTAACGTCTGAAATGAAAATCGATCGATTTACCTAATGGTTACTTCTTATAAAAACCAAACCTTAATAGATGCCACATCAAGTCTTGCAGACTTTTTGAACGTTGTCCAGGATACAACTCGTGAGACTCACACTAACGTTTATTTTCACGCGCAAAAGAGAGTGTGGGCCTCACGAATATTTTGTAGACCTCATAGCTGGTAGTTATCATGTCACAATTCACTAGTACAGTCCAAATACAGTTGCACTGTTAGGAAAGTAAGAGAAAAGAGATTAGAAGATAAGAGAGAGTAAAGAGAGAAAAATATAACAAAAAGAAAAGGAAATAGCATTTTTATTGATACTTGTTATGCAATTTCACACTACCGAAGGCTAGAGAAGCTTTATTTGTCATTGGATTTTGCTTGCGCTTGAAATACAAGGCTCAATCTATCACTTTCTCACTTCTTGCATTTTTATATTATCAAAGTTGTGCCCCTACATCCAGTTTTCTTCATCTTCCACGAGCATTCAATATTTTATCTTTGCCCCATCTCAAATAAGGTTACACGTAAGGGAGAGTGTAAGAATTAGGATAGAACCTCATTATTCTTAACATCGTATCAGAATTCAAGTCGTGAGTTCAACTCTTGTTGCCACTCATTTAAAATTATTAAAACAATTCATGAGTAAGACTCAAAAAATGAATCTTGGTTGCATGTGTGGGGGCATGTTCAAGACAATAAATAATGAGAATTGCTAAATACCACCTTATTTTTATTATTCAAATATCACTTCCTATGTGTATGTATAGTTGGCATACTAAAAAGAAGAAAGAGAAATTAAAAAATTTGTTATTTTAGCATGCCAATTAAGCATTCATGTAAGAGGTGGTATTTAAGTGATAAAAATAGAGTGATATATACCAATTCTCTAAATAATATAATAAACTTTTATCTAACAATTTAAATTTTTAAATAATGTGGTAACTTGAAATCTACCACACTATCTTTATGAAAGTTTAGATAATCATGAAACACATTTGGGATATGTATACATCTTGATTTTTTCATAACTTTGGATCATCTCCTAATTACAAATTTGTTCTAACTTTTTAACATTACATCTTAGTCATTTATTCACTTAACAAAAACATTTTCCCTCTAATATTTGTAGTTTAAAATTTAAATGAATGATTATAATACAATATTAAAAAGTTAAGAATAACTTGTAGTTATAAGAGGATGATAGTCCTGTTTTAAGTCTTTACAACTTTTTTATCAAAAGGCGGCACCAGAGAAAAGGATTTCAAAAAGAACCATCCAAAAAGACATTCTTCTCTTCGTGGGTAAAACATATATGATAAAAAAACACAATTATATAATAATACTAAAATATATATACTCTTTAAGAAACGTTCCAACATGAGACTTGTCCCATATAGGGACTTGTGAAGGTTTTTATTGTTTTAGGTATTGGATTAGATGCCTTCACATTCTAAACATCAACTTAAAAATTGGTATGACCCCTAATTTCTTTTGCAATTTCTTCCTTTCTTTAAGAGAAACAGCAAGAGATACTTTTTACGAAACTTATGTTAAGAAAATATATTCAAAGAATATATGTGAACTGATATGTGATGCTTCAATCTCATAGTTTAAGGAAGCTACACTTAGCTGCAAGCATGAACATAGTGAGGTGGTTGTTATTGTTTTTTTTAAAATTTTAAATTCGTCGATATTATTTAATGAATAAATTAAATTTTTTTGAAAAATAATATGGACGAATTTGAATTTTTTAAGAAAATAATAGAAACTAAATTAACTAATTTTATACAATATGAAGAAATTTGAAACTTTAGAAAAACAATAGGGACGAAATTAAAATTTTTGAGGAAACAATAGGGACGAAATTGAAACTTTTGAAGAAATAATAGGGATAAAATTGAGAAATTTTAAACAAAAGGAACCAAATTGAAATTTTTTTGAAACAATAAGAACTAAATGTGATATTTTTCCTTAATAATTTATATTAACTTACCATCTCATCTTAAAGTTTAAACTATTAAATAGTGATTTATTATATTAATTTATTATCATCAACGTGTCCCCAACGTGCAAGTAGGATTTATTAATTTTGAGCTTTGCACATAAACAATTTTAATATTTTTTAATGGATAGTAATAGATTTCAACCTAAGACTCTTTGATAACTTGGGCTCTACGCTCATCGAAAAGTTTAAACTATTAGATAAAAATTTATTATTTTCTAAAAACCTAAATATTAATTTGATGTGGAACCAGTGCTGGTTACAAGTCCATTTGTGAGGTCACGCTTGCTTTTTTTTTTTTTTTTGGTGGACAACGATGTCACGCTTGCTGAATAGTGAGAACAAGGTTCTTAGTCATGGTCTTCCCTTTAGACTACATATAGTTGCCAAAATAGGTGGGATATCTATAGAGAAATGGAACAGTGGAAAATTTGAAACGAATCTTGATGAAAATTCAATGAAAAATTAGAAGAATAATAATAGAAGTAAAAGTTTGAATGGAGGTTTGACGAAGAACAAAGGCTGTTGCGTAGAATCAAAATAAGTGTGAAAATATCTACAGAAAAAGAGAGTAATAGGTTTTCTTCATTCCATAAAGTTCCTTTTAATTTCTTCTTCTATCCCAAATGAACATCCAATTTTTTTTTTTTTTTGGCTCAATAAGCGATTTTTTTAAGGGTTAATACTTGCTATAGTACTTAGACTATAGCCGTTAAGAATTTTTAGTTCCTTAACTTTTAAAATGAACATTCTAGTCCCTAACTATGGTTGTTAGAAACTTTTAGTCATTTGACTTTTAAAATGAACCTTTTAGTCCCTAGAGTTATATCAGTGAGATGTCATTAGTCCGGATACAAATTCCGTCTATTTTTTTAATAGAATTGTCACACATTATGCACGTGAGCTCTAAACTGACGATTTTTTAGGTGCAAATTAGTAAGTTCGGTCCAAGTCAAATCCAATTGACACCATTAAAGAATGCCACGACAATTTCTTCTTCGTCGTCAGCGTTGAAAAAAATATAACTTTTCTATTTTACACTCATAATAAATGAGGCAAAATCATTAAAAATGGATGAAATTGGTATCCTTGGCTAATGTTGTCTCAGTGATATAAATCTAGGGACTAAATGTTCATTTTAAAAGTCAAGGGACTAAAAGTTCTCACGACCCATAATCCAGAGATTAAAAGATTTATTTTAAAAATTAAGGGACTAAAAGTTCCCAATGCCCATAGTTTATGGACTATGACAAGTATCAACATTTTTTTTAAATAAAAATTTCATCTTCTTTTATTCAATTTTAACAAAATTATTATGGAAATAATGAAATTGCAGAATAAACTACCATATGAAACTTTTTTTTTCTATAAAAAAAATATATATATATATGTCCAACTTTAGAGCATTATTTAATTATTTTCACACAAAAAGGTTGAGGTAGACCCCGCCCAACTTTACAAGCCCTGTCAAACAGTTGAAGACAAGTACCTAAAGTAAAATTGGTGTTGCCGGTTAATGTCCCCGACTTATAGTATTCCACATATATAGTATTCCACATACAATCAGAATTTATTGTCTCTTCCAAAATATTGATGGGGTTACCGCTCATTAATTAATGTGGGAATCTATATTTTTTTTTCAAGTATATTCTTTTATATTTTTGAAAACTCAACATTATTCTTAAAATTTTTAAACAACTTAATATTACCCAACATACATCAAACATTCAATAATTTTCGTTCAACAACACTTCTAATAGTAAAGCTCTGTTATGAAAAATTCTACTACTAAAAAGCTAAAATTTTAAAGTTAGTCCAAACAAAGCCAAAAGACATAAAAATGAATGTATAAGTTGATCTTTTGTAATGGTTTTAAAGTTTTCATATCACAACATGGACATCATGGAAATTTGTTAGTCATGATTCTGGATTTTCCGGAATGCTGCCATTTTGTCAACCAGGTTTTGCTTAAAAAGTAGGACCATAATGAGAGATTTGTCAAAGAATTGAAGCAGACACGCCTGAGGATCGAAGAGTCGTGAAGCCTTTTGTTTCCTTGCTCATCTTATGGCTTCTTTAGTTGGATGGAGACAAAGACGTGATGTTTTTTTATAGAATAATCAATTGGAGAATTATTATATGTCATCCCTTTAGTTTTATTTATATGATAAGAATTTATATATTAAATATCAAATTTCTTATATAAAAGATAAAACTTTTATTATATAGGAAAGGGTAAAATATCTTGTTTCAAAATATTTTTCATTGACCACTTGACTTTTGGTTTAGTGGTATGCGTCTCGTTGCAGTAAGTGTAAGAGGTTGCAAGATTAGTTCTTGTGAGTGACATTTGATGTGTTGTATAGTTTAAACCTTTTTTGAATAAAATAAAAAATAAAAGATATATATATATATATATATATATATATATATATATATATGTTTTTCATTGAGATACATTCATATCCCAACCAGATAAAGAACCTTTCGATTATTGGGGTTGCTATTTCAGCAATCTAAACTAATGTTAATCTACTCACCTCATTTTTGGTGGACTAATATTAATTTAGATTAATGAAAGAGTTTTTACAATTGTCGACTGACAAGTTAGAGAGATATTCTACACTCACTATTTCCAACATAACTCCTTTTTCTTGAAAAAATATGCACATAAAAGTTAATAGTAACATATTATGAAGACTCTTACAAACAGTGTCCCGACTATAAATATGGAGTAAGTCTCATATGTGTGTGGACTCTCCCGTATTAAAACCAATCGTTCAGTCGTGATGGTTGTAAGAATTTCTCCAACGTATTAATGAAAGATTACACGTAGAACATGAGTCCATCGAATCCGATATTCAAACATGAAAGGTGGTCTTAATTTTCAGCTGAAAAAGAAGCCTCATCTTTTGACTCGTGCAAAAGACAGAATTAGTTTATGCATTTAAGTCATAAAGGAAAACAATCCAACACATCTAGAAGAAGCCTATGGAAAATCAATAGGACATGACAACAGTTGAAGAAATTGACATTTTTCGATGAAGCATTACCTTGTTTTAATGAAGACTCTACAAACAGGTATGCTCATTAAAGGCCGGTTCTAGTGTCACAAGAGGCAATCTGCAGCACAACAAAGAGTTGAGAGCATGGTCAAATCTGCCATTAAATGTACCATCCTCATTGGGACTGGAGGTAGTGAACTAATGATTTAGTTACGATAAACTGATCATGATAATTTATAATTATTGAATTTTATTTATAACTAAATAACGTTTCTCATTGAGGCTTGAAACAGACACGCCATCAATGTTCACAAGAAATATATTAATATTCAAAAGGGACTTGGAACTAATATGTGGCGCCATTGATGCTCTCTTTCTCTCAATCGACAACATTATTATGCATGCACTTTCATTGATCGCTCTTGTCTGAAATGCGACAACATTCAGAGGAATTGGCTCTGGTCCACTATTTTGTGTCAACCACAAAATCAATTTTGAAGAAAAGTGTGGCAATGCGTTGTATATTTTGTTGCATATGGGCAAAAATGATATTATATTCCATAAGTTATTGAGACAGCAAAATTTGCCATGGGCTACATTTCTTAAGGTCCACACCTAAGAATTTCGTAGAACAATTAGTTACTGACTTGTTATAATCAGACGTTTTGACCCGTTCAAATCACTACCACAAAAAGAAAATAAAAAAATCAGATGCAATATCCTATGGGACATCAGCATATTGTAATTGCTCACCTGCCCGGTGGTCTTGTTTTGAACAAATTTGTGAGAAAATTACTGAAAGACAACCAATAATTTCAGAGAAATTAAAGAAATTCAAGTCACGATGTTGAAAATTCAAAAGTAGACTAATTAATGAGTTGAGACAAACGTGAAGAACTTTTTAATGGTGCATGCATGCCTTTCTGGTCAGAAAGTAACTTTTTGTTTGCTTTGCATCATCTGAATCTGAAGTTTCTCATATTTCGTTAGTCCACTCTCACGTGCTTGAGAAATTAGGCTAGTCGATTAGTTTGTTTTGTTCGAGCACAATAAATTCTACCATCAATTTGTTAGTCTTACTACAAGCTGACACTTAGCTGATCATGATCAAACTAAAACTTTTTAGTCACTGTATATAAAAAAGTGTTCCTATATGTGACTCTTTTTTTTCGACTTTATGTACTTCTTATGTATATCGTGGTTAACATGTTAAAAGAAAGAGAAAATTATTTAAGGGAAAAGAATATAAAAAAGTTCAACTTAATATGTCAATTATGCATATAGAAAAATGACAAATGAGTGATAAAAAAAGGAAAAATAATTAACATTTCTTGTACCAAAAAATCATGCTTACGAGTCAACAAGAGGGAAGTATCTATATCACTAATAGTTACTCATTAACGAAAAGTCAATAGGTTGATTGCCTGGAAAAGAGCCACTTCTCTTTGAACCTTTCCAACTTAGGGGTAGTATGATGGCTAAGCGTGCATTGTTTGTATTTTTCATCTGGTAAATGATTTTCTTGAGGTAAGGGTATGTTTGGGATCGATAATGTATCCTGGTGCTTTGACCTAGCGCAGAGTGAACGTTTCTTCACACAATTGCAGGATGCAAATAGAACTCTTCATGGAGGGAGGTGATTGTCAGGGTTTTAGTCAAATATAGTTGGAAGGTTCATATAATGTGTAGAGAAGTGATCAGGGTTCTACTACTAACAGGATGTTTGTCTGCAATGACGGAGCTAGGATCCTAAGGTCAGGGTAAGCATGTAAAAGATATATAGTTCTGTTTCTATTTGTTAGTCTATTGTAGGCTAATTATGTGAAGATATTTTAAAGGTTATAACGGAAAAAAAAAAAAAGAGAGAGGGGACTTTTTATCCGATTGGGTGTTTTGACTTTGATTGAGTTGATAAATTGCCATTTGCCCTTTTGGCATTTGAGCCCAAATACGTTGGTTACAGTATCAAACTTGAGGACTAGTTTCTTTTCCAATTCTTTCTTTTAAATTTAACATGAGTTTCCTTGAATTTATTATGAGCAGTCGAAAATCAATAGCTGCCAAAAATTGTTAGCGGATCAAATCATCAGAATACCATGTTGAAGCTCAACGTTTTGTGTTATAATAAATGAATAAATAAATAACTCAACCAAACTGGCCTCAGGACCTGAGATATGCACATTAGATGCAGGTTTTGTAGTTTGTACCGATTATTGAGTATCCCAACTGAAAAAGGCAAAAGTGGAATGAAGTATGTGATTCTTGTTTCATGGATAGTTCCACCATAGGGAAAATGCTTATGGTAAAAAATGCGGATTTGATTCTAGGGGTTGTTCTTATTTTATCGTAAGGATTTTGAATTAGTTTTTTTCAATTGTATTTTTCCAGATTTGAAAGAAAAGGTAGATAATTTATTTTTTCATGGTTATTGTCCCAATGAAAATACAGTAGAACATTTTTAAATTAATACTCAATAAATTAATAATATCTTTTAATTAATAAAAATTTCTGGTCCCGACTTGGGACCAGTGTAAAAAATTGATAAATTCGATAAAATTATAAGATAATACATTTAAAAAAAATTCCTTTGTATTTTATTGATTCAAATATTTCATAAATTAATAATTAGCTAAAAAGTACATAATAAATTGACTATGAGATTTTTTTTAAATATAAATCAATAGTAGCTTGTCTTTTGTTGAACTTCAAATCTAGTTGAATATCATATTTAATTATTTAAAGAGAAAAAATTGACATAATCCTACAAGGATTAAGATACAAAATTAGAGAAATTAGTTATCATTCTAATCCTACAAGGACTTAGATACAAGATTAGAAAAAAAAATTATAATCTCACTAAATTAAATTTTATCTTTTATTCTCATTACTTATCTTTTCAAATTGGATCGAAAAAAGACATCATAATCATAATATGTTTACTATAGAACCAAAAAATGAAAAATATCTCTATTAATTAATAGTTATTAATTTATCGATAAATCAACTCGCTAAATTAATAGGATTTGATGGTCCTAACGCTATTAATTTAAAGAGATTCTACTGTATATATATTCTTGTGGTGAACCCTATCTTGGTCAAAACTATGGTGAAATCACCTTTCTTATTCTACGTAGGCAAAAACAAGAAAAAGGGTCAGATCTATCTGTTGATAATTATCAGTCTTTCACATTATTAGTGAGATCTACACATTTAAAACTACCAATATGTAAAAGACCAGTCAATCTCGACTCACTGAAAAGTTTCCCCAACCATAGCCATAGTTTTAAAAAAACATAAAAGCGTAACTAATCATAGAAAACCTTTCAAGAAACCACACGGGGGTTTCAACGAATTTTGGAACCATAGGAGATAATATGAACTTTCACCTAAACGTGGGGTAAATTACATTTTACCCAAACGTAAACCATATAACCAAGTACTCGTCCTTCTAAGAGTGATAGAAACACTATCTTTTAAGGGATTTTGCTAGTACTCCAAATGGAATCAAGTTTGATCAGAATGACAAATGCTTCCTAAAATAAAAACCCAATTCTTATAGCCAGACAGGCTCATCTTACTGAAGAATGAATCACTTCACAAAAGTGACTTGCAAAAAATGCCTGTACAAAGAATGGGCACGTACATCAGCAATAATTATCTAAGAAATCAATAAGAATGGAGTTAAATAATAGTATTATCTTCCTTCTTCGTGCCCTCGATAAATCTAGTGCCAGAGCTTACTACAAAAACCATTCCGTGGCCTCTTGTTAGATACGATTTCTGAAAACGAGTCAACCAACTGTCCTGCTAAGCTACTCGGATCATCGATTAGAGTTTGAATGAAGGTGTTGACTACCCTACGTTCCTGTTCTGTTGATCGTAAGCTAAACCATGTGAGTAACTTCAACCTGAATTCCTTCTTTATGTAACCCTCACATTCCAACCAACGAATGATCTTCACACAATACTCAAAGTTCTCATCTAAGCAGCCTGATCCATTGCGAAACCTAAATGGTGATCCATTTATCAGAGTGCTGTCAGAATCATGTGTCTCTCCATTTGTGCTAGCTGCCCTCTTCCGGCACACTTTCACCTGGGAATCAAGCACTTCACCGGTCTGCCCATTGTTCCAGTTTCGGGAGTCACCACTACCATGCGACCTTACCACACCATTCCTCTCAATGTCATGTGAAATAGCATCATCATCTGCCTCAAGGGCTTGTCCCAAAGTATATCCATTATCTTCGTTTCTAGAAGATTCAATTGGAGGTGTCAACTCTTCATTTAAATCAGGGACTGAAGCAACATTCAAGTCAAGCTGACGTGAAACAGATGGCAACCGATCTGTTTGCGAAGTTTCATGCTTAACAACGTCACTAACTTCGCAGCAGTTTTCCTTATCCACTCCACACAATCCCTCAAGACAGCCTTGTTCTTGAGCCCACAGACTCAAGATCTTCCCGAGGTCTCGGACCTTGAATCCAGAGTCTGGTTCAACTGATCTTGTGGTTCTGTGCTGCTTTGAAGTAGAACTTCCTCCAGTGTCAGGAATCTCCTTATGATTCATGGAAACCGAGCGGGAATTCTTGTGAATTATCTCTACACTCTTAGTAAAACATTTCGCTTCTGAATGACCTAAGTCACCAGCTTCTGAGTAGGATATTACCCGGAAAGTGTACTCCGTGCAAGGCTGCAGATTGGATATCCAAATCCTTCTCTGAGCTCTTGGAAAGACAGAAATTGGCTCTTTCGTGTAAGTCTCTTCCCTGCCCTTGCAGTACCAGAGTTTGTACCCCTTGACATCCTCAGACGATGCAGTAGTTAATTCTATCAAAACAATTACAACGGAAGAAGATGTTACTTCCTCAAAGAGGAATTTGCAAGCTGTAGGAAGTGAACCCTCTGCCAAATTGGGAAACCCAAAAAAAAAAAGAAAACGCAAAATTTTACCATTAGCTACTTCTGGCGAAATCCAATTAAAAAGCAAAGAAAGAGTCTGCAAGTTGTACTACCTTGACAATTTGGGGCTGTTCTGAACTTGGCAGCCAACAATTCATCAGCTTTCTCAATTGCAAGAGAACATAGTGACTGAACATCACCTGCAACTGATAATCTGCTGACTATACCCCGAGTCATTTTCGTTGAAACTCCATTTACAGGACCAACCTCAGTTTCTAATTTGGCTTTGGCTTCTTTGACAATTTCATGGAGTTCTTTAAATTTGGAAGTCCCTTCTAAAAGCCGGTAACTCAAAAATATCCTATAACAGAGAACATCGACACGGCGTGCATCCTTAGCTATATTTAGCTGCTTCTTCCAATATCTGCCAAAGTCAGTAGCAATAGAAGAGAGGGTCAAAACCTAATAGAAGAACTTAATTCGTAAAGAATGCCCCACTGTGAGATTTGGAGAAAGACTATGGATGGTTAAGATATAATAGCCACTATTAAGTCAGCTTGAAACATTTAACGTTGACATATGTCACCATGATAACCTTGCAGAAAATATGACACAGAAAATTCATACTAAAAAGAGCCAATTGATACGTTTGCTATTTCTCAAAGGAGAAATCAGATGATAATGACTTTAAAGAACAAGAAGACAACTCGAACAGATTAAATAGAGAAAATGCTATATTTAATGCTATGTTTTGCAATCCATAGAACAGGATAAAGAAGGTAACAAGGCATCATTCTCTTCCTAAAAAATTATATCCCAATCAGAAAACTTACACCTTTGCACGCATATGCCACAAATTTTTTTACCTCTTCCTCTGTAAAAACAAAACATAAACCATTTCTTCAAACAAAACAACTTACCCAAGTATCCCCGAAACTTTACCACAAGAAGCACAGCAGTAGCTTCCATCTAGGTGCATCAACTGTCCAAGATCAACAACTCCAACCTTCCCACAAAGAAGTGCACATTCAATATGGCAAGATAAGCCACAGGAGTCTATGCATTCCAACCAAAGACTTGGATCCTTGTTGTCATCAAATAAGTGACAAATACAGCAAGAACACCTCTTGCAAAAGGTGTCCTCAATGGAACGAGTCGCGCGACATGCAGAGTTTTTACAGACCCAGGAATTTGCACATCTATCATCTGAACAATGCTCTGTAAGTGGTGGAATTCGGACCGGGTTTTCTGCCTTCCTATTTTGCTTCTTAGAAGGCTGGTCCTTGGGGCTAGGAGTTGCTTTCTTTTGGTCCTGATTTTTCATTGCTTTCTTGTTCATCTTTGGCAATTGTTCAGCCATTTTGCACTTCGAGTGATGGAAGGTTCTTTGTTTCCTTTTAATGTAAATTCGGAGTTCTATCCTTGGACCAGGTTCAAGAACTAATAAAGCAACTTGGATTTATTAAAGCATCATCCAAAAGTCAATCTTTCTCCGGTGTGCATTGCACGCTGAAAGAATTTTAAACATCAAAAACTGGATAAGGATGCAAAAAGCAATTGGTATCAGAACACCTGGCAGTAGCAAAATACAAACATAAAATCACATAGAACAGAACCAGTACATGTAACCGAGTTAAGAGAAAGAAACTAGTAAGACATTTTGAAGGACTGAGAAGACAAAGAAGTAAGCCATGTATGTCAAGAACATAGAGTAGCGTACTCTTCTGAGTCACAGTTTACCTTCCAGTGAAGTATCGGTTTCCTAGGTGTTGGAATCTAGATTTTCCTAGTCTCAGTTAGCATTCAGCTTCAATATACTGCTAACCACCACAATGTATTCAATCATTTTTCTGCTCAAATCCTGTTACCAACCTTGCTCTCCCATCTAAACGTTCCACTCAAAATGTAATTTTATGAGCCTATAATCCACTCAAAACGTAATTTTATGAGCCCATAATCGTTGATCTCAGATTTTATCACCTAAAAAGAGTTCTTTACTTATATCACAGTACTCTCTGCACAATGTATTGATGAAGTTTAATAGACAGAAAAGTGGCAGCAGAAATTGTTTTTTTCTTTTTGTTTTTTCTTTTTTGTGGGGGGAGCTATTTATTTTAAACTAACACGGACCATGAACTAGACAATTAGCAGTAATGACGAGGACTAAATAGTCATATGATACCAGATTTGAGAAACCAGAATCTCAATCATCAGATGTTATCACTTAGCAATCCCCCAGACAGTAGCATCTAGACATATGAGCCTCACTAACTTCTCTGATTCCCAATTCAACCACTGAAACTGCTCAACAAAAGGGAAAAAGAAAAAAGAAATAGTAGAAAAAAAAAAGAATATGAATTTCAGCAGGTCTATTAGCTGAATGCTCCTGGTAATTTGTGAACATTCTTAGAGTGATCAAGTCTGAGACAGGCAATCAGAACTTCACATCTAGATGGTCATTGGAAAAGAAACCACATTATCTGTTTTCTTTGGACCGAGGATACTATTGAGGCAGTAACTAATCATATATATAGTGGATAAAGAATGACTTAAACAAAAATAAACGATGTGCAAATATGTTATTCTATCATGCAGCTCCCCATAAATAATGGGATAAAGAATGACTTAAACAAAGACGAACGATGTGCAAATATATTATTCTATCATGCAGTTCCCTTTAAAAATTATTTAACAATTTTCACCTGCATGGCTCTCGGTAGAAATGAATGGCATCGCCATATCCATATAGTAGACCCCACCTAATAAGATAAGTGCTTGGTTTAGTTTGGTTTGGTATTCCCCTTGCTCATGCCGCTAGTGCAGATCTAAGTCAGTTGACTTTTATGTCTCAAAATCTTATTTATAAAGGAAGAACCAACTTATAGAGCAAGTGGCAAAAACAAGAAACTTCGATCTGAATATCTAATAATTCAGCATCTTCTCCACCAAAAGATTAAATATTCAGTACCATTTTGTAAATAAGTACACAAACTAACTTCCTGCAAAATGATTGACCTAAGTTATGTTACTAAATTATCAAGAACAACTTTAAATTTCTTTTTGCGATTTCCAGTTAAAAGATTGAAATTCTCATTGAAAGATTTCTCTCAAACCACGTAATGGAAGATCTGAGATCAGAAGGTTGGACAATTAATTAGGATAATCATGAAAAGGGGGAAACATAAACTGAAAGAGACAACCAAAAGATTGGCTTTTCTTACTTTCAGCTGAAAAGATGTGACAAGTAGATGATCATGCAAATCTTGCAGGATAGATTAATCTCTTCCCTCTTGAAATGAGCTGCAGGAACTTCATCTCACCCTTTTTTTCTGTGGAGATGGGTATCAACATCAATCAACAGCAGGTAAATGATGGCAGAAACCTCTATAGGTAGCTAGACAAGGGTTGATTGAGATTCAAAGAACTGGAGCCATTAGGCTTTTAGAAAGTTGTGGAACCTAACCTCCATCTAACATGCACTTCAGACCCCTAAAATAGAGTATTAGTATTTGATAGGATATAATCAGAGGTTTGAGGAAATGAATCAACTTTACTAGTATTGGTTCGGATCAACTTGCATCCACAACTCCACATTCAGGTGCTGGATTTGATAAAAAATCGATGAAAGGAAGACCAAGTTATACCAATAATTATATGTCCAAAAACATTGATCAAGTTAGGTAAGAAGGATACAATTGTCGACTGAAATGACGGTTACATTGAAAGCACTGGTTCCAAATAACCAAAACAATTATTTGGGTATCTTAAACTAGCTAGTTGTTTTTCTTTATGCGGCACAAGATTGTACCTTAAATGTGTCTGTTCCATTTCTTTTTCCCACTTTCTTAATGGAACCATTTAAACAGTATGGGCTCGATGAAACAGAAAGTATCAGCATTAAGAAACTTCTTGGGGTTAGGAAAAGGAATATTTTGTTACTGCTTCTGCATAAGAGAGATCTTCTCCACTGTGTAAGTACCATTATATACATTTTGAATCTGCTATTAATTCTAACAATTTATTCTTGCAATTGTGATGATGCCATAAAAAAATCATCAGCAGATCAACAATCTTTCTTTTCTTTAGGCCAGACGTAAGTGAATGAGAGGAAAATGTGAGAAAAAGGAAATATACTTTTATTATGTCCTAATTTTGCCATATTCGTAGTGCGAGTAAATTCTATAAAGTTCTGATGGTGGCCAAAACTAAAGATTACTATCACAAGTACATGCTGAACACAAAATTGATTGCCATATACTAGTATGATTAGGAATCCAATGTGATACATTCTTAACATGATTTTCAAGATTCTCCAAAGGGAAGCACCATTATTATTTTACAGAGAAGAAAGGTTAAAATTAACTAAAGAATAAAGATTTTCCATACTCTCATATTCATCACATGTTATTTGTCAAGTAAATAATCCCAATTGCACTTATCGTGCTCAAGCTTCCTTGAACTGCAAATGGAAACTCTTTCTTGGAGAAATCTTCATTCTTGTCTGCTAAATCTCTCTCTTTATATGGGAACCTGTTTTATGCCACTGCGGCTTCTTAAGTGACTTGTAACATTGTCTGTGTCAAACAGACTACATAACACATTACATTGATTACAAGAACTCAATTTCCGTTTCTGCTTCGTCCTTTTCATTCTGTTCTATTCTGTCAATTTGCAATGATTATGTTGTAGCGTAGTCTATCCATCCAACTAAGAGAATAGTAAAATATGATGATAAATATATGTCTCTCTTAGAGCTTCATAGTTACGCCCACTGGCAATTCCATGTCACCCTTGGTTTCTTATAAACCGTGATCTTTATGTTGTTGCAACTTCTACTTCTAGTTGAGACACCTTCCAGTCAATAAAAGACCACCTTCAAACTCAAGTTCCTCCAAAACCCAGTACACCCATTCAATAAACGACATTCTTCTAAATCTTCATTACAACTAGATACTTCACAAATTTCCGATTGATAACAAAAAAGACCTTCTGATGGCGGTCAGTGGACTTTGGAATCCAACAATAAAACATCTGTACTAACAATATCTTACATTCATTTGGTCTTACTCCTACTTCCAACATTCTCTTATGATCTAATTAACATGGATTTTAGAGGACCATCTTTTACCAACAATGAGAATATGTTATTTGGGAAATTAGCTAAGTGCTTTAATCTTGAGAATACTTGTTTCCAGGAAGAGGATCGTATAATTCAGCTTAATATTTGACAACAAAAAATGCATCTAACGTCGAAATATTTGTTATTAACGCTATTTTTTTGTTTTCTAAATTTGAAAAGAATAATAAGAAACCCCTATAAAGAATATAGTCATATTCATATTCCGAGGCAATAACTAATGATCCAAATGTGTAATATTCCTGGATTTGGGGCTGAGGAACACATTGCTTGGAGTAAGTACAGGCATCTGTAAGAATTGGTTTAATCATGTCTCAAGAACACCCTACAATAAAAGAAAATCTGGAATAGAAACATAAACACGTGGGTTGAAAATCATCAAAACTTCTCCTTGAGTAAGAATCAATGCAATTCTCTCTTTTGAAGTCATGATAAAAGCATCAACTGAACATTCAGCACTTAGAGATCAATTAGAGATATAGATATACATACGATGCATAAATCAATTAGAGATCAATTTATTTTTCTTCTAATCTCCGGTTTTGCAATTCAAGAAGCACGAGAACATTTAGAAAGCATAAAAAACAGAGATTTGTGAATTACAGTGTTACAGTATATTCTCACCTTTCACAAAACATTGATCTTCCATATTCATATATGCCTTTAATTCCAAGTTAAATGTGCTTCAGCCCTCCCTGTCAATATCATCATAAACAATGACTCAGCCATACTTACACACATACATATATTGACAGGTCAAGCGCCTAAAACCCCGATCCAGCAGACAAGACCAATGTCATTGGCTTAAAATATCAGCCTTTAGCCTCAAATTCACTAACCCAAAATGGTAACCCGAGTTATACTTAAAAGTCCACAACACTAAAACTCTCATATAATATCTCCCACCCAATATAAGAGATTACATATGTAACACACATAAATACTACATATATATACATAGAAATTCGACAAAGGCGAACAAAACAAACGCACATTTGGCCTTTTATGCAACCATTCACATATTATCTCATATACATTGCCCTAAACAAACACTGCAATGAAGCAAAAAGGAAAAACAGTTGCTTTTACCAGTCAACATAATCTCAGGAAACTAGAAAAGCTCAAATTAATTAACACAAATAAAAAAAAATGATTGTAATACATATAAGCACATAAAACATACGTATATTTATTAAAATTCCACCACACAATCCACGAAAATTACAATACTAACCATTGCATACAAATTACAAACGCCACAACACGATAAGTTAACAACAGATCTAATCTCATAAACATTCAACATAACAACACACACATGTATATAGAAAATCATATATATATATATATATATATATATATATATATAAGTACCTGTGAGAAATGGAAAATTTTTAGGGTTTTTGGAGAGCGAAGTTTCGGAGGCGCTGAGGATTTTGGCTGTGTAAGGAAACTTCGGCTTTGCCTGTTGTGATGTTATGTTAGTTTGTTGTCTAACGAAAAAAGAAAAATTTGGAGCTGGGAGGTGGAAACCACGTGCGGAGGGAGCGCGTGGGTGGGAAGGAGAAGTTGGGAACAGTGAAAGTAGTTGATGCAGTAATGTTTGGAAGTTTAAAGTACAATGAGCAAGTTGGATGTGCGTGCCGGACACGTACTGTTGTGGGGGTTGTCCAAATTTGTTATGTTGGCTTTTTGGTTTAATCCTTTTATTTGTTTGTAATTTCTTCTCTATTTTGGGTTAAGTTTGATAAGGCAATGTTTAATCGATGTCCTTTGATGACAAGGAATTTAACTGAAAAGCCTGTTTGACCTGATTTTAGATACTTAAAAATATTTTTATGTATTTAAAAGTTAAAAGTAACCTGTTTGATTTATTTTAAAAAAAAAATTTAAATAAAATTTTTAAAAAAAGTTAAAAAATAAAAAACTTCAAATTGAAGTTTTTCAAAAAAAGATTTTTATGAAACTATTTTTACATAATGAGTTAAGCTACTTTTTTTTTTCTTTTTTAAATATATTCTTCAATATTTTTAAAAGTCCAATATTATACAACATAGTCTAAACAGTCAACAGTTTTTATTCAATAACATTTTAATTAAAACTCTACTATTAAAAACTCTACAGCTCAAAAATCAAAATTTTACAGTTATACCAAATAATCCACTCTAAAGTTATAAATTTCGGGTCCAAATACATATTCTAAGTTAGGGATCAAACAATATTTATAATAAGAATAAATAAATTCGAACTCAAATCTTATATCATTATAGAATATAAATTAATATCCAATCATTTCATTTAAGCGCTAGGGGCTTTGATTGATGTCTCTTATTCACTGTGATTTTTGGTACCCTCTAAATACAAGGTCCAACTTCTTAAGTGGGAATCTTAAGATGTCCAATTATTCTTGTAAATTTTAAACTAGCCCAATTATTCTTGTAAATTTTAAACTAGCGTAAATGACCTCAACCAATTCAGCTTACTTTCTTATTCTGAGTTTTGGTTTGAACTTCATGCGATTTTTGACTATTCTTAAAGTATGACTACGTCAAAATTTTGGCTTTCTTATTATCTTTTTCATGTAAAATAAAATTTTAATCATTAATGAGGGCGGATCTCTGAGTTTCAAAAAAATCTAAACTTGACACATAGGTTGAACGCGGACCTAACTAGTAGATGTAGACCTGATTGACACGGTATCGTATAAGACCTGACGGAGCATCTTTCAAGTTTGAATAAACCTTTAGATAAGAGTAAACACGAAGGATTTTAGCTTGGGATGAAGATGGGCTCTTGAGATCTTAAGGATCCATTTTTATCACAAATCTTGACCAACTTGAGCATTGGAGGGTCCTCGGACACATTCTTATGAATCCTTATTTCGCAGGGAATAGGTCAGAGGAGCCCCAAATAGCAGATTCTAGCCTCAACAACAGATTCTAGCCTCAAAAGTCTGTGTAACACAAATTGACGGAACTCATTTAACTCATTACCAAATTTTGACCTTAACAGGCATAAATATTGTGACAAATTTTGAAGTTAAATTTGAGCTTTTGGGGATTACCGGTACATGAAAGAACGAATTGTTTTTTTCGATTTATAGCAACTGTAGCATTAGGAACACGTGTAGAAAAGGTACTTAGGGTCTGTTGGACTATTTATTGAGCTATAGAATTTTCAATAACAAGTTTTAACTAGAAGTGTTTTTTAACATAATTTATTGATTTTTTGGCCTTATTATGACCTGTCACAACAAAATAAAATATAAAAAATAAATATGAGAAAAAATAAAAAGGTTATAATAAACTATCTAAAAGACATGGAGGGACATTTTCAAAGGAAAAAAAAAAAAAACCAACTTCTCACGTGATTAAAAACAGTTCCGTGAAAGCTTTTTACAAAAAGTTTTAATTTGAAATTTCTTATTTTTTTATTTTATTTTTTTGATTTTACCTTTTACCTAAAAGTTATTCCAAAAATAGATCAAATAAATTAATTTTAACTTCTAAATTTACATAAAATACTTTTAAATGTCTAAAAATTAGACAAAACGGACCCTTAAACAATTCAAAGGTGGATCAAGAGAGCAACCAACCACGTAACAAATTGGCTGGCCAAGGCAGGTGCTGGAGGATGTCTTCCAGCAAACTGGTCCAGCATTTTGTTGTTGTACTAACCCCTGTAATGGCATCTAATTTTAATCCCACAGGAGTGATAAAGTGACGTACTCTTTTTCAAGGTTTCAATGACCCAAAAAAAAAAAAAAAATGAAGTGCAAAGGTGAAGGAAATCCCTCGTAGTATTTTAACGTTACAAAAAAATTTAACAATTATAATTTATTAAATTATTTTATTACAAATATATTATTAATTTATCATTATTAAATTTTTTTATAATATTATAATATCAAAAAAGAATTCAAATCCATAAAAGAGAAGCATACACTTTTAATAGGAATTCTTCACTTTCCTCCATCCTCCATAATGTAGTTTACAGGTGTATAATGTTTTATTTAAAGGTGCATTATGATTTAATTCTCTCTTTCATCGATACACCATAGTACACGTTTACATATTTCTTTGGCTTTACTTTTTCCACGTATCTCCGCAGACAAATGTATGACTTTATGAGATTGGTGGTAATTTCATTTTGGGTGGTGACGTAACATCTTTGGTGTTGAATAATCCATTGGTTAATGACTTGTCTTAATTCACTGCTCATCTGGTGGATATAGGAACACATAATAATAGTAGGAATAGACTACTCGTCGAATTAAATGCATGAACATTTTCAACACGCGTCGGTTATTATTCGTGATGATAACGCGTGTTATTATTATCGAAAGAATCTTCAACGATATTGCCATCTGAATTAAGAAGTTGGAAACTTTAAATCACACTTTTTCTTGTACTTTTGTAGCCAAATGGTCGTTGGTAATCAACCAAATTTTTACTAGTTATATAGACTTGTTGAGCTATTGGTTGACGCTGCTTCTGAAATTGACATTTCTATAGACTATAGATAAAGAATTGGCTCACTAATTTGGTGGAGATTTTTTTTTTTTTTTTTTTTTATCAAAATTTGGTGGAGAATTGATGCTATTCTTTTGGTACACTACCTCAAGACCTATTTTTGCATAATGGACGTTGTTGGCCGTCCAAAAAGTATGAAAAAGTTTATTTCCCACTAGACCGAAATTTGTTTGCTTTTTCTCCTTTTTGTTAATGGATGAATCAATAGGATATTTTATTTAATAATCGCAATTTCCACGTCGTGATTGGTATCAAAAAATTGTCACACGTTTTTTTTTTTTTTTTTTTGAGTCAGAAAATACTCTTTTATTGATACAAACATAAGTCAAATCAAATCCAGATTAAAACTGTAAAAAATAAAGGTGCACAGTAATTTTAAAAGGCCCTATACTGTGGCCCAACAACCTGCCAAAATAGAATAGGGGACAGCCCAACACACAAAAGGTCCGAAAACAAACCAAGCTTAATGGGCCACTCAAGAGCAAACTCCAAAGCCCAAGTACGTAGTCACACGATCAAATACTACGAAATCATGATCCAATTTTTTAATTCGTTAAGAAATCAAGACTTGATTGATTCATGCAAAAACAATTATTACGTCAGTATGACTCTCTGCCCAGTCTAACTAAGCCCAGATTAAAACTGTAAAACATAACGGCGCATACTAAGTATAAGGCCCAATGGATTGTGGCCAAAAACTGGTTAAAAATAAGAAAGGGAAGATAGCCCAACATAGAAAAGATCCGAAAACAAACCAAGCTCAATGTGGCTCCTTCCAAGTTGAGACAAAAAGGCGAAAGCCCAAGTATGTAGAGACACAATACTACGAAATCATGATATAATTTTTTTATTGTGCTAAGTGAAATCAGGACTAAATTAATTCATGCAAAAACATCTATTATGTCATTAAAGCTGCCTTTTTGAAGGGAGAGGGGTGGGGGGGGGGGGGGGGAGGGGGGGTGGGGGTGGTGTGTTTCTATTTGGCATGGGTGGTTTTCGAAAATTATTTTTAAAAACTGTTCTGAAAAATGTGTTTTCAAGAACAAGAAAACAAGAAAATTTTTTTTTTTTATGTTTTCATGTGTTTTCATTTTCTTTCTTGTTCTCCCCAACACACATGAACACATTTTTTTTCTTAGTGCTAACAATCAAAGTGTCGCACACACTCACCCTCACCCCTCCCGCCCCCTCCCCCCCCCCACCCACACACACCCACACCCCACACTCATACACATGCACACTCACACACACATTCTAACTCACACTCATATTTATACACACACATTCATACACATACTCACACTCACACTCACACACACACATATGCACGTACACACTCTCTCTCTTTCACATGCACACACTCACACACACCCTTCGCAAAGATGAGGTAGAGAATCCTCCTTTAATAGCTAAATAAACTTCTCTACATTAATTCTACAAAAAGATAGATTTGGCTCCTTTATAATTTTAATTTTATTTACAATTCTATGCAATGTTCATCTTGATTAATGCCACTTGTACACAAAATACATTAATGTTGTTAAACTAGAATTTCAATTAGAAAATATTAAATACTAAAATCTAAATTACATCAAATCTTTAATTACATACAACAGGATGCATAAGGCCACTGTAAAGAACGTAGCACCCTTGTGGTGGTAATACTGTGATTTCAATTATAACAGTATGCATAAGGCCATTGTATCCGGCAATTCAACTTCATGAGGAAACATAAAGGGGTCACTATCTTCTACATGTATACCTTTTCTTTCCTTCTAAAATACATCCAGCACTTGCATTTAATTACTTACTTTACATACATTTTATCAATTAACTTTTTGGAAATCACGTTTACCACATTATCCTGTCCATATTAAATTAATATAGCAAGTCATGTCAAACATAATGTTATGTATCTAATAAATACAAGAGCATATTATTGATAATTACCCGTACTAGACACTTAAAAATTATTATTTATCTATGTGAAAGGATTTTATTTCAAACAATTCTCTCACGTATGACCAAAATTCATCCATATGGAAGGATTGTACTTTTCTAAAATTCTCTTCAAGTTTGGCAACGATCTTAAAAACTAGCATTAAAATTCATGATTTATCCATGTAGGAGATTATAATTTTACAACTTTACGAATCATATTCTATACAAATAAAGAAAGTATGTCATTATTCTTTTTGCAAAAATGTTTTCTTTATATTGTTACAATTCTAGGATTTTTTATTTTTTAAAAGTATTGTAATAATTTTTTCCATCAACAATATCTAATACATCATTCATCCAAGAGTCTCACATTCGACTAAGTAATCATAGATGGGAGGACTAAGACCCTTTAACCTTTAGGGATGTATCTTAGTAAGACAAGACACTCATGGGTCAAGTTGATGAATAAAAAGGCATAAAAAAGTATTAAAATAGGATTTTGTGTAATGACAATAAAGAATGTAAAGTGCCCGAGGTCAATTTAACGCATTTTAACCATAGTTGGAAGGTCAATTTAACAAGATTAATGTAGTCTATAGATGATATTTGGTGACACATAACATGAATAGGGATGAGTATTGCGTGAAATTATAAATAATAAAATTGTAAAAGTGTCAAATCCCCAAAAGATAGCAATAATCACATAAGATAATTTATACTAATTTTTTTTTGATTTTCTAACTCAAATAACAAAATAACATTAAAAAAGAATAGTTACAAACAAGAGACCCAGTCCAATATGATCAATAAGAAACAAATACACAGACTTAATCCAACCTGACCAGGGATGGATTCAGAGTTTCATTTTACTATAATATTGATATTTATTTTAGTAGGAATAATTTGAATTTTTCATATAAAAAGTATATATATTTAAAGAAAACTTAGGATAAATAAACATAGATTTTTTTCTTTAAAATATGGAGCAGTGGAGGTTACAACCCTCACCAATTCTAGGGTAAATCCGCGAGCGAACTCGACCAAATAAGAAATAGATACAGACAAACACGTGGACTTAACTAGTGGCCAAACACACAAAGGCCCAACACAACGGGCCATGAAACAAACCAACAAAAATCAAAATAAGGCAGTATTTGTAACGCCCGGGAATTTCATCACATCTTTTTAAATAATTGTTGCATATTTACTTGAGCATTTTTATGTGCATTTCTTTTCTTGTTTAATTGTTTTATTTAGAGATTCATAAGAAATTTGACTATCTTAAATGCTCGGTTTAATATTTTTCCTAGATAATATAACATATAAAAGGAATCGAAAACTTGTCATTTTGGACTTTAGAGGCTGGTAGTATGCGTTTGAAAAATGATTTGGGTGTCGTTGAACAGTGTTACGTAAGTGTAAACTTTGGTTTTACATTAACTAGCAATTAATTGACATTTTTTTAACTAAGTTGACCAAGATTTAATGGCATTTGACTTAGGCTATGACTCATACATATACATATACTCAACATAACACACATATATACATTATACTCATCAAAAAATAAAAATAAAAGCCCCAAAAAGCCCCCCCAAACCCGTCGACCCTATAGAACAAAAAAGGAGAAAAATCTTCTTCAACCAACCTTACAATTGACTTCTTGGCTTGATCTTGGAGATTTTTGGAGCATCTAGGAGCATCACCACCTTGTCTACAACCTTATACAAGTAAGAGAGTTTCATCTTTTAGTTATTTAAAGTTTATATCAAGTTTTGCAATTTTCGGATTTTACATTATTGGTGCTATAAGTTGCTTGTTTCTTGTTCTATATGGTATTATTACATGCTAGAGACCTTGTGTATGCATTGGTATAGCTTGGAACCAAGTTTTTTAGCAAGAATCACCTGAGGAAGATGATGAATAGTGTCAAACTAGGGTTTCTAAAAAAAGTTACAATTTAATTCGATTCGAGGCTTCTAGTAGTTGTTAATTAGGTCTTTGAGCGTGGAAAAAATGTTAGTTGCGCTTGTTATGCACAAAATTTGGTTAAATTGATCAAAATAAGCTACTTTAATAAGGGGTTTCGGGGTTAACTCGAATCCGGGCACATTTCAAGATTATGACTAGTCTTTATTAAGTATTGAAGCCTTAGAAGTGCCTTCGTTTCGCTTGTTTGGGTTCCGGAATTGGTACTTGTAGTGTAAACCCATAAATGGGCATTTTCGGTGTTTTCATGTACTTGTGCTCTAGGCTATGATTTGAAGGCTCTAAAAGATGTATTTAAGTATCCTTGGATTGGTAGAATAGCTAACTTGCCTAACTTGATCCTTGAATTCCGATAGAAAGCTATATAGCCTAGTTGAACAAATGAGAAATGAATGAATTAATAGTTTTAGTACTTGTATTGCCTCATAGTTGCTTCTAGAGTATTTAAATGCAGTTTGGGGCATGTGTGAGCTTGTGGTAAAGTGTTGGGAAAGGTATAATATTGACCCCTTTGTGTTCGCATAGTTAAATTCATGATAATTGCTTATAATTGAGTAATCAAATGGTCTATGTCATGAATTAACTAGTTATCTTGATTATGGTGATAATATGTGAATTTTATGTGTTGTTTGCTAGCTAAACTTGGAGGATTCTTGATTTAGTTGTTGTTGTTGAATAATGAGAAAATAATGTTAATGCATGTGGTGTGCTTGATAAAATGCTTGAAAGAAGTCTATTTGAACACAAGAATGCATTAAGTATTTGGCATGACCATAAAATGCTTGCTAGATGAACTAAATGAATATTAGTATGTGTGTGTGTGTGGCTGCCCGTGTGTGTGTATTGTGGAATGTGGGTGTGTGGATGTGGTAGAAGTATGCTATGGCTGTCTATGGATGAACCTAGGTGCATGGTTGGATGTTTGGAGTTTGGGTATAAGCTAGTTGAAGAAAAGTTAGTTTATAAAGCTGAAATTGTTTTGGCAGTTAACTGCCAACAACTTTTAAAACCTTTTTGACATAGTAAACGAGCTTAGAATTGAACAAAATTTATAAAGCAGCTAGATTAGGCAGTTTAGAGCAAATGTTGATTTCTTGTGCTAAGGCTAATTCTAACATTTTGACCCTCCGATTTAAGCATTTCCGAGATGTGTCTGAAAATCGCTGGTGCAGCGGGCAATTTGCGCAGTTGAACGGAAAAGGTCGTAACTTGTGGAATTTAGATCGGAATTGAGTTCTGCTTGAGGCTAAAGTCATTTAAATTCAAAGATCTACGTTTATACATAAAAATCAGTCAGTTTGGAGGTCTATAGCATAAGTAACTGAATTGATTAAATTAAGCCTCTGTTAGAGAAATTAGAAAATGTTTTAGTGATATTTTAGGGTTTTTGTGCAAAGTTAATTCGAGGATTGATTCGATGCTATCTATAGGTGCTATAGGTTCTAATGAGCATAAATTAATGATTATATGTTATTGGCTTGATTGGAACTTTAGGAAATTTGCATAATTGGCTTAGAATTCAAAGGGACTTTATCCGAAAAGTGAATCCGGGTGGAATCTAATAATGTAAATAGTCTTTATTAGGTGTGGTAGTACTTAATGTGCCTTTATGGCACCAAATTGGGGGTT
The DNA here is from genome assembly GCA_037974665.1 of Ehretia macrophylla. Lineage (NCBI taxonomy): Eukaryota > Viridiplantae > Streptophyta > Magnoliopsida > Boraginales > Ehretiaceae > Ehretia > Ehretia macrophylla. Next base: position 51,206,665 of record CM075771.1, on the reverse strand, counting down.
GGTTAGAGTACTTGTAGTTAAACGCATAAAAGGGGATTTTGGGACTTTTGTATTGGATATAGTAAAGTGAGGTCTTGTAGTTCTAATTGGTACCATAAGGTGTCATTAGAAGTGTGGAATAACTTACTTGTGGATCTTGTATCTTGTGTTTCATTTGGGTGTCAAATTGTTTTAGTAGACTAAGGGGGTCATTGAAACGAAGTGTTAGCTATGGCTTGTTTGACTACGTATATGATCTTAGATGTGTTAGGAAGCCTCTAATATATATTTATGGCGTGGTTTAGATAATCGAATGAGATAGTTGTAGTTCAAATCACTTAAGGAATTTTTTGGAGTTTTTATGTTAACATGACTTAAATTGTGGTTTTGTTGCGTTTGTATGCATCATAATGTGACTACATGAGAATAGTAAAGTTAGATTTAGAATTTGTTACCATGTGTGAAGTTTAGAGCTTGTTTTGTAAGCATTTAGAAGGATATTTGTTGGATTCTTGTGAATTACTTGAATTAGTTGCATTAGTAGTTATTATTGTTACAATTGTTCTAATTGATCATGATTGGGTTATATATTGTATAAGCGTGAAGTTTATGACCTAAATACTAAGCATGTGAAAGGGTTTAGTTGGATTTTATGTGAATTTGTTGAGCTTGATGCATAGTTAGCTATTGGAATTGATGTAGTTATTATAATTGACTTTTAACTAATTTAAATAAGAGTTTAAATGGTATTTGTAATATCCCACATCGGTTGGTTACGAGCTGGAACCATTGAATATATAGTGGAGGGTTTTCCCTTATATTCGACGAGGCGCCTTTTCTAATGTGGGGTTCTACCTGTGAAGGGACAAATCCGTGAGAGGCCCAATGTGGTAACCCAAAGCGAACAATACTTCGTTATGTGACATTGCTGGTGTGCCTCTACCCTTCGGGGTATTCGCTTAGCCGGGACGTTACAGAAGTGGTATTAGAGCGGGCTGACCTTTGTGCCAGCGAGGACGCTGGGTCCCCAAGGGGGGACGGATATAATATCCCACATCGGTTGGTTACGAGCTGGGACCCTTGAATATATAGTGGAGGGTTCTCCCTTATATTCGACGAGACGCCTTTTCTAGTATGGGGTTCCACCTGGGAAGAGACAAATTCGTGAGGGGCCCAATGTGGTAACCCAAAGCGGACAATACTTCATTATGTGGCGTCGCTGGTGTGTCTCTGCCCTTCGGGGTATTCGCTTAGGCGGGACGTTACAATATTGGTATGTCATATGTAGTTGTTTGGAGAAGTTTCATGAAATAGCTGTATAGCTACTTCATTAGAATATGTTTGTATCTTGTTTATATTGTCGTGATGCTTATAATTATATGAGTTATGTTGTGAGAAATGACTACTTGAAATATATGTTAAGTTAAAGTATATAAAAGTGGCATTTTGTTAAAGACAGAATTCTAATATATATTGTATGCTAAATAAGCAAAACTATAAGTTAACTAACCTAGTTGGGTAGTTAATGAATGTTGTAGTTAAAGAATAATGGAAGTAATCTTTAGTCTTAGGTACAAGGTGATTAAGAGTGATATGAATACAATCTTGTATCTTGGAGCTCGGTAATGGTGAGGGAGTTGCATCTTATTTGCATTGTTCTGTTGTATATAAATTTTGTTGGATAATGCCCTACTATAAATGTTAGTTATTTAGCTTATATTGTTATCTTGTCTATATTGCTTGTAAATTATCCGGTATATGTTACTTGGCTCTCGTGATCTTGACTCGGGGTTGCGCAACCTTTTCGGATATGGACGTACCTCAAGAGAAAGGGTCGTAGGATCGAGGTATATCCGGAGTACCCCATTTTGGAGGAATAAGGGTTTGCCGGCACTTGTTGAAGATCTTGGCTCGTGGCTCGTGATTGAAGACAACGTGGAACCGTATTCTTTTTATATGTGGTTAAATACTTATCTAACTAGCTTTGTTATTTTGTGTTGTATGTGTTATTATCCTTGCTGCATCTCATGAAAACATTCCTCGGTATGCTACATCACCTCCCTCACTGAGTATACATGTTGTATACTCACCATCGTTTCTAACACCTTTCAGGATCAGTACTATCAGAGGTAGAAAAGAAGGCTCGAGAGTTTCATGTTGATTATGCTGGCTTACATGGATTGTCATTAAATTCAGTTTTGTAATTGTAAAGTTAAATTTAGAATGTATTGATAGTTATGAATGGCTTGTAATGTTGTAATAACTTGTAATCTTTACTTTATTGTCTAACTGACTTGCATGCTTGTAAGGATGAAATGGATTGGAGTTGCGGATTATGGTCTTGTGGTTGTATGTCGATGTTTGCAAATTTCTAGATAGTCCTATATATAGGGGAAACACCGTCCGTTTTTCCTTAAATTTCGTACCCAGGGTTTGGAATTAGGTTGAGAATAGCATGATAAATAGGAGTCCTGGTATCGTGAGGGATCAGGGCATTACAGTATTGAGCCAAAGTCCTATTCTCATCATACTCTCCATAATTCTCCATCATATGGATAGACTGTAATCCCATGATTAGGGGAATATATATGTGTACTACTTGAAATGTACTTATCACCTTGTACTTGTGTAACTATAAATATTCGTCTCGTAAAACAATAATATATATATACAGTTTGCACAATAACTCTACTCTATATGATATCACAAGCCTGATTCTCCAATGAGGCTCACGATTCTGAAATCCTGTTTTTTTTTCTTTCCGCTGCACTTCTTCCCTGCGTCATGGCAACTTCCTCCTCAACTTCTCTTCCTCAGCTACTATTACACCCACCAAATCACCATCACTTCCAACTGCACCACCTTAAGATCTCATTGCCATAAACGTGGCTAATCAGTTGCCACTGAAATTGACTCATACCAATTATGTTTCATGGAAAACTCAATTTGATGCACTTCTCTATGGATACGACTTGTTGGGCTACATCGATGGCTCCAAACCATGTCCCTCTGCCACAATTATAGTTGACGGCAAATGGAAAACGAATCCTCAATACTTGTTTTGGATGAGCCAAGATAAGCTCTTGCTTCTTGGTCTTATCAGGTAACTTAGTCCCTCTGTTGTTCCAGTTGTTCATTCTTGCACATCGTCGACTGAAGCTTGGGCTCATCTAGCCAAAAACTATGCGAATCCCTCATCCTCTTGCATTATGGGGCTAGCCAAACAATTAACTCTTATCTCGCGAGGCAATCAACCAATGGCTGACTATCTTGCTCATGTTCGTGATATTACAGATGAATTAGCTCTTGTTGGAGCACCGGTACTGCAATAGTATTTAATAACTCACACTTTGAATGACGTCAACCCAGCTTTCAAGGAACTAACTGCAGCTGTCCGGGCACGTGACACTGTTATCACCTTTGATGAACTTCAGGAAAAACTACTGGAATATGAATCTTTCCGGAAGCGTGAAGAACAACATACTGCTGGTGCCCTTGGTCCAATTACTGTCAATACCACTCGTACTCAGTCTTCCTCTGGTAAGAAAAATGGTTAGGGTAACAAGTTCCATTCCAATCGTTCCTCTGGTATTGGCAATAACTAGCAGCGTCGTAGAATTGACTTTTCATCCACTTTTGGGAGCATACAAATATTAAAGTCTATGGTTGTGTGTCAGTTTTGTGACAAGAGAGGTCATGTTGCCCATCAGTGCTTCATGGCTAAGAGGCTATTCTTTCCTTCTATAAATCCCATAGCAAATACAAATACTGTGTCGTCCAATAGCACTTGGTTACTCGATACGGGTGCTTCTCATCATGTTACAGCAGATCCGAACAATTTGATTTCGAAGCAGACTTATGATGGTCCCGATAATGTTGTTTTGGGTGATGGTATGGGTCTTTCTATCTCTTACACTGGTCATACCTCTCTCCCTAGTAATTCTGGTTCATTTCATCTTTCTAATGTGTTATGTGTCCCTAATATGCAAAAGAACCTTATTTCCGTATATCAATTTTGCAAAAACAATAATGCAACTGTTGAATTCTCACCCTCTTCCTTTTGTGTCAAGGATCAGTTCACGGGGGCACCTCTTGTAGTGGGCCAGAGTAGGAACAACATTTATGAATGGACTCTCGCTGACACGGTCTCTTCTCCTAAGCAAGCTAATGTGGGTGTCAAGACTTCAATAACGAGTTGGCATGATAGGCTTGGTCATCCCTCAGCAAAGGTCCTTAATTCTCTAGCATCCAATAAATGTATTCTTGTGTCTTCTTCCGCTAGGTTTTTGTCTTGTAATTCGTGCCAGTGTAATAAAAGTCATAAACTACCATTCAGTGTGTCTAGCTTAACTAGTGAATGTCCTCTTGAATATGTATTCACTGATGTTTGGGGGCCTTCCCCAGTACGATCAATGGATGGTTTTTCTTATTATATTTTGTTTGTTGATTATTTTACAAAATTCTCTTGGTTATTCCCTTTGGTGTTTAAGTCTGATGTTTTTATAATTTTCCCAAAATTCAAACTAATGGTTGAAAAGCAGTTTAACACATCCATTAAAAACATATATTTTGACGGTGGCACTGAATATCATGGTCTTAAACCACTTTTTGCTCGATGTGGTATTCAACACCTGATTTCTTCTCCTTATACCCTGAAACATATTTCCTCCATAAAGCGTCGTTATCATCACATTGTTGAGACTGGTCTCACACTTTTGCATCGTGCCTCCCTCTCTTTATCCCTATGGTCTTTTGCGTTCCAAACTACAACCTGTCTTATAAATAGATTACCTACCCCAGTTCTTCATGGAATCTCCTTTTCAGGCTCTGTTTAAGTCCACGCCGAATTATGCTAAGCTTCGAATTTTTGGTTGCTTGTGTTATCCCTGGCTTCGGCCTTACAGTGCACACAAGCTTGAACCTAGATCGAAGCCATGCATTTTTCTCAGCTACTCCAATGTGCACGACTCTTATTTTTATTTTGAGCCATCAACTCATAAATTTTTCAATTCCCGGCATGTGCGCTTCGTGGAGACAGAGTTTCCTTCCCTAACCACGGCTCAATCGCACGAGATCAATTACATCTACTACAATGTCTGCATGGTGCAATTTAAATTGTCTTAATGTTGTATCCCAACTGCCTATGGACACTTCGCTCCCCACATCAACTGTTCCTCTTATATCTCATGTTCCTATTTCGATCACTGGGCCCACTTTAAAATCATCCATACCTTGCTCTACAGTGCCTGCATCGTCCCTTACAAAACACCAACCCCATTTATCTCATGTTGTGTTGCCTTTACAGTCTTCTCGTGTCGTCCCTCACTGTCCTACTACTGGGTTTTCTCCGCATCAAGTCTCCATGCCTATGCCCGCTAATACGCTACCCACATCAGTTGCTTTGGAAGATGATGTCGTGTCTAACACTGGTGTTCCTACATCTGTGCCCATTTCTCGGCTGCCCTCACAAGCTCACCATGATGTTTCTCAATCTTCTGAAGTTGAACCACCTCAAAATACACATCCCATGCGTACCCATTTGAAAAACAAAATCACTTGCCCAAACAAAAAATATGCCTTGACACTTGACATAGCTAAGCCATCTCAGATTATTGAACCAGTGATGGTTAAGCAAGCACTTAAGTACGAAGAATGGGTTGTGGCTATGAAGGATGAACTGTCTGCCTTGAGTCGAAATGCAACGTGGGAATTGGTATCCCCTGATCGCTCTCATAATGTTGTGGGATGCAAGTGGGTTTTTAGGATTAAACGGAGACCTGATGGGACTATTGAGCATTATAAGGTGTGTTTAGTTGCAAAAGGCGTTCATCAGAGGCCAGGGCTTGATTTTCATGAAACATTCAGTCCGGTAGTAAAGGACTATCCGAATTGTTCTCACTATTACCGTATCTCGAGGTTGGCAAATTAATCAGCTAGATATGAATAATGCTTTCCTCCATGGCCACCTTACAGAAGCTGTTTTTATGTCTAAGCTTCCCGGTTTTGTTGACTGCTCGTGCCCCACTCATGTTTGTAGACTCTTAAAATCACTTTACGGCCTGAAACAGGCCCCTTGTGCATGGTTTACTAAGCTACGAGTTTTATACTTTCTCTTGGGTTCAAAATTTCAAAATTATATAATTCTCTTTTTATTTATTCTAACCATGACACCATCATCTACATTCTTGTTTATGCTGATGATCTCATAGTCACAGGGAACTCAATATCTTTTATTCAACATACTATAGCACGGTTGGCAGCTAAATTGTATCTTAAGGATTTGGGTCATTTGACATATTTTTTGGGTGTTTAAGTACAAAGACATTCTACAGGTCTATTCCTCTCCCAGCAATCTTACATTTGTGGGTTATTGGCCAAGTTTGGTATGGAGAATACTAAGGAAATAGAAACGCCTCTCAGCTCCTCTGTTCATCTAACACTTGATAATGACGCTCCTGTGGAGGACGTCACTTGGTACAGAAAATTAATTGGGGGCTTGCAATATTTGTCCCTAACAAGACCTGATGTTGCTTATTCAATAAACAAACTAGCTCAGTTTGTGCATGCTCCAAAAGTCCAACATTGGACAGCGGCGAAACGCCTTCTGCGGTATTTGAAGCACACCATGCACCATGGGTCGTCCATTACAAAATCATCTCAGTTATCTCTCATGGCGTACTCCGATGCTGACTGGGCAGGTAATAGAAATGACTATACTTCTATATCTGCCTTTGTGATTTTTCTTGGCTTTACACCAGTGTCATAGTGCTTAAAGAAATAGAAAGTTGTTTCTCGTTCTTAAACTAAAGCAGAATATAGAGCAGTGGCTTCGACCACAACTGAATTGTGTTGGTTGACAAATTTGCCCGGGGAATTGAAATTTGTCGCTCCGCAAAAACCACGCTTTCTCTGTGACAATATTGAAGTAACTTATGTTTGGGCAAACCTAATCTTTCACTCGCGGATGAAACATTTGGCCTTTGATTATCACTTTATGCGTGATAAGGTTGCTGATGGCTTCATGACAATCTCGCATGTATCCACAACTAATCAGTTAGCGGATGTTCTTACGAAGCCATTACCAAAGGCACGATTTGTGGAATTATGGTCCAAGATAGGTGTAGCTCCAGGCTCCACTATCTTGCGGGGGCATATTGAGCCAGAGTCCTATTCTCATCACACTCTCTATAATTCTCCATCATATGGATAGACTACAAATCCCATGATTAGGGGAATATATATGTGTACTACTTGAAATGTACTTATCACCTTGTACTTGTGTAACTATAAATATACGTCTGGTAAAACAATAATATAAATACAGTTTGCACAACAACTCTACTCTATAGGCAGGGGCCAATGTCAAGACAAAAGTCTATGCAAAAATTATAATCACTAAAGGCAATAATTGTGACTCCAAGACTATAAATCCTGTGGTATAATAACGTGCCCCAATTCATACACTAAATCAGTTAAAGAAGGGCAACATGTATGATGAGAAGATAAAAATTTGAATTTGAGATTTTTTATCACAAGAAGTTACTACCAAACTACAATGACTTACACCTAACATATTGGCCTGAAACAAAGAGGTCCAAAACAACCATGAAAAACAAACTAATAAAAGAAATATTTAAAAACAAAGGATTACACCTAACATATTGGCCTAACACAAAAGGGCCGAAAACAACGGCCACGAGAACAAACCAAAACATGTGCAAATATGGTAGGGGCAAGTGTTTTTTTTAAATCTTTTTTTGGAAGAAGACTGAAATTTCATTAATATCCTTTAAAAGGGGAGGTACATTTGAGAAACAGTCAACAACTAATTTATTACTAACTTTGAGTTTTGCCACACAATCCGTTACTCCGTTAGTTCTCTATTTGGTAGACTAGAACCGAATGTGATTGATATCAACTACAATTAACATAATATCTTTCATGATTAGTCTGATCGTCTGAGGAATAATCTGGTCGGAGGAGCTGATTGCATTTTGAATAACTTATGCATCATTCTCAATGATAATGCAACAAATAAGCTTATAGTGAACAAGCATGCCAGCTTGATAGCCATTGCCTCAACTTCCTCAGCAGATCCACATGACACTTTGTTGCCAAAAGGATGGGCTTGTTAGGCTTGATATGAGCATAATTATAGAGCTTGTATAGTTGTTTGCTAAGACCATTTTTTTATGGTCGCTATAACAGTTTAAAATGTTAACCTTTCTCATTTCTTCTTTCTCCTTTCTCCTTATCCTTGCATTGAAGGCATCTGCATCACTTGGCAACCTGCTTTCTCAAATTACTTCTTTTTTTTAGATAATGTAGAAATTAGGTGATGGAATCCGATTATCGGATTGCTTGACGAAGCCCGACCACTAACTGGTAAACCCACGAGTGCAGCGGTACGTCTTCATACATGTACTAGGCCAGTCAAGTTGCGGAACTCCAGAACAGTAAAGAGTGTCGAACCCGCAAACTCACAAGAATGATTTTACCCCTATTACCGTTAGACCAAACCCCCAGAGGCTTCTCAAATTACTTTTACCTTAGTGCCGAGAAATGATAATAGAGTGGTTGACTAGGTCGCTACAAGAAAACTTGATTGTAGATGACAGTTTTTTCAAGGCATAGTTAACAACTGTAAACTGCCGCATATGTCACAGTTTGCCTATGATGGCCCTGCCTATGCAAACCGCCAGTGAAAGTGGACATCGATTTTCCTTATGTCTCATGTTTCTTTTTTCTTTTGTCATATTTTTTTATTGGTTTACATGTAAACCATTTACGTCTTTTGTGAAATTCGAATTCCGGATATGTTTGGTCTAATTTTTAAACACTTGAAACTACTTCTTGTAAGTTTAGAATCTGAAGCTAGTCTATTTGGCTCATTTTTCAAAGAACTTTTAAGTAAAAACATTACAAAAAAAACTAGATTTTGCGAGAGACGGTTGTAATGACCCCAACCCAACCCTTCTCAAGACTAGGTCAAAGTCCATGTTCACTGTTGTTACGGTCTCATATAACTAATTAACGGTAACTTTAAAAGAAAGAAAATATAGAAAACTATCCAATAATAATCTTTTATACAATAAATTAAGTACAAAGGGTGTTACATCATCTGAGATCCGATAACTACCCAACAATCATACAAACTAGGGTTTCAGCACAACTACCCTTCTACCCGAGAGTAATACAAACAAACTCTAATTTTTACAACTTGGATCGAAACATGATAGGCGGGGAGCCTTGAGCACGTAATTATAATGTCAACCCATATCAAGTTAAGCTGCACCTACAAAGAGGGTGAGCTCTGGGGAAGCTCGGTGAGGATAAAATAGACGAGTTTTGAAAACATCTCTAGTTGGTCTCTTTTGCAAATCATGATACAATCCACGTACGGTGTTCGTAACAAATTATTCACATATGGCAAATGTTAAAATACAATAACATGTGATAACCGGTAGAGATTTCTATCTTATTTGAATCATGTATCAATAACAGTAATGTCATAAAGACAAACAGTCTTTCCTCTCCGAGGATGGTACTAGTCCCAAGCAAGAGCAAGCTCTCCAAGGACGGTAGTGGTCCCAAGCGAGAGTACTTAAACACACAGTAAAATCTGATCATTTCACGAGGTGGCCAGCCTTGATCACAATTCCAACTTCTTATCTCTCCCAAGAGGATACTCCGAATTGTATCTAAAATCTACGACCCAGCTTTTCGAGGGCGGTACTGGTCCCAAGCGAGGAGGTTCTCCAAGGGCGGTAGTGGTCCCAAGAGAGAGAGAGAATAAAATCACGATAGTCACGGGAACACCGACAAGCCCTATGCTGCCCGGCGTCCGAATGCTATCGTGCCTGAGGTTGCAACCCCCAATTTCAAGAGCACACAAGCATGCATAAGTAGTCATAGAACACATCACAGATCATATGGGGATCGACTAAAGTGGTTGTCCCAGGCAAGTAATAAACATTTTCTTGGCAATTCAGAGTATAATAGGGGTTTGTGAAAGTAGACATTAATTGAACTCATTGTTGTCACCTGAACATTTGATAAACTCAATCTCAGTTAATAATTAATAGCAAAAGTAGTTAGCTATACACATGTTGTAGTCCAAATAAATGCAAGGTTCAGTAAATATTATATTTCCCGGTAATCCAGTAATCTTATTTTGATGAGCTAATCATTAGAGTATAGTAACTAATTTTTTGGAACCTAGACTGGTATTCCAGTTCATCTAACTTATAATTTCTAGTCCAATTATTAGACTTATTAGTAGTACTTCATTTCATTTAATCCTAACTCTTGTAACAATGTAGTTTGTAGTTAATTTGATTCGAGTATAAGAAACATCTATTGAATTTCATAGTAAGTGTAGGCTAGTGAGGTTAATAATTTCTAAAGTATCTTGTGAGTACCCAATAAATCCTAAATCTTCAATATTACAAATAGAAATATTCAAATTAACAACCCTTTCCTAGTCGAATTTCATACACGTCTCTTTCTATAACAACAACCCAAATAGTATCGTTAATGCATATCTCAAATAATAAAGCAATTTCGGCAGAGTAACGACTAAAAAAAAGTAATTTCCAAGTACAAATTGGGCATTATGACGGCATGCAAATAACATGTGTAACATTTCTGAAAATATTTGGGCAGCATCTCTGCTTACCTTATGCTAAAACTACCAGATAAATCGGGTAGTATATATTAACAATTAACTGGATATATTTAAGCATAACAGGGATATATTAACAACGTGTAGATACCATAAATAAGTAAAGAAATAAAACCCTTGTCTCAAAATGCCAAAAACTAGAGAAGACTCGGACTAGTTTTGGAACTTTCAGACGTTAACTAAACTGAATTGATATAATTTAGTAGAATCGGGCAAGAGAAAAATTGTATGCCAGCCTGATTTCAGGGGGTCAAGTGACCCCCCTTTATATAGGCCCTCAAGCCCAACATAGGGGGAACACGTGTCCCTCCCTCATTGGCTGACTAACCATGGTTGGCCACATGGGGGACACGTGTCCTTCTATGTGTCACGCATGCGTGGCATGTCTATGCATGTGTGACACGTGTCCTAAGACACGTGTCACTCTTCGGAAGTGGTACCAACGTTCTATTTTTGCCCATTTTGTGCGCAGATGTCCCCGATTTTTGTATTTTCGGACCGGGATGCAATTTTGCCAAACTTCATTATTAAATAGTACAAGTTAAAGGAAACCCAATGGCGTATATCCGTTTTCGCGGCGGGGTCCCGATTTTCCTATAATTGGCCCCGAAGTGAAACCCATTTTTCAAACCAAAACCCCTAAAATCGGGAAAACAGCTGAAATGGCCCAAGAAGTTAAAGGAAATCACCCATTCTCTTATAAGCAGCTGAAAAGTTTTACTTGGTCATGGTATGGGGTTTTACACGATTCCCCTCACCGTGCCGTCTCAAATTTGGAGTTTGCGACGGCACGGTAAGGGAAAACCGTTCGTCAAACACGAGGTTGTCGCAAAAATCATTCCCCTTACCAAACTGTCACCAATTTGGCGACGGCTACCAAACTATCTCTATCCCGTCTCCAAATCCTCCGTCATCAAGCCCTCGCCATCCTTTCTCGTCTCCAGGCCGTTATTACAGTTTGTCGTCACCGAGCCCTCGTCAACTGGAGCCGTCCCAAAACTGTCACCAAATTTCCCATCGCCAAGTCATCGCCAATCTTTCCCCTTACCCGCCCGTCACCAATGATTGATGTCACTGAGCACTCGCCAACTTAACCCCTCACTAAACCGTCACAAAAATTGTCGTCGCCAAGCCCTCACCAATCCATCACTAACCCTTCCTTTCACCAAGCCGTCACCAAGCCCTTACTAAAATAACCATTCTATATAATTGAACTTGTCATAATTCTTTCATAAATTTTAAAATATCATCCCAAACTGAACCTGTTTGACATGTGAAATTCATTTCAGATAATGCCGAAAATACGATATGCTATATATAATTAAATTCAAGACTGTAATTTAAAACTGTTACAAAAAGAAATGCCCTATACATGGAAGTGTATTTAACATCAGACTAGAGACGGGCTAACATTATAACAAATTATTCTCCATTTTCATCACTAGGTGAAGATGAAAAATGCTGCTCTTCAGGTTGAGCACAGACTTTTGCGTAGAGGAATTCCAACACATCGTTCTACTTTTTCAATTGTTGCTGAAGTTGATTGATTAACTCGTCCTGACTCTCGATCCGCTGGCCCTGACTTTGCAATATTTCTTGCATTTTGGAAGTCGCTCTCGTAACGGTGTCATTCAGTTGTTCCTCTATGATCACACGTCGAGGCTGGGTACCAATATTTGTAACAGACTCAACTGAAACCTGAGAACCTACCCTATATATCTGACCTTTGCGTTGTAGGCCGACAGCTTGTAAAAATACTGCATTCTGATCTACAGGCATGGGGTTTGAGTCTGATTCTGATGCATTCTTGGCTATTTAGAGCATTTCGTTGTAGCGAGCCTACGAATACATTAGTAACAAGTTAATATTAAAAAATCGATTTGTTACACAAATATTAATTTGTCGTCTACACAAACATAATATTCAAACACACAATATACAAGTATGACATCAGTCTTTAATGCATTTACTCGTCAATAAAAAAACGGTCAGCATCTCGTTTGTATTTCAGACTTTTCCCAATAACCTGTTACAAGATAAAGCCAACCTAATAAACAGTATCCAAGCTGATACTGTACCACACTTAACCTAAACATATTAATCATGTGCTACTACAACCCTAAGGAGATATTTTCAAACATTGTACAATACAAGAGTCTACAACAAGTAACCATGTTCCATTGGAGAAATGTTTCTTCACAGCATAGCTACATTCGTGCTCACACATCACTTAGTATGTTTTCCCTTTGGAATATTAGCTTTAACAATTGTAGTCTTACTTTGTGGAATCTTATACATTTTTTGCAACACTGTGAATCCCAAATTATCTTCAACAACTACCCTATTCGTACACATAACATATATAATTAACCAAGATTGTATTACTAAATTAATACCATTCTACCTCATGGGTTGGGATTGAACCTAAATGGTGAGTAGACGGATTGGTCTTTCGATTGTCTGAATTTCTCTTTGAGATGACCTACCATTTTGGCCATTGTCATAACTCCAGCATTTGGTTCCATATTTCAAGTGGTATGAAATCTGGCTTTTTTGTTCAAGTTCGTCATTTATTTGTCAAATCTGAAATTCGGCGTCTTGCAGTAGATTCAAACTTGCGCCAAACTTCAGCTTAATCAATTAGAAGCCATTTGTACTCCCTCTGAAAATGTTAATATTATCATCCATATAATTCAACAATTACTATGATAATTGTACAATTGTTTTCACAATATATATTGCGTTAACATTTCATACCATGAAATATTCAAACCATAATTTTCTTGTATCACTTGGGACTTGTCTGTATGTCAACCACGACTCTACATACCCGACATGTAGAGCTCTTGAAACCCCTTTGGTTGCATTATATGGATCTCATCTATACAACATAACATAATCAAAATATGTATATTAGGGAAAATAAAGTAGAAGATTTAAACTTCATAATTTAAAGTAATACATACCCGTTTCCTACAACCTTCAAACAGCGTCGCTTGTCATTTTGTCATACCGTATAATTGGCTAGAGACTGGAATCCATAAAATTGCCAATCTTCGATGCCTGTAGCCCGTCTGTCAGCAGTGCGCGAAGACTCGGGCATATTAGAAAATTGCGCACCACCGGGCATTGAAGAGCCATCACCATCTATGCATAAATCCTCTAATTCATGTGGCAATCCAACTGATGAACAGTGTTGTTCATTATTAATGGTTGACAGGCTTTGTACATATGGCTGCTTTTGTTGGGGATGCTCATCGTTTGGGATCCGATGCTGCATTCCTACTGATGAATTAGACGAACTACGCCTAACGACCAAAGGGACATTGCCAGTTCCACGGCCTGCAGTTGTATGTACACTTGTGGATCCACGACCACTCGCATGATGCGTACCTATAGATCCATGACTACCCAATGACATAACGTCATTGGGTGCCGTGCCCGGTGTAGGAGTAGATTCTCTCTTTTTCCTTAACAAGCTGCTCTACTTCAGTTGTTTTTTCCCCTTGTAATTTGGATCTTTACTGTCTCCCATTGCTTGTTTTGACACATTAGAATTAGAATATATAAATATTATATATAGACTGAAAAAATGTAATTATGCATACTTCTGTCAAAACTGTCATAGATAACAAACAATATTTGGAATCACTGATTGATAATTTGAAAGAAAAACATGACAAATATTTTTGCCTAACCTATGTTTTTTCAATAATCATCATTTCCCTCATTGTCACCGTCATGATTGTCATCATCATCATCCTTCTCATCTTCCTTATTATCATCATCATCATCATTGTCATCATCATCATTATCATCACCGTCATCATTTGTTCATGCTCATCTTCTTCGTCATCTACATATTCTTCTACATCTCTATATTCGGCATTAAGATCTTCTCTTATTATTTCAGTGTCTACAACCGAATAATTAATATATGAATTAGAATCAAAATCATTCGGTTCTACTGTGGCACATTCATGTGATTCGATTGAAAACTTGTGTTATCATCCACATCTATCTCTTGCTTGTCTATGTCATAGAAATGTCTTGGACAGATTTTAACGACGACCACCCAATCAACTCGTTCTCTCTTAGCCCCTGGATATACACAATAGTACACTTATTGGGATTGACCTGCCAAGACAAATGGTTCATACTTGGGATATCTTCTTTTCCAGTTCACCTCAACCAATCCAGTCTGTGATTGGACTTCACACCTCTATCATTTGTGGTATCATACCAATCGCACTTAAAACGAACAACTCTTGTATGTTGCAACGTTTGATTAGGATATTCAAGTTCAATAATGTCCTTCAAAATACCATAGTACCCTATTTCCCTAGTTGTACTATCGTTTGTACCTCTTATGAACACTCCACTATTGTTCGTGGACTTTGAAAACCCATATTCGAATGTAGAGAACTTATATCCGTTTACCATGTATCTACACCATCTGCGGGCCTTTCTATGTGGCCATTTGGAAAGATATTTCACACGATCGTCTACATCATACCTATCTCTTAACTACAATACGACTATATTTGGTTAATACGCAAATGGCATTCCCCTTAATGAATAGGCAAAAATTGCATATGTACTAACTTGGCCATATAACCATCTCGGGAAAGATCTGCCAATATGCAACTGGCTATCTCTTTGGTTCATAGGGCTGTATTGTTGTTCCAAGTATTCCTCAAACAATCTACACAAATTTTTAAAGTTTCTCATTAAAAAAGTGTGTGTGATAATCCCAACGGAGGAAATTGCATACCCCAATCGATGCAAACATGCTTGATATATGGTTGCACCTCTGGGCAATTCATGAGTACATATAAGTGCGCCAACTGAAGATCATCTTCCAGTAGTGAGACCTCTGCATCCATCCCAATTGGACAACCCGGACAAGTAAATATAGATAAGCAACCCTCATGATAATCCACCTCGTTATACTAGTTATTTCAACCTAACCTTCTGCTTTTAGTTGACGCGTGTTGTTCAAAATAATATGAACAGAAAGTTGAAGTTTCTAGGACGTGATAAGCTTCACAAATAGATCTTTCCACACGTGCTTTATTCTTAACTATCATCTTTAGTCCTTGCAAAAACCTCTCAAAAAGATACATCCACCGATATTGAATAGGTCCACAGCATATCGCTTCATACACCAAATGGATAGGTAAATGCTCCATTGAATCAAAAAATGCAAGAGGCAACATCTTCTCCAGTTTGCATAATGTCATGATTATATTATCTTGCATCATTTCCAATTCAGTTCTTTGCAGAGTTGAACAACATAGATTGCTAAAAAATAAGCTTAATTCAGCAAATGTCTCTAAAGCTTGTTTCGGCATGAACTCGCGTAATGCAATGGGAAATAGCCTCTCCATAAAGATATGACAATCGTGACTCTTCATGTGTGACATTTTCAAATCCTTCATGTCGACATAATTTGATAAATTAGAAGCATAACCATCAGGAAATTTTATGCCTTCAACCCACTGTAGGAGCACTTTTTTTTTTTTTTTTTTGGGTATGTGTATACACCGATCTTATTTGTATTGTCATCGCACAATTGTGAACGATTGCAAAAAGTGGACATGTCTTTCCGAGCTTGAAGGTTGTCTTTAGTCTTACCCTTAATAGCCATGATAGTATTGAAGACATTGTCGAAAATATTTTTCTCGATATGCTTCACGTCTAAGTTGTGATGAACAAGATGCGTCTTCCAGTAAGGCAAATCCCAAAAAATATTTATTTTCGTCCAATTATGATCTATACTAAACCCATGTAGCTTCTTGCAAGATCTCTCTTAGATTGTCGGGAAATTTTTCACCCGTTCCCAAATTTGTTCCCCAGATAATCTTGGTAGAGGTGTAGATTTCTCGTGCCTATCCTTGATAAAAAAATTTCCTGTTACTTCTTAATGAGCTATTCTCTGGTAAGAACTGACGATGACAGTCAAAGAATTAAAACTTCTTCCTTGTTGGTAAGCGAAAAGCTCTTGACTTTTTCATGCAAATAGGACACGATAGCCTCACATGTGTGCTTCATCCCGACAACATACCACAAGCCGGGAAGTCATTTATTGTCCATATCAAGACTGCCCTCAAACAAAAATTAGTCTTCGTATTAATATCATAACACAATATCCCTTCCGACCATAGAGTCATCAATTCATCAATCAGGGGCTCTAGGTAGACATCAATACTCTTACCATGATGCTTGGGACCAGGAATGAGCATTGTCAAAAATATTACGGGATCTTTCATGCACATTCATGGTAGAAGATTGTACGGGTAATTATCACTGACCAGCATGAATAAGGTTGCGCATTTGAACTGTATGGGTTAAAACCATCTGAACAAAGGCCTAGCCAAACATTTCTTGGTTCTGCAGCGAAATCTGGATACATGCTGTTGAAATATTTTCAAGCTTCGGCATCTGACGGATGACAAAGTTTTCCATCTTCCATATTGTGATTTTTGTGCCACGTCATGTGTCTCGCTGTAGCATTTGACATGTACAATCTTTTTAACCTTGGTGTCAAAGGGAAATATCTTAACTATTTATGGGCAATAAGTTTACCTCATTGTCTACCACCAACTCTAGCCTTGAAACGTGCATGGCCACAGCGCGAACAATTTTCCATGGGACTCCGATCCTTGTAAAATAAGGTGCATCCATTTACGCAAACATCAATCTTCTGATATCCCAGCCCTAATGGCTTGATTAGTTGCTTAAATCTATACATGTTTTCAGGCAAGTTATGATTCTCGGGCAACACTTCATTAATTCTTCTATGAACCTGTTAAATAGGGAGTTGCTCATATTATGCTCGGACTTCATATTCATGTATCGAGCCACGACTAACAATTGAGTAAGTTTCGCACAACCATTAAATTATGGCCTATCAGCGGCATTCAACAACTCAAAAAATTCATGTGCTTCCATGTTAGGTTCTTCATTAACCTCAACATTATGATCGTTGGTCAACTGCGAACCAGCTGCGTCAAAAACCAATGTTCTGTAATTATTTGCTTCACCAACACCTTGCCCTTGATTATACATGAAAGTTTGTGCACTTGGATCATAATTGTTGTACACATGTTCCCCTTGTGCAATCCATTGATAGTAAAAATGCATAAAACCTTTCTGATACAGATGATCTACCACATTTCCTGTTGTTTGGAATTTTAAGTTCTGGCATCTTACACGTGGACATCTTATTTTGTTGTCATCTATATAATAATGTTATTTGCTTGCGAAAGATACAAAATTCAGAACACCTTGGATAAAGGCCTCATTAAGATTACCATCAATCCATTTCTGGTACATCCATTCACGATTTGACTCCATGAAATGATGCACTGAATTATTTGATAAATATTATTGCATCTTAAAAGTGTGCTAATAGGTTATGTACGGTAAAAGATCTATTACATTCTATGAGTGGGAATTAGCATGCATGAGCTTCACAACATAAAAAATATACACAACAAAATTATCAAACATTCAACATAATATTCAACACAGAACAAATTCATCCTACAATTTTGCAACTTAAAACTGATATGAAATTAACTTTGAATTAAATTCGAAAGATACTATTCAAATTTATAGACGGACACAAACCTTTTTATCTGGATAGAACAAGTCCAATGTGAAAATTCTGAAAATCCAGAAAAATTTCTCATATTAGCAAACTTCCCAAAAATATAGACACAAAAAGTATATGAATAAAATACATATTGAAAAGATTAGATGTCACGCCCCAAACCAAACCCCAATATAGAGGTAAAGTTCGGTCGCGACAAACGGACAGAGTCTCTTCTATACCGTGAATAATCCAACACCTGCACTCAAAAGATTTCCACAACAACAATACAATTTTCAATACTCAAAGACATTCACTTAGTTCCATTTATAGCATAATGAACCACGCAAAATAGTCCAAAATACAATGTACAAGGTTACGCAACATAAATATGTGACAACTCGACAAATATGAAGTTAGAAAAATTCAATAAAATATTTTAATAGTTGATCCGGGCTTGGACATGACATTGGAATTTTTAATTTTATGGTTTACAATTATCCGAATTTCAAAATCAACAACCACAAAAGTATAAAAACTATATAAAAGAATTAAAAATATTTTGTCAAATTATAATTATTTTTAAAAAATAAATGATAACCATAACAAAACCATAACAAAATTCCTGAAAAAAATACATTAAATTTTTATGTTCTGAAAAATATAAAAAAATAACCATAAATATTAATACAAAAAAGATATAGTTTAAACATAACACAAATTGAAATAAAGAAATGATAACCAAAAAAAAAAAATTACCGAAAATAAATCAAATAAAAAATAACCTAAATATGTTAAAAATAACACAAATTCAAAATGGAAAATGATAACAAAAAAAAAGAATAAATAAATAAATCGAAAAAATTAAAAAAAAATTTGAAAATAAAAAAATAACCTAAAATGTGTTAAAAATAACACAAATTCAAAATGGGAAATGGTAACAAAAAAAATAATAATTAAATAAAACCAAAAAAAAAATCCGAAAAAACCCAAATATGTTAAAAATAACACAAATTCAAAAAAAGAAATGATAAACAAAAATAAATAAATAAATAAAACTGAAAAAAAATCCAAAAATAAAAATCAAAACTAAATTAACATATTTAGGCATAATGTATATTAATTAATATCTTCATAAGAACCACAAAATTTATAAAATATACATATATTATACATAGGTGTACATACATATACATATATATATAAATAACATATCAAATAATTTATTTTTGAGGTGGGGGAAGGAGTTATGGGTTGAGAGGGTATATAACTTCATGGGGGTAGTGGAGTTAGCTAGATCTATACATACATATACATACATTTACATATATATATATATATGTATATATATGCAAATAGAATAAAAAAAGACACCGTTACCTCAAATAAAATGGTGGAGAGGGGTGTATAAAGGGGTGGGAAGGTGGGGCGGATTGGGTGGAGGGTGGGGATTATGTGTTTGAAGAGGGTGGGGGGTTATAGGAAAAACATTTTAACAGAGGGCTGTCTGGGAAGCCCTCTATTAAAACATTTATTTGGGTGACAACCTGATGTGAACTAGGGCCGTCACCCAAATAATCTCCAGTAGAGCCCCACTATAGTGGGCCTCTTTGTGGAGATGGGGCCTATGCCCGTCTCCAATGGAGACCCTGTCTCCAATATGGAGATGGGCTGTTGCCTGTCTCCAGTAAAGGCCCACTATAATGGGCCTCTTTGTGGAGATGGGAAATAGCCTGTCTCCATTGGAGACGGGCATGGTTTCCCGTCTTTGATTTAAAGACGGGCTAGGCCCCCGTCTTCAATATTGGAGGCGGCTTTAGCGCCCGTCACCAAGCCATCGCCAAATTTTGGAAAGTCATGTGAATATGGCTCCAATAATTTAGAGAATACTCCTCACCAAACTGTTGTCAAATTTTCACAACTTTCACTTCTATATAAAGAAAGCATCGTCCCGTTTGTTGTCTTCCATCTTTACATAAGCTTAAACTCAGTGCATCCAAATCTTATAAACAATGAGTACGAAGGTTCAAGGTCAGTGGGTTACCGTTAAAAATGAAGAACACACAACAAAAGGTGAAACATCGAAGGCAAGCAGCAGCAGAGTTGAAGGTCGATTTGATCTGAACGAACCACCAAAGGAAGAGTGTTACATTTCTAGAGCTCAACACCAGCAAATGGTTGAGGATCGCATGTATTGCATCCTTATGCCGAAGTTGTTCGAGTGAAAATTATGTTCAAAAGTAGTAGTTAAGGTTAATAATATGTAATGTATTATCAGAAATCTGTGTATTTTATCTTGTTAAGTACTTTTGTATGGTGATGACTCAAGTTAACCGTTCGTTAATGTAATCCTTAGTTATCATATAATTATGAAACAAAATCTTGTCGTTTGCATATTATATTAGCAAATTTGTCTCATACTGTAGTTAATATGTAACAGAACATAGTATTTTATTACTACCTCACGACGTTTGTCAGTACTTCGCGTTAACAATCCATGAGTGAACCGGTACTGCTTCCATCATTGTTTTTAAACTGATTTGTTGGTACTCAGTGTTTGAAGGCCTTGATGGTTAAAAAAAATCATATGAAATTGAGTCGTCACCCTTTATGGTGACGGCAAGGCGACAAACTATCACCATACCGTCACCGTGCGGTCTCCACATATTCGAATCGGAAAAAATTATCATCGAGCCATCACCAATTTTGTGACGGTCGTAGCTTGGCCGTCACCGAATCGGACACGGTCAAGAAAGTCGTCACTGTTGGTAATGGCTTGGTGACGGGTTTTTTTGTCTGACATTGTGCCGTCACCGTCTCGTCACAAAACTGGCGTCAACCTTTCCTTTCATCGTGTCATCGCCATATTGGTGATGGTATGGCGACGCTCCGTCGCAGAATCCAGTTTTTTTTTTTTTTTTTGTAGTGAAATTGAAATTAAAAAAAGTTAAAAAATAAGAAGTTCCAAATTAGAGTTTTTTTAAAAAGTTTTTCCAAAACTGTTTTTAAATAATGCGATAAGCTAATTTTCTTTTTTTTCTGAAATATACCCCTCTATATTTTTTAAAGTTATACATTACTTACAAAGTTTTTAAAAGCCTAACATTGCTCAACATATGTCAAACTGTCAACGATTTTGGTTCAAAAATGCTTCTAACCAAAGCTCTAGTGTTACTCCCCGACCCCGACCCATCTCTAGGTTTAGGCCAAAACATGACGTGTCAATGCTTAACCCCTGCAAGAATTGAAATAGAAACTTGAACAGTTTTAATATTCCACAAGAAGTTCCAAAAGACTTCCAAAATTCTTCCAAAAACATCGGGCTTAAAGGGTTACAACACCTTGTTATATGTCACAATACCCAAGTCCACCTATCAAAATTTCAAACCTAGGTCTACTAAGTAGAGTAATCAACTTAGCTAGGTATCTAGTTGACCAAAAGATTATTACAATAGATTAAATAGTTCAATTATACAAAATCATGCTTATTACAACAAGAAGTACATCTTCACAGGTAAGCATGTAGATCACATAAGCAGGAATCCAACTCATCACATCGATTAAGCTTGCAAACATATGGGAGCTTGCTTGGGTTAATCTTCACCTGAAATTGTTAAAAGATAGGTGAACTAATCCTGCATATAGCTCAGTGAGGATGAAATAGGAAAAGTTTTCACAAAGGTTTTATTTTTTCGCAAACTTCTTTCTAAAACCATGCTATGCTAGTACAACACATAACTAGAACGAAATCAACTTAACATGTATATTCAGGATATAACAAGATCAAAACGGGCTTAATACAAGGCAAGCTACTCTACTCTCCAAGGGTTATACTAAGCGAGAGTAGGTTAAGGATACAATAGTTGCTGATGTTGACAACTTCTGACTTGAATCAATTAATGATAACCCCACACCACAACCGAGGATCAAGTCCTCAAAGAAAACCCCACACCAAACTCCATCAACAACCGAGAGTTCCAGATAGCTCCCCTCAAAGGTAAAGAATAGGTCCTTTGTTGGTCATGGCTAAACCGGCAAGCCCGATGCTGCCAGGGGGCCATCGATCGCACTCAAGCCTTTAGAAGGTTGCAACCTTGATAATTATATAGATATAAATAATACCCAACTCTCCAAGGAAAGACACCGAGCGAGAGAAGGACTAGGATAACAACAAAGTAGGTTGCTTCCGTCACAACAGTAATATCAAAGATATGGCATGTCAAGCAAGCATATAGGTAACAATGAGCCTAGCGAGAGCGATAACATATACAAGAAATCGAGATGATGTTCATACGGATTCAAGAGGTCACTTCCACCACCAAAGTAGTGTTGTGCTTTAGTCCGTATAACACTTCATCTCTTAGATTAAACGAACTAGATAAAACATGCTCACAACCAATTAGCAAGTAGCAAGTAGCAAGTATATTCGAGCATAATCCAAGCATGTTCAAACTTATACATGAGCCAAACTTAATCAGGCGTACTTATCACATGGTCAAGCAAGTAAGCATGTGAACACCTTGCATTTAGAATTTATAAGACACAATTGGAGGACAACAAGGAGAGTTACTTTATCATGCAAATGTATAACCATGTAACGACCTCATACGACATGTAGGGATATATGCATCATTTAGATAATCATGAGACCAATACTCATCATGCTTGAACATGATAATAACATTTAGAAAGACTCATCATAGCCATATACCGAAGGAAGGTGTAAGGATACCTTAAAACAACTCAAAACGACAATAAAATGCAAGCACGAATGAAGCTATGAAGCAAACTCATCTCTTTTGCAATAGCCTAACTTAGGAGGTACCTTTACCTACTTTCCCAAAATTCAATTAATTTGATTTCAATCTAGAATCAAAGCTTATTGAATGTAGATAACTCTAGAATCAAATAGAACTCAATTCGGAGTTATATTGAGTGAGATATGACCTCTACAAAAACACTGCGCGAAGCTGAAAAACCAAGCCGAACGAGTTACTCGCCCAGCTACTCATCCGACTTTTCCAGTGAATTTTGTCAAATGTCGAGCGAGTTTAGTCGACCGACTAGTCGACCAGCTAGTCGACCGGCCTTGGCAAAATACACTCGTAAATTCTCATTTTTCTACTCATTTTCTTGCCATCTAACTCCCAACCTTCAACCAAGATTCTAGCATGCTTAAGATGGATTATTAGGCAACATACATGAGTTCCAAATCAACCAAACATTCTTCCAATCAACAATTATCCATCAAAACTCCCAAAAATTCATAGAAGCTCATGAACACCAAAATCACATTCAAGTCTCAAAATGCTAGATTCATGCTATTAACTCTTCCATACAAGTTTTACATGCCTTATCACATACAAGATCAATAACAAGCTCACCCCACAACCTTACAAGGTCATCAATCACAAGTTGGGCAATTCCTAGATCTACAACACATAATACTCAACCTTCTCATCATCCTAGCTCTTATATGCAAGCTATAACAAGATTAACACCAATGAACATCATATAAACTTGAATGAATCCTTTAAAACCATTTATGAAAATTCTCTCACCTTGAATGCAAGAATAAGTGCAAGTAGAAGCTTGAAAACACCCAAATGCTTGGTGGGATAGCTTGAGAATGCCCTAGAATCCTTGTTTTCTTCCTCCTTCTTTCTTCTTCTTTCTCTTTCTTTCCTCTCTTGATCGTGTGGGTGTGTGTGTTTTCTGAGGTGTATAAGTGTGTGCTGCAGTATTTTGTGTGTGTGTGTGGTGTATTGTGTGTTTTTTAGTTGATAGGAACATATCTAAAGGCCTAAAAGACCACCTTGCCGCTCAACTAACTTGTGTATTACTAGTTTGTCATCCTAGTATTAATTCTAAGTGTTTTAGTTCTAGTTTAGTTACTCTAGCTAGCTATTATTGAACTAAATAGATTTTAATTACTAGCTACGCTATATTAATTACTCAAATGCACGTTAACCGATGCAAGTGCACGTAAAACGATGCAAATACACCTAATCCAAGATAATCGTACGTAAACCAATTTTAAAAACATGTAAGATGATTTAGTTATTATCTACGTTACCTAAATTACTCAAGGACACGTAATTGAATCTAAATGCACGTTAAACGAGATATGTGCACATAAAACGAGACAAATGCACGTTAAATGATGAAAATGCACATTAATTGATATTAATTCTTATTAAATGATGTAAAGTTATATCAAAAGCTATGAAATGCATATGAGCTCTTGTACAGCTCTGTACGGTTTGGTACAGGGTCTCACATCTAGTATTGCTAAAAGCTATATTGTTTAAAAGCTAAAATTTTACAGGAAAATCAAATTACACCTAAGAAATAATACCTCTTCTTTTTTAGCTTTTATTTAAACCCAATGTAACGAAAATAATTTTCCAATCTTGATCAGCCTGTTACTTTATATGAACTACAGAAGTAGTACATTTACGCAAGTCAACAGGCAATACAGAAGATCAAAAGTTGCTTCCGTTTTTTCCTCTTCTGTGTTCACACTGAAACAAAGGATAATATATTTAATCAATTGATATTTACGTTATTGTCATTCAAAGATTTTCAAGATACATGATGGGGGTAGTTCAAACTGTCATCAATCTTTTAGATATTAGTAAAATTAAACATATAAATTTAACCGATTATGTAAAAGATCATCGAATCAATTTAAATTGAGCCCAAGAATTTTTCTTTTCGAGAATGACATGCAATAGATTGGGTTATATCTTTCTTGATTAGCATGAATTGGACCACAGCTCTGCATATTTGACTTTTGAGACACTCTCCAAGACTTCGAAAGGGACGATGTCTCCGATAACCACTACCGTCTTGGTTTCCAGATCTATTTGGTAGGATGTTACCCCTGTTCCACGAGATATAGAGAGAAAGATAAGTATTTCGTGTATATTATAACCTTAATGAGATTAAAAGATGCTCAATTAGAAAGATACTTACCAACAATGTTAGGATAGATTATTTAATTTTATGTTCGTTCAACTATAGTGCGAATGATAAATTACTTTTTAATTTTGAACTTATAATACTGTGATGCAATTAGTTTTCAATCTAAATTTCATCTAAAATTTAATAATTTTTTGACGTGATCAAGATGTGTCTGTTAAATTTTGGATCAAATTTTAATCAACATCATTAAATTTTAGATAAAATTTCGGTGGAAATTAACGAGATCACACAATTGTTAGTCTAAAAATCAAAGGTCCATTTTAAAATATCTGGGACAAATAATTTTGGGGTTGTGGGGGGGGGGGGGGATGGTTTGGGTTTGGGGGATATTGGGTGTCTACTGTCAAGCCACCTACTGTTGTCATACCTTCCATCTTTGAGATATGTTTCTCTACTTTTCTTGCGCAGCCATTACAGTGCATGGAGACCCTTAGCACCACCATCTACAAGGATTAACAACAGAAGATTAACGATAACATAACAAAGATTATTTTCCTATAATATTATCACGCTCCCAAAATATGCTTGAAGCGAATCTCAAAATCGTGATTATCGCGTATTTAAAAAGAAATACCTTCTTAAACCCACAAAAGGACTAATTAAACAATTAAATTTATCAAATGCGTTAATGAAGATTGTTTTCTTATAATTGAAGCCAGTAGACATAATGACACGTAAATGAAGCCAATTCAATTCCTAAAAAGGAGAAAGAAGATTTGGAACTTAAAAAAATGCTAACTTCTAACAATCTACATGAATTTTAACCATTTTCGCAAACACTTTTCTGCTAAACTCAACTCCTCCTAAAAAATGGATGATCAAAATGATCGAGAATTAAACATTCTATACCGACATTATATAGTGTGGGCACATGGTTTTAGTTTTATCATCATTTCTTCGTGGTTCCTGGAGACAGAAATTTCTTAAAAACGACAACAGTTTCTAGTGATACGTGTCACTGCATGTATTAGAAACGGTAATACCATCATAGAACAAGTTGAAAAGAGGAGAAGCTAACCTTAGGCTTCAACTGGAAAGCCAGTGTTGGAGGTCCAGAAATAACATCTTTTAGTCTCACCAAATGGCCAGCTTGCTCAGGGGGAATTAGTGGCTTTCTCTCCAAATCATCTTTGGTTCCACAGGTATTGAAGCAGAGACAAGAACCTGATCCAGCAGGCAGATTGAAGCAGTCCAACACCTTCCCAAAAGTGTGCTTCCCCATGTCACCTTCTGGCTAGCCTCGTACAAAAGCAAGCAAATATTTATGCCAAAGACTAAACAGAAACCCCCCTACATAAGAATATTTTAAGGAACAACCTAATACCTACCCATGACAATATTTTAAGGAAAAGCCAAATCTAATACAAGCTACTGCACGGTAATGGATCTATCTATAACTTTTTGATATAATAAGTGAGATTTAAAGACTGTAAACTATTGATATAGATATAATGAAATGTCGTGAATAATTCATAACTTTTAAATTCTATTCGTAACGTTATGATGTTACGAGAGATTTTTTACTCCTAACTAGTACACTAGTATGAAATGACAATGTAAAGGTCAATGGTCTTGGAAATCCCAAAAGCTTAACATGAACCAATGAAGCTAACATGGAAGAGAAGGGGACCAAGAACCCAACACCCCTTTTTTTCTAGGCAGATCACCTGCGAGAGAAAGCTAAGAGACACTACGACACAAAAAGTCACACCTAACTGTAATCTGTACTCACAACTAAAATTTTGTCATGTGCATGATGAAGTGTGATAAATATAAAGCTATTGCAGCATCTAAATTCTTCAGCATCTTAGAAGAGGCTTCATGTGAGAATATTAGCTAGCTGCTTTTTCGTACAAGTGAGCATCTGAAGATTAAAGCAATTTATAGACAACCACAGATAAACATTAGCTATCAAACATTCATTTAATACTGAATTATTCATCTCTACAATGAGGATTGTGGACTTAAACTTCATCAAATCCTTTTGGGTACCTACAATTTGTCCTATACGAAAAATTGAAAATAACGGGCCAGGTTTTAAATTTGGTTATTATGTGGTATGTTTGTGCTAGGCCCCAATGTCCACTGAAGGCAAGAACCCCTAGTATTTATCCATCCTTGAACCCCCGTTGGGTTTAACCCACGAGGGTGTCTTCCCTTCGATGGCTTGTCTATTCACCAAAGTTAGCGTCAATTATTACTACAGTATGACAAGAAACCAACACTACAATATCACCAGATACCTTTCAAATTACCACCAAGGCAACTTTGTTTTCCTTGACTCTTCGATTTGATGATCGCAGCTAGGGTTTGGTCATGATTATCTTTTACTGTCTCGCAAGTTCTTGGACCTAATTTCGACCGTCCCAACAGCTAAGACGATTGTGGCCCAACATTTATAGGCCTGTCTGTAGCCCTTAGGGTTCTTGATTCGCTTATTTGATCACTACCGGAAGTCGAAGAAATCATCATTCATGTTTCTGCCACTACAACGACCATGGTAAAGAATACAATAAAATTGTAAGAAAAAAATACATTAAGTTATGAAGTCACTTAGCTGTATACAAAAAAAAAAAATACGTTAGAAGTTAGGTCAACTGGGAAAATAATTATTAAACGAAAACAAAATTATAAATACGAATACATTAAAGTCAAAGAAGTAAAAAAAAAATAGACACAAAAAAATGAGTTATACTATTCATCAAATAAGTTAAACCGACCATGCACTCGAGATGCATAATCTAACGTCAAACCACTATGGTTCTATTACAATAACAAAATATTTTTCTTACAACAGGGTCGAAGATAATGGTCATATGATGTGACTTCGGAAACTAGTGACTATTTAATCAGCTGTCTTTGGTGTTGTTATTTTGTATGCCACTAAAAGCACGAATAGGATAACTTGTTTGACGCATTGAGGGCCTGGTTTCCATATAATAATACACAAAGGCCAGGTGTAATTGAATTATTGAAGGGCATGAGCTAAAGGGTCACTCCATTATTGGATGATTGAAATTCTTTTTCAAGTTCAGTGGGTCTATTCTCTACAGGTTGGTCCATGTGATGATGGCCCTGAGGAAGAAGAAAGAGTTCAAAAAGCAAGCAGCAAAATTCATGTTATGCACGTGTGGCTCACATGAGCCTTGCTAGCAACATAAGAAATTAAAAGTTGGCATGGAAATGTTTCAAATTTAGTGCCCTGCATTCATCAAAATGAGGGGTTTGGTTTGTGTGCTTTTGCATGATCTAAAGAGGGTAAAACACAATTTTCTCAAGTTTTGTTGGTGGCCAGTTGTAGTGCACCAGGAAGTATATATATAGAGAGTTGCATCACCGACAATTTTACAAAAAGAAGAAAAGGGGCTATTCCATATTGACTAAATTTCTTTTTCAAGGTTTTACAGGAAGAAAAATGCTTTAAAATATTATCTGACAAAGTATGAGGGTGAGTTCTATAATGTGTGGAGTCAACTCTTTACTTGGTAGAATAATGTGGCTGTAATGTTTTTGCAAGATTCCTTATGCAAATTTCCTTCCCATAATCATTCTACAAAACGAAAAGATATTTTTGTAAGTTATCACTTGATTTAAGAATTTTAATTGTTACAGAATATATACCTAATTAATGTAGTATCTTCAATACTATATCTCTAACATGTTCCCTCATGCGTAAACAATTTTTTTTTGAATTATGCACGTGACAAACAAAATGGGGGTGACAAGAGTTGAACTTAAAACATTTTTAATAATAGGACTCTAATAATACTATAAGAAGTAATTACTTGATTTAAAAACTTAACCGTTAAAGAATGTATATTTAATTAGTAATTTCATATTTTAACATTTCTCTTATAAAGATGTTTTGTCTGACTTCGGAAAGGATTTTGATATGGCTATCATTTTGATCAATTTGTCCTATAGTGCAGGAGTGATAGCTAATGTAAGTGAAAGATGTGTTAGCAATAAGCCTTAAAAATTAATGAAACTTTAGAGACAGTGACAAATTACATGAGGAGAAGAACTGTAAATAATATGCATCCATCACATGGTTGATGTCATCTCATGGCCTAATTTTTACTCTTTTTTAAGTGCTAAGCTGCACTAGTTGTTGTCAATTAGTCTTACTTTATAGTTGCGCGCTTATCTCAAACCATATACATGAACTTGAAACGGGTTGTGTTTTGTTCTGATAGGAGAACAGAACATTGTTGCATTAAGATAGTTGGGAAGGCATTAAGGCATGCAACCCTCAGTCCCGAAATTCTAGATTTACGATTGAGATAATAGTCATATATCTAAGGAATAATTATTTGGCCGATTACACTAGTTTTGCTCATAAGTTTGGGGGTTTGGGGATTTGGGGTTGGGTGACAAAATGATATTCAGAGTCAATCTCTAATTGGATGTAGGAACTAAGTGTTTTGATAGGCAAAGTGCTACATAGTGCGAATACAGTGAAAACCACCTCTAAAATCTTATACTACCTAGTTAGTCTTGAGTTCGTGTTTGTGTCCCTTACAAGGACATTAGTACTTAACCGGGATGGTCGTAATGTTCCACTCAGTGGAATACAAGTATTTATTATTGAATGTTCTGGGTTTAAATTTTAACTTAGGGTAACTATATTTTGAGCCAATTGATCTAATTTTTTTTTTTTTTTTGCTGACGTAAAAACTCAGTTAATGGAGCTCGATCACCAACTGACAAACTCTCTGGTGTAGTGATATGCTCCAACATATGCATCGAGTGAGTTAAGAGTATGAATCTAATATATATACAACCAAATAATTTAATTTGTACTTGGCCATATTAGTTTCTACCTCTCTTTGTTACCACTAACTTACTTCCTTTGGGGCCTAATAATTATTTCTTAAACTGACATTAGTCTTACTCAAGATTTAGGGTTATTGACCTGGGGCATGAAAGCATATGTCAAATAATAATACATAACTTAAACTCAATAAGATCGAAGTGGCGCCGAACGAGTGGTGAAAGCATAAGGTATCTGGGTAGCTAATGCTGAAAGGATAGCATAAACATGGAAAGCAATAGAACTCACTACATGTAAAATGTCTCCCAGAGACAACTGGTCAAAAGAAAATGTTTGCAAGCATATTCTACTAGCGCACTGCTTTAGTTTACAAGTCTTTTGATTCTTGCACGTGCCTGGTTCATCGTATCCATGAACAATACCAAAAAAAAAAACACATACACACACAAAAAAATGTACCTGAGCCAAATGAAAAAACTACAAAATTTAATTCTATCTTCCTGTTGAAATTAACCGAAGTCTTGATCTCGACAAATTGTTTTTATTTGATTCTATGTATTTTGTTAATTAATTCATAAGTTTGATTGAGAATAAATCTTTTTTTTTTTTTTTTATGTTGGAAAAACTTCCTAGAGAAGAATGAGAGTCTTGTTTATTAACATGATGTCAAAATAATAAATCAACAACAACCAGAAGCAAAATTAAAAGGCATTTCTGTTTTTCGATAATTATTATTATTATTTTTTTGCTAGGTTTTTTCCGGTATACAAATATTGAAAATGGGTAAGTATGCGATGTATTATGAAAATCACATGAGTCCTTATATTAGAAAACTTATTAAGTCCAGCCGGTAATACCCAACATTAATTTTCCTTCTTTTTAATTGGAGGATTTCATCTTTCCTAAAGTACTCAACTAATTCAATGCAAGCGAAGTATTCCAAATGATTGTGAAAACCTAATGAGACCAAGTATAAGCACGTGTAATTATTCTGTAGTGGCTATAATTCAAAGAAATGACCACAAACATATAGTATCTTAATCAACTTTGTTTATCTTAAGGGTAAACAATAATGATTATCTAGAGGGATGTGGGGCATCATCTCTCGTAATTTGCGCGCACGACAAAAGAAAAAATTCTATCAATTTGGAATGCCTACATTAAAATCTGTTCAAATCTGTTGTTTTGAGGATGTGAACCAAGTCCAAAGGTATTCAATAGTTTGGCAGGGTGCGTGGACACGACCAAAAGCAAAACGAAATAATTTTTTATTATTGAAAATATAATTTTTATGAATGTGATTAAAATTATAATACTTTAAAAATATTTCTAAAAATATTTGTCAAAATTTTAGGAATATTATACTGTTATATTTAGTTTAAATTTAATATTTTTCGAAATTTTGTACAATTTTTTAAAAATGTCCTTAACTCGAAAGGGCAAAAAATATTAAATGAGGCGATGGTGGTGGAGGAGGAGTAGATATCATGTTGGAGTAGTGTGAATTGTATGTGTATTTCTCTAGTATATATATAAGCGTGGTGTAGGATAATTTGGAGAAAAGTTATTTATATTCTTTTTTTTTTTTTTTTTTTTAAACATTCCCATAATTGGGAATGTTAGATCCCTCCCCCCCCCCCCCCCTCCCCCTCCCCCTCAACCCCAACACACATACACACACACACACATATACACACTTCACATAGGAATAACAATTGAGAAATTCATAGCGGATGTTTGGTTCACAAAATGACTTCTGATTTTTCAGAATGTGATTAAAATTGTTTAATGTGTTAAAATATTTGTAGGAATATTTTGTCAAATTCTCTAGAAATGTTATATTCATGTTTTGTTTAGTTTAAACGCGATATCTTTAAGAATCTTGAGTAGTTTTTAAAAAATGCCCTTAACTGAAGAAGATATATAAAAGTACATGAGGGGAGGAGGTGGTAGTAAAATATAAAGGGGTAGAGGTATTTCTATATTTTTATTTTATCTAAGACCTTCTCACAAATTAGGAAAGTTAGATTCTTACCCTTTACATAATAATAAAAATAAAGAAATTCATAGGAGTATTATATTCCTAGAAATGTATACGCCTAGAAATGTTTTTATCCTGTAAAGTTCTGTGAACCAAACAACCGCATAGAAATATTATATTTACAGGAATGTAATATATGTCCAAAAATATTTTTGTATTCTTCAAACCAAATATAAAAATATCACATTTTTCACTTTACTTTTTCAAAAACATGGTAAAATTTTGTGAACTAAATACCTCTAAACATCTATCCAATTTTTTATTGACTAATCCATTGAGAATCTAAGGTCATTTCTGAATTCAATTCACTAACTTGAAACTAGAGGGTTAGTTTACAAATAAATGTCTATTTTTAATTCGTAGGCAAAGATTTGACTGCATCGAAATGATCATTTCATCTAAAGAATTAAAATTTTAGAAATATGTTTTATTTATCTGTTTAATGTTTCCATAATGATCTCTCACATGTCGGTACAATAATCCATTATTCAACTTAGCAAGTGAAATAATATTTAAATGGATAGCAGTTGACGAGGGAGATTTCGAGTTGAGGTAAGATACTTATATTGAGTTGAGGCGGGCTAATCCGAGCCAAGTCTAGCATATTCAGCTAATGTCCAACTTGGATGCCGATCCGACCTCACCCGACTCAGGAAAACCCCGACCTCAGTGCTAGCTGCTTTGATGGAACATAAAGTTACACTGTATTAAATGCTTTCAGGTTCGAATTTAGTATAAATAGAGATCCACCCCTTTATTTATGAGGTAACTGCTCATTAAATGCTCTCAACTACTTCGCCAGCTCGGACATACTAATAATTCGCAAGCCCAAGGGAAAAATCCGGGTCATCACCTCGCCTTTTCCTTCATTTTCCTTGTGCAGGTCAGGTAACCGACCCAAAAATCTAGGTCAAGGAGCCGACCCAGAATTCTTGCTCAGCAAGCGTAGCTTCCCAATGTCAACGTCGAGATTCCGACCTCGACAGTTGGGCACCGTCTGTGGGAACGAGTTCTTTCTATCACTCTTCTCACCACTTATTGAGAAACCATCATAGTACAAACGAGAAGCCACAGCGCACTGGTAGAGGATTCGCTCAACCCGGATGGGGACCTCAAAACCACGCAGGTGCCTAGCCAAGACCTAACCCAAGCCGACGTTGGAACGAGCCAATGTATACACTTAGCTATCCAAACCAACCCCACGACAGATGGAGAGCTCAACTCCAACCTGTCACTGAAGATAAGGATGATGCTCAGGATGTTCGAGGAACTTAAAGAGCAGGTAGCCCGGATAGCTGCGGAACCCCCGACTCCACAAGCAGTAACGCCGCGGCCCGCGTGTCCACAGTTCTGCATCCCAGCCCTAAGGCAAAAACATGCACAAGATGAAGAGGGCTTCCTGGAGTTGATGGCGAGACCTGAAGAGGCGAGAGGAAAAAGGGCAGCTCATGCCGACCCCGAGCAGGCCAAGACCGCGACTGCCATAGCCAAGGTCATTAACCAGCTCGGCGTAAGCCCACTCTCACCTGAGGTACTGGCTACGCCACTACCCACTTGTAACTTGATTCCCAACCTGGCAGTCTATAATGGGGATGGAGACCCAGCCAGTCACCTGCTCAACTTTGATCACCATATGACCCTGCATGATATGACCGACCTGATGAAGACGAAGACATTCCCGACCACCCTGGTTGGCAATGCCTTGGACTGGTTCCAAAAACTTTGTCCTAGCTCTATTGCAAGTTTTCATCATCTGGCTGAGACTTTCTTGTCTCACTTCGCGGGAAGCCAATGTGCAACCCGCCATACTTCATCATTGTTGTTGGTGAAGCAGCATAGAGGAGAAAGTCTAAGGGCTTACACGGCCCAATTCAATGAAGAGACCCTCAGAATACCTAACCTGGAGGACTTCATGGCGTTAATAGCCTACCAAAGTGGACTCAAGTCGGGCCCCCTTACATCCTCCTTGGCCATTGACCCCGTGGATACTGTAGCCGAGCTGATGGTACGAGCAGAAGGGCACATACACTCTGAAGAAATCCATCAGAAGAAGAAGGATGATGACAAGGAGAAGGAAGCCAGTAAGAAGAGAGAGACATCCCGAGCCCAACCTGGGGGTAAAATCCAAAACGACCGAGGTAAGCAGGCTCAACAGCCGAAGCAGAACCCCCGGTTCACTATGTTCACTCCCCTTAACACTACAAGGGAGCAGATCCTGATGGAGATCCAGCACCAGAACTACCTGCCTTCAGCTCCAAGGATGAAAGGCCGACTTGAGAAGTGCAATAAAACCAAATATTACCGCTACCATATGGACTACGGCCATACCACCGAGGAGTGCAAAGACTTGAAACAAGAGATCGAAGCATTGATAACCCGAGGTCACCTCCGGAGGTACGTAGATCAACAGCCAACCCAGAATCACGATCAGAGAGATAGAGAGAGAAGTCCACCTAGGCGACAGGCTGGGGGCAGACGTTTGGCTATGATTGAGACCATTGCAGAAGGATTAGCATCTGGTGGAGAGGCCTCGGTTGGCAGGAAGGGTTATGTTCGAGCTGGAAAGGAGTATGGGCCAGCGCAGGGTCCGATCCTGGAGATGGAGGAGCTCACTTTCTTCTCAAAAGACTTGGAGGGTGTGATATTGCCCCATGACGACCCACTGGTGGTCAGCGTTGAAATAGCCAACTTCACCGTGAAGAGGCTAATAGTGGACATCGGGAGCTCGACAGAAGTCTTATTTCTCAGTGCTTTTGACCAGATAGAGTTGGACAGGAGTCGACTCAGGCCATTGAGGGGCACTTTAGCTGGTTTCACCGAGAAAGCCCACCGAGCCGAAGGGGTCATCAACCTCCCGCTAAAGTTGGAAGACGGAGACAAACGGGTTTCGATGCAAGCCAACTCTATTGTGATGGATTGCAACTCTACTTACAATGGGATCTTAGATCGGGTAGCACTCAACCATTTCAGGGCCGTCCCTTCAACTTACCACCAGGCCCTGAAATTCCCTACCCCGGCTGGCACGGCTACCATTTGCGGAGCCCAACTCTCAGCTCGAAAATGTTATGAAAACTCCTTCCGCCCCAAATATCAGGTTGAATGGGGACCAAATTTGCCCAAGGAGAAGAGGGATACCAAGAGAGAAAGCCCAACTGAAGACCTTCAAGAGGTGGAGCTCTCCGATAAAACAAAGAGAGCGAAGGTGGGGAGTGAACTCTCTGACGACCTCAAGAAAAGTATAAGCCAATTTCTTCTAAAAATTGAACATATATTTGCATGGTCTGCCTCTGACATGATAGGTATTGACCCGAGAGTGATTGAGTATCACCTGAATGCCGACCCAAATCACTATCTGATAAAGCAGAAGCGTAGGCACTTCCATTATGATAAGCATCATAGCAGAAGAGGTGGACAAGTTGGTAGACGCCGGCCACATAAAGGAAATCCAATACACAACCTGGTTATCCAACGTGGTTCTGGTGACCAAGTCCTCAGGTGGATGGAGACTGTGTATTGACTTCACCGACCTTAATAAAGCCTGCCCTAAGGATTGCTTTCCCCTACCTAGGATTGATCAGATGGTGGATGCCACCTCCGAATTTGAGCTACTCTCTTTCATGGATGCCTTCAAAGGCTATAACCAAATCAAGATAGCTCCTAGAAACAAAGAGAAGACTACCTTCACCACCGATAAAGGTCTCTACTACTATGAGGTCATGTCTTTTGGCCTCAAGAATACTGGAGCTACCTACACTCGGATGGTGAACAAGGTTTTCAAAAATCAGATTGGCCGGAATATAGAGATCTATGTAGATGACATATTGGTCAAGAGAAGAAGGGCAGAAGACCATGTAACCGACCTGGCTGAAGCCTTCGCTGTAATGGAGCACTTTGGGATAAAGTTGAACCCAGAAAAGTGCACATTTGGCGTCAAGGCAGGAAAATTTTTGGGCTTCACGGTCACAGCCCGGGGAATAGAAGCCAACCCGGAGAAGGTTTAGGCGATACTTGACCTGGCGCCGCCGACCTGAGTGAAGGACGTCCAGGTGCTCGCGGGCAAGGTCGCGGTGTTGAGCAGATTCATGTCGAGGTCGGCCGACAAGTGTGCTCCTCTGTTCAAAATATTGAAGAATCCTAAGAATTTTGAATAGACTACAGAATGCCAGAACGCCTTCCAAGAGCTGAAAAAGTATCTAGCTTCGCCACCCCTGCTATCCCGACCTAAGATGGGAGAGGGGCTGGTACTATACTTGGCATGCTCAAGGACAGCAGTGGCGGTGGCACTGGTTCGCGAAGAAAGGAAGGAACAGAAATCAGTCTATTATGTCAGCAAAACCTTGCAAGGGGCCGAGGCGAGGTACTTCTCCTTGGAAAAACTCGCCCTTGCGCTCATCATGGCGGCAAGGAAGTTGAAGCCATACTTTGATACTCACCCAATTAAGGTCATGACGGATGCCCTACTCAAGTCCATCATGCACAAGCCGGAGGCGTTTGGTAAGCTATTAAAGTGGGAGTTGAGCTAAGTCAATTCGACATCACCTACTAGCCCAGAATAGCCATCAAAGCCCAAGCCATCGCGGACTTCGTGGTGGAATTACTGGCCGAACCGAGCATGACCCGAAGGATGTATAGAAGGTCCATGTGGACGGGGCATCAGGGAAGTCTAGAAGCATAGCCGGGGTGGTCATCCTTGACCCGACCCGACATGAGCACCAATACTCTCTCAAGTTCGCATTTTCGACGTCTAACAATAAAGCTGAGTACGAAGCAGTAATCGCAGAATTGAAAATTGTGGCTCAGCTAGCGGCACAAACAATTGACCTGAATACTAACTCTCAATTGATTGCTAGTCAGATATCAGGAGAGTTCGAAGCTAAAGATAATGCTATGCTAGCCTACCTCAACAAAGTTAAGAATTTGACCTCAGGGCTCAAGAGGCTCACGGTGTAGCAAATCTCGAGGGATGAGAATATGAAGGTTGATGCCCTGTTCAGGTTGGCCTTGGGTGAGAGCCGACCTGCACTGGTCCATGTGGAAGAAGTGTCTGAACCAAGTATCCAGTTGGGGACGCAAGCTGTAGCCGAGCTCAATTTAAGCCTAGATTGGACCAAACCAATCGTGGACTACTTGGAGGGGGTATGACCCCGGAGGATGAAAAAGCAGCTCAGAAACTCATGAAACATGCCTCGAGGTTTGTCATAATAGCCGGGCAACTCTACAAGAGAGTCTACACTTGGCCTCTCTTGAAATGTGTTAGGCCCAAGGAGGGAAACTATGTACTCCGGGAGATCCATGAAGGGGTATGTGGAAACAACTTGGGAGGCAAGGCTCTGGCTCGGAAGGCATTGAGGCAAGGCTATTTCTGGCCAATCTTAGAACAAGATGCCAAAGAGTATGTAAAAAAGTGCGACACCTGCCAAAGATTCGCCAATGTACAGAGGAAGCCAGCGGTAGACCTCACGGTGATGATAAGCCCGTGGCCATTCTATTAGTGGGGTCTAGATATCATCGGCCCATTGTCAACCGGTGTTGGCCAAAAGAAGCACGCCTTCATAGCAGTAGACTACTTCACCAAATGGCCTGAGGCTGAAGGTGTTGCTAGAATAACAGAAAGGCAGCATGGAATTTCGTATGGAAAAATATCATTTGCCAATTTGGGGTACCAAAGGTCATCATTACTGACCACGTCAAACAATTCGACAGTGCATACTTTCGAGGCAAATGTGTTGAGATAGGGATTGACCTCAGATTCTCATCTATTGTTCACCCTCAAAGTAATGGCCAAGCTGAAAGGACTAACCAAATCATTTTGCAGGGCTTGAAAACCAAGCTAGAGGAAGCAGAGGGCCAATGGGCATCGATTCTTCCCAAGGTGTTGTGGGCTCAGCGGACTACCACCAACTCGGCAATAGGAGAATCGCCCTTCGAGCTGACCTTC
Source organism: Ehretia macrophylla (assembly GCA_037974665.1). Lineage (NCBI taxonomy): Eukaryota > Viridiplantae > Streptophyta > Magnoliopsida > Boraginales > Ehretiaceae > Ehretia > Ehretia macrophylla. Next base: position 51,168,665 of record CM075771.1, on the reverse strand, counting down.
GGTACTCAAGCGGTGCTGCTAGTGGAGATCGGGTCTCCGACCAATAGAACCCTCCACCATGATCCAGAAATAAACAGAGCACTGATCCGTGAATAGCTCGACCTCGCCGAAGAACTCCGAGCTAAAGCTCAAATCAGGATGCTAGCCAGGCAAAGAGCCTTTGCCAAGCAGGTCAAGCCTAAGCCTATTAAGGTTGGTGACCTCGTACTCAGAAATGCCATCTTTTTTTCCATGCTCGGGTAACAAGCTCTCCCCGACGTGGAAGGGACCGTACGAAGTCATAAAAGAAGTCTGACTCGGAACCTTCTACCTCTGCGACAAGCACGGAAAACTATTGAAGAATGCATAGCACTCAGAACACCTGAAGCGGTATTTTGTCTAAGGCTCCTAGCCAAAATTTCTTGTAACGGCCCCCAAGCCGAAATACAATGTGACGGCCCCCGAGCCAAAATCTCTTGTTAAGGCACCCGAGCCTAAATTTCTTATAATGGCCCCCGAGCTGAAATACAATATGATGGCCCCCGAGCCAAAATCTCTCGTAAAGGCCCCGAGCCAGATATTTTGTAATAGCCACTGAGCTAAAATCTTTTGTAAGGCCCCGAGCCAAAACGTTACTTGCGATCGTCTCCTGATCCTAAGTACATGTACAAATTCAATATAATGCATTTTGTAAACTAGTGCAATGCCCAACCTGCGCCCAAGCGCCTCAGCTACTAAACTAATGCCAACTCGGATTAACGCAGTGGCCACGCTTAATTACGAGATAATGATCAAGTAAACCAGCTCAGATTAAGTTCCAGCTTGGGTACAATCAATAATAATTTGATTAGATTTGCCAGTTCGGATCAAGGTCTAACTCAGTATAATCCGGCTTCAGGTCGGCATGTTAGTTTGGGTCTAAACTCGAGCTCAACATCTGTTAACATTAATTTGACCAATTTTAAATCGGACTGACGAGTCCAGGTTGGCAACGATAATAGTTGTCCAATTAATCAGCTCGGATTAGGATAAAAATTCATTAATCGCGTCCAACTTGGTTACTTACATTTAAATTAAGTTTGGAAGGTCCATTTTATTGGTACGACCCCACTTACATAAGAAAAATTGTGAAGGGAAAGGTACGCATGTACGAACTCGAATGAAACACAAATAAAACAAAAACATCCATTTCATTAAAAGTGAAAAAAATACAATTACAAATAGCCCGACCTGGACGAATCTATTAAAGCCCGATCAAGGCGAGTAAAAAATTTACTTAGGAGCGGCGGTGGAGGTGGTAGCATCGGCTTCATCCTCAACCTGATCCATGCCCTTCTGGACAAATTCAATCACCTCCTTAGCTTGGGACGTCAGGTCGGCCGGAAACTCAGGAATCTCCCAGAACTCCGGCAGTAGAGCCTCCAAGATTTCGGTGTAATCATTCTTGGTGGCAGGGAAGAAGGTCTTCGCTCTTTCCCGAGCTGCGACTTAACCCCGGAAGTAGTACTCCAACTCGGCGTACCTAGCCATCATTCCACCTTCCGTGGCCAACTAATCCACGGCCGCTTGGCTGGACTTAAAGGCTTCCACCGCCTTCTCCCCTTGGAGGCCGACCCGATCTGCCAGCTCCCAGAGCTTTGCCTCGGCTTCGCGCCTCTCCAGCTTGCAGCGTTCGACGTCCTTGGCAGCGGCCTCACACTGGGACTTCTCCGTCTCGAGCTCATTTTTCAGCCGGTCAATCTCTGACGTGTCCACTTTGCTCCTCTGGGCGGCCTCCTCCCTCAGGGCCTCAAGCTCGGCTCAGGCGTTGATGTATAGCTGCTCGAGCTCAACGTAATGAGACTGGGCCCTGGCAAGAAAGTTGGGTGTTGAAAGGATATGGGACTCGGCCTGCGCAAAAGATAGCAAAATGATCAGCCAAGCTGAAAAACATAACCATATCAACACGGTCAAAGATGCCTTATCGTGTCTATGGCCGTCCTCAGGTCGAGCGAGAGCTGCTCCGCTGGGACCATCGCTAGCTTGGGGTTGCGACTTAGCTGCCTCCATAAAATAATTGCTGGGAGGGCTCACCTCCATGGCCTTGCCTTTCCTGGAGTATTCGGCCCGAGACCGTTTCTTACTCTCAGGGCAGAACGCTGAGCACTCCGGGAACACCACCCCTGAGCTCGATCTTTTAGGAAGGGGAGACCCCGATATCCCCTTGGAGGAGACCTCGGCGCCGACCTCCCGCACTTGGCCACCGGACCACTGCCTCTGCCCTTGAGGGACGGAGCCCAAGCCGAATAGAGCCGAGACTTTGCCACTGGCCTCGGTCTTTCTCTTCATCTGGGCATACGCAAGCTTCCTCGTATCCGCCATATCTATAGAAAATGAAGGAAAGAGAGATGAGAAATAACCAAATGCAAACTGAAGAAAACAACAGTAGACAAGGAGACGGGGATGTCGGGTATTGATCCTGCGAACTGACCCTCTTTTGAGCCGAAATTTGTATTCTCTTCGGGCTCGGGAAGTAGATGAGGGTGCTCCTTCCTCAGGTCGAGTTCTCTCCCGAATAACTTTGATTTCTAGATTCTGTCCCACTTGAGGATGCTGTCAATGTCAATCTGCATACCCGGCTCGGGCCTCAATACCCCGACCTCGGCGAGTTCCACTTTTGAGAGCTTAAGGTCGTCGTTCACATTCTTCTTTAGGGAGGGATTCTTATCTACCCTGCACCCCGGGTTCACAGCCGGCTCTACCTAATAGTAGTCATTGTGCTAGCCCTTGTTGGATGAGTGCTACTTGGTTAATAGGGCATTGCCGGCCCGAGCTGCGAAATAAAACCACCCTGACTGCTTCGGGTTGGGCTTGCACACAAAGAACTGCCTGAACCGATGCAGGGTCGGCTCTATTTTTCTCTCAAGGCAGAATACATAAAATGCCACCATTACGGCCCAACCATTTGGTGACATCTGACCCGGGCTAAGCACAAAGTAATTCAAAATGCCAGCGATGAAGTAGGGAAGTGGAAGCCGGATGACATCGAAGACGAGGTCATAGATAGTGAAGTGATCGGGTGGATGATAGCAGGCGGACTCACTCCGACCTGGAACCTTCAACTTGTGGTATTGGTCTACCGATCAATCCCTTAGCCTGGCGTTAGCCATTTGGACGGAAGAATGGCACTCGCGTTTACAACAGGCGAACAGCTGCTCTATCCTCTTTCCCCGAGCCGACGAACCACTGGCTGTAGCAAAACTCCGAGGTCGGACCGCCCTAACTGGGACTGCTTCAATCGATTCCGACACGGAGGCTCCAACTAAGTACTCCTGTGGTATCTCAACTCCCTTCAACTGGTTCAATGGCTCATCATCCTCCCTATATCCCAAGTCTCCCAGGTCGGCCAAAGGGTCCGCCTCGGCTTTTTCTTGCACTTGCTTGACCTCGATCACTTGGCAATCATTATCACTCTCCCTGAGCCCAGATTGCCAAGCTGATCCTTGAGATGCACCTTCGCTATCATCACCGCGGCCTCCATCTGAGGTCGATTCTGAGCTCGACGGATTCTCATCCTCTCCATAGGACCTCACCTCCATTACTTGGGAATTTTTCAACTCCGACCTCCCCATCCTGTTTACAAATTAAAACATATGCAGGAATAACTAAAGTGAGTCGGGACGTACCTACAGCTCTAGTTGTTGAAGATGACCTAATCTAATTGCCTCCAACCTAATTAGCTCCGAGCTAATAGATTCCGAGCTGAATACCCTGAGAAAATATTTGTTGAGCTAAAAGCGTCCGACCACTCTGGTTGCCGACCTAAAAGCTCCAAATTTCGTAAGCAAAGTATGAAATGAATCTCGGATGTCAAGGTCCTATTTATAGGCAACTCCTATAACCGCCTCGGGAATCCCAAAAGTCGCATCTTGTTATAACTGGCAGGTGACGTGTCAGCCATCTGAAGGGTATGCACCACTGACGTGGCCATCCCCACTCTGCCAGGGTCGGGCACCTCCAGCTCGGGAACAACTCCCAAATCTAGATCTCACCCTCTCGATCTCAACTTGGGTGTTGGGGGGAGGGGATTGACGAGGGGGACCCCGAGCTGAGGTAAGATACCCACACCGAGCTGAGGTAGGCTAATCCGAGCCAAGTCTAGTATATTCAGCTAATGCCCAACCTGGATGCCGATCCGACCTTACCCCGACCTCAATGCCAGCTACTCTGATGGGACATAAAGCCTTAATAGGACATAAAGCTACACCGCATTAAATGCTGTCAGGTCCGAATTTAGTATAAATAGAGCTCCACCCCTTCATTTCTGAGGTAACTGCTCATTAAATGCTCTCAGCTACTTTGCTAGCTCAGACATACTAATTATTCGCACACCCGATGGGAAAATCCGGGTCATCATCTCGCCTTTTCCTTTATTTTCCTTGTACAGGTCAGGTAGCCGACCTAAAAATCTAGATCGAAGAGCCGACCCAGAATTCCAGCTCGGTAGGAATAGTTTCCCAACCTCAACATCGAGATTGCGACCTCGACAGCAGTAAAACTAAAATTAGGATCTTTTAATAACTGACATAATACTCTATTGAAATAACAACATTATTTTTAAAATTCAAGGGGCTTAAAAGCGGTTTTATTTATTTATTTAACATATTTAATACAATAAGGCTCCTTAAGTGAAAACTTGATTCAAGCCCAAGAATCGCGAATTTGAATCATTTTATTTACTAATTCTCTCATTTACTAGATGAGGCGTGTTATGGGCCATCATATTTAGTATTTTTAAATCTCAATCATTCATGTCAATTTGATTTTAATTACATTTTTTAAAACTGAAATTTATAAATGAATGCCTGATATTTAAAAATATCAAGTCCTAAGACCCATAATACACTTCATCTAGTAGATGAGATGAGAGAATTAATAAATGAGATGATTCAAACTGGAGGCGATTAAATCAATTTTTCCAAATTAAAGCAAATTCAAAATTTTAATTTGTGTGCGACAAGAAAAGAATTTGTATGGTTATTTGCAAGCCCCTTATCCAAATAAAATAAACAGTAGCCTTACATTGTTTTTAATAAAATAATTAATTCATAATAAGTTATTATATAATTGATCATTAAGATAATCATAAAAAAAAAAATCTAAACAAAGTTGGCCCTTGTTTTCTAGTAGCCCAGGGGGGCGGAACCAAGAAATTAATACTGGGGGACCGAGACTCTGATTCAATTTAGAAGACTAATGATATTAAATTTTTAAACATACATAAATATAATAAATATTATTTACCAAAAATAACATAAGCTATACAAAATAATGTTTACATGTTCAGTCAATGAAATTGAGCTCGTCTCTCCTTCATGGAATAGAACTCATCAATTATTGTATCCACATAAACATTTTTAGCAATTTTTTTTTTCTATATAGATAATTAAGCTATCTTTAAGATCAAATCCATCATCCATCGATTACGAAGCCTTGTTTTGATAACCTTCATTGCAGAAAAAACTTGTTATGTAGTTGCTGTCGAGATAAAAAGAGTTAAAATCAACCGCATATACCTTTCAACTAAAGGATAAGCTTTTGATTTTTCAGTTTTTATCAATCATTTACACAAATATGTTATGCTAGTCAAATTTTTCAACTCAGGATGATTATTCGCATCAAGCTTATAATGCTGCAATTCATAATTTAAATGAATCATCTCTTGTTCAGAGAAGTCAAAATGATAAAAAATTTCAGCAAGTTTGCATATACCATTAGTTGCAAATGATTTATAACCATCCCTAGGATCCAAAACTGTGCTAAGACTAAGAAGCTCAGTTGCTTGCTCGTTAAATCTGATGTTTAACTCTTGTAATTGTTGATCTATAGTAGTTGTAAATATGTCTACCCAGTAATGATGCTCCTATGTTATAACATCCTTTAGGCGATGAGATCGAACTATGTCAAAGTAAGAAACATTCATATCAGGAACTTGTATATTTCGATGAGAACAAAAAGATGTCACATTCTCTATGAGAGTTTCCCAACCAATATCTCTCAATCTTTGCAGTAATGATTTTGTATTAGAAACCATATGTATTGCATTTAAAATGTCCTGAGATTTTTGTTGCATAATTTGGCAAAGCACATTTGTGATACCCATAGTTTCTTTCATCACATGCAAGATAAACACAAAATCAAATGACATCAATAGCTTAATAGCAAAGGTAGCATCTCCACGTTGAGAGTAGGTGCATCCTTCAATAGCTATATTCTAGAGAACTACACAAGTGGCATCAAACATTCTTATCAAACTACAAATTGAATTAAAATGTGAACTCCATCTAGTTTCTCTAGGACGTTGTAAAGTTCCTATTTGATTGGCTCATCTACTAGTATTAATCTCACCACATTCAATTAAATGTGTATTCTCAGCTACTTGGGCAGCTTGTAATTCATCATTGTGCTTGGAAGAAAACCCCACGATATTAACAATGAAGCTCAAGTTTTCAAAAAAGGTATGTATATCAGAAATTTCTCTAGATGCAACAATAAGAGCTAGTTATAACTGATGAGCTAAACAATGTACATAATAAGCATAAAGACAATCTTTAAGAAACAAAGCTTGCAATCCATTTCATTCTCCACGCATATTACTAGCTCTGTCATACCCTTGACCGTGATGAATATTAAGAATATTGAGGTTATGATGAGATAATGCACAAAAAATCTATCTTTTAAGAGTTAATGCTTTGGTATCTGTAACATGAATCAAGTCCAGAAATCTCTCTCAAACAAATTCTTCCTTATCAACACATCTTATAACAAGAGTCATTTGTTCTCTCTTAGATTCATCCCGAGCTTCATCAACAATTAAACAAAAATTGTTTTACCAATCTCTTTACGAATCTTGTTTTGCACATTTCTAGCCAAAATAGATTAAAAAAAAATTGAATGATATGTGATGTATATTTAGCATTTTGTGGGGCATTATCCAAAACAACTCCATGCATTTGGTCATTGTAAGATGCTAACAACTTTATCATTTCAAAAAAATTACCTTGGTTTATTGAATTTGAACGTTCATCATGCTCTCTAAAAGCACATCCTTAAAATGTTAACCAGTGAACAACATCTATGGAAGTTTTAAGGCGCAAACTGTAGCAACCCTCCATAAATAAAGGCAAAAAAAATAAATAAATATTGTTGGGATATATATATATATATATTATTTTATTTTTTTTTATTTTTTTTTAAATGTCCTAACTTTTAGTGGGGAGTTATCTATCACAAGTAAAATTCCTACCCCACTATCCCACCAACCCCCAGTTTGGATTGTAGATGGGAAAGGAAAGGAAAGTAAAGTAGAGGAAGAAAAATAAAGGAAAATAAATCTCTTGTTTGGATTGCAAAAAAATAATAAGGGAAAGGAAATGAAAGGAATTTATAATTTGTTGCTTGGATTGGAGAAGTAAACGAAAGGAAAGGATAATTTTAGATGAAAAATTACCTTATTATCCTTTCTTATAAGATAGTCATAGAAAGAATTAAGGATCAATTAGTCTTTTTATTCATTTTCCTTTCCTTTCCCTCCATTTTATCCCAAATTGGAAGAATTGTAAAATCATTCTCATTAAAAAAAATAGAGGGATTTTGGAATCCCTCTAAATCCTTTATTAAATCTAAAAATGCAATCCAAACAGGGGGAGGGATTCCCTAATCCCTCCCCTTCCTTTATTTTCCTTTAAAAAAACCAATCCAAACAAGCTGTAAAGGTTTATACGTTGAGAACGTTCTCTATATTTCAAAAAGGGCAAGTTTAACTGCAGAACGAAGCATAGACCTCTTCTACATATACAGTTACAAGAAAAGAACAAGAAGTGGTAATTGGAGACGACCTTGCATTACAGGAAGGCGATCGATAGGAATTCTTGTGTTCCTCGCTTTTAGGTAAATACTCTTGAGACTTCTTAAATTAAATTATGGTCGTAGGATTATATGGAGGAATGGTTGGGCATGGAAAAATTTGATAGTATTAGTATTACATGAGAATAATAGTTTTTATTTGTGTCTTTTTGAAATAGGATTTTGATCTTTGAACTAAGTATTGCATACAACCTTGAAGTTAGATTTTGGAGTATTGCCAAGACTAAGGTAAGTAGAAAAACCCTATTTTTCCTTGGTCCCTTTGAGTGTTTATGAAAAGTAAATACATATGCTATTATGATTATACTTTTGAGGGCTGCAAATCTAATTGGTAATCCATGATTCCTTATGGTGAATACCATTTATGTAAATTTCATTAAATGCATGTTTAAATCTATTTTATAGCACCAAACTTACTAAAGTAAAAAGAAAAGAAAAAAAGAAATCTTTGTTCATACCAACAGTGACCACGTCACAGTTCAAAAGAGTGACTTTCTTATGTATGTATATACCTATTTAAATGCTTTTCGTTCCAAATATTGTCCAACAAATAGTCAACATTTGATTTGCTAAGTATGTCTTTTAAAAGTGCTTCTTTGATGCTTAAAGGTACTGCTATTAGTTTATCAAAGACCTTTTTTTAACTTTTATTTTATCAAATATTTGTGTACTAAATATTGCAGTGTTATTAGATTTGATGTTTCAACAATACTAACTACTATTTGGCCATTATTATTGTTTTATTATTTTATTAAAAATTAATATATAGGTCTATATATCTTCTTGGTTATTGCTGTAAATGTCTTAATTATATTGTTTTCAAAAGCATAAGAATCTGAACTAGGGACCCGAATTTTTGCACACCAAAATTATGACATTATCAAAATAAAGCAACTGCATAAATATTTTCATATTTTCTTATTTTCTGCTTGACTTTATATTTGTGGTATTTATGCATGACTCCATAACTTTGTATCTATATATTGCATTTTAGAGATAAATAGTTTTTGGACCCTTATGTCATATACTTTGAGGCTGTGCTTTTGTGTGCCCTCAGTAGTAGGGATCGTACACCACTTTTTGGGTAGTGTACTACTTCTTCGTTGGGACTTCCGCTTACTTTTAATGGTTTATGCGATAATAAATCACTCTTTGTCTTCAGCCACTTAATTTTGGATTCGTATTCATCTTTGTATTTACTGGCATAATAAGGGTCATTGTGGACTTCCTTTTTGCGAATAAGTATGGGGTTTTGCATTATGTTCTGTTTCCGTTTGAAAGTCTTCAAAATGGTGTATGCTATTTAGATTCTTATTATGACTCTATTAGTTGTCATTTTGTATGAAGGTTATATCTATATTTTGACAAAACTATATCCTTTGCTTGGTTTGGGCCTACTACATATTGGGATTATTATCACATTTTTGCTACTTTGTTTTTCTTGAAAACTATATTTTTTGCAGATGGAGAGAAATAAATCTTTCGCTTGGGTCTTGGGTTTAGAAGACCTCTCTCGTCGCTGGATCTTTTAAGACATTGAAATAAGCGGTTTTGTCTCGCATTAGGCTTATTGAACTATAACTTAGTTGCATTTGGAATTTTCGTTTTGAAAAATGTAATTTTTTTTCTTTGAAGTTTCCTTTGATGTCTTTGGAGACGAGATAATTATGTATCTTTTTGGGACTAGATACTCGGATATTTGCCTTTCTTGTTTGTGGTTTGTAGCTTAGCTGTACTTAGTGTCTTGCGAATTTGGGAAGTAATACTTGGATATTCGCCTTTCTTCCTTGTTAGGTTCGCGGCAATCACATTCCTTAAGGTTCGCTTTTGACGAATTTCGAGGGTGTGACACAAACGATTATTTAAATTTGTGAAGAAGTTTGTCTCTGCATCACCTTTTCAATATGAGAAGACTAGTTCTTCAAATTCTCACAATATTTAACAGATGAATTATGTGTTGAATTGTTTTCATTCCCCACAAGAGATAAAAAAGGACAATCTTTTCCGCTATTTACTTTTTTCAGTTTTTAAATTCCTTAGCAGTGAATACATCTGATCCAGATTTTTTATTGATTCTTTTGCGAATACATAGCAAGGAAAACATAACACATCATCTTTAGCAAGTGAATACTTTAACCAAGGAATTTTTTTAAACCAATGAGCATAAAATTGGCGTGAATAACTCTCTTGTCTAGGATATGGATAATGTGATTGAATATGTTGATATGGACCAAAATTAATACATGCTCTACGAATTTCATCTCTTTAGTTCACTGAATACTCCCAAATTTGAGGACCTAAACCCTGGTCACGCACTAAAGAACTTGTATCAATTGTCTCATTTTCAATCCTTGAACCATTACTATCCTACCTAAAATCAATTGGTTTTAAGATGATAAGTGATGATTGTTAACACTAACTGTCCTAACCCTTACCCCTTGAGATGGTTCACTACACCTTGAGTTGCGAAAAAGTCATACTAACCTTGTGGATAGTTTTCAATTTCTTAAAAATGGCAATAGAGACGTAGTTTTCAAAATTTCAATAAGCTTCGATCCACAACTGGTTAAGTGTTTCCTACTGCATTCCCTTTCTCCTGTTTTCTCATTATCAACACCTACACTCAATAATTATATGATTAACTAGAAGTGACATATTTTTAATACACTACAAGAAGCGTATTTAGACAAAATATGTAAAACTATACAGACCGTATTTTATTTTTGGGCTAAGATCATACAAAGGTTATTTGAACTGGAAGCTTACAAAATACTTTTAAAGTCTGTATGAATTCTAAATGTAACACTTTTCTTCCTATATTATTTACGCTCTAGGTCAAAGATTATAATTTTAATGCACGTGATATATCTTTTCCAAAGATTATTATGTTTACAGGCATCAAGTGTGCCCAAAATTTTGGTGATAGATAACGAGTTCAACTAGAAAAGGAACTTTTCAGCTTATTTTAAATATTATTGGGATTTGGTGAGGAAAAGAAAATGGAATTCCTAGAAAATAGTTTTTCTCAATGTTCGGAAGCAAAGAGAACTAGAAAGGAAAGGGAAAAGGGGGAATTCTTTAAGAAAAACTACATTGTGAGAAAGTATGTTTTTCACCCAAATAAGTGAGAAAAAGAAGGAAGGGAGAAAACTAGGCTCAAGTTTCCCTTCCGGTTCCCAACAACCCCACCCCTTTGCACCCTTTCCTATCCTCTCTACCCAAAGTAAGATTGAGCTTGGGTTTCATTACTTTTGTCTTTTCCTTATATTTTCCTAAGGAAGCCAAACAAGTTGAAGTTTTGCATTTCTTCTCCATTTCTTTTTCATTTTCCTTTATTAGAGAATACAATTTGATTATGTCAAAAATGATTCTGCTTATATGTCTCGCACCTAGCTCAACAGATTTGACACTCCTGTCTGTTAAAGGTATGGTTTCATGCTTTTCAATGTCACAATGAGATCGACAAGAAGCTAGATGATATACAAAATAAGAGAAATGAGACTACTTAAATACTTTTCTGGTAGAAAGTTTTAACACTTAAAAATTAGGTCGAGATATAAATTGACATCTCGAAACCTTACGTAAAGGCATTTTTATATGTGTGTGCAAGAGTATATATTCATATTCTCAACAACATCAATAAAGTTTGCAAATTAGAGAATGCTTGTATGAGACTTTCAAAGAACTTACCTTGAGTAATAAGTAATAGGAAAGGTTCCTTATATAGCCTATGCATTGGCCTTTTCGTGATAGCTAATGGACGTTCAACCACTCTTGTTGGAAGATTGCTAGATCGTGACAGAGACAAGACATGCAGATAGAGAACATCATGGCCTTCTTAGGTTGGCTGCCTGAATTTTTCCTTACCCTAGCTAGGTTTTCCACATTCATAACCATGAATTCCGAAACTAACATATATATATATAATATCTTGAATTAGTCTATTTAAATTATTTTTAAAATAAAATTTTATGTTTATTATCATGGTATTTGAGTTGGCCTTGGTTTAGTCATACTAATCCTTGTTCAACCTATTATTTTTCTAATGTTGCACGTTTCTCTACGTTTGAATTCTATAATGTAAATTTTGGAATATAACTACTTCGAACTTCGAATTTAACATTATTTTATTTCTTCTATTAGGTTGATGCGTTTCAACGGCTCATTCCAACTCCCTTTGAGTAAGTGAGCTCTTTTGAATAATCACGAGTTACAAATGTAAATAGAACAATATTAAATATTAAATACCAAATCAGAATATAAAATTTAGACTAATTCACCCAACACCAATGGAGTAAACCCTCACGTTTCTCATCACTTTTCCTTCATCCTTTGCAAGATCCAAACAGAGCCTTACGGTCATACGTGGGCATTACATGCAAAAAAGTATGCTAGTTGCGAGCACGTGCCTATTACGAGCCATAACAATACGTGAAATTCATAGTTAAAGGATAAACCCTTTAATTTTTTTGAAAAAACTTTTCTTTTCCTTTTCTCTTTTTTTTGTCAATTCTTTTTCCTTTTCCTGGGATCTTCATAAACCATTTTTTTTTGTTTGTGTAATGATTAAGTCCACGTGCTTCGAGAAAGGACCAGAAAATTCTTAATTCATTTGATCCCAGCCCAAAGTCTAATAATATACATATAGCTGTCACCATATTGGCTCTCTTAATTTTTGCATACAATATTCGGAAGAGTGACTATAGTCTACATGCAGGTTCAGGTTCTTTTTCTTTTTACTTTTCCACCTCTTTGATATATAGCGTCTATTAGACCATGCTGATTTTTTTTAACGGGGTAAATTTAAAAAATGGTCTTCATGTTTGCACTTTTTTTATTTTATTTTTATTATTTTAAAAGTAACACGCTTAGTCCTCAATATTAATATATATATTTTTCTTAATTTTATCTCTATTATTTTAAAGTGACACACTTAATTAGTCCTTAAAGTTTGCAAAAAAAATCAATTTAATTCTCAATGTTTTTACTTCTTTTTCAATTTAGTCCCCAAATTTAATGTATTGATCGTAATTGAAATCTCACATGAAGGCTCTAAATTGAAACTTTTTTTTAAAGTTTGGAGATAAGTGCATCACTTTTAAAAGAAAGAGATGAAATTGAAAACAAATATAAACATTGGAGACTAAATTAAATTTTTTTGCAATCTTTAGAGGCGAAGCGTGTCACTTTTGAAAGAATGAAGACAAAATTAAAACAAAGTGTAAAACATTGGGAACCATCTTTGAAATTTGTCCTTCCTAAATCAATAGCTCTTTTATATGTGTATCAATAATAATACGAATGAAACAAAATTAAAAACATGTAAGAATTCATTAAGCATTAATATTCATTAAGCACTTCATTAAATGCTTATCTTAAGAGTTTATTAAATGATCCAAACTTTTCCTCTTCATATTCTTGTTATTAATTAATCTCATTAGTTACCATTAATTAAACTCATTAGTTGGCAATTAATATATTTATGATAAGAGTTCATTAATTGATCTAAACTCTTCATCTTCATATTCTTGTCATTAATTGAACTTATTAGTTCATTAATTACCTAACGAGTGGTAGCTCTTCACATTCTTGATGGGAGAATGTCTATATATAGTGAGTTTTGGTCCCTAAGCTCAATCACTCATTTTTTTAAATATACACCATCACTTTAGAGTGTTTTGAGAGCTTAGAAGTGCTAAAACTAAAGTGAAAAATTCATAGTCGATCACGTTAGCAATGGTTGGAGGTACACTTTCAGTTCCTTTCGTTTCCGCATATATGTTTATTGATCTTTGTGTTTCTTTTAATGTTAAAAACATGTTGGGATCAAATATATTTCAGTTATCATTTGGTATTAGAGCATGCCCTACCTCTGTCTTGCTTATTTTCTCCTTACATAAAACTCTATGTTTTGGCTCTTCTAATACATGTTCTTTGACGGGCGAGGGATGCACTTTTGTTATTATGCTTTCCTCTGCTTGTGTTTGTGTATAGAGTTATTGGAGGTTTGATTAAGTTCGGGGAAGATGACATAAAGGGCTTCATGATTTAGGAGGATGTATATCCTCATAAGTAGAAAGCAACTTGCCTCTGTTAATGCTTCCCAATTACAGATACAAAAGTTGAATGCATGTACTCCATGATAAATGGTTTGCAAGTTTGGCTATTTTGATACATCTATATTATCTGCTATATTCTTCAAAGTTTTTCTTTAGAAATATAGATTCATCCCATAGTTAACAAAATGAACCATAGATGCAGTTGATATGCCAAGACCCATTATTAACTGTATTAATGTTACTTTTGGTTTAACAACTTTTAGAATCAAATTAGAATTGATCTCTTTATATAATGATTGATGGATTTGACTATGTTGTCTACTTCATTTAGTCCATAAGATTTCAATATCATATAATGGAATCAATGTGTTTATGTCACTTTTACAGAATCATATAGTGGAACGTGATTATGAATTCAGGAGGGTTTTGGAAAATCAAATTTTATATTAAATGAGGAAAACATTTTTTTAAAAAAAAATTGCATTTAGATGTTTCAATCAAGGTTCTCTATTTTTCCAGTTGACATGGACTTGAGTGGAAAAGTTTACTTGGTTGATCAATTTGATGCTCCATGTCATGAAATCTCTTTTTCTTATCAGAGGATATTATATATCCTCACTTAATTTTTATGCAATTTATTGTTCCCGTATTAAATTTCATGTTTAATTATGCAATTTTGGTATAATGCTCATATTATGCATGAATATTATGTTATTAATTTATGCATAATATAATGTTTATTTATGCATAGAATTAAATTAAGTGCATAATATAATGTTTAATTATACAATTTTGTGTTTTATTTATGAAAAATTATGTTTGTATAATCTAACATATTATTTAGTTTTAGATATTGGTAGATAATGTAAAATTAAGGTTATTCTTATAAAACTTAATTTTATGTACAATATTTTATAATTTTAATTAATTAGGGATTAGCCACAACATCTTTAATTAACTAAAATTATATATTAAGATTTATTTGGGATCACATAAAGAATTAAATATACTATTGTGATTAATTATACTTAATATAATAAATATTATCCCACATGAATTTTTATTATATTTATATAATTAATTAGGATAAAATGTCAGATTATTTTCATAATTTACCCACAGGAATTATGAATTGGTACATAATTTGATAGTTTTATCTTAAAGTAATATTTTTGGATAGAAAATTTAATTATTTTCATAATGTATCCAAAAACTATGAAATTAAGTTCATCATAAAGATCAAATGGATCTACTTGAATTAAGTCCACAGGCAATTTTTATGTCACTAGATTCATTTTTGTATGTTTGCATTGGTAATACATGCAATTTAGACTAATAGGCCTCAACTTTTGACATAAGCTTTTGGATTGTATATAGCTTCTCAACCTGCTAATTTCTCTGATATCCGATGTGACATTCCCGAACTTAGGAGTGATAATCCGACGTCGTTTGTTTGTTATGAATCTAATATGGTTAATGTTAATATCAACACTTGGTGGATTGATTCTGGATCAACAATCCATATTGCAAACTCTTTAGAGGGTATGCAACACCTAAGGAAGCCAGTGGGCAATGAGCAAAGCATCTTATCAGGCAACAAGATGGGCTCACATGTGGAGGCTATTGGAACTTGCATTTTAACTTTAAGTAGTGGTTTTGTTTTAAAGTTAGAAAGAACATTTTATGTACCAAGTTTCTCACGAAACTTGATTTCTGTCTCTAGACTCGTACCATTAGGATATTCATTCACTTTTAAAAACACATCATTAAGTTTATTTTATAATTCTGATTGTGTTAGGAATGGTATTTTGTCTGATGGTCTTTATCGTATTTCTTTACAAAATGAGACCACTTATAATACGATGCATGTTCACACTGGTACTAAGCGGTGTAATATTAACGGGGATTCCTCTATGTTATGGCACTAGAGATTAAGACATATCTCCATAGAGAGAATTAAAATATTAGTAAAAGATGGGGTCCTTAATACTCTAAATTTTACTGATTTTGAGACTTGTATGGACTGCATTAAGGGCAAGCAGACCAACATGTCTAAGAAATGTGCTAATAGAAGTTTAGACATATTAGAAATCATTCATACTGATATATGTTGTCTAGACATGGACGCACATGGTCATAAATATTTTGTCACCTTTATTGATGATCACTCTCGATATATGTATATTTATTTGCTTCATAACAAAAATGAAGCATTGGATGCCTTCAAAGTCTTTAAAGCTGAAGTTGAGAACCAATGCGAAAAACAAATAAAGATTGTGAGATCAGATAGAGGTGGAGAATATTATGATAGATACACTGAGAATGGACAAACACCTGGTCCTTTTGCCAAGTTTCTTCAAGAACATAGGATCATTACCCAATACACTATGCCTGGTTCTCTGGACCAAAATGGAGTTGCAGAAAAAAGAAACCGAACATTATTGGACATGGTGCGGAGTATGCTTAGCAACTCCAATCTTCCTAAATCCTTGTGGACTGAAGCACTAAAGACGACTGTGTATATATTAAACCGAGTTCCAACCAAGGATGTCTCAAAAACACCTTTTGAATTATGGAAAGGTTGAAAACCAAGTTTGCGACATATGCGCATTTGGGGATGTCTGTCTGAGGTGGGGCTTTTAACCCACAAGAGAAAAAACTGGACCCAAGGACCATTAGTGGGTATTTCGTTGGATATGCCGAACGGTCTAAATGTTATAGATTTTATTGTCCATCTCACACTACTAGGATTGTGGAATCAAGAAACGCCAAGTTTCTTGAGAATGACTTGATTAATAGGAGCGATCGATTCAGGAACTTAGTTTCTGCACATGATCATACAAAGTCTCAATCTTCCACTTTGGGTCACAGATTGGTTATAATTCATAGTACCCCTCAAGTACAAACTGGTATTGAACAACCAATCATTGAGGTTCCACAAGCTATTCATTTAGATCAAGTTGTTCAAGAATTACTTGTAGCTCCTAAGCAACAAGTTGAACCACAAGCTTCTCAGGGCGATGAGGGTACAACATTAAGAAGATCCACTAGAGAGAAAAGATCAGCAATTCCTAGTGATTTTATAGTATATCTACAAGAGTCTGACTACAGTATAGGAGCCAAAAACGATCTTGAAACCTTTTTACAAGCCATAAGTTGCAAAGAGTCAAATTTATGGCATGATGCCATGAAAGATGAGATGAATTCCATGAAGAGCAACGAAGTCTGGGATCTTGTAGAGTTTCCTAATGGGGCAAAAGCCATTGGTTGTAAGTAGATATTTAAGATTAAGAATGATTCATTAGGCAACATTGAGAGATACAAAGCGAGACTCGTTGCTAAGGGATTTACTAAAAAAGATTGAATTGATTACACAGAGACTTTCTCTCTTGTATCTAAGAAAGATTCGCTTCGTATTATTTTGGCATTAGTTGCTCATTTTGACCTTGAGTTTCAACAAATGGATGTAAAAATTGCTTTTCTTAATGGTGATCTAGAGGATGAGGTTTATATGAAACAGCTTGAAGGTTTCTCTTCTAGTGATGGTGAGCACTTGGTTTGCAAGCTTAAGAAATCCATATATGGATTAGAACAAGCCTCCCATCAGTGGTATTTTAAATTTCATGGTGTAATTTCTCCATTCGGATTTGTTGAAAATCCTATGGATCAATGTATATACCAGAAGGTCAATGGGAGTAGAATATGTTTTCTTGTTTTATACGTGGACGATATTTTGCTTGCAACCAACAATAAGGGTTTTCTGCATGAGGTGAAACAATTTATCTCTCAAAATTTTGATATGAAAGATATAGGCGAAACATCTTATGTCATTGGCATTAAGATCCATAGAGATAAACCTTGAGGTGTTTTAGGTCTATCACAAGAAACCTATATCAATAAGGTTTTAGATAGATTTCAGATGAAAGATTGTTCACCAAGTGTTGCTCCTATTGTAAAGGGTGATAGGTTCAATTTAAACCAATGTCCCAAGAACGATTTTGAGAGAGAATCAATGAAAAACATCCCATATTCTTCTGTTGTCGGAAGCCTTATGTATGCTTAGGTTTGCACTAGACCTGATATTGCATTTGTTGTAAGGATGCTAGGGAAATATCAGAGTAACCCAGGTATAGACCACTGGAGAGCTGCAAAGAAAGTTATAAGATATCTATAAGGAACCAAAAACTATATGCTTATGTATAGACAAACAGACAATTTGGAAGTGATCGGCTATTCAGATTCAGACTTTGCTGGCTGTGTTGATTCTCACAAATCAACATTTGGGTACATTTTCATGATGGTTAGTAGAGCTGTTTTATCTGGAGAAGTGTTAAGCAGACCTTAACTGCTACTTCTACTATGGAAGCCGAGTTTGTCTCCTATTTTGAGGCCACTTCACATGGTGTATGGCTTAAGAATTTCATTTCAGGGCTTAGAATTATGGATTCCATTTCTAGGCCATTGAGAATTTTTTGCGATAATTCAACTGTTGTTTTTATGGCCAAGAATAACAAGAGTGGGAGTCGAAGTAAACACATCGACATTAAGTATTTGGCCATAAGAGAACGTGTAAAAGAAAAGAAAGTGGTCATTGAGCATATTAGCACTGAGTTAATGATCGCTGATCCGTTGACTAAGGGCATGCCACCATTGAAATTCAAGGATCATGTAGAGAAAATGGGACTTGGTTCTACTTTGTAATTGTATACATAAAGTTTCTTAATGAAACTTTTATATATTGTGATATTTTCTCAGATTCATGAGCGCCTTAATTTATTTGAGAAAATATTTATATTGGACCAGAATAAAGATAGGGTTTATTCATTAAGTATGGTTACCACATTAAGAAATTTTCTTGAGGAACCAAATGCATTGTAATTCATGGAAAGTAATACTCGTTATTAGAGGACTTATAGCCATGATTCATGTATTTATTTCTTAAGAAAGATAGTCAATGAGATTAAGTTAAGAATCCGGTTTACGTTTGGACCAAGTGGGAGAATGTAAGAATTCATTAAGCATTAATATTCATTAAGCACTTCATTAAATGCTTATCTTAAGAGTTTATTAAATGGTCCAAACTCTTCCTCTTCATATTCTTATTATTAATTAATCTCATTAGTTACCATTAATTAAACTCATTAGTTGGCAATTAATATATTTATGATAAGATTTCATTAATTGATCCAAACTCTTCATCTTCATATTCTTGCCATTAATTGAACTCATTAGTTCATTAATTGCCTAAAGAGTGGTAACTCTTCACATTCTTGATGGGAGAATGTCTATATATAGTGGGTTTTGGTCCCTAAACTCAATTACTCATTTTTTAAAATATACACCATCACTCTAGAGTGTTTTGAGAGCTTAGAAGTGCTAAAACTAAAGTGAGAAATCCATAGTCGATCACATTAGCAATGGCTGGAGGTACGCTTTCAGTTCCTTTCGTTTCCGTATATATGTTTATTGATCTTTGTATTTCTTTTAATGTTACAAACATGTTGAGATCAAATATATTTCAGTTATCAAAACATATATCTATGAATTACTGCAAATATATTTATTTGTTTTTACGCTTCTTTTCATGCTCTTCTACAAATATTTCATGCTATTCAGTTGTTTCATATTTTTTGTTGCATGGTCTTCCATTATCTATTTGTGACCTTGAAAAAATTCATGACTAATTTAAAAACCTATCAACTAAAATATATGGGGATAAAGTTGCTCCATATTTTGTTTTAAGGGGGAGAGGGAGTGGGAGATACGACGATAGGCACCGAAGACTAGGGTGTGCACTCATAAAACAAAAGTGTACAATATAATATTTTTTTCAAAAAAAACCAAAAAAAAAGGAAAAGAAATGTTTTTTTTTCAAGTTGAAGGTATGCACAAGAACACCCTCTTTACAACATAGGTCTACCACTGTACAACGGTAAAAGATATTTGACTGCGCCATTGTACGATCAATAATAAGCGATAAAATAAAGCAAGAACAATTTAATTGGTTAAAATTCCTCTTTGACCACGCGAATGGCTACTCAAGAATTGTCCATGGGGAATTGGGATTGTCGCAAAGAATTGCAAACACAAATAAAAGAATGTAAAGAACTTATTGTGAGGCTAAAACTAAATAACGGGAAAAATAAAGAGTGACTAATGACAAACTCTTACTCTAGCACAACTCGAAACTTTGAGATGTATAAATGGGGGAAAGCTGATTTGAGATGGTAGGTCACCTAAGTTACTATTCTTTGTGGATGCGGGTTTAAGCCAACTAAGCACGAAAGAGTAGACTAAAAACTCTAATCATATGTGTTAAGATAATTGAGGGGTATTACACCATAACCTATCTCTAAGGCATAGATTATTATTCACCTGACCTAAATTAACTAACTCAATTTAACCCTAAAATTCTAATTGAACTCAATAAGCATAGGTTATTGCAATGGATTACCTATCTCAATTAAATCCAATTATTAATTAGGGGATTTATTCCTATTTCATACCCTAAGAATCTACAAGATTCAGTGGCAAAAATAATGGGATTTCTTGAAGTATGAAGCTATAACTACAAGTATACAGATGGTAAATCAAGAAAATTCAAACACATAGTCCCAGTATGAATCAATGAATTAAACCCAAATCCCAACATAAAATCAAGTAAATAGCTAGTTAGCACCCCGAATCATGGGTGTTTAGTGTGAATATACAGCAAAAAAAGCCAAAAACAAAGTAAAAAGATGAAGTTCAAGAGGGCTCATGGATAGGTGATAAGAAATATAAGGATTGAAGAGTATTGAATCCTCTTTTGCTTTGATCTTGTGTTGTTCTTGCTTTAGAGGGATTTTGATGTACTTCTTGATGTGCTAGGGCTTCAGAAATTAGGCAAAAGTCCTCCCCTGAACGTGTAGGAGGCTATTTATAGGTTAAAAATTGGTCAAAGTCAGGTTTTGATGGTCCTAGAAGTTACATCACCGCGCCCGATCAATTGAGAATAAGCGCGATTGATCGGGAAAACAAATCTTCAAATCAGCACTCTGCCCGATCGATCGGGTAGAACCCTTTTTGTGCGCAGTGAATTTCCAACCTCGATTTTCTGAGCGTCCGACCTCTGATTTTGACACAGTTTGTTGCATTGGAACCAAGGGCGGAGCGACATGGCTCTTAGTGTATGCAAATGCATACACTGGAATATCCCAGGGATATTTTAGTAATTGTAGATATGTTAAAAAAAATAGCACCAAATTTTTCTCAGCATACTGATTCACACTATCAAAGTTTTACCAAAACAAAAGTCAAAGCTCAATCTCAAGGAAAATCAAATCCCTACCTACGGTATCCCGACCCCCACCCCATGGCCCTCCCAAGCCCCCTTCCATTGGCGATCTCCCTTTCCCACGCCGATGACTCTTTCCACCGGCGACAATGTGAGAAATTCTATTTAGTGTTACTTGTTTAATATCTTTTATGTATAATTATAGATGTTTATTACCTCTAGTTTTAGTTAATATTAGTTTTAACTATTAGATTTTTTATTTTTTTATTTGTAATTTTAGTTGTTTATTAATTTCTAAATCTAATTACAATTTTTTTAAAGGTTTTAGTTGTTCATAAATTTTTATTTTTGGTTATAGTTGTTTATTTATTATTATTATTTTTGTTTTAGTTATAGACATAGTTTTTTATATATCATCAATTTCAATTATAATTGTTTTTATTTTAAGTTATTAATTTTAGTTATAGTGGTTTAACATTACTTTTTATTATTTTTTATATGATAGCACCCGATTTTTTAACAGATTGAACTAAGTATGAACTTTCTTTTCTATGCTTTGTGCCATTTACAGTTCCGTTCTCATCTGAACTAATTTGTCTCTTTACTTTACTGTTTCACTCGCTCCTTTGTCTCTCTTCGTCAGTGGACTTGAACCTCTAATTTCTTAAGGTAGCTTGTTCCATTTTTCTCAATTCATCCAACTTATGCCTGTTGGAGGATGCTCCATATTTCAATTCATCCAACTCATGTCCGAGGGGAATCATGCTTTAAAAACTCTGTGTGCTATAATGTGTTTAAATTAAGTATCGATCTATACATAGATGAGTATTCCTGACTCCCGGTTACTGACTATATCATTGTAGTGCCATCGCTGATGTCCGATGCCTGGCTCTGCCCTTGACTAGAACTGTATTGATGTGTAGAATATCATGGTATGTTTGTTTTCATAAATCGAGTACACATTCATGTTTAGTTTCTAATTCTTCATCACCTATTGTCATGTCTTTCGATTACACTTGATTTCACTCTTTTTACATTCAATTTGTTTCTCATTTGCTTTGAACCTACATTGCACTAAAATATGCAAGAATTATCAAATTTTCATCAATTCAAGTATGTAATGCATGCAAAAAGAAGGATTTTAGGAACAAAAAATTTGACTCATCAACACCCCCCAAACCTACTCTTTGTTTGTACTCAAGCAAAACTATACCAAAACATATTGTCATGTCATTCAAGAATTCACCTATGAGGTCAACAAGCATGCATTTAGACAATTAAGAATAAAAAGAGACCTTTATTCACTTTTATATTCAAACTACTGCTCTTTGGGAGGTATTATCCATTCTTCCAGCAAAAAAATCCTAAGAAAATAAGCTAAGCACATTTAAGTTCATACCAACTCTTAATTTTTAAAGATAATTAACTAGGATAACCTTAATTGTCATGCCCTATCACATTCATGGCTCCTAATTAGACCTTTACCTTATGTTATTCAAACATGATAGTACACAGAAACGAGTCATAATATCTCTTTTTTCCATGTGCTATGTTCTTTAAGGCTTTCTCAGTACCCCGTGTAGCGGGCTTTGGGGTCAACAATTCCAACCGAAAATGACTTAGGTTGTTAGGCTTTGAAAGGCCCTATGCGTACCTTACTTGCCTGAAGTACCGAGACTCAAAACCCTCATACTCTAGGCATATATCCAAGGACATTGGTGCTTAGAAATTTATTGCACAACAAATAGGACCAACACCATTTTTCATTTTTTTTCCATATATCCTTTTTTTTTCTTTCTCTTTGCATTTCTTCTTCTTTTATTATTTTTTTCATTGTCCCATAACAATATCAAAGGCTTTAGGCAGAGTCATAAGAACAAATTATATGAGGGGCACTCTTATCTCAAATTTCCACATCAACATCTAATCAATTAAGAAGTAAGAAGAACGACAAAACTCACTTACAAAGACAAAAATGCCAAAATTCTATCTAGTACGCTCCTAAAGAGGATTTTTGCACTATTATATACTCTAGAAAAGAGGTTCACAATATATTTCAATCCTCTCGTACACGCAAGTTAACTTCACAAGATAATTCTCGAAAGGATACAAATAATACGCTCGAAATAGCTTACTAAAAAAAATTCAAGCATAAAAACAATACTCCATAAATGAGAATGAACAAATGTTATACCCCACACCTCCAAACCTAAACGTTGATTGCCCTCATACAAATAAACTCAAAGCACATTAGGGGTATACAGGAGGAGTAAAAGAGTATATAAAGAGACAACCTAATAAATTATGTATCAATAGGGTGCTAAGCAACAATGTAAGCATATGACTGTCATCATAATCAGGGTCCTGCAACATAAATCTCCAAAAACTAAGTGAAAGCATGACATAATGACAGATAACTGAAAAAAAAGAGAAAGAAGGAACACAAGGGCCTAAAATCTCTATCTGTTTTATTTTTCTAATAAAAATAAATAAGTACTAAAGAGAGACTAAAATAAACTAAAATAAAAAAACCTAGGTTGCCTACTAGGAGTGTTGAGTTTTACGCCCTAACAAAGCTGTAATACCCTGATCCCTCATGAGACTAGAGCCCCGATCCAAATCCTGAGGTCATGGAAAATGAGGAGAAACGGACAGAGTCTCCCCTATATTTAGGCCTATCTAAATCTTGCACTCAGAAGAAATGAACCACAAGGACAATATATGACATTCATTTCATAACTTTCCAAGCTACTAGGGCCATCCAAGCCCTCCTACTAGCAAGATAAAACATACAAGTATGCATTCTTATAAGCTATTGAAATTCTATGTTATAAAACCATTTATTTTACCACTCTAATTTTATCTACCTTACTTTCTTATATTTTAAATCCTTCAACCATGCTCCCTTTGAACCATACAGGCAAGCAAATTAGCCAAGTAATAAAGTAAAGCTTCTAAATTATTACATGTCGTACAATCTACAACTTAACTTTAACTCCATACAATCCAACCAAATCAATAACTTAAACTTTGATACATCTATACAACAACTTAATACGTACAAGGTTACACAACCACAAATTGAAATACAAATACACAGCATCACGCAAGACATTCAACTTCCGCTACGAGCAACCAAAGTAATCCACAATGTTTTTCTACTTCTCAGAGATAATCTTGGTGTTTCTTGCAAAATTTGTTAGAAAGAGGAATAAGCAAACACAGTTGCTCAGTAAGGGAGGGAAACAATTATCTGGGGAAGCTTTTGAAAGCATTTCGTGTTTTGCATGAAGGACATTCAGTAATAAAGTTAACTAATACATTGAAGGAATACAAGAAATAATCAGAGAACATTAAATACTTTATAAAACGTAAAAGAAGCTTTTACCTGAGAGCTTAAAGATTCTACTAATGAAACAATGCTACCTAAACACTTGAAGACAAATACAATTTCACACAACTCTCCAAGGACATAAGGTCCAAGTGAGAGTGACATTAGATAACCGCATGGTCCACAATAGAATAAAGACAGTCAACTCAGGTAAAACAAAGTCCACATAACAACAATAGCAATAAAGACAATTAACTCAAGTAAGATATGGTCAAGCTTGACACCACTTACAAGATCACGAACGAGCTCGTGGTAGTCATGTCAATACACCGACGACATTGGTCATCCGGAGTGACACGACGCTACCAATCACTTCCGATGCCAAGGTAGTCATGCCAATACACCGATGACATCGGTCGTCCGAAATGTCATGACGCTACCTGGCCATGGTAGTCATGTCAATACACCGATGACATCGGCCACCTGGAGTGTCATGACGCTACCATGATCCACTAAATACAAGCATGCTATATCGATTGGCAACCAATTCCACATAACCACAAACCAACCAAACTCATACCATACAAACACCTTACGATCCTATTAAACACTAAGTAAAGCCACTTTAATCTATCACACCCACATAGCATGCAAAAGCTCATTTACCTTCAAACCTTGCATATAGGCAATCATAACTCAAATAACCATCACATATAACACAACAAGTAGTATTCCAAGCCAATTATAGCAATAGACTTAACTATATGACTTTACCCCTCAGCTCACTAACTCAATTCAATGCACATACGAAATACGAGTCACATAATCCATAAACCAACTATCCCACACTTCTAAATACACTTTATGACACAATCTAGTACCACGACAACCTACTTCCGACAATGTATAACACAAAAGCCCCAGAAGCTCTGAGGTCACTTTGAACTATGACTACCCAAACCAACCCTCCGGTCAATGCCATAATTGCAATTTAAGCACCACCACATATAATAAACACTATCCATGATACTCAAACATACCCGGTAGACCAAATTTCGTTAAGCCTCTTTGGAACCCAAGCCAATTATGCAAGTTTATTCAAATTTATTTCAATCTAAACACATTTAGTCACTAACCTAGGTTCATTAGTACCCATAGCATCTTTAGATAACATAGAATCAAGCTCATAGCACAAAATTAATCAAAATCCTTAAAAGTTACTATTCATTATCCTCTTTAAGATGACCCTTTGCAAAAATCCAATAACCAAGCCATTATACTACACAAATCAAGTCTCTATAGCATGTGGACACTACTTGATACAAGATTCAAGCATATTATAGGCATAGAACAACAAATCTAAGAATACAAAAACTATGGCATAAACTTGAAAACATGCAATATGCTAAATCCCTCACCAAATTGAGGCTAAAAAAGGTTGATGAAGACTTGTGGATGGCTCAAGAACTTCTCCCAGCAAGCTCAAGGATCAACTTTGAAAATGAAAGATTTTTCTTAGTTTTTTCTTCTTTTTCTTCCTAGGGCCGATTTTGGCCTTGGCATTTTTTGGTGTTTTTATTTTGTTATTTTGTATGTATATATGTGTATCTAGGTAGATATAAGTTGGGTCATGGGTTTGGTTTAAAAGAAATGGGTTTAGTTGGGTTATTTTGGCTAAAATGGCTCTTGATGGTTACTATTTATGCAGGTCCAAATACAATTTTTATTTCACTCTTTCTGATATGATATGCACGTAATTATATTTTTCTAATGCCTCATATAAGTCAGGTAACATGAGAAAAATGCAAATTCGGAAAAATAAAACAGTCAAAAAACATAGTGAATAGTAACTACCTTATAATACATTAAGAATCACATAAATCACATTCCGGAAACACAATACAAATAAATTTCGGTGCACGTAATCATAAAATGATCCAAGTAAGTTAATTGTATGAGTAGAAAAATTTAATAAAATAGTTGAAAGTGTCCCCTACTTTGGAGTTTATTTTTTTGTAAAACAATGAAAAGTATCTTTTGAACACAAGAAATTAATTCAATTAATATACATATTAAAATAGTATGATTCTCTTTTTATAAAAATTAAAATTAAGTATAGCATGCATATTTAATGTGAAGTAGGAATTTAAATAATTAAAGACATATGAATGCACATAAAAGACACTAAATAGTAAATGCACTTGAATGCGGGTCTAGGATCTCACAAAAACACTCTTAAAGTTCTTTTGCTCATTCAACCGAATTAGTAGATTAGTCATTTTTTGGGAAAGACAAGAGCACAAACATCAATATTCCTAGGATATCTTTTTTTGACTAAATTCTTGTGTTTTATAGGCAGTGTTGTGTAAAAATATAATGTATAATTATAACACTAAAATCTTATTTCTTGGTTTTGTAAAACAGTTTTCTAGAACAATTTTCAAAAATAATTTTTAAGAACAAAAGAACAAAAAATCTGTTTGATTAGAATTATTCTCTAAACAAGTTTTCAAAATGAAGATACCCTTATAATTATATGAATTATTTTATTTTATTTTATCGAACTATAATTTTTTTAGTAAATTAAACTAATTAATTTAGATTAATAATTTTAATTATAAATTAATAAATAAATAAGTAATGAATTAATTAATGATTACATATTCAATTAATTTAATTTTAATTAAAATTATTAATTTATAATTTAAGGATTTTAAAATATGTAATAAATTAATTTAATTAAAATTTTAATTTATAAAATAATAAATTACTTAATAAAAATTTATTGAAAATAAAAAATATTGTTTATTATAATTTATTAACATAAAGTTAAATCTATAATTTATTAGTTTTTATTAATTAATTAGTTTTTTATTAATTAAAAATATATTAATTATTGATTAAATAATTTATTTATTAAATTAAATTAATTTAATAATTACGAATCTAATTTATCTTTTTAATTATTATTAATAGTTAATTTTAAATGTGTATAAGGGTTGGGATAGAAGGGAGTTGTTGTGGCTAGAGAAGAAACATGAAAACATATAAAATGTGTTTTTGTTTTCTTATTTTTGAGAACTGATTTCTCAAAACAGTTTTTGAAAATAATCACCAAAAACAACTTATGCCAAATAAGATTTTTTTTATTTGTCTCTTTTCAAAGATAAAAAAAATAGTCTTTGAAAATACTTCCAAACAGCCATAAAATGTGTTTTTGTTTTCTTGTTCTTGAAATTAGATTTGTCAAAATAATTTTTGAAAACAATCACCGAAAATAACTCGTGGTAAACAATTTTATTTTATTTTTGTTTTTTCTTTTTTAAAAACACTTCCAAACAGCCCCTAAATTTTAGTTGCAAAGAAAATTCAAAACAATAAGGGTTAAAATAAAGCAGGTATCATATATCCTTACTTCAAAAACATACTAAAAGTGTTCGACATTCCAAAAACAGTCCCTAAATATGTGGCAAGAAAAATGGAGTCTCTCCTATTTCTTATTTTTAGTACAATGAAGGCTTCAAATTGTATACCAAACTTCCAATTTTTTATTAGGCTGTCTTTAGTAGAGTCTCTAAAATAGAGACTCTACTATCGTATAATTATTACGTTATATAGTTCATTTGGTGAAACAAAAATTTATAAAATAGAGATTAAAATCACCAAAAGTGGAACCGAATTTCTAAAAAGTACAGAGTTTTTAAAAATATTAACAAATTTGTTAATATTTTTAGAGACTCTGTACTTTTTAAAAATCTAGTCCCACTTTTGATGATTTTAATATCTACTTTATAAATTTTTATTTCACTAAATAAATTATATTACATAATAATTATACGATAATAGAGTTTCTAAAATAAAAACTTTACTAAGGACAGCCTTAGACGTTACCACTCTTCACTCCAACTCTAGGCATTAATGGGAGTCTATCCTTTAGATCAACATAACAATAGCATGATAAAAAACATATGGCCACATTCTCTGTCATAATAACAGAGCCATAAATAACTAAGTCGCCTTCTTTGACTTCCTTTTTTTTTTTTTTTTTTTTGGGTCTACTTGGAGGGGTTTTTTTTTTGGTCAATTATGTGGAGGTGACTTGTCAATTTTCGTGGTCATTTCTTTTACAAAAAAAACAAAAAAAGGCTAGTTCATTTCCAGCAACGCACCAACTCGAGTCCTCACTATTCTCTACTGTGTCCGCGCAACACCCTATATTTCCTCCACCTCTTTCTCTCTACATTTTCACAAAAAGTTCTCTCCATTTCTCTCTCTATTACAAGTTGAGCTGTACAAAGCCGTCGTTTCCGCAACCAAGCTCCTTCTTTCTCTTACATTTTCTCCTCTGATCAGGTCAGTGGTTAGGGTTTCAATCTATACATACATAACTATATATATATATATATATATATGTATGCATGTATGTATGTATGTATGTTGGAATTGAGCGTATATGCAAGTAAATTTAACTGGACTAGTCAACTTTGATGACTACAGTTGTGTCAGATCTGATGCAGTTAAAGTTCGAATTTTGATTAACTTTTTTGCAAAGTTTAAGTTATTTAATTTCGTAATTGTTGATTCTATTCATGAACTTAATTTAATTTCGTAATTTTTGGTTCTGTTCTGTTGAAAATAATGATTTTTATAAGTTATTTGTTGTTTAATAGTGAGTAAATTGTGAAGATAAGGCTTTAATTGGGGAGATTTAGTCTGAAAATGGCGAGTAGACTGAAGGAAGATGAGAAAAATGAAAGAACTATACGGAATCTGCTTAAGCTGCCTGAAAATCGGAGGTGTATCAACTGTAACAGCTTGGTAAGTTGCTGTAACTTCATCACTTCTCTATTTCTGTGATTTTTTTTAAAAATATTTTTTGTGTTTATTGTTAATTGCATTTTATTTGGTGGGGTAAATTGTGCCACTGACAACTGACTTATATGTAGTTTCATATCCCTGACTAAGAATTTTTTCGTTTTAAGTGGCCCTCTAAAATTTGTATGTGTTTCAAATATGTCATTTCGTCTAATTTTAAAGTTTGTTTTTCAGTTTAAAGGAAAAATGGCATTATCCTTAAGTTTCTAATTACTGAGGTGGTGCTCAGTTCGTTTCTTTTAAAATAAAAATTGGATGGAATGGTTGATTAGAAACAAATGTAAAGTTTATTAGGTGATTTGGAATGGAAATAAAGTTTAGTGGGTGACTTTAAATTTCAAACAAGTTTTATGGCCAGAGGCCAATTTACACTTATTTGGTGTTGGAGTGATCTCTATATATAATTATTAATTCAATGTTGGATTTAATGTGCAATAGTTCAAACTTTTTGTTGATAATTTTGCATCTCTCTTGGAGAATTGAAATTTGGGATGGTAGTCTTGTGGAATATTAAGGGTTGATAAAAAGGGTATTGTGTGTTCAAGTGCTCGTTTGTTAAATACTGGCATGTGAGGCTCGTTTGAATTTAGTGTGTGGGTAGAGGGCATGATTCTGTATTAACTACTGCGATGAGTTTCTTTGTGATGGACGGAAGGTTAATTAATAATAGTTGCAATCCATTACGTGAAAGTGGAATAACTTTAATTGCACGTGGTTGTTATCTTCAGTTCGTACTAGCTTCTTTATTTATTTAAATGGGTTTCATCATAATGAAGGTCTTGTACTTAAAAGGAAATTACTTAGAAAACCTTTGAGTTTTGAGGTCATTACTAAAAAGAAGTATATTCTCCACAACTTTTGGATGATAGCTTTTGAGAATTCAACTTAAAGTGAATAAAAGTGTGTGGGACTTCAAACTGATATTTCACATGATTTTTGGACTACATTCTTGTGTTGGAGAGTCTAATTTGGAAATGAAAAACATAAACGGTGATCTGGGAGGGTATTATCTGGCTTGTGTTAATTTTCTTTTGTTTTGATTTTCTCGGTCTTGTTTCAAACGGGGCATACTTCTTTCCATGTGTTCTTTTTTGGGTGGGTCATTATGCAAAGCTAATTATCCATTTTGCTATTTCTTGGGACGAAGTAGTAAATTCACTTGGTTTTATTATCATTCATTTGCATATGTAAATTCAAGAAACAAGAGTCTCGATGTACTTGGAAGAATCTATGTAATACAAGTCTGTCTACCTTTGGAGTAAAGCATTCATTATCCACGATTGTAATTAGAGTTGGCATATGGGCCAGCCCGGCACGGCCCGATCGAGTCATGGGTTGAAAAAATTGAGTCTGGCTCGATACAAATGTTTAGTGGGCTGAGTTGGGCTGGGCTAATTTCTCAGAATATAGGACCCTGTGCGGCCTATGAGCCCGTTACCATGCGTCACGAGCTGACTGGCCCAGCCAGCCCATTTTTTTTTTATAATTAGTATATTTTGAGTATATATATAAATATTAAACAAACTAATGGGGGTACTTGGATAGTTGAATTAATAATTAAAAAAAATAAAACTTAAACTTAATTTTTTCAAGACAAAAGTCAATTTAAAGATTAGCCAGACACAAGTGGATTGATAATATTAACATCAATGATAAAACATTACTTAACAAACTACAAGTTCATGAGACTGAGATACGAGTACATTAGTAATATAAATATAAAAATAAAACATTACGCAAACGCTTGAGAAAAGCTAGTGGAGAAGTTCTCCATTTTATTATGCTCTATGGGTGCTGGGCTTGCTGGTGGTGGTGGTGGTGGTGGTGGTGGTGGGCTTGGCGGAAGTGACTCTCCAAATACTTGTTCCTGTGGTGGCAGTAGTTGAATAATTACTTCAGAATTGAAATAATTTGGGACATTTGAGTGTTGAGATACAAGGTGCCTTATAAACGTTTCAGTTCTAAATTTACGACGAAATGTAAATTTATATTGACAATAATTACAAATTACATACTCCTATTCTTCAAAATACACAAAGTGATTCATAACATTTGATGAACGTAATCGTTGTGAAAAATTTTCTTCTCCCGTGGTCATAGTTATGCCTTATGGTGTATTGTGTTGTAGTAAAATGAATGTATAATGTTATAGTAAAATAAATGTATAATGTTGTAGTAAAATGAAGTTGAATACACTAAGTATTTATAAGAAAAATTATAAAAATCATAAAAAAAGTTATACTTAAAATCGTTAAAAAAAATACAAAACGTTACTAAGAGATGTAACGTCATTTTGTTTACAGAACAGGTGGACTTGACGTTCCAGAGGGACGTGTCCCTATGTAAAACAGAGGGACTTGACATCCCTCAATTCACATTGAGGGACTAAGTCCTTCAATGTGAACAGAAAGACACGTCCCTCTATAAAATACTCAACACTTAAGAATACATAGAGAATTGAGAGAAAGAAGATTGATTTGGTGTGAGAAGAACAAAAAATGGTTAGAGTATTTATAAGAATTATTGAAGTACTAAAATGTAAATAAAAAAATTAAAAGGATTTAATTTTAAAAAAATAAAGTAGTCGTTGGTAACATAGCTGTTGTCAACGGCTACTTACTTTGCAAGTTGCAACAATAACAGTTGCAACATGTTATTGTTGCCAATTTTTTTTAATTTTTTTTTCTTTTTGGTTGGTCTAAAGCCGTTGCTAGGCTAAGGCCCAAGTAAGTTGAAGAAAAGTGCTCTGTGTAGAACACTTTTCTTCAACTTTACTTTATATATATATATATATATATATTAATATATATATACTATTTTTTGGGTCTAGCTAAGTCTAGAGGTGGCATTTGGGCTGGGTTGACACAGGCTTAGCTTAGCCCAGCATACAAAAATTTGGGTCCAACCCAACTCAATTGAAAATGGGCTCGACTCGGCTTAGCCTACCATATATAGGTGGGCCAAGCTGGGTTATGTAATTTTTGACCCAGTCCATTTGAGCCCGTGCCCATTTGGACACGGGACCAGCCTAACTCGTGGCCCAGCCCTGCTCAGGCCCAGCTCAGGCCTAGCTCGGCCATAGTAATTAGTAACTATTTTTTTTTGGGGCAAATTTTACTGTTAATTCTCATTGTTTGCATGAACTTTCATTTTAGTCCTTATTGTTTTAAAAGTGGTAGTAATGGTCCTCAATGTTTGAAAAAAGTGACGCGGTAGGTCCTTCCCGTTAATGCAATGTTAAAAATGGACGAAAAAGTACGAAATGACGTGTTTACCCTTATATTAATTTGGTGAGTTATTGCAAACATTGAGGACATATGAAGTCACTTTTCAAGGGTAAGAAAGAGTCATGTGACAGGCAAATTACACGTTTTCGTCCATTTTTAACGTTGCACTAATGGAGAGAACCCACCACGTCACTTTTTTCAAACATTGGAGGCTATTGCTGTCACTTTTAAAACAATGAGGATTAAAGTGAAAGTTTATGCAAACAATGGGGACTAACAGTGACAATTGCCCTTTTTTTAAACAAACTAACAAGTCGTGGTAACTATTTTTTAAAAACAAACTAATAATAACAAATAACAAATTTATTTTTTAAGTTGATATTAAATAACTTGTCATCAAATCTTTTCTATGATATTGCAAAATGCAACTTGCAACTTTAATTCGAAAAAAATATATATATATATAAAGTCAAAAGTTGAAGAAAAGTGCAAAGTCACTTTTTTTTTTTTTTTATATATATATATATATATATATATATATATATGCCTTATGCCTTAACACTGTGCACTTTTCTTCAACTTATGCCTTAGCCGTTGCCAACTTGGCTACGGCTTTAGACCAACCAAAAAAAAAAAGATTGACAACAATAACATGTTGCAACTTACTTGACCAACCAAAAAAAAAAAGATTGACAACAATAACATGTTGCAACTTACAAAGTAAGTAGCTATAATTAAATCCTTTTAATTTTTTTATTTACATTTTAGTCCCTCAATTTAATGAGGGACTTGACGTTCCTTAACTAACTGTACAGAGGGACATGTCTCTTTGGACGTCAAGTCCCTCTGATCTGTAAATAGAGGGACATTTCGTCCCTCTGTAACATTTTGTATTTTTTTTAACGATTTTAGGTATACTTTTTTTTTAATGATTTTTATAATCGTAATTCGTACATATAATTTTTCTTATAAATATTTAGTGTATTCAACTTCATTTTACTATAATACTATACATTCATTTTACGACAATACAATACACCACAAGACATAATTATACCGAGAAAAAAATCTTTCACAACGATTACGTTCATTAGATGTTTAGAATCATTTTGTATACTTTGAAGAACAGATGTAATTTGTAATTATTGTCAACGTAAATTTATATTTCATCATAAGTTTGGAACTAGAACGCTTGTAAGGCACATTGTATCTAAACACTCAAATGCCCTAAACCATTTCAATCCTGAAGTGGTTATTCAACCACCGCCACCACTAGAACAAGTATTTGGAGAGCTACTGCTGCTAAACCCACCACCACCACTGCGACTAGTAGGCCTAACACTCGTATAAGGAGCATAATAAAATGGAGAATTTTTTCACTGCTTTCCTCAAGCGTTTATGTAATGTTTTATTTTTATGTTTATATTACTAATGTACTCGTGTCTCGTGAACTTGTAGTTTGTTATGTAAAACATTATCATTTATGTTAATATTATCAATCAACTTATTTCTCGTTAATTATTAAATTAACTTTTTTCTTGGAAAAGTTAAGTTTAAGTTTTATTTTTTTAATTATTAATTCAACTATCCAAGTACCCCAATTAGTTTCTTTAATATATATATGTATATATTCAAAACACTAATCACAAAAAAATGGACTGTCCTAGCCTAACTCGTAACCTATGGTAGCAGGCTCGTGGGTCAAGTTGGGTCTTGTATTATGAGAAATGAGTGCAAGCCAACTTAACCTACTGAACATCTGTGCCAAGTCAGGTTCGGTTTTCTCAACCCATAACTCGGTTGTGTCGTGTCGGGCTGGCTCATATGCTAGCTCTAGGTAAACCCCTAAGAAGTGAAGAAAAATGCAGACTTTGCCCTTTTCTTCAAACATATATATATGTATTTTTATTTTTAAATTAAAGTTGCAAGTTGCATTTTGCAATATCATAGAATAGATTTGATGACAAGTTATTTAATATCTAACTTAAAAAATAAATTTGCTATTTGTTATTATTAGTTTGTTTAAAAAAATATAGTTGTTACAACTTACTAGTTTGTTTTTTTTAAAAAATAGTTACTAGTTACTACGACTTACATTGTATAATGCATAATATTTCAAATTTTTTAATAAGTGGGCTCGAATTATGCTTAATTTGTGTTGGACCTGAGTTGGGCTTGAGATGGGCCTTATTTGGGCTCAATATGGGGCTGAGCCGGGTTGGGCCCTGAGTCGAGGTGGCTGGTCTTGTGTCCAAATGGGCCTTGGCTCAAATGGATTGGGTCAAAAATTACATGACCCAGCTCAGCCAACCTATATATGATGGGCTGGGCTAGGTTGGATCGAGCCTATTTTCATCCGAGTTGGGCTGGGCCCGAATTCTTGTGTGTTGGGCCTGTGTCGGCCCAGCCCAATGCCACTTTTAACTGTAATCCTCTTATCTGGAGTGTTCATCTCCTAATACTTGGGCCCAATAGATGAGTTCTCCATTGATTTCATTCAGGAGAACTCTGAAAACCTTGCAAACAATTTACTAGCAGTGAAGAGTGAAAAATTTCTCTTACAAGGAGAAACTAAATAGAGTAAAAACTTTCTTGATTATATGTTTCACAATAGGTGAAAATGGCGCAAATAGTCCCTATTGTTTCCCCAGAATTTCAAATTCGTCCCTCTTGTTCAAAATTAGTCAATTTAGTATCTATTGTTTTCTAAAAAAATTTAAATTCGTTCATGTTGTTCAAAACTAGTCAATTTATTAGTCCCTATTGTTTATCAGAAAATTTTAATTTAGTCCCTATTGTTTTCATATAAAATTCAAATTGGTACTAAATTGATTAATTTTGAACAATAGAGACAAATTTGAATTTTTTGGCAAATAATAGAGACTAAATTGACTAATTTTGAATAATAGAGACGAATTTGAAATTTTGGATAAACAATAAGGACCATTTGTGCAATTTTCCGTTCACAATAACATACTGAATTATGAAGCTTACATCTCAGCCTAGAGGTTGTAGTCGGGTTTGTGAGAAACACTGTGTATCCAAAATATTCTTGGCAATGTTGAGATTCAGTTTTATCCAGAATCACTTGAGATTCAGCTTACATTTCTCTCTCGCTCTCTCCAGTACTACATATTTTTACCTATTTTTTATTTTATTTTTGTGAGATTATGCTCGTAGAAACTTATCAAAAAGATATTGTGCTGATTGAGGCCAACTTGTTTACTGCCAAGCAGGGTCCTCAATACGTATGCACAAATTTCTGGACATTTGTTTGCACAACCTGTAGTGGAATACAGTAAGTGTTTATGTATTTTAGCCCTGCTCTTCCCACTCTTTTTCTAGTCACCTTTGGGGCTGCTAGGATGACCTCCGTTTAAACTGCTAATTCTTGTTCATTAAGTTCTTTTCTCGTAAATGCTTGTAGTCGGGAGTTTACACACAGAGTGAAATCGATATCAATGGCTAAATTTACTTCGCAAGAAGTTAGTGCCCTTCAAGGAGGGGGAAATGCGGTATGCAAATAGTATCTTCACCTTCTAGTTGTTATCAACTGTGCCATTATTGTGTGAGACTTACCTTGTTCACTATGCACAGAGCGCAAAGGAAATCTATCTAAAGGAATGGGATCCACAGAGAAATACATTACCAGATGGCAGGTCAGTACTCGAAAACTTACTGTTGTTTATGTTTGTCCAAGTTGGGAGTACATTTCTGACTGATGTGTTTGCTGATAGCAATGTAGAAAGGCTTCGCGACTTCATTAAACATGTCTATGTGGACAGAAGATATACTGGTGAGAGGATCTTCGACAAGCCTCCAAGGGGAAAGATGGTATATATCCAACCCTCTTCTGATTTATTTCTTTATTTTCTTAGTTTTATGAAGTGTAATTAAGTATCAAGGTGTGTGATTTCGACTTTATGATATGTAATCTTATGTTTTCCCTGATTAATTGACAGTTCTGACTTAATAAAAGGAACAAAGAGATCTGAAGGTAGTGAACATACCGTTATCTACTAGTTTACAGTTGTTCTTAATTTTTGATTGATGTTTAATAGGGAGAGATGGAGGATTCCAATGACAATCGGAGGTTAGATGCATATCTGGGTGGCTCTCGAAGCCCACCCTATGAGGATACATACGAGCGTCAGTACAGTGACAGAGCCAGTCCTGGCGGAAGAAGTCCTGGTTATGATCAACGCAATTTGCAACAAGGTGATTACAAGAAAAGCCCTGTTCGCACTGAAGTAATCAATGATTGGCGACGAGAGGATAGATTTGGAAATGGAAGAAAATCTGAAGATGGTAGAATTTCTGATGGTGGTTCTAAGCTTGAAGGTGGGTCACCAGACCGTCAAAAGGATCCAGAAATGTCCAGTCCACCTGTGGTACGACCGGTGAGAGAGATTTTGGGAGAGAATGTAACTCCTTTGCGGGTTATTGAACCTCCAAGAGCCAACAGTGCAAGGTCTGCTGATGGTCCCGTACATACGCTGGTAACAATTCTCATCCTTATTTCTGCATTGTAGTACTTGGTTTAAGCCGAAGCCTTTCTTTGGTTTCATGGGATAGAGGAAGCTATAGTTGCACTTTCATACAATAATCTCGTTAAGATTTTAACTTATTGAGACTTGTTTATGAGTATGTAATCGTCTAATTTGTTAATATGTGGTCAACTTTGAAACCAAATTAACATATCAAGAAACCAATACTTCCAATTTTGAGTTGCAGAGGACTGCATCTTCCAGTAGCTTGGCATCATCAAATGGAAACCCTGCTGAAATTAAAAGGGAAACTTCATTGATTGATTTTGATGCTGAACCCCCTGCAACTGCACCAGCACCACAAACACCGCAACCTCTTACAGGCATTTCTATTGCAGAGCAAACAGCTCCGTCGGTTGCTGACAACTGGGCGAATTTCGATTCATTTGCAGAAGTGAAGGTAGCACAAGCCCCTTCAAATGCCAATCCATTGGAATCTGTACTTTCAGAATTGTCTGTTCCAGCTAGCGTACCTGCTCACTCTGGAGAAACATCTGTTAGTGGTGGTGCGTCTATAGCTGCATCTAGTGCCTGGGATTTTCCATCTGGTAATTCAGCTGCAGCATCTGTAGTTTTGCCCTTCAGCAGTGTTCCTGCAACTCCACCAATGAGCCATTCAATGGCAATTCCTCCTGGTGGTGCTCCAGGAGTCACACCCCCTGCTTGGGCATCACAAATACCAGTTGGTGGCAGCAACTCCTATCTGAATGCCACTAACAGAGAGCAGTTGACCAACATGCAACCTCAGCAACCTTCTGCGTTCCCTGGAACTGCTAATGTAACTATCCCTCGACCATTTACTCCAGCTGCTGGCGGGGCTCCAAGCAATCAGGTCTGGGATGTGACTTAAGAGTCTTTCTTTCTTTTCTTTGTAGAATTTGAGTCTAATTCTAATCCTGGAAATTTTAACAGCCATGGAATGCAGTAGTCATCCCAAATTCACAAGGACCTCCTCATGTACCAGTCACACAAGCATCATCTCTAGCTGCAAGAAACACTGCCTTGGAGACCACTCCTGGAGTTATGACAAAGCCCTCAGCTGGTGAAAGAAAAGAATTGCCTGAGGTAAGCTTATCAGTTTTCCTTATATTGGACTTAAACAGCTTAATTATTTTGTTGGGATTGACCTCTATGTTACACTACATCGTGACTTGTAGGATTTATTTGTGGCGCCAGTTCATGGATGGCACACTGGTCCACCACATGGTTTTGGGTTCAACATGCAATACAGAATGCAAATGGTATTCTGAAAGCAACTTTTTTCCTGCGACATCTACAATTTTTCACTTTTATTGTCTTACAAGGAGCGTTACTAAAAGGCAATCTCCTTGTTCTTCTCTCTGTTCCAGCATATGCCAACTTTCATGCAGCAATCAAAATCAACCAATCCTTTTGATGTTGGCAATGAACAACCACCTGTTCAAGCTTCTACAGTAAGTTTTTTCTTTTCTTTTCCTTTTAAAAAAAAAAAAAAAAAAAATCAGATTGGTTTACTTGTTGAAAGACCATTTGTGATGCTTTTGGTCTGATTTAAGTGTTCCACAATATACCAAGAAAGCATGGTTGGTTTTTTTGCTTGAGATGTATGTCTGCAGAGAATGTGATGTTTGTGATATGATCTCACAGGCTAGAAAGATATTTGGACCACTCTTCATAAGCTATTGCTCAATCTAATCTCTGATAAGATCTAAATCAATTAGATTGGTGTAGTATTCAGCTTTAGTTAGATTGAAATCCTCTTAAAGTAGCCAAAGCAGCTAAAATATTCGTAAATGCCAGTATTGAGTGGTTCTTGCATCCAGTTAGCCCATAAAATGTAAAATAAGGAAATGATACCATTTAAAAGTGAGAAGAGGGAAAAAGTGTTCCTAAAAGAAATGGATTGATTGAGCACCTTTGTCAGTTGTTTACTCATGATTGCTTTTATCACTTCTAATGAGCAGAGTTTCGTGATATATCGTCATCCACTTTGCCTAGTGGGTCAATCTCAATAGTTCGTGATATGGCATTGAGACAATTCATTGCTATGTTTAGTATGTGGTATGCTGATATAGGCTTCCTTAATTACTACAATTGAATAGAATATAGTAGAAGCCTATTGTTTTGATGTAAATGTTACCATATTAATATCCAATTATATTAGACTTATGTTTAAAGTCTAATATGTTTATTATCCTATATTATATTGGAAATTTCTATAGTTAAATCTATGGATTGAGCACAATATGGAAGACTGCTGACATTTGTTTTTTACATTATTTTTCCATTTCATGTGTATATTACTAAAAAAGGGCGACACTTTTGGATGGAAATTTCTGTAGTTAAATCTATGGATTGAGGACAATATGGAAGACTGCTGACATTTGTTTTATAGATTATTTTTCCATTTCATGTGTATATTACTAAAAAAGAACAAAATTTTTGGAGGGAAAGACTATGTATATTGGGTGGATTTGGTTTGCTTCTAATAATTGTCCATTATCATCTAGAATTATTTTGGAATGATAGTGTAAAGCTCCCTATTTATCAGGAATTTATCCTATTATACTAACAATTCTCATCAAGTTCACGAATTTTTGCACATATATATGAATGGAGCAATTTTCCTTGTGTAGTTTCCCTCAATGGCGTCATTGCAAGGTGCTTTACCAAACATGGCAGCTCCTCCAGCAGGATTGCTGCGCACTTCCAGCCTAGGCACCCCTTCCTCAACATGGATTGCTCCGCAGCCATCCCATCCATTGGCAGTGCCTCCTCAAGCACCATCCTTTCCATCAGCAGTTCTCCCAGGTACTATCACTTGGTTCTCTTTGATCTTTTTCCATTTGATTTTTTCACTCTACGTTAGGCTTTCTTTCTAGGTGTTTTGACGTGTTCTTGACAATTCTCAGGTTCGTACTTGGGACAGCAAGCACCAAGGAACATGCCGTTAAGGTAAGTTACATTTTCAAATTTTGTTAATTGAAGTCTGCTCAAATTACTTGTATGTTCCTCCTTCACTTTACCTCACCTGAAGGGCAGGATACAGTTTCAAGTGCTGTGAGCAGAACATTGGGTCATTTGTGAATAGAATGATTTAGTTTCTATGTTTTAGGCGATCTTGGGTTTGATAATTTCAAACACCATGGTAGTGGGTTTATCATTTTCATCTTTCATAATAAGATGTTAGTTACTGGTAATGTTATTCTAATTTCAAACTCTTGTTATCCTTCTGGACCCTTGCAGACCACAGGGAGCAGCAGGATTTGGCTTTGAGGGGTATGCTTTTGGAAGTCTAAACCCAAATCAGCAACTGGGAGGGTTATATTCTGTACCTCCGACCCAAAACACTTTCTCTTCCTTTGGTGGAAACCCGTTTGGTTAAACAGAATGCAATGCCTGTGACCAACTGAAGATCAGCATCGTCTTGTTGGTTTCTCTCAAACAATTGGATGGATATTTTTGCTTTGTTCTTGTTGTAGGTTATGTGATGTCATCCAGCCAATTGGTAAGCTATGTTGCATCCATAACTGGATGAGGTTCAATTCTCCTCAGCAGTGGCATTATACTGTAAAGAAAACAGCCATAGGGATCGATTGATGGAGCATTTAGCCAGGACGGTCACATCCACGAGAACTGAGGTGTTATTCTGATGTCTATAAGTGTTTATTAGTGCCCTTGTGCATATGCTTGCTGCTCCCAGAAACTGTATTATTTTTCGCTCTTTGAGTTGTATGCTTTATTTTTCATATGTTTACCGTTATAGCGCCTTTTGTCAGTGAGTGATTGTATGAGATGATACTGCTGGTAGAGAGCACATTATGTATTGGTAGGACTATTGACTTCAAATATATGAATATTTCTTCTTGATGGTTTGAATAAAATGTTACATCATTGCAGGCTGTAGTCTCATTTTCGGCTGCTGAAGCATTACTGCCATGCTTTCTACGTCAGAGCTTGGTAGAAAAGAAATGAAAATATCCGAAAAGGCAAGGTTTGCGAAAGCATTTAAGCAATGAGGAATAGAATAGACTCATCATAAGTTATCTTTTTCTGTGTATTTGCTGCTTGCATATCCAGGGTTGGCAAGCGAGTATACGTTCTGCTAGTCGGACCGTTACTCCAAATGAAGCACGTACGCTTGAGCCATTGTACCAAGTGTTGACGAAGATATAGCGTTATAGTCAAGTAAAGATTGACTGGGGATTTGTACTCCGGTTTTCTATCTTTACTTCATCGTTTATTAATATGCCGAGCATTCTTTATGTACTCGTAATCCCTCCAGCCATCCGGCCATGAAATGGGCCTCACATCATGTGAGAGGAGTAGATGG
The DNA here is from genome assembly GCA_037974665.1 of Ehretia macrophylla. NCBI lineage: Eukaryota > Viridiplantae > Streptophyta > Magnoliopsida > Boraginales > Ehretiaceae > Ehretia > Ehretia macrophylla. Next base: position 51,127,154 of record CM075771.1, on the reverse strand, counting down.
CCGTTTTGCCTAATGGTAGACCAACTCTAGAAATTAGAGCTAGTGTTAAAAGAGTAACTCCTATGTATTCTTCTGCATCTGTCCTGGCTCTCAAAGTTACTTGAGAAGGGTTTAGCTCTTCTCGTTCAAAGACATTTTTCTTTTTCTGGCATTCCAAATGTGGCAGCACGCATGAGTCTAGAAATTGCGGTTGTCATTATGTTTCAGAAATACTAAAAATATCACAATAATGCGAAAGTGTACCTTTAATCTGAACCGAAGACTTGTTTACTTTGTTGTTATGCTTTTACTCTTCGGCGTCTTCTTCCGTTACTTTCACTCTTTCTTCTGATCTTCAAATTGCAGACTATGAGAGTCTTGTCAATATTTTCATGGGTAAAAATCATTTTAATTCCTAAGGTTTGTCTTAAAGATCAAATTAATTCTTGAGGTTTGCAAAAAGCTCAATCTAGTCCATGCTGTTAGTGGACTATTAACGGTCGATCCATTGACTGTGTGAAATGACTCTCATGTTCTTGCCTTTTAAATTGTTGCTGATGTGTTAAAATAAAAAAAAAATTTAATGATAGTTGTTGGGTTTTAGCCGTTGGAAACCCAACGGCTATTTGACCTGTCATACCTTGTCATGCATGTCAAAAAAAAAAAAACCCAATCCCCCCACCCCCCACCCCCACCCCCACCCCCACCCCCACCCATACCTATATAACAGCGGCAAAAATCCAAAAAACAAAAAAAACCATAACAACAACTAAATTTTTTTTCTATTTAGCTACATCAAATCATGTCTTCATCATTATCATCATCAAGAACTGTCCGGGTAGATACAAACGGAAATTTAATCAAGTTAAAAAATATGAGATGTTACAGTGAATACAAAGTAAGCGTTCGAATATCCGAATCAAAAGATAATCCATTCAAATTATATTTCTATTGCTCAAGATCAAAATGCCGATTTTACACATTTTGGAAACCCGACGAAGAAGAGATATCATTTGAAAGATTTCCTGGATTCACAAGAGTCATCCTGGGGAACAACGCATCACAATCAAGCAACAATTCCACATATATAAATGACAAATTCCTCAAGTTCAACATCATACTATTTGTCATAGCATTACTTATGCTACTAGTTGCTTATGCTATGATACGAATAAATATGATAATGTAATGTACTAGCTGAAAATATTTCAATTCATATGTAGTATTGTTTCATTTACAAAATGTGCATCTATTTCAACTTAAAAGCTTACTACCATCGTTGGGTATACGCAAAATGCAAAAAGAGAATTAAACTATAACTATATTACATCCCATACACATAGTTAGTAATTTAATTCCCCAAAAACGAGCTACAAAAACTATTATGATAAAATGCCATTTTCACCAAAAATACAATGGCATCACAACCCAAGTAGCTTAGCATGAAAATAAATAGATATATGAGAGCAAATAAGATAGTCTATAATAAATAGACAAAGTCGCAAACATCAAATGTAACGCCAAGGGCCATAAAGCTATCTAGGCAACAAAGCATAACCTTCGGTTCAATCCCCCGAAATTAACTCTAGCACCTTATTCCTATCCCTGTTCAACTTCTTCCTCGGAATTTGGATCCCAAAGCGGTTTTGAAGACTCGCGCGCATCTCTTCTATGAATTTATGTACATTGCATTTAAAGTCATTGAGAAATTCATTAGCAATCGATTTTGATGATGCCCCAATACCCTTCAAATTTTTTATGCAATTGTGATCTCCACTAATGGACTTGATTTTAAAAGTCTTCTTATCAACATAAGTGGACGCATGAATCCCCAAACCGCAACCTTCATTGCTACACGTGGCTGTAAATCTTGATTTATCATTTTTCTTATTGCACAACTTGAAACCGACTTGCACAACATATTGTTCTACAATTCTCTTGAAATGATATACATCACTAAATAATAACCCGGGAACAAGCTCTATAATCTCCCTTTTTGTGATTATCATATTTCATCTTAAAGTGATCCTTTTCATCTTCTCACTCAGTTTTGTCATTTGACGACCAAATGAACGTCTATCCTCACCTGAATCAAATAGCACGCGCTCACAATTTTCATCATTCTCGGATCCCAAATTAGACAACTCATCTTCACTGTCACTTGATAACACATCATAATTATGTTCATTTTCCCCATTTTTAGATGCATCACTGTTGTCATTCCAAGCAAAGTTTTCACCACCATCGCTCCTATCATCCACAAGGTTTTCTATTTCAAATGAAATAGAAAGAGGTACAAGTGGTAAATTGACTTCTTGTTCATGGTTTGCAACTTGAGTTACTTGGGATATTTGTGATCCACAGGCTTGCATGGTAATATTAATGTGTACATTTCGTTCACCTTCACAAATGTACCACCCAAGAATAGTTTGAAGATCTTCATCATCCTTTATTACCAAACCCTCTTGTGTTGTTGGATGCATGCCCTCAAAACATATCAATTGCCCCAACCATTCTCCATCAATTGTTGTACATATGTCATTCAACATATCAATATAACAATATCCATTGGAATCCAAGTTTTGAACAATACTTGTTTGCCCGAGATAATGAATATTGATATCAAATAACATTTTTCGGCCTTTTCCGGTCACTATCAAAGAAAATTTCATACTTGTCATTAAATTACTCAATCACAATAATACATGATAAAACACATAAAATCCGAAAACCCAATGCAAATACTTCCAAGTTTCAAACTCTCCAAGTTTTTTTCATAATTCGAAAAAAAACCCAAAATGCATAATATCGTCAACACAACAATCTACAAAAAATTAATCAATCACAATACTATATGATAAAACACAAATATCAACAATATATATGCAATTAAACAAGTGATAATATAATCTCTTATTACAAATAACCCTAAAAGCTAGAAAACAACCTTATACACTACACATTAATCACATGAAAAGCTAATAAACAACATAATCAAACATAATATGTCTAAAATAAACTGTAATCCATAACATAATATACTACATTATTATGAAAATTGTTTGAGAAAAAAGTAAAGAAAAAACCCTACTAACCTTTGAATTTTTAAGCAATTTCGGAGGAAAAAAAAGCAACCGGAATGATCTAAATGCGAAGAGGCACTCACGTCCGCCTAGAATATTTCTTCAATTTTATTTTTATTTTTTTTCAAGTGTGATTAGCCATTTGCCGTGTATGTGTGTGTCTCGAAGAGAGACAGAGAAGAAGGGGTGGTGGGGTGTTGGAATAAGGACCCAAAAAAAAAAAAGTCAAATCCCCACCCACTTTCCCTACAAAAAAGCACTCCCCTGTCCATCAGATTAAATATCTTTTCATCTTCTTTTTTTTTAAGTGCAAAATGACATTACTACCCTTAAGCTGATTAATTCTAACGGTAGTCCACTAACGGCAGGGACTAAATTGGACTTTTTGCAAACCTCAGGGACCAATTTGGTCTTTAGGGCAAACCTCAATGACTAAAATGGTTTTTGCCTATATTTTCACGCAACACCTACTTATGACTATTACTCACTCGAATTCTATGAAGTAAATTATGGAGAATGAATAGATTGATGTTAAAGGGAGCCGATGGGTTTATTTACAGATAAGAAAAATTTGCATAGGGTTGTGTCTATTTCATTCTAACGAACATGACCATTGTGAAAATGGTTGTCACCATTGCAAGATGAATCTCTTTAACAAGATAAATGTTCATTCAATGTGGATGCCATTCGTCTGCAATTGCGTTATGCAACTGATATAATTCTTAGTAATTAGCTACGATTTTTCCAAGTTTTGAAAACAACAAAATAAATAGAAAGAAAAGAATATGCTAATGGAAACAGTGATAGTTAAAGGAGAGAGTCACCTCAGTTTCATGATGCTCTTCATGTTTTCCGGTTAAAGCTGTTAAAAATACTATAAGCAACACATTCTGTAGTAGATGGTGGAACCAAAGGACCATGTAACCAAAATTCAATCTCAGAAGGTAGATGCCTTTAGGTTTATGGCACTGCAATGGGGCGCAAGTGGAGTTAAGTTTTGATTGGATGCATTCTTACACATCCGAAAGGAAGTATGAACCAGGGCTTTGGTCTAGTGGTACTCCTTGTTGTGAGTACGAGAAGTTGTAAGAACAATTTTCATCGGTGGTATTTGATATGTGTTAAAACGGAATTTTAGTTTGTGGAGGGTGTGCAACATTTTCAATAACACAAGATTTATAATGCAACTTTTTAAAATACATGGTTCATACAACTTTATAAAAACGCAGGGGGGAATGGTGCATTTTACTTGGGAAAAAAAAAAGAATGGAAGTATGAATAAGGAGTTGTGATCCACTACTCTATTTATTCTTTATGGATCATGAGATTGAGTCTTTTTAAATCTCAACCATTTATTTTGAATTTCAGTTTTGAAAATAAATTTGAAATAAATGGTTGAGATTTAAAAAGATCAAATCTTATAGCCCATAATACATCTCATTTAGTAGATGACAGAGTAAGTAGATGAGGGAATCCAACTCCAATAATAAATTAAATGATGAAAGCGCTATGTAATTTAGTATTGAGCAATACTTCTTAATTTATTAGATTGTTTTATACGGTAAATGTTCGGACGAGCTACATGCTGCCGAGAATAAACATATCATGTTGGGTGATCGAAATTTCCTGAGTTTAACTGAAAAGCTGACACACATCAAAGAAGGGGACCATACAAATATTTTAAGAGGTTTTGAGATTTTAATCTACATCCACGATCCACCTTCGAGAAAATCTACTATTTAGCACACAACATGGCTTTATGCATGAAAAAATATAAACCCTCCTCAAAACATACATTATGCATGAAAAAGCCTTAACTCTCCTTACATGGTTACACATTTTTGGAAGGACAAAATACTATTAAAAAATTCTCTCAAGCTTACAAATCCATCCCATGCATGGTGCGTGGCGATTAACTACAAGACAAAAAAACCTATAATAAGAAGCAAGTGCTGACCCTAATAGGATTAGAGTTCATATCTCTAATCTCATTGAACTTCTACTTGTTTTTAATTTGGGCTTCAAGATGGAACTTGAGTCAAACCCAATAAATCCTCTCTTGGGAAGAAGTGCAAAACGTCATTAAATAGTTGTGACCTATTCTCAATTTTCATCATGTGAGAGCCTTCGCTCAATAGAAATCAACTTAGCAATAGTTGAGAACCTCTTCTTAATCTTCATTGTACTTGAGTCGTCAGTAAATAGCATCAGATATGCATCACAACACAAGATCAAAGAGTCATCACAACTATCCATCTCCACGCCGTTGAGCTCTCTCAACAAGTGGCATATCTCTAGAATATGATATTCCACAGTAGTAACACTCCTCATCATTGCTTTAAGTTAGTGGACTCCTCCCTTTGATTCTATACAGCTAAAGATACGATCTCATTGTCATAATCCTCTTATTCTGTAAAAAGAGTGCTTCATATCATCTACCTCGAGAGTTTGCTACCTAATAAGTACCAACATCCTGCATGCCTTGGGTAGGAAACAACAACATGAGTAGCACTTTCAAGCTTTTTTCCACCACTTAAAAGCTTGATCACTAGCTTATTGATGTAGTCATAAAAATGTCCCTCAACATCCCAATTTAGTATCCCTCAACACTACATGTTCGAGTACCTAATGGCCCTAACTAGCAACCAAATTCAAGTTTTAGGAGGATATATCAAGCACTTGGTGAAATCAACCTTAAAATCTAAATGTTCACATTGAAAAACCCTAGGAACACCCTAGGTTAACTTGGTCAATCCTTAGTCAATGCCCGACCAACATAACGAAAGGATGGTCAAACCCTCATCTACCATTCTCTATGAGGAGCGAAGTATTTGATTACAATCCTTCAAATAATTAGATTGAACACTTCTAATGTGTGTCCATGCACCATATTACACCAAATCACACTCTCATCAAATCCACATCTCATACTTAGGCTGTATTTGGCCTAGTTTTTTGACACTCAAAAGTGTTTCATGTGAGTTTAGAATCTTATCTCACCTGTTTGACCCATTTCTAAAAGTGCTTTTAGGTAAAAGCTGAAAAATAAGAAGCTCCAAATTGGAGCTTTTCAAAATAGACTTTTGCAAAGCTGTTTTTATATAATGTGAAAAAGTGTTTTCTTTTTATTTTCCAAATGTACCCTTTCATATTTTTTTAAAGTAAAATGTTATACTCAAATTTTCTAAAAGCTCAATATTGTCCAATATAGGCCAAACAGTCAACGGTTTTTGTTCAACAGCACTTCTAACCAAAGCTCTACTGCAAAAGCTTTATATATATATATATATATATATATATTTTTTTTTTTTTGTCTGAAAGCTTTACAGCTCAAAAGCTAAAATTTCACAACTAGGCCAACGACACCCATCACCCCAGATCACACCTTCGAATGTGGATTTTCTTCGACCAACATATCCAACCTATTCACATCTCAAGATTTGACCGTTCGATAATTGAATGTCTATGGCATTATGCTTCTTGTGAGATGGAGATCCTCCTCACGATGTTTGGTCAACAATTTAGTCAAGGATGAAAATTGATTGTTGTTTCCCTAAATTTGGCTTTGTTCCTTTTCCTACGAGTTATTCTAGAGTTTGTTTTTCTCCTCAACAACCTCTTATTTCTTTAGCCAGCGACAACACTAACTTTTGTCCCAACCTTTTCTTAGTACGTGGAGAACAACTTCTCAAATGTGGTTGCTGCTCCTCTCTAACACTAGCTTCAACTTTCCAAATCTAGAACCATTACGTGTTTCTCCTTCGATGATTTGCTCCATTGTCTACTATGGTTCGCTTCGATTCTCCCATTGTTTTCGTTAACAGGGTGATGTTACAAAAAAAACACATTACTATGGCTCCATTTGTTTGCCGTAAAATAGCTTCTTGGTGAAAAATATTTACTAAAAAACATATTTTTCTCAAAAATAAAATATTTTTTAGTATTTGGTTGTCAAACTGAAAAAATATTTTATGATATTTGAATGTGATAGTAGAAAATATTTTTCAACAAGAGAGTTTTTGCATAAAAAATTACACATACACATAGTCACATATATATAAATTATATATGTATATATGTATAAATAAAATATAAAACAAAATAGAATAGTAAAATGGGTAAATACCCAGTTTGGTTCCCTTATCTTTAGGGTTTGTGTCATTTTAGTCTTTATCTTTCAAAATGTACCCTTTTAATCCTGTATCATTATCATTTGTCCAAATTTAGTCCTTATCTTTCAAAATATACATTTTTAGTCTTGTATCTTTATCATTTATCTCAACTTAATCTTTATCTTTGTTATTATGGTCCACATTAGTCCTCCCCCATTTTGAAAGATAAGGACTAAGTTGGAACAAATGATAAAGATACGGGACTAAAAGGGTATATTTTGAAAGATGAAGATTAAATTGGAATAAATGGTAAAGATACAGGACTAAAAAGTACATTTTGAAATATAAGGACTAAAATGGCACAAACCTGAAAGATAAGAGACCAAATTGGATATTTACCCTAGTAAAATATAGAATATAAGAAATAAAAAATATAAACTAAAAAAAACAAAAATAATAAATAATGAAAATAAATAAATAATAGACATATAAATATAATATTTTTCGGGTAGGGGTTAGGGGTGGGGGCTGAGAGGGTGAAGTTCGTGGAGTAAAAATATTTTTCTCTCCTTGTAAGTAACATATTTCTTTGATTGAAAAATATTTTCTAGTTGACCACTTTTCTCGTGTTAACAAACACTGAGAAAATAGGAAAATAATAAAAAAATATTTTACGGTAAACAAACGTACCTAGTTCTTTAAGTGGCGAACTATGGATCTTCTCCAATGACATTGGCGCCGACATAATGGTGGCATCAACAATCAGTAGCCTTAATCTCTTTTGTAGGAGCACTCTCCTCATTCAACTAGCAAATTTCTCTGCAAAGTAGTGGCGCGTGCCCCTCAGCGTAGCACGATCTTCACACCAAGTCTTCAAATTTGAGCTCTAATACCACTTTGTTGGAATGACAACACACGAACACATCAAAGGAGCAAAGTTACACAATATCTTACGTGGTTTATTCACCTATAATTATACATCCATGATCATACCTTTTAAAAATTCTAGAATTTAGAATAATGGTTACACAATATGGTCTTATTGCGTGAAAAACCTAAACTCTCCATTCAACCACAAAAAACCTAAATCTTTTCTTTGAAAGCTCCAGTTTACTACTTGTTTGTTGGTACTTTCTGGAGTGAATTGCTTGCCGCCTTATGTTTTTCCGTAAATACTCATTTACCCCCTGTCTTTTTAAAATAGGCTCATTACCCCCCTGTGATTTTCGAAGTGTAGTTGACCGCCCCCCTCTGTTAAAAAAACCGTATAATTTAACAGCAATTACAACACACGTGCTTAAAATGCGATTTTTTTATTCTTTTGGTTTAAATAAATTCGTTGCTTGACAAAAATAACCTTTCAACATTACCAATGAGTAAATTGTTTGCCGCCCCCTTGTGTTTTGACCGAAATACTCATTCACCCCCTGTAATTTTAAAATAGGCTTATTACCCTCCTGTGTTTTTTTCGATTATAGTTGTCCGACTCCATCCGTTAACACTTATGTCAGTTTTAACTAGATGTGCATCTCACGCGGTTAATATGCATTTTTTGCAGCTTCTTGGTTCCATATCATCTTAAATTAAATAACAAATGGACCAAAATGCCCTTGAGACAATATATAAGTTGTGTCCTTCTTGCTGCAGTAAAACACATGACAAAGAAGAAACATTGAAGAGAGCTCAAACAATTGATTTTTACTATTGGTAAGTGGGTTCATCTTGTTGTTTTTTTACGTTATTTTTTTGTGATAAGATGTCGTTGGTTGTTCCTAATTTTACGCTCAAACCATTGACTTTTTTTTAACGTTATTTTTACTGTGTTTTGTCGTTGATAGGATGTTGGATGGTAGAAAATGACTTTTTTTGCCAGTGTTGTTTGTTGTATAATGGTGGTTTTCCTTCTTATTGTGATGTTATTGAAAAGAGAAGGGGAGTAGTAGTTGTAGTTGCAATGTACACTTTTATGTTGTAAGAATGTATTATTAAAGTAGGTTGTTAACCCCCTTTGTTTCTTTATTATATGCTTGTTACCCCCCTATGTTTTTTACAATGAAGCATGTTACCCCCTGCGATTTTGTTTAAAAGCTTGCTACGCCCCATTGTTTTAATTTTATGTAAGGGTATAACGGTCAATTAACTAATTCGGTAATGTTTGTTAATGGAATAAGAGATTTTGGGTGTGTAAGTTATAATGGAGAAAACACAGGGAAGTAATGAGCTTATTTTAAAATTATAGGAGGTGAATGAGTATTTCGAATAAAATACAGGGGGCAAAAAGCAAATAATTTAGTTGAGAAAGACAATTGGGTGGAACCAATGAAAGTCGAAAGATATAAAAATGAAGAAAAGAAGGAAGCGAATAATTTGCCTACTTGAATTTCTAAAATATTCATTTTGACAACTAGAAGTCTGAAAAACAGAAAAAGAAAATGACTTACCAATAAAAACTTCTGAAATAAAATGAGTTTAACATAAGATGTAGCAATGACCAAAAAAAAAAATACATAAGATGTAGCCTAGATCTGCTTTTTGTCGCTCAACTGATTCTACAGACAACTTGAATATCACTAAATCTGCTTTTTCTTCACAAGTGATGCAAGAACAATCTTTTACTATGTGATGATGTCCATTCTGTTAAATATTTACATGTATGAAAAATCTGTTTCTGAATGGTGTGAGGAATCTGTTGATATTGCAGGGCCTGTAATCTTTGCCTTCCTTATCATTTACAAATGAATGAATAATGTCAGTGCTTGCATATCTTCAAATTTCTGAGGCCTGTAACTCATTTGATTATGCAGAAACCTCCTTTCCAGGCTGCTAAGTCCTGCCACACCATAATCATCATATCCTGTTGATGAGGATGAGGCGTGCGTTCGGGTAAGTTGTTTAAACATGGATTGATCATACTTGTGATTCAGCTGTTTGCCTGCTTTTCCATATAATTGGAGCGACGAGCATCCATACTGCAAAATTATCTTAATATCAATTAACAAAGTGTACTAATATGCTAAACCATATATTCATGTAGTAGTGCCTTATCAAGAACAATTAGTATTTCTCACAGATCTGAGGTTAGATACTCACTGTAGACACAGACAGCAAGCCACTCATTCACTATCCTTACCCAGGTGCTAGTCCATCCCACATCGATCGTCCACCTGAAAAGACGATAATGATAGTATTTTCACAGTAAGCAATCTATTAGTTGTTTGATTCATTTCATGTCGTTCATCTTTCTACCTCTGCCTCTGAGATAATAATAGAAACACATGATTTGGAAATTGCAAACAAGTGTTTCTTCCCAGAGAAATTCCATCAGTTCAGTGTTTGTAACGGAAAATTCTTTTTACTTTGTGCTTGCATTTATGCATTAACAAGTTAATTCTTCTGCCCTCTTTTATCTCGACTTGTATAAAAGTTCTGCAACATATTGAAACTTACTTTCTCATGGAATGATGTGTGTTCCAACCAACTAGTAGCATCACAAAGTACATCGCTCCTGTGGCGAAAACAAAGTGGAAAAATCCATAACCATACGGGACATCATCTTCTTCCTGCTTCTCGTCCTTCCTGAACTGCACCTTATGTTGTCAGATAAAATTCCAGTGTGTGGTTTTTAAATACTTGAGAAGAGATTGAGAAGAGTTTGAGTGAGGTAAACCTGGAAGCATTTTGAATCAATGCCTGTGGAAAATGTCGCGATGACAATTGCAAGGACCGCAACAACAAAGCTCTGCCAAAATCAGGCAATAATAGGCAATTTGAAAAAGAAGATCATATATGTGCTCAAAGAGCCAATAAGACATAGTTTTTCATCATATATGAAGTAATAGACTCAATCGCTTTTAATCAATGGTTCAGCGAAAACTCAGGGATTATAAATTGTTTTGGATGGAAATGCAAAAAAGGACTCTTCTTGAAGCCTCAAATTAGACAATGCACAAACCAAAGATTGAAGTGGTTGATTTCATTAGAAATAGAGAGGCTTTTGGGATCTAGAAATTTACAATGATTGTGAACCAGTCTCCTTTTGTTGCAGTTTCTGTTTTCCTGATACATTTCTCCTCTGGTGGTTCACTGTGAAAATAAACAATGCAACTTAGTTGGAACTGAATAGTAGTATGAAACTTCCGTACGATCCCTGCCATCCTTTCCTTAGAAGAAGAGAAAAGGAAAGAAATATAATGAAACCAAAATTGACAAAAGGATTCACATTGTACAGAGGAATTGTGAGGAATTCATTTTACCATGTAGTAGTAAATGGTGAGGGAGAACAAGATTATTTAAAGAAGAAACTTGCCTTCTGATGGCAGACCAGCAGAGGAATACAACATATAGCCCCATAAAACCAGGAGTCAATAGGCCAGCATTCACCTGCTTAAATATATATGCGTTAATGACCGAGTAATCCTACATTAAAATGAACTGAAGTTCATAAGGGATGAAGCCTACCTTTGGGTGGAGAGATACACTGGTCATGAGTTGGAGAAGCACGAGCGTCCATGATATGAAGAAAATATTAAGAAGGCAAGACGCTTCTGGGCTATACCAAATGTACATCAAAATAATTCCAAGTATGCATACAACATATGCTGTTGTTGCTAGCAACATTACATGGATATGGCTGCAATAGTTGATGGTAGTAATTAGCAGCTATTCTGAGATTGTAAAAGTGTATAACAAACAACTTAATACATAATGTCTGTGTATTACATTGAGAAAGGTAATGAAAACATTGTTACTTTTAACTTTTTAAGGCTTCTTGACATTGGCGAAAGAAAGAAGGCTACCCAAGAGTATTATTGCTAGAGAGATTGCAAAAGCTTTTATCCTTTGTTCCCTCACCACCTCCTATGTGCTTATCCTGAGTGGATCGAGAGGTTGGTTCTCCGAGGGCAAACTAGTCCCTCGCCACCTTTGCCCCTTTCACAGAGGAGGAAAGGATAATCATCCAGTCTCATATTGTCAACCAGATGTCCTTTAGGTGAATCCTAAGTCCAAGAATTACCAACAAAGTTTTCCAGCTAGATAATTAGCATATTGTACTGAAGGCTTTTGGATGATCCTTAAAAAATCAATTATTTTGATATCTTACAATTCGATATAGGCATGATACTTTGTTGTAATCAAGTTCTGACTGCTTAGCATAAAAAGTGATATTTCAGCAGCTTTGAATGAGAAACTTACCATCTGTCAGCATACTTCTCGGACTGACAACAATCATTCAGCCATGTAATGAAACTGATGATACTTACTAGCTGAATTAGTAAAAAGACCCTGCAAATATATCATAGATTATCATTAATAATAGCTGCAATGATTTTCATATGAGCAAGATGCTAGCTCACTTTTTCAGTAAATTGTCTAAATTGATTATCAGTAAAAAAATGCATTAGAGAATAAATACCCGGCTCCAAAGTGTGCAATCTCACCTGCCATAAATCAAATGTTAGAATACTGAATTTGATGTAAGCAATTACTCCAGGTTTTTGGGATGGATCATACTAACCATACAGTGAAATGACTTCAGGAGGAAGAAAGAAAGATAGTAGAATTAGCGCAACCATCATGATTATCTTCGCAAACCACCATCCAGAGTGCCATGATTCTCGACATTCATTCCACTTCGAGGTACCAACAGTAGAAAGGAACATTACAAAGTAGAATATCTGATGTACTGTTAAGTCTTACAACAATCTCCCTTTGAAAAATGCAGAAAGCACGACAAAAGAACTATGAAGATCGAATCAACTCAAAACGAATCTATAAAACTTATATCAATTATCACCTCGGAATATTAAGCAATTAGACTTCATATTTTCATTGGAAATTTTCTGGATTACAGCTTCCCCTGTCTTAACATATTTAGAAAGTTTTCAAATTGATGGAATTTTATCAGGTCGTGTGCACATTTGTTTGTAAGTACCTAAAATGTCTTCTTACCAATGATCATCTATGATCTATGAAAGAAAGGATACAAAGCATCCTAGGCTCACACGCAAAACACCTTCCGCGCCCAAACAGTCCTTACCCCCATTGCATCCTTTCAGTCCTGCAGCCACATCAAAGTATGATCACCTCATATTTTCGCACAAATCTTAGTAGAATGTTAACCATAATTGAAGATCACTAGAGTGGCTATAAATTTCAAGACTCTGCAGCTCTGTAATGCACTATTCCAGAAAAGAAAAAACGATATGATTCTTGCTAAGTGATATTTATCTAGTTTTGAAATCTATAAGCACTGAGACAATACACTACATATCAGATCAAGAATGCAGCAGACTTACTCTCCATTTCTGTCAAGACATTACGGCCATAATCGCGAACGGCCCAGGCAAGCAAGTTGGCAATGAGAAACATCAAGCTGTAGACATATCTAGCCATCCATGGATTGGAACCATACCGGAACTGACTAAACCATGACCCTTCAATGAGCTTGGCATATCTGTCATTGATGGTGGTGTTGCTTGTTGTGTTGCTTTCCATTGCTTCTTTTGAGTTGGAAAAGAATTTTTCACAGCACGAAAGCATGAAAGAAAGAGCATGGAGGGAGTGGAATTTCATTCCACTTCTTCTTCTCCATCTGCGAAGGCAGACATTATTGGATGTTTAGTAGGACAGCAATGTAGCATTCCAGGTTAGTTGGACAAATGTTCACGGAAAATCAATCAGTTAAGACTAAGCGCGTAGTCTATTTATCCGGGCGCCTAGTTGGGGAGAAGATATAATACTAGCACAAGGACTAGTCTGGCAGCCAAATAAAACGTCTTCTACTAAAGTGAATTTCTTGTTATTAAAAAATAAAAGGTGGAATAACTCTCTCGGATCTACAATCAATTTCTTATATATATATATATGTATGTTGGAGATCCACTTTGACCATGTAGCGATAATCTGGATCCAGAAATGAAAGTTCAATCCATTAGTATTGGTGGTCAAATTGAAGATGGTAGTACAATCACCTTTTTTTTTTTTTTTTGTTGAGATAGGACCATTGATTAAAGCAACATCAATCATTCATCGAACCATTTGCGTAGGATATTCCTAATTAAATAATTTGTTTATTTTTTTAATGATGAAAATTTTATTTTAAATAAGATTACATTAAAATTATTTCAAGATTTTAAATTTTGTAGTGTAGAGGTATGTCTTAATGCATACTCCAAATATATAGTAAAATAACCTCTTGTACCATGAAGATCAAAGTCTTTTTCTCAACTGGAATTCTATCCCAAGCCATAAGCTTTGTAATGCAACGACGTATTTTAACACGTACTCTAAATATATTCAGAATCAGATAATACTTGTGCTGATTGGTCAATATTCTACAATATGCGTAAAGTAACCTCTTGAAACATGAAAATAGAGTCTTTTTTCTCAACAGAAATTCTTGTGGTATCAAACAAGCTTGAGCAACATAGTGGTCACGTGACGGCTTTACTTGCGGGACAGTAAAGTACAAGCAAACAGTTCGCCAAATTCAAGGCTCTTTTTAGAAGCGTGATGTATTTAGCTACAATATGTACCACGCAATTCCACCCACTATTCATTCTTTTTGCTCTTTTTAGTCTATATTGATGCGCACTATCCAATCTCCGTACATATCGTATGATCAATATTTCCAACAAAAAAGCATGGAATAATGTTATCATTCAAGTATTAAACACTTCCGCAATTAATGTAAAGTTAGCATCTCTATGACAATACTATTGCCCACTTTCTCGTACAATTCCAATTCTATAGAGTAACATATGTAACATGACGTGTCATATTAGTTCTGTAAAATATATATTTTTAATTTATAATAATTCAAGTTTTTTTTATATATAATCGTTGCGGACTTAAGTATTTTTAACTGGTTAATTAAAGTTTGTGTATATTACAAAAAAACAACGCATGAACAACGAATTTAAGCGATAGATTTTTTCCGTAGTAAATTGATAAAACTATATGGAGGGAAAAAGAAAAAGAAAATCCCCCATGTTTAAAGGAGGGGAGGTGATCTCAAGATAGCAGAGAAAATCCTTCTCATGAAATCAAGGAATATACCCGTTTGTGCCTTGTTTCTAGCTATATGTAAATGGCCTTTTTCTTCGTAATCAACATTAACCTCAATAATTCATATCACGCATTTTGTACACATAGATGAACTCTAACTAAAAAAACCTTAAATTTCAGAAACATCCTATATCATTCTTGGATATGCACGATCCTTACATGTCTACAATGTATGGTTTGCAATCTCCATGCAATCAAGGGTACAGTCAGAGCAGGGATCAATGAGTGTATTTA
Organism: Ehretia macrophylla; assembly: GCA_037974665.1. Taxonomy (NCBI): domain Eukaryota; kingdom Viridiplantae; phylum Streptophyta; class Magnoliopsida; order Boraginales; family Ehretiaceae; genus Ehretia; species Ehretia macrophylla. Next base: position 51,111,679 of record CM075771.1, on the reverse strand, counting down.
TATAATAAGAGGAGTTCAAATTTTTTTATTATTTTTTACCCAATTTTTCTAGTTAAGAGTGAAAATCATGTGGCTCGGCCACTGCATGCAACGAAGACGATAAAAAATGATTTACTAACTAGAAAACAGGGAAAAAAAAGTTCTCTTTTTCTTTTTCTGTAATATTAAATTGAAACATACCTGAAACTTGATGAACCTCAGTCAACAGGTTGATCTGAAACGCACCCAAGAATTCTTCTCCAACAAGGTAGCTGAAGTCTCAAAGAGAAAGTCTTTTCTTTCTTTTGTCTCTCACTTTTGTTAGCTTTAATTTTGCAGTAGCCGCATTCAATGAGAGAGGTTTTTCAATATGTATTTTTCTCCTAATATGGTCTTTTGTCTTACTATGTTTCTTTCATGTCCGTATAAGCTATATGTGTATATATATACATATAGAGAGAGAGAGAGATTGCTTTTACTGCTACTTTTTTTGGTTGTTCTTATTATTTGTTCCCGCCGAAGGGCTTTATTTGTCTTTATTTGTCTGATGTGAAGAAAAAAGGCTGAAGATAGCAAAGCTCGTGTCTTACAAGGTTTAATTACAGCATGCATCACGCTTTCATGCGTTTAAGGATTACAAGATTCAAGTGGACGCCTACATGTTTAAAGGCGTGCTTAATTTGGCATGGAGCGGAGATAAGAAATAGCATTAGATACTTTGTCTTCTCCTTAAAACTCCAATGAATGTGAATAATTTGTGTTCTTCCATTATTGAGAAAGCGAACTTTCAATAATAACCGTTGACAGGGGCGGAATGAGATCCTATAGTCATTCAGTGGGTATACTTATACAGTGAGACGAGTCAACAGGTGCACTTATATAAAAAGAAGAATTCAATATAACAATTTTTTTTCTAGTTGAAGCACAATTTTTTTTTTTTTTATGACATGGGAACTTAATTGGCATAACTTGACCGCTGGAGACTGGCGGAGCCCGACCACCCCCTGGTAAACCCCCGGGTGCAGCGGTACGTCCTAATACATGCACCAGTTCAGTCAAAGGTTACCCAGAATAAGTTGCGTGAATCGAACCCGGGAGCATACCACATTCGAAACACACTTCTTACCGTTGGGCTGTCCCTTGGGGACAGTTGAAGCTCAACTTTAAGAACATATGGCTTAGCCACTAACTACGAGTTAATAAATTAATAAAATTTACTATTTTTAAATTGTTTAATCGTTTAGATGAGATGGTAAATTAATATAGTATGAGAATTATCAATTATTAAAATGGTCATGGGTGCAATGAGCTTGTCATCATCCATTGATATGTTTACGTGCAAGGCCGGCTAACGTATATGTTTATGTGTAAGGACATAATTTTACCTCATGTTAGGAATCGTGTTGAGTTAATAAATAAATAAAATAAACTAGGAAGCAAAATAGTATGTTTTATGTTCTCCTTTTCATATAATTTATAGACCGAATGGCAACCCCATGATTTTCAAAACATGTAGATATTCCCTTGTTTTGAAGATATGCAACTAAGTGAGCTTGGATCTTCCATAATATGGGGGTGATTGGAGAATCCTGCAATTATTTTCCAGGAGAGTCAGTACATAACCTTTCATTTAAATGAAATGTTAGATTTCTACCAATTCATTACCTATTTAAATTTCATACTAAAACAATGTCGTTTTCACATTTCATAAGTAATTAAAAAATATGATACATACAATTATAATCTTCCCTTGAAAAATATGGTGGAAGGAAAAATGTGGGAGGGAAAATGAGACAAAAAAGAATAGGGAAAAACAAAATAAACTTTATAATATATGATATTATTATTTACTTGAAATTATCATTTTCTTAATTGTAATACAAAAATTCTATTTCTCAGATATTAAGTTTAGCTTCTTTTGTACATTATGAAGTTTATGTTAAAATAAAAACTGATTAAAAAAAATGTACAAAACCACGTCATTTAGTGTTAAACTTTCTTTAACTTTCATATTAACTATTTATAATAGTACGAAGTACATTGCCATTAAGATTAAGATTTCTAAGTTTTTTTAAAAAAACGATATTTGTAAACAAGCATTTGATTTAATTTCTCGCATGTGGACATTACAACAATTAAACTACTACTGTTCTCTTGCCATACTTAAGTAAAGTATGACCTTAAACAGATAAAGATCCAAAAATAATCATTTAAAAGAAGTGATGGGATCAATTTCAACATTGTTAATCATACTTGCTTCACTTTTTGAGGACTAGAGTGTGGGACAGGTACGAAAAAAGTGTTGTTCGGTGCCTCTCTCGAAGTATGTGTTCCACATCATGGTTAAAATAATAGTGAAAAGAGCTCATCTTCAAAAGATTTTGATTAATTACTTCAAAAAAAAGATTTTGATTAATTACAAAAGGATAAATTTCACCATTCCTTATCGTTAGTTTGCAATTTTAATTTAATTTTTATTGTTATAAAAATAGCACAACTAATCCCTACCTCCACACCTCGCGCGACCTACACAACCATTACAACCACTGTGCAAAACCCACTCAACATGCCACAGCTACTTGCGCGACCCACCCCATCCCCACTGCCACCGTCACCTTACACACCACCTTGCACGACCTATGTGCGAAACCCTCCACCCCCACTGCCACTATGTGTGTGTGTTGTGTATGATAGTGTGTTGTATGTGTGTGTTTTGACCGTGTTTGTGGGAGTGTGTTTTTGACTGCGCTTGGTGTGTGTAGTGATGGAGGAAAATAAACAAATAAAAAAAGAAAAAAAGGTTAAAATGTTAATTTTGTGATTAAAATAGCATATTTGAGAATTTACTTAATTAGTAAGGGCACAATGATCATTTTACATGAATAATATCTTTTTCCATCCATTTTTAACGGCAAGGGCAAGGGCAAGGACTATTTTTATCATTTTTTATAAATATTAAAGACTAGTAGTGTTACTTTTATAATAATAAAGATTAATTTGAAATTACAAGCCAATAATAGAGGGTAATAAGGAAATTTGTCCAATTACAAAATATATATTTAATTGTGATGAATAGATGTAATTGCTTGGATTTCCGTGATTAAAGTCGCATCTCAGTCTTTCTTGTGTATTGTTTACATGATGAATAATGATTGTTGTTGCTCAGCATCACTAGTGCAAAGCAATCATTATCCAGCATGCCAATTAATATCGCTACCCTATTTTTTTATGTTGCAATATTTAAAATTGTTATAAAAACTACTAAAAATATTGCATATGATTCCATGACAAATTCTGACCATCTATTGAAACAGTTTTTTGTAATAATTATTAAAATTCTTGCAAAAAGATAATTTCATGAGTAATTAATAAAAATATTTAACTGTTGTGAAAAGTTTTAATTTATACGATAATTAAAAATTATTGCAATAGATTAAAAAATTATTGCAATAAGACATCTATTCCAATAATTTTTTTATTTTTCAGTTAGAGGGTTACAACTTACAAAAGAATTAAAATATTTTAGTAGTGCATTTTTTTTGGCTACATCAACAACTTGTATTGATAGAATCAAAACCATTTACAATCAGCAGAAGCTATGCATATTTGTTTAAATGGTAGTGAACTCTATTCTTACAGCTATGATAAAATAATTTGTACAATTTGTAAATTATTAAATATTTCTCGTCACATTTAGAAATGGCAATCAGATTTGGAGTTGGGAGACCTATCCCCACAGCCCACCCTGTTAATAAAGTCACCTTAACACCTGCCTCGCCTCTGCATCCTTCGCCCCCATCCATGAATTCCCGTGGCGAACGGGGATTACCCACAAGTTTTTATTATCATTTGTACCATGCAATATTGAGTTTAACTTAAATTAGAGAACTTCAAGATATAAATTAAGATTATAATAAATGATCAATATAAATATATGTTAAATAAATGTCAAATATGAATTATATATAGAGTCGTGTGCTTCTAATTAGTTTTTGAAAATAACATTACAATTACGGAGTCTCGAGCATTTAAAATAAGTTTTGACTAAAATCATTGAGTATGAGAACTATATGTAGAAAAAGAATACTTTGTGTCATTCAATGTACATTGATTACCATAAAACCTTTTTTTTGTTATTCTATGTCCAGTAGTAACTGCAACTCTACTCTTGAATATTGATATGATCTATTTTTTAAATCAGAAATTTTTAACATATCACTCTTAATTATAATTTTTGAAACTATCTTCAAGTACGACTGAAAACTATAGACAAGTCTCTTAAATCCGCTATGATCAACAATGAAAATGAGATATACATGTAAACTGATTATAAAGAAAAAGTACTAAATGCAGTTATCTTGAATTAAAAAAAAATGACTATAAAATTCTTTTAGGTCGTGGTTTTTTTCTCCTTTGTTTAATATCATTTTATTTTATTTTATTTTTATATGTATAACCTTAAATTTTTAGTACATATCTACGAACCAAGAACATAAATTTGGAGCGGAGAATGCTTATTTTGCACGCTAGGTATCCAACATTGTCATACTAACTATGGGAATTAAAGATTAATCGTCATCCCCTCCCCCTCCCCATTTCCCAACGAGGAGGGGACGAGACACATACACATAAAACCTATCTCTATTACCAATATCCTTATTCACATTTTATATTATAAAGGAATCCAAATCCACTTTGAAACACTCTACTGCAGAATTATTGGCAAACTTCTTCATCAAAACAAATGGTTTCTCTCACGAGTTGGTTCATGAAGTATTCAGCTACGCAATTGAAGGTTTTAATTTGGTGCCAAATAACACAAAGTTCACGTTTTCCCTTACAGAAGGAAATAAATTAATAATTAGCTCAAATTGATTAATATTAACTCTTACCTTCTTAGTAAAGGAGAGAGCACCAAATTATTTATTGTGAATATAATAGATTGATGTTGCACCATATAATGGAACAATTTTTTTTTTCCAAGTGAAATCCTCTACGCTCTTGCAGCATGCCCCTTCCATCCCATTTAAAACCCTTTTTTCAGTTGTTTCGAGAGAAACCAATTTCCATGGTGTGTCCACTATTAGTTGAAAAATCTGTAAAAGGCTTCTATATATCACATAATACATGAGAAATAATCCTATTAAATAAAAAATCGCATATTAAATTTGAGAAAGAAATTAATGAAAAGTAAATTTTCATCTAGTTTATATATACCAAAATATGGTAGTTTTAAAACCTACAAGAGTATCGACCAAAGGTATTGTGAACATCCAGATATATCTCAAACTTTTGTAGAAAAACTATTGATAAAATAAGCAAAAACCTAGACTGCAATAATATAGTAACTATATTCTTTTTATTTATTTATCAAAAGATAATTAACCGATGCCTATGTATTCAACGGAAGTGTTGGGAGGGTGTTGAATATAACAATTAATTAGAGATAAGTTCATTATATTATTTATTATATTTAACAGAGGGCCCTATAAAGGAGAGAAAAAAAAATGAAAGAACAAATTACAAAGATGATTCTTTCAAATTTATGAGATCATAAGTCATTTGATTAATCAATATATTGCAATTGGCAAGTATATTGGAGACTACTACGAGTCTAAAAGCCATTTCCCGTGTAGATAAATAATGATTTCAAAAACTATTATAATTTGGAAAATTCAAGCCGAAAGTCGTTCTTTTTTTTTTTTCTTGATGTGGTGGAACTCAATTTAGGTAAAATTAAATTGTATCTATTCTAATGTAACTTATTTTAAGTAGGATAACATTAAATGTACTCCAACGTTATAAATTATGTGGTGTAACGGCTTACACATGCTACAAATTTATTATGAGTCAAGTAATATTTGTGATGGGAAGACATTATTTCATGTTACAACTTACACTTGTTTCATATCGAAAAATCATAAATTCCTAAATCATTTTATAAGATCCTGAACTATTTCATTTGACACCAATTGATTTTAAGATAAAACTCTATAATTCTTAACAGCTCAAACAAACTTTATACCACAACTAATCCTTATCTAACTACTCCACCTAACTCCTAGACCATTGCTGAAAGTCATGTGTTAATGCAGAAGAGAGAGGCTGAAATCAATATACATTGCTACCTAGAACAACTGTTCTTTGTCTAAGAAAAAAACAACTTATTTCTTCCCTAAAAATCATACATAAACATGTTGATCTGACTTTTTGCACACAAGAAATAGTTACATTCCCTGTGCATTGGACACAAAATGATCCCTAGATCAATGAACAAGAGAACATTCTCCAGCATTCCATATTAGCGGAGGCTCGTATGCTGGCCGATTCAAAGACCAAAATTAGTTGATGCAAGTTCATATGGAATTTGACCCTAAGCGGTCATCCAAGTAGTAAATGGGAGAAGGTAAATAAGCGTAAACGCATGTGAGATCATATTCTTGACTGGACTGTTGTACTTTAAGTTTTGGTTTACACTTAATCGTTTGGCTAAATAGTGAAATGCCAACATGCCTATCGTTAGGAGTAAAAGTCTCTTATCATGAGTTTGTTAAGTAGGAATGTTTCTTATTTAATAAATAAAAATAAATAAAAAAAAGTTCATATGGAATCTTTCTTTTGAATTATTTTCGGAGTCTATGCTTCTGGCTACGTACTTCTTGACAGATGGTTTGCGAAGATTGTCGTAAAAAAGATGTCGACTTTAACAAAGTTTGGATCACGTGCATGCACATGATGTTCCCTATTTGGGATGATATAATGATAATAAAAAAATAGGGAAAAGCAATCTGATTTCACTCCATTAACGTCAATTAAGGAGCCGTTGTTGCGCTTTTCAATTGGCTCTTAAGTCATTTTCAGTCTTGGTTAATGAACAAATGTCTCTTTCTACCTACAACTAAACTGCTTTTATGGGAGATTTCTCTTCTTGAGAGGAAAAGCATGTCGGATGTGTTGATACATGAGACCTAATAGTTGTAATTTCTTTTTCATTATCATGTTTGTTAGAGGAGGAGCGTGGTGATAACTCATGAAGAGACGAATCTAGAATTCTATTTTAGTGGAGATTATAATAGTATTTTTTTTACTGAGAGTTAATTTTATATTTCATAATAAAAATGCATAATATTTTTTTTGAAAGAAATTGAATTAAATATATATATTTTTTAAAATGGTAATTTTGTTTGACACATTTTGCACTTTTGATAAATATGACTTAAATCTCATACTTTTTAATATACGAGTGTCACATTCCTTTTGCTAATGAATTTTAATTTTTTTTCGTTAAAAATTGATAAAAGACATTTTTGTCCTTTATCTAACTACCTTTTTTTTATTTTATTTTATCATGCTATCTAGCTATACAAATATGTACTTTTATACTAATTTTACCGATCGATATATATGTAGCAATTAAGTTTCCTAAATGCAAAACCGTTACACCCTTATATAAATATGTATCGGATAACACTTATTCTAAGCAAAAATATTTATACTAAAGTTTACTGTGAGAGCTCTCGCTAACAAAGTCACTCTCTTCAGTTCCTTGTACAATTACTAAGAATGGCAATGGAGTGGGTTTGGGGTGGGTTTGGGGCAGGGGGACCTATCCCCTATACCCCGCTCTGTCACTTAAAAAGTCCCCCCAACACCTGCCTCGCCCCAGCATTGTATGCCCCCATCCCCCACCCCTACCCGGTCCCCAAATTATCGCGGGAAATGGGGATTACGCGCGAGTTTTTTGTTATTTTTTAAATCTTACAATATTAAATTTAAGTTGAACGACGTAACTTCAAAATATAAATTAAAATTATAGTAACTATAAATATAAATACATATTTTAAACAAAGGTTAAATATTAATCATATATCGAGTCTTATAATTGCAGTTAAATACTAAAATTAAATTTACCATAATTGAATCTTAAGCATTTAAAATAAATTCTAACTGAAATCATTGTATGTAATAACTATATGTGAAAAAATAATACTTCTTTATGTTATGGGATCGTATTGATTATTATAATTATTTTTGGTTATCGCATGCCACATATAATAGTAATTATAGTATTGTCCTTAATTATGTTATTTGAAATTTAATGTACAACTAAGAACAACAAATTTCTTAAATCCACTTGATCAATAGTAAAATGGAGCTATATGTGAAATGATAACAAGTTTCAATTAGTGTAGTGGTCTTGATTAAAAGATATTATAAAATTCTTTTTAATAATCTATTTTTTCTACTCTATTTTTGTAATACTTTATCTAATGTCATCTTTTATATTTTTATATTTATAATTTTAAAATTTTAATATATATGTAAAATTAAATATATAAAAATAATCACATATGTATATGGGGCAAGTTGTATAGGGCGAAAAATACTTATCCCCACACTCCGTCCAGCCCCTGTGCGGGAATTAAAAGTTAATCCCCACGCCCTGTCCCATTCCCCATTCCCTATTCCCCATTTCCCATTTCCCATTTCCCACTCCAATCCCCGCCCCGTCTGGATTAGGTGCGGGACGAATACCTACAAAATCCATCCTCATTGCCATCCCTAACAATTACATAATGCAATACATTTACTTTCATATCCTTAATTACATAAATCAATTTACTTTCATCTTAATAAGATATTTATACTATATCACCTTGTATAGCAATGCGGAAATTAGCAGTCTGGCTCACATACAGTGAGAAGTAATTATACTCTTAGAAAGTACACAATAATTCAAATATTTAACCTTGTTTTTTTCATAATGAGCGTGTACGTTGTGGTTTATAAAAAAATGGATAAAACTATTTATAGCTAAAAATAAGGTAGAAATAAAGTGAAATAAATGAATTCCATAACTTGAGACATGAATCTCACCACAATATTGATAAAATTAGAATAGTATTATATATTTGTATAGTTAGATGAACACACACACATAACAAAAAAAAAAAAGCAGTTAGATGAGAACTTTTCAGTATTTATCAATTATCTCACATAGTAAGGACAAAAATTTTAAAGACAATATCAATAATATTCCTGGAGCTCTCAACTTTAGCTCCTTATGCTCGTTTACAAATTTGATATGAAATCTGATGAGTTTGTGTAAATTGTTACTATGACCAGTAATGAACTGACCATATGATCAAGCTATTTTATATAAAAATTGCTAAATATCACCCCCTTTTTATCATTTTTTGTCATCTTCGATTTATATACCTAGTTAGCATGTTAAAATAAGAGAAAAAAATTCAATTAAGAGAAAGAAGTACAAAATACTTTGTTAACTTGTCATGCCAACTAGCATGTATATAACATATATGATAAATGGGTAATAAAACCCCTGACCAGAATGATTATTCTGAAGAGAATTGATTTTGTCAACTTAACCGCTTACCTTTAGAAACGCGTCTATTGCTCCTCACCTCAATGTTACATTGTCGGGTAGTTCTCCATGCACCAGACACATAACTTACCGAACATTTCCCATTTCATAGTATGGAAAAATTTAGATTGGGCCTCTATGTTGAAGCTAAAAGTTGTAAGCCAATTAAACCAAATTAGTTATGTAAATTGCGTCCTAGCCCACTAAATTTATACAAAGTTTCAAATTACCTACTAAACTTTTCTTCATTTCATATCACCCATTGAACACATCTTTTGTTTCATTTGCCCACTTCATTAGCTTTTCCAATAGTTTAAACATATTTCCATTTGTAGCTAGCAACTTTATCATGAAATTATTGGTTCAACCTATTATACTTACAAAATTCTCACCGCAAGAAATGTTATCTATATGTATGTAAGCAAAAATTTTGGTGCTTTTAAAATGGTGTGGCAAAAATGACAATTCTTTTTTAAAAATAGAAATTTATCAAAATTAATTGGAAAGACTAATGGAGTAGATAACTAAACAAATAATTTATTCAATGGGCCATTTGAAATGAAAAAAATACTTTAGTAGACTTTTAGAAACTTTTTACAAGTTTATTGGCCTGAACCACAATTCCCCCTATTTATGTTACATAAATGGTCTGCTACATGACAATTTTGTCTAAGTTAAAATAGGAGTACAGAAATTGTCTTCTAAATGACAATTTTGCCTTTTTTAAAATAGGAATTCGTTAAAACTAATTGCAAAAACCAACAAAGTGTGTAAAATAAAACAAAAAATGTGTTGAGTAGGTGTTTTGAAAAGAAAAAATGTTTAGCGGGTGATTTGAAACTTTATGCAAGTTTAGAATTCTATGGTGCAAGCAGTTACCCAATAATCTAACACTTACAAGACTCTATGGTTAATTAAATAATATGTTTAGAAAAATTGAAAATGAATTTTCTTTTTCTCACTAAGAAAATGAGATAGTGGAAACTAATTGAAAAAAAAAAAAACTAGTACAATGTATAAAATAAAATAAAAATTTATTCAGTGGACAATTTGAAATGAAAAAAAAATGAGTAATTTGACTTTATGCAACTTTAGCAGCCGTGTGGTACAATCATCCTATTTTATATTATTGAATAGTGTCATAAATGAAAGTTTTGCCGAACTAAAAATAGGAATCCATTGAAACTACTAGAAAAAACTAACCAAGAGGGTAAAATGAAGTAAAAATTTTATCCAATAAGCAATTTGAAACAAAATAAGAGTTTAGTGAGTAATTTAAAACTTCATGTGAATTTTTAATGTACAAGTCTAAGAGGCTGTTTGAGTTTGCCTATAAATAGTTCAAAACAGCTTATACTTAGCTTTAAAAAATAATTTCTTCAGGCTCTTTTTTTTTTTGGGTTTAAAATTATAACAGAAATGGAGGATATTTATAAAAATCCTATTCAGACTAGCTTAAAAGCTAGTTTGCAAAAATCAAACAAACAAACGTAGATATGGAGATATTTCTCAACTAAGCAACAAGGATAGAAAATGGATTCTGATATTCTAATCTGGGGGCCCATACAGGATGGGCCTCACAACTTGTGAAGACTTGGGCGCAAATGCTCTTATTTAGCTATCAATTGAGAGAAGCTTCCGTGTGATCCATGCGAATTGGGCTCAAGGGTTCGAGTAATTAGGAGCTTCCTTCTTCTTCTTCTTTTATATATATTTAAGAGAAGTTTGAGGCCGTACAACGTAACCGATAAAATTTAAACTCGCAATATTTTATATGCACAACGAATAATATTACCACTGAATCAAAACCTAATTAGAAGCTTCCTTCAATAACAACTTTGTCAACGTATCAATTACTTTACAATTCCAAGTACAAGTGGCTCAAATACCTTTTTGTCATAGCGGTATCCTCGCTTAGTGCCATTCCAAACTCCCGTGAATTAATTTATGGTATTCTATTACCTTAAATTTCCTATGAAATTTTATTAATTAATTTAATGGGGTCAGCAGAATTACAGCACTAGTAATGGTTAACGGTCTTCGATAACATAGGTGCTCAACTTGAGATAAATGTCCTTCCTTCAAACAAACAACATTACGTTAAACAAACAAAAATGTTGGAATCAATTTTTTTACCAACTATATACCATAATATTCTTGTGTTAGTGAAGTTAATGAACAAACTCAACAAATTTCATTACCTATTATATACAGTTATATATGAATAGATTTTTTATTTTTTTATTTTTTTATGAATAGATATTTATTGGGGTTGGACCTTAGAGATCGATCCGACCCAACAAAATAAAGAGGGATAAAAGAAAGACCTTGCCCCTTGTTTTGATTGCACATGGGCTAGAGAAAATGAAAAATAAGGAGATAAAAGGAAAAGGAACTCTGTATATTTTTAAAAAAAAAATTTAAAGGAAGCCTAAGTTTTTTTACATCACTTAAAATATTACACACGAGACTTGATCTGGAGGCCTTTCGCATATAAAGCAAGAATCAAACTGCTAGACCAAATGGCCAGTGACAATAATTTTTTGTATTTGGATTGCAAAAAGTAATAAGGGAAATGGAAGATTTTTTTTTTAATTATTTATTTATAATTTTGTGTCTGGATATGAAAGGAAAGGAAATGAATAGATAATTTTATATGATCTATTACATAACTACCTTTTTATATCCTTAGGCATATTGATGAGTTTTACAACAAGATGTTAAGGATAAGATACACATTTTCACATACTAACTTTTGTTTTGTTTTGTTTTTTTTTTTTCCACAAAACACCCCAAATTGAATTTTCCAGTTAAAGGATATAAAAGGATTTTTAAGTCCTTCCATATTCTCTTATTTCTCTTAAAATGCAATCCAAATAGAAAAAAAAAAGATTCTTTAATTCCACCTCTTCCTTCTCTTTCGATCTTTTAAAAATTGTAATTTAAACAGACCATTAGAGATTGTTTCCTTAGCAAGAAAAATGAAAATAAAATAAAAGAATTGTAGAGCTTGTGTTCAAACTCTTCTCTAATTGCTCTAATATATAATGCCTTATCTAGTGACTCTTTTTTTCAGAAAAATATGGTCATATATCTCGAAGAGTACGTATAGCACCCCGTGGACACCATGGGAAGATTGTCAATTTTCTTTGTTCTTTCTTTAATTAATATTATTCAAATAACATAACTCCTATAATTACGCATAATGATCAATCTAAATCACCTTTAATATTAACCTTTATAATTCGAAAATTTGAACCCTAGTACAGTGGAGGCGTATTATTTGATTGACAAATATAATTGAAAATTTGAAATGCTAGTACACAAGAGGCATGTTATGTGATTGATACCCTTTTTAGTTGGTTGTAATAAACTCAAGGATTCAATTGATTGATATTCACTAGAATATTATTTGATCATACACCTTATGAACCCAGCTAATCATATCATTAAGAACTAGATGTTGACTCAGTCATCTCATATAGAACATTATTAGTTATTATCTTTTTTCATTACTCATTTATCATTTTTTATTTGTATGCTTAGTTGACATATTAAAATAAGATAAAAAAATATAAAAGAGTTGTTAAGTTCATATGACAACTCAGCATACACACAGGGGTGGATCTAAGAGTTTTTCTAATGGAGGTTAAAACTCAAAATTTTTGAACTATATAAACATTTCTTTTTTCGGTTGGGGTTACTTTATCTTTTTAACTAAAAATACATAAATACTCAACTTTTTTTGAAAAAAAAAAAACACATAAATTTTTATCGCTTTTCTTTTTTAGCCAGTAAGGTCTCCTAAACATACACCCGTCACTGCATACACATAAAAGATGATAAATAAATTATGAAAAAGAATCTCGTATATTGCCATTGCTTAAATGGACCCAAATTATTATCAGAATCCTATGGATCATGTAAGAGGATGAGACATATATATTATTTCACCAGATCAGCATTACAACAACTAACATGAAATAGTTGACTAGGTTTACTCTATTTCAGATAAACTACTATACTTTGCCTTCAACCCAAAGCAATTGTGATCCTAGTGGAACCAATGTATATATTTGTATCTACATGCGTGTCTCCTTGTCAAATCTGTTATTGATGGTTTATATTCTTTGTTTAGAACATAAATAATACAAGCTTCCGGTAGAACCTTCAATAAAAAAAAAAAAAAAAAAATCATAAGGATTTGGAAGTGTGTCCTCCTCCGTTCACATTAGCTTTTTATGAGTACTACTAATGGGGTCATTTTGACGTGCAGTTATAATGATATAATCTTGATCGTTTGAGTGTGCGGTGATTAAATAACAATATTATTAATTTATTATTATTAATCACTCTCATAATATTATAACCTTATATGAGATGAGACAAATTCTATTGCGGTGACTATCAATTCTATGATCAGGAATGGGTCCAAAATTGTATTTTAATGCAAGGTGCACAATTTAGTATTTATATACAAATAATTTTTTAAGAAGGGACTAAAATAATTTTTTAGATAAAAAATATACAATTTTAACAAATTTGAGATACATAGACGCTGCAACCCCCACTTATTTCTTACAAGATCCCTCATGTCTATGATATGCAATTAATACACTTGACCTACTCAACAGTCTGTCACTTGAGGCTGCAAATAAATGTTACTTATATCTATATTTAAAGTAATTATGAAAACAAGTCAACTAGCTTACTTCATTGAGATCAATATGATGTATGACTAATTGGAAAATGCCCTAAACATCCCATGTGTGGTTATGTTAATTTGGGCCCATTTTACAACATCACTATATCTTGTGGATTATGCTCTTATCTGGCAATTTGTTGGGAGTGGTAATTGACAACGAGTGTGATCTTTTTTTCTTCTTTAACGTCATACTCTTATCTGTTCTCACTTTTATAAAATTTAAATCCTGATTTTTCAATTGTTAGAAAAATAATCGGTCCTTAGACTATTTCTGAATCTCAACAAGTGTGATCTTATTCTTCTTCGGCTTCAAATTGCTTTTTCCTTTTTCCTTTTTCCTTTTTCCTCCCTTGTCGTCCTTCTTGGTTCTCAATAGATAGCCATACGAATATAGTGTTGCATGATCCAAAAATGGAATTGCCAAATCCTTTAGCCAAAGGAAGTCGACATTTGAGAACTTAAAGGCCCATGCTAGCTTTGTGCGTAAAGAAAAGGACTCCAATTTTATCCAGTTATAGAAGGAAATTGAACCACTCCTTTTTCTCTCAAGAATTTCTTTTATCTTAAAAGTATCTCTATGTTTTGATTCGCAAAGGAAAGAAAAGAAAAGTAACATAAAAAGAAAAACAATAATGAAGGGAAGGAATGAAAATAAGTTGCTTCGTTTGGATTGCAAAAACATAATATAGGAAAGGAATGAATTTAATGATTCTTTGTTTAGATTAGAGAAAGAATGGAACGGAAATGATACTTTTTAATAAAAAGCTACTTTAAATTTCTTTTTTTATATTCATTTTTATGCTAAGAATATATTTAGAATTGTGTAAAAGTATATATATATATATATATATATATATATATATTGTGAAGCCAACCGTTGTACCTACTGGTAAGCAAATTTTGGGTTCAAACGATCACTTGGTTCTATGTAGTTGACAGTCTCCCTCATGAACTTTTGGTGCTCTTGAAAAATGATAAGAGATGTGAAACATCCCTCAAAATGATCAACTCATAAGCGGCTTGTGCCTCTTCCGGAACAGGAAAAAAAATAAACTACACATTTCACTCATTAATTAATCTTTCTTTTTCCCTTAAAAAATTCAAATTTGTGGAGAAAATCTTCCGAACTTGGGGTTTTTTTATACATACAAGTATTTTTGTTGAAATTCAATTGTTGGTCATTAAGTAACATAAAAGAAAAGAAAGGTCGATTAACAAAAAAGAAATAAAAGGCATTAAAAGGTTCTTTAATCCTTCTCTTTACTTTCTTTTCCTTTTCTTTGAAAAAAGTAATCCAAACAGTGATGTATCTCTAGAGGGTAGAAGTGGATTTCTCTCCTTTTTCTCTAGACATGTAAAAGTGAATTCATGCATGTAGGCGTGTACGCAGCGTCATCACATCAATGATAACATGTTTCCATATACTTGATCATTATAGTTTCTTATTGTCATCACTATTCTTCCACAAAATTTTAAAAAAGAAAAAAAGAAAAGGAAAAAAGAAGTACCAAATTAGAAAATAGTAAAACATGATCTGCTAAAGATTGCAATCTCAGTTCTATTTGGTTATTTATTTTTTCACAAAAACGTACCGTTAAAGAGCTGATTATGAAGATCGTAAACAACAAATGAGAAGAAATCTTTCATAATGATATAGCCAAGAGGCTTCAATTTTCTTTTCTTTCCACTTTCATGCATTATGATCAATTATAGCTGAACGTATATGTTTATAGTTCTTTTGTAGACATCGTTCTCCTCACGCATCAGGAAAATGATAGCAGTCGTCTTTATTTCAATCGTTTTTAAGATGCAAATCCATTAAATGATGACAGTCAGGCGCGGTGGCCCTATGGGGCAAGTGGAGGTTGCAACCCTCACTGACCTCACGAATTTTGTCATATGTATATGAAATTTTGGATAAAAAATAAATTAATCCTCACTAAATATTTAATTAATTTTACTTTTTAAAATTATTTTACTTTTACAAATTTTAAGAATTTAATTTACTTATTTTGGATACAAAATTTTACGAATCAAAAATAAAAATAGAAACAAAAAAGTTAAAACTAAAGCCAATCACATGAAACAACTTACCTTTTATTTTTTTGAATTAATATATAATATATCACTTATTATGTATCAACTTCAATCTGACAATCTATTACTATTTACTCATAGGCCATATTTTCTTACTTCAATCTTACCAAAGCTGCCGGACGCAGATTATCAAGTGCTAGTTTGGTTTTTTGTTTTTAGATGCTAGTTTTACTCAAATCTATTAAAACTTCATGTAATCAACATTTTAGCCAAAAGAAATAAGATTCAGGAGCAAATGCCTAAGTGAGATAGGTGCTTTCAATGGTAGAGCCACTCTTAAGATTGTGGGACTGCAATCCCCATTCAACTCAAATTTTATCAGAAAATGTGTGTATTTTTAAGTTAAAAATTAATTCAATCCCACTAAAAAATATTTATTTATATAAGTATTTAATTGTATAATTTTAGCGCCCACTAAAAAAAAATTCTGGCTCACCCCTGATAACAATCAACATGAAAAATTGACCCTAGGGCCATAGTCTAGTAGTAGTAGAATGAAATCACTCTTATGAGGTTGTGCGTTCGACACTTCTTACTACTCTAAAATTCTGTTTTTGACTGACTTAGTGCATGTGTTGGGGTGCACTGCTATAACCAAGGATTTATCAATTGGCAGTCGGGTTCGACCGGATAATTCGATAGTTGAGTTCTGTCAACTGGATTCTCACGTCATCAAAAAAAAAAAAAAAAAAAATGAAAAGCTATCCAGACTTGCAAAAGATTACCACCCACTTGACCTGATTTTCAATTCCCATATGGTCTGGATATTAATATATGCCAGCCATTATTTCACGGAAAAATTTAGTTGAAGATATAAGTTCGAGGACTCACATGTACTGCTTGAACCAAGTTAAATAAACTAAATCAAACTAAATTAAATTTTATCTTGTTAAGTAAGATCGATTATATACATCTAATAACACCATTTGATTGAAATTGGTTTGTACAGTTATTTGAACCAAGTCAAATAAAAAGGCAAAATGATGAAGGTTTTTTTTTTTTTTCTTTTTTGGTCATTAATGATAAAAGTTGCAGAACATAGAAAAATTGAACCACCAAAGGGTTCAGCTTTGTGGAAAGGAAATCAATGCCTTTTGGTGTACTCTTTCTAATTGTAATCAAGCAAGAAAACTGAGCTCATTACCTGAAAACTAAAAGACGTCAAACCTGCTCAACTAATTCACTCGACAAAAATGTCATTTTCTCTATTGAAATTATAGTGTTATTAAAAACTCTCTCGCGAACTTTAACTTTTATCTAAATTCCCTCGTACAATTTAATAGAGATAGTGGTGTAGTAACGGTCAAAAAAACAAAAATACAACATTGTTATGGTGGCATCTGACGATTCTCGCGGATGCAGATGTTGCAATTCAAAACGATAAGGTTTTTTTTTTTTTTCTCGCCTTTTACAATACTTTTGCTGAACTATAACTTTATATCTGCTATTGAATCTTTTCGAACTGCAATTCGACTTGCCCAATCAGTTCAATCCAAGCTATGATCGTTGAAAACGATAATCGTTTTTATGAATTTCCCATTGCTAGAGGACGGCAGTTTATCATTGACCCAGTCAAGGCGACAGATCAGGCTTGCACTAATATTATATAGAATATCACTTTACAGTTATCATATTTATATGAACAAGCGATAGTATAGTATATAGCAAATGAGCAAAATGGGTTCAGCCTTTTCTGTTTCGCATTGGAAATCGAGGAATACAATTTGTAACCATTGTTTGGCAGCAGATGAAATCACTAACACAACAAAGTGCATGAATATTCAACCCTGACAACCTTTTTGGTTGTACTAGATAAATTTTATAATTGTTAACTACCAACCAGAAAGTGTGAACGTGAAGCAAACATGTTTTGAATTTCAAAACAAAGAGTGGGTGCACATGGTTCCAATCCGAGATATACCAAAAATATCATTTTCGTCATTTCGTTAATTTTTTTGTTAAAATAGAATAATTATTGAAGGTAAAATTATAAACTTAATTATACAAATTATATTTTTGGAGTCTTTTTTCCATGATTTTTTAATTAATTGAGATAAATTTACAAATAAATTTCAGTTAATGACAAAAATATAATTAGTTTAATTAATTTTACAATTTTAACCTTAACAATTAATTTATTTTAACCGAAAATTGATCAAAATTAAAACTTAATTAATAGTTGAATGATCAAAATAAGACTAAAAATAATTTGATAGTCCAAACAAAACTGAGAAAATAATTTAGGAGCCATAAAAATATTTCATTCTTTTATTAGTGGGAGCAATCCTATTCAGGGTTGAATTTGTAACAAAGGGAATTCCCGACATCTCGTCCCATATCAGTTCTATAAAAATTTTGCATCCATCAAAGAGATCTCACAAGGAACACCTCCAACATCGATCGAAAATTCAGGAGCCTCATATCAAACAACTAATCTCCTCATCACGGCCAAAGCAATAATTGACATAAAATTTTCCAAAACAATCTGTATGCTCAATTTTTCCATTCTAACATCTAAATGCCAACATATAAAAAAAAGGGGGGAAGGGGGGAAGAAAAATATCATCATGCAACAGAGAGCTTGATACTCAGCCTACAGAAATTGGTAAAGCCCCAATCAGAACTCCTAAAATTGCAGTAAACGTATTGGAACCAACATTTAGTAGAGACTTCAAGCAACAAGAACAGAAAATGCAAATCAAATTGCATCTTTCAACATCACAGACATCACAATTGATATACGGGCAATGGCAATGAATTGGCGATATGATCTCAGAACCTCGATTAAACTAGGTCGTCATGAACCACTCAACTAACATTCTTGGAGTTGAAAATCTATCGGTCTTGTAAAGAAAGGGCTCATATCATATTAGTGTGATCAGCACATAGAAGGAAAGCTTTTCCTAACAATTTAATTACTACAAAATAACATAAAGGATAAGAAGAATCAAACGAAATTATCCGAATTCTGAAAATCAATACAAGTAAAATGTTCATGATTATACTATAAATCGAAAAAAAAAAGGGAAGAAACAAAAAGTATGATATAAAAATAGCAATAAAAACCCACAAACCAGAACCAGCAGCAGCGATAAGAGATCGCTACTAAACTGGTTTCTAGCCCTGATTACGACGTTCTCTATACATACAAAGCGTTCCTGAAAAATTCTAATCTCTCTTTCTCTGCCAATTTATTTTTCACAACCCAAATTTTTCATCATCCACAATCATTCAAATAATATTTCGGGAAAGAGAACTTTCTCCTCGTACCTCCTCATTCTGAATACTTCTTTCGTTGCCCTCTTCATTGTTTTTTCAATGAGAACAATCCAATTCATCAATATCAAACCTCACTAGTACATTACATCATCCCGGCACAAGTTTTGCTTTTAGTCTATACTTTGATCCCTTGATGTATTCACGGAGATAACAATTGGAGGACATAGGAGTAAAAAAGACGAGGAAATAATAGAAGCAACGAGTGGTGCTAATATGCAATTTGTAGGTTTTTAAGTCTTGGGGATGGGTCAGAGCAAATTTCTCAAAAGAATCAATAGTAGGGTGGTGGTGGAGGTGAAGCATATGAAACCCCAGTGATTGGAGGCAATGGACCTTCATATACAGGGGCAGGAGGCGGTGGGCTTTCATAGATTACAGGAGGAGGTGGTGATGGAGCTGGTGGGGGTGACGGTGAGGGTGGGGGTGGAGAATGGTGGTGAACTTGGGGTGGTGGGGGTGATGGTGATGGTGGTGGTGGGGAGTGGTAATGAATTGGTGGCGGTGGCGGTGGCGGTGGTGAATTATAAATGTATGGTGGAGGGGGTGACGGAGATGGTGGTGGCTTGTAAACAAATGGTGGTGGTGGTGGGGATGCTGAGGGTGGTGGAGGTGAGTGTTCTTCACATGGTGGTGGGGATGGTGGAGGGGGCGGGGGTTCTATACAAGGGGGTGGTGGTGGTGGAGGTTCTATACAAGGGACTGGTGATGGTGGTGGTGGTGAATGAGCTGGAGGTGGTGGAGAGTAGACAGGTGGAGGTGGGGGAGGGGGAGATGAGTATGTGTATACTGGTGGTGGAGGAGGTGAATGTGGAGGGGGAGGTGGAGAGTGTGGTGGTGGAGGAGGTGGTGAATTATAGTAGTAAGTGACAGGAGGTGGGGGAGAGTACATGGGTGGAGGTGGTGGTGAATTTGGCGGTGGAGGCGGAGGTGAGCGCACACAATAAGGTGGAGTAACAACTGGAGGTGGTGGTGGAGGCGACATAACCGGTGGAGGTGGTGATGGAGGCGGAGGAGAAGGTGGTGGAGGTGATGGCGGAGGTGGTGGAGGAGATGGCGGAGGAGGTGATGGTGGAGGCGGAGAAGGTGGTGGAGGAGATGGCGGAGGAGGTGATGGTGGAGGCAGAGAAGGCGGTGGTGGGGGCGGTGAGTAGACAGGTGGCGGGGGAGATGGTGGGGGCGGAGGTGGAGAGTAAACAGGTGGTGGAGGGGATGGTGGGGGTGGAGGTGGAGAGTACACAGGTGGTGGGGGAGATGGTGGTGGTGGAGGTGGGGGAGATGGGGGTGGAGGTGGAGGAGAAAATACAGGTGGTGGTGGAGACAGAACAACAGTTGGAGGCGGCAATACGGGCACTGAAACAGGCGGTGAAGGTACAGGCATTGGTGGTGATACCATAGGTGGAGATGGCAAAGTAGGCTTAAAAGGGTGGCATTTAAAAGCACCACAATGAATCCTCTTAGACAAGAACGTCTTACACTGAGCAGCAGACCTTTGAGCCGGCCGTCTAGGCAAGCAATTCCTACGGTCATCAAAATCAGGCAACGCCAAGCACACCGGAGGCTCACCAGTAAAGAAATTATACGAAAACGTAAA
Source organism: Ehretia macrophylla (assembly GCA_037974665.1). Classification (NCBI taxonomy): domain Eukaryota; kingdom Viridiplantae; phylum Streptophyta; class Magnoliopsida; order Boraginales; family Ehretiaceae; genus Ehretia; species Ehretia macrophylla. The sequence goes on along the minus strand of CM075771.1, from coordinate 51,090,643 downwards.
ATTCTGCAACCTTGGTAGCTGACAAATACTCTGAGGTATAGTCCCAGAAAGCATATTATGTGCAACATTCAATTGCTCCAAACTCACCATTCCACCAATACTATCAGGCAATGGACCCATCAACTCATTGAAACTAACATCAAAAACAGTCAAGTTCTTCAACAATCCAATTTCTGATGGCACACATGATCTTAACCCATTGTTCATGAAAATAACCTCGTTAAGATTGCTCATGTTACCAATACTAGCAGGCACACAACCATGAAATTTGTTGTTCGCTAACACGATAACAGAGACAGGTGAATTGCCAAAATTGTCCGGCAATTCAAACTGAAACCTATTATGGTTGATAAAAATTGCATCTAATGGCTTGTCGAAAAGTTCCTTAGGGACAGTACCTTCAAACTCATTGAACCTTAGATCTAAGAATTTAAGCTTTTGTAAACTTAGTACAACGTAAGGAAACTTGCCTGCAAACCTGTTGTTACTCAAGTCCAATTCGAACAAAATCTTCAAATTCTTCAATTTCCTCGGTATTGTACCACAAAACCTGTTGGAATTGATGTGGAACAAGCCAAGATCTGTGAGCAGACCAAGCTCTTCTGGTAAGTACCCAGCAATATCACCATGGTTAAGGTCAATGCCCGCCACGGTTTGGATGGATGGGTCGTCGACCGCGGGTGCACAGAAGACTCCAGTGTAGTTGCACACATCAGATCCAACCCAATCAGCTGTGAGATTAAGGGGATCTGAGAGGATGGCTTGTTTCCAAGCTTGTAAAGCAATGTAGGCATTGCGAAGTCTTGGATTTTCAAAGACTAGTGAAGGGTCAACGGTCACATTTTCACCTCTGTCACCAAATTCATCTCTGTAGTACAAGAGTTGTCTCTGCTTGATGATGTGAGCTTCGGCATCAGTCAGAGGTCCATTCTCTGAAACTTGAACATGGGCTGAATTTGCAGAGCCAAAATGGTTGATACACAAGAATGAGACTAAAAATAACACAAGATTGAAGTGGGAAAAATGTGGAGATGAAGTGTTTTGCTCCTTCATCTCACATGAGACATCTGAAGCAAAAATAAATTTTTGGTTGTTTTTTAGCTCTACTTGTTCTGCTATGGCTTGCAAGAATGGCCAAGAAAGTGTGAGATGAAGGGTGTGTGAAGATGTAAAGAATGATAGAATGTGGAGAGAAGAGGTGAAATGGGATGTGGGTTTTGAGATTTGGGCGGAGGTGCAGATGTTTTGATGGGGGTAGGGGTGGGGGTGGTGGGGGGGGGGGGTGTGCTAGGGATTTTGGGGAAGTGTGTGAGAATGAGAGGGAGAAAGAGTGGGGAAATGAGAGAGAAATAAGCACAACTAAAAAGGACAGCTAAATCACAGCTCGAAGTCCACCAGATTCTCTCACTTTTTTTTTTTTTTTTTTTATTTTCTTTCTCATATAAACATTCCAAATTTCCCTCTCTCTTGTAAGTTGTGGTGGCTTTATTCTTTTTTTTAATGCATTACCATTCAACTCCCCTGAGGCAAAAGTTTAGAATCACAACCTACATAATAAAAAATTGGTTCGAGTAATATATTAATAAATCAAATAATAAGAAATAATTGGATCTAGTAATATACCAAATTAAACTAAAACTTGTCTCACAAAGTGAGATCAAATATATGAATATAATAATATTATACTTAATCTTGTCAAGAGTTATTTACTCGGTAACTCACATACTTGGACAATCCAATACGTTACAAATAGGGGACGGCCCACCAATAATATCATGATATTTTAAATTCATATAAAAAAAATTTAGCGTTTATACTAGTTATCGACTACTGCAACCTTTTTCCTTCATCCAAACTTGAAACAGACAATGCAAAGGAAAAAAAATCCTTACACAAGAATAAATAAATTAAAAAATTAATAATACATTAAGAAAAATCAAACAATAAACTTAGAGTTTAATTGTTTCTACTAACAAATAAATTTAAAAATTAGATAATATATTAAGAAATAAAGTGGTCATTTTTTAATCTTTGTAACAATGATATGGGGGTGGTTAGAGCGAATCGGTGAGGTGTCACGGTGCCGGCAGACTTGACCGGTGGAGCGCGTCTAGCCGGTAACAAGTAATTTGATGTAGGGGTATTATTAAAAACTCACTTTACCTTACGCCGTTGTTGATGGGTCAGGACAGATTTTATAGGGTTTTTCTTTTATGAGGTATGTGGTAAATTTATCACATGTATATAGATAAAAAGTGATTTAATTAGTTGACAAATATTAACTAATTATCATAAATTGAGACATCATAGTAATTTAATTAAAACTCTGTAAGGCCAAATTAGTAAAAAAAAAAATTTAGACATTCTGATATAATATATCTGCACGATACAAACTAATATGGATTACTTTTATAAAATAACAACTTAATATGTGATTGTGGCAGATTTGTCACATGTCTCATAAAAGAATTTTTCGATTTTATAATCAACTTTTTAAGCTCCGTATGAGTTTGTTTGTTTGTGTGTTTGTACAAAAAATTGCGTAAATAGTTCTTATTTTTTTAGTAAAAAAAATTAACGTTTTTATTGTTTAAAATTAGTTAATTTAATAATTTAATTTTTATTATTAAAATTTTTAAATTCATTCTTATTATTCAAAATTAGCCTATTTAGTCTTATTATTTACTAAAAAATTATAATGTAGTCTCCAAACAGTGGTCACATGCAAAAACTAAATTAAATTCTTTTGAAAAATAATATGAACTAAATTAATTTTTTTTAGAAAATAGTAACGACTAAATTGAATAATTTTTAATAATATAATAAATTTGAAATTTTTTTTAAAATAATAAGAACTAAATTAACTATTTTTTTTTAAAGCTTGTTTATATAGGTTTGTGAACAGATTTTCGTTTAGTAATCTCAGAAATAATAGAGATAAATTTAAAATTTCATGAAAACGATATGGAGCATTTGTGCAATGCTTTATTTGTTTGCATGTTTAAATTCTTAGTTGTCATTGACCAAAAAAAAATATCTTAGTTGTCAATTGTTCAAAGCAGTGGAGGAAAACTCTGTGCAGTGGAGTACATTAATGAACTGGGAGATAACGTAACGCAAAAATTACAGCATTATTCATTTTTGCAATTTTTGCGTTTTCCTCACCTTCTCGAGCACCGTTACTTTTTGACTTTGCTGAAGGAAAACAAGGAAATTATATACGACAGAAAACGAGTAACGGTTCTTTTATATTATTATAATAGTATAAATAAAATTTAATAACTATAAATTATTTATTGCTTTTTATTATAACTTTATCATAACAATTAATTTTATGATTAAATTCATTCAAAGTGGTAAACACTGCCCGAACTAAACGCGGTTTCGCTATATATAGATAACGCATCTCCCTTACAATTTGCATAATCTACTTCATATACTCTATCCCCCATTTTTACAAGACTTATATTTCAACATTTTAATATTGATGGCTACTTTGACCAAAAAAAAAAAAATATATTGATGGTTACAATTGTTACATGGGCGGATTTACTTTGAGTCTAGCTAGGACTAAGTAGAGATATTAACGAGTGAGTTAGAGTTATATTTTTTAAAAATATGTGTATTTTTAATTTAAAAAACTAATTTAACCCTACTAAAAATAAGTGTTAAATTATGTGTTTTTAACACCCACTTAACAAAAAACTAAATTGACCCATGGTTGTTACTTAGACTTTTGAAATTTGAAATACACATATATATATATATATATATATGTATGTATATTTCTAAACAAAATAAATTCATACTAAGAAGTCAACTTAGCTTCAAATCATTAAATTTAATTGACACAATATTTGAAAGAGCAATAATGACCATTTAGGTTTAGAAATTGATATAGATTGGCTAAACAATAAATTGATGAAGACAAGCGTTAAGTGCACCAACCAAACAACATTAAATTGGGTTAAGTAAGGCAGTAAATTACACTAAGAAATTGCATGTTATGGGTACACATCATCCATCATCAACATGATAAATGATGGGCATGATATGGATGCATGCATGCATGCACACACACACAAATAAGAAGATTTTAGGCATTGAAAAGAAAAGGCACGTGTGGGTCCCTCATTTTATTAGCTATAATTGGTGTCATGTGTAGAAAAAGAAAGGGCACAACATACAAGTATTCTGGGCCCACACGTGTCACGTCCACCACGGCTGAATCGTCGGCGCTAAGCGAGGACGAACCACTAAGCTTTTGTGGTGCACCGCGTACGCCTACTTGTCAATTGCACACTTGATCTTCACACTTTACAGAAATTGTCTAATTGACCCCCAAAAAGGATGTAAGTTAAAAAATGGCCCCGGACGAATAACAACTACAGGAAACACAAAGGTTAGTTTTTTTTTTTTGATAATTTAAGGAATAAAATTAGAGAATAATTTTTGTACTTTTATCATTTATAATATTTTTAAATTGTATCAAATTGATTTTTGATTTTAGAACAAAGAGTGACCTTGTAAAATATATTTCTCCGTAAGTCTAGAAACAAGTCAAGCGGCAAGAAAACCTATATCTATTTCTGCTTTTTTGATGATATCATTTTTATAGGACAGGTTAGTATTGCGAGGTGTGAAGTAGGAGAGAAGGGACGGCATGCCATAAATGTTTAATGTTTGGGTTTTGAATAAGACGAGAAAAGAAAGGGGTAGTTGTCTCCTAGTAGGGTATCCATCTTCAAATCCAGTAAGACTAACTCTAACATATTTTTCTCTACATGTAGAGAGTTTAGGCTTACTTTCTTATCTTTAGGGGCTTCCTATTCCAGTTTCACTCCAACAGTATCCCTATTTTTAATCTATCCTTATTTTTTTTTTACTAAATTATGTTGTTTTTTAAATATAGAGAGCCAAGAGTATAGCAAAGAAAAGAGGAGCTCCACATTTTAAGGAGCTTTGCATAGAGAGTCTGATGGAAGAGATTTTATCTTTTTGTCTCCTTAAAATAGCTAAGAAACCACTTTAGGGAGGCTCGTGGAGAACCACTAAAATATTGGAATTGGCTATCACATTAATGAAAAATTTTAATGATACTAATCGAACTCTAATCAATTAAGATATTGTCTCCATTCCAAATTGATGTCTAGTTTGACTTTTTTGGTAAAATAAACCTTATTTGAAAACAAAAGGTTACTTTCATTTTTCCATAGATAGACAAACATGTCCAATTATAATCAAATACATGGTCTTTTATGTGGTTTATATAATTCATAGTATATTGTAGATTTTGAATGGACCTATGTGAAAATTGCTTTCAGAAAAACCACCACTTGATAAAAGAAAACAAACCGGACATCTATTTTGGCAGCAACAAATTAAAATTAATTGAGAATGAAAATTTTATTTTAATGATAATACTCATAATTAAACGAGGCCATTGTGTTGTTAGATAAGAAATTAATGTATAGAAGGTGCCAATGTGAAGATAGTATGATCACTAGACAAATAATTCTTCTTGATGCCTTTCTTTCGTAGAACCAAAAAAAGAAAAGAAAGACCTATATAAATAATTATGTGAAATATTCTTCTTGATGCCTTTCTTTCGTAGAAGTGGTGCATTCTAATTGCAAATGATTCATTATAAAAGAAAAAAAAAATGCAAATGATTTCTAATGATATGACAAGCAAGAGTCCTTGAATCAACTTTATTACAAATGCGCCATAATATAGTTGCAATGAATGCTAATGCGGACACAATTATTTGACCATCAAATATCTTTTGAAAAAGAATAATATAATTGTAGCAGTCTATTTGGAATGAAATGCCAGTTCACAAAAACCCAAAAAAAAAACTACAATTGATATCTTTGGTCATGTAGCTATTGATAAATGATATAGAAGAAATTAATTGGTACTATGTGAAGTAGTTCACGTTTAAAACGATTGTTTAATACTCTCATTCGCATGTAATTCATTATTATTTGATTGACATAGTCGACGAAGTAATCAATTCTGATGCCAATTAATACTATGTGAAATAGTCCAATATTATATATACTAATTTTAAGAGTACTAATTTATTCACGTGAAAAAATTAGATTGTACAACAACTAGATCTTTCGTTGTTGTTTTAAAACTTTGCTTGGTTTGGTTGGCAGGAATTTGGTACTATAATTCTTATTGCTAGTTGATGATACAGAAGATGCAACGGGAACATGTTAAAGCTTTTGTCTGGATTTATCCTAAAGTATGAGTAATATGTCTGATTTATGAATTTGCACCATTGAGAATGTCACCATTACAGTGGAAACTCCAAAGTCAAAACAATTCAAATTCTCCACCTTCTTGTTTTTTTAATATTCTCAGAATTGAACACTTCAAAACTTACGCTCAGAGCAATTTTTTTTTTTTTTTTGTAGCCTAAAATTGCTCTCCGAAACTATTGTCAACAGTGTCGAAGACGGCTTAGACCGAGTGGGGTAAATTATCCAAACTGTTGTGTATATTGGTTTGCCAATTTTGATTTTTTATTAAGGATTTGGATCTTATAATAATATAATAATATTATTAAGAAAATCAATAATGTTGAAGTAATAATATAATGATGATGAAATAATTTAGGGTTTGTTTCGTCTAACTTTTAGACACTTAAAACGTTTTCTGTGAGTATAAAAGTTGAAGCTAATTACTTGTTTGGCTCATGTGTTAAAGAGTCTTTTTAGGTAAAAGTTGAAGCTAAAAGAAACTAAAAAAATTATAAGCTCTAGTTGAAACTTTTCAAAAAAAAAAAAAAAATTTGCGAACCATAATGTAAAATATTGCTTTTTCTTTTTCTTTCTAAAGTATACCCTTTCATATTCCTGAAAGCACGATATACCCTTCAAAATATCTAAAAGTCTAAAATTATCTAACATACGCCAAACAGTCTACGATTTTTGTTCAACTATATTTTTAACGAAAGTTTTACTACTGAAAACTCTACAGTTCAAAAGCTAAAATTTCACAGTTAGACCAAACAAAACTTTAGATCATTACTTTTTTTAATAATGTTATTACGTTATTAAGAAATCTTAATCCATTTATCAACCACTTGGCTTGCTTATTGTGAAAGTCATCCTGCATAGATCATCCTGCATAGATCATTTGTCCTTTCGAAAAATAATAAAATGGTGAACATTATAGTTAAAATGTAACGGCTTTTGGCTCTAATCGAAACCAAAAAGGAAAAAAAAAAAAAAATACATTCAATTGAGTACGACGAGAAAAAGGAAAAAAAGAAAGATGACAGCCGGCGCTGAAAAGTGGATGGCTTAACCCATGCAACGTGACCTCGTCGGGGAGTCAAGAATATTATTTAATAAAAATTTAAAAATAAAAGACTGAATATTTTATTTTTTAAAATATTACATATACTTTTAAAAAAAAAAAATTGGGGGCACCCCGACCCCGACCCCTCCCTAGTACCGCCTCTGACTAGACCGACTCAATTGGCAAAATGATCTTGTGACTGTGAATCAAAAAAAAAAAAAAATGATCTTGTGACCATGTCAAACGGCATGTTGGTTGACCAAGTGGAGTTCAACCACTATATATTCAGACGGAAAAAATTATGTTTACCAAAGGTTTACAGCGAATATTTTATTAATTAATTTAATATGTGTTTTTTTTTAACAGAAGTTTATATAATAAATCTCATTAACATTGAGATGCGAATGGACCATTCATGGTAGTGGAGATGTAACCCCTAATGACGCAAAAAATATTTTAAAATTTCTTAACATTTCTACTATAAAAAATTATTTAGATTCTATAGTCTCATTAATTTTTATTTTGAAACCACTTTAGCCACACCAATTTTGACCTCTAAATCTATCAACGTTTATTGAAACATCATTTTTTGATTCGCACCTGTTAACATCTCTAACTTGTGGAAAGTCACTTGTCGTAAGTCTAAGCGTGAGTTGGCACCTTTGCGAACTTACTGATTTTTTTAATCATTGGGTCTAGTTTATGAAGAAGTCATACTACATGTTAAATTTATTTCATTGGTATCAGAGTAATGCCTAGTTTGTTTCCGTGAATTTATGTTTAATGTGCTGAAATAGTGTTGTATATTTAGCGCTAAGTTTTTGGGTAAAGAATACTAGAAGTTTTGGCTTAAAAATAGTGAATTTTCATGAGCTAAAGTCAGCAAGATAATTTCCTTTTTCACTACTGACGATGAATATATCTACATTGTTTTAATTGTAAGAAAACATGTAGATTAATAATTTTGTACGAAGTTTCATGTTTTTTTGTGGTTTTAGGCCATTTTCTCGTGTTTGGTCATTGCTCATATCTTAGTGATTTTATCATAGTTATAAACTTCTCATCTAGAGCTTTTTAACGGTATAAAATTCGTCCAAATTAGACTAGAAACATGAAAGTTATGATCCTTTGAAGTTTTATGCAAAAAATCTGGAATTTTGCATATCAGCCACTTTTTGATATGGGGAGCCATGTGGCTCTTCGTGGTTGCACTATGTTGCCACGTCATTTTTAAATAAAAAAGTTTTTTTTTTTTTTTAACCTCCCATAACCCCTGCCACATCACAGGCCATTCCACCACCTTTTTGTCGGTGCCCGATCAGGGTGGTGGTGGTGCCATCGACAGCTAGATGCTGTTTGGCGGTTTGTTACTGGTCATTGGCAGTGAAAGGGTGGTGATCACAAAAATTTATTTTTCAAAAAATTACATGTGATGTAATTCTTTTTTTAAAAAAAAAAAAAGCCTCCTCTAATCTTCCTTTTACTTCTGTTTGGACCCTTATTTTTTGGGGGAAAAAAAGAAAGCTCAATAGATTGGTGCACTGATAAATTCGTATTTTTAGTAATTTTAACCCATTGAATTATATATATTGCATTATTATTTCAACCTTAATTGTATATTTTACACAAATTTAGTGCAATATAGATTTTAAAGAAGAAAGAGCAAAAACGACCACAAAAAAACCAATATTTGGAGCAAATATTTGGCGCAACACTGAAGGAAAATAGTAGAACAACTTCAAAATGAGCAATTCGAGATTGAATTTGGCCAAATCGAGTACGAAAACAGATTCAGGACGCTGAAAAAACTTGGAATAGACCTGGTCAACTTTTTAGTCAACGATCAATGGTCAAAGTCAACCGAGCAGGTCAAAGTCAAAGTTCGGAGTCAAAGTTCACCTACCACAGCCGGAAGTGCCACTTTTTGCAAATGGCAAACAATTGAACGGCAATATGCAGACGAAAAAAGACAAAAAAAAATATAAAAATAAAAAGTGCAGAAGGGCGCTCGAGCGAGCCTGACTGGAGCTCGAGCGCCCTCCTAAATTTTTGCCTATAAATATAGCCATTTTGCAGCAACGAAAGAGAACCTATTTTTCTCTTCTTTGCCAAGCGTCTGCTACTCTAGTGAACAGAAGTGAATTTTACCATTTTGCTTTGTATATAATCACTTTTCTTCATATTTTAGCTTAGGAGTAGGTTAGTTTAGTTTAGTTAGGGTCCTAAAATAAGGGTCGGGCTTATTGATTAACGTCATAGCTTCGATGAAATCGAGCCGGCTAAATCAAGACGTACTTAAATTCAATAACTTTAATTGAGAGGTTAGTTTAGTTTAATTGAGAGGTTGGATATTGTTAGGTTGTACCAACATATTCAGTCTTGTTAATTAATTAGTCTTATTACTTACGTATCTAAAGCTAACTTCAAAAATGGGAGCTCGTAGCCCTATTTCTTGAATGATGTATTCTTCTAATTTAAATCTATAATATTACACTTAAATATTCTGATCGAATTTATCATTCCAAATCATGGACCCGCTAAATTGAACTAACCACTCCTGGACTAAATTATTTTATCTTGTTACTACCGTATCTTTGAACATTTTGGACTTTTCTTGGACTTAATTTATCGTACTTTTTAGACTTTTGGACTTAATCAAACTTATCCGTGACAGGAAATAGTCAAACAATTCTAAATTAAGGACTTAACTTAATCTGATAACCCAATCTCTGTGGATCGACCCTTTACTCCCCACAACTAGAGGTAATTCAAAGTAAGCAATATTTTCAATCATTTAACCTTACTATTTTTTAGCGCAAAACGACGCGATCATGCACTACTTAATTTTATTCCAATTAAGGCCCTAAAATTTGTATAATTTCATTGTAATAAATTCTATGTGCAATATGTACACATTGCTATGTGTAATAAGTGGTCTTGTTTATGAAAATTGTGTAATTTCATTGTAATGGTTTCTGTGTTTAACATTTACATATTGTTATGTGCAACAAATATATATATATATATATATGTTAGAATTTAACTAATAAGATAGGAGTATACTTATGTTTGCTTTATTCACCTCAGGACCTGAGTAGTCATACGAGAATAGTAAGGACTAAAAAAATTGTACAAAATCAACTGTTTTAACACATAATAGTTTGTACGGGTATAGCTATAACAACCCGGACCTCACCTGTAGCTCATCATACTTAATTGCATATAAATATGTGCTAGTTTAAGTGCTTATATGTATATATGTGCTTATTTTTGCTTTCGAATTTACATAGTAGCTTTATTTTCTTCTACTTTTTCTATTTTTCTTCAATGTGCACTAACCTACATTTAATTCAAATAAAAATATTTTATCTATTATTTCATCTATTGCATCATACGAGATTGTTCCTAATATCTAGTAGACTTGTTTTCTTTATTTTAAAACGAGCCCTGAGCTCGTGGAAAAAATTAAAGTATTTTATTTTGCCAATTTCGTATTTTTCCCTTACTATATATGTATTTTGGGCATACGTTCATAATTTTTATTTGCATCGCACTTCGAGAAGGCGGGTAGAAAAATTATTTCATGTACTGTATGAATAGTAAAACAATTGAACTTTAGTGGGCTAGATAGTTTAGTTAGTTTTTGGGCTTATTTATAACCTTTATTGCATTAATACTCTAGGCCCAATTATACCATACATATAATATATACATAATACATTATACACATACATATACTAAGCATAAAACAAAAAAAAAAAGAAGAGAAGCCTTGAGAAAATCGGCCAAGCATGAAAAAATGGGGGAAAATAGAAAATCTTCCTAGGGGTTCAATCTTTGCTCAATCCGAGCTTGCAAGAAGAGTTTTTAGCCATCAAAGATCTTTTTCCTAGCTTCTACAACCTATTTTGGTGAGGGTTTTGCATTTTATTGCATTTAAAGTGTATGTAATGTTTATGTAAATGGTTGGTTATATTATAAATGTTGTATATTATGTTTAATCTTGCTAGAATAGATGTTCTTGAAGCTAGTAGAGTAATCTTTGAAGGTTGTTACATGTGTTTAGCTAGTATGTGTTGGAAATGCATTAAAGAAGACAATGAATAGTCTATTCACTCAGACCCTTTAAATTTTGACTCAATGCTCGGTTTAATGATTGATATAGGTTCTAGGGATGCTAAAAAGGTTATGCATTAAAATTTATCCCATTTCGTTAACGTCAGATTTTTATGCTATTTTTGTGCTTTAAAAGGGGTTTGATGTAATTAAGACTTATTTGCCTAATTTAATGCTTCAAATAGGTATATTAAATGTTCTAATAGCTAGATGGATGCTTGAATAGCTAGAGCTCCATTAGGACTTGACAATGCTTGATTATGAACAAAAGGGCCATGTAAGGGTTTGTTATCTGGGGTGAGTTTAATTGTGTTGGATGATCTTAAGCATGCTAGATAGTCATTATGGTGCAATTATGGCATTGATTAGAGGGATGGTTTAGGTCGTTGTAGTTCAAAGTTACCATGAGGCTTCTGGGGCTTTTGTGGTAGATGAAGTTAAAAACGGGTTTTCACAGCACTAAATGGTGCAATAAAGTGTCCTTAGAAGTGCAGAATAGATGGTTTGTGAATTATGTGACTCGTGTTTTGTATGTACATTGAATTGAACTAATGAACCAAGGGGTCACATGAACGAAGTATTGATTAAGAGTGTCCAAGTGTGTTAGATAGTCGTAGATAGGCTAATTAGTGATTATGATGCGTTTATGGCGTTGGTTTGGTGATCGAATCTGATAGTTGTAGTTCAAATGGACAAATGGTCGTTTTGGGGTTTAATGGTAGTCGTGGTTAAAAGTGAGTTTTCTTAGCTTAAAAGGGGTTCATAAAGTGTTCTTTGGAAGATAAAATAAATAGATTGTGGTTTGCACGGCTTTGATTTAGTATGAGCTTGAATTGGACAAAAGGGGCTAAATTATAGAAAGAAGGAAATAATGACTAGTAAATGGCTTTCAATTGTTTAGTTAAGAGTTTAAATGTATTACATAGAATGTTTATTCTTTTGGTGAAGCTTCATGAATTGGCTTGCATGATTTCTTGTTTAGATTATGCTTGTATCTTGTTATACTGCTAAAATTGTTTATATATAATGTGAACTTTATTGTATTGGCTATGAATGACATCTATGAGATTTCTTGTGATAAGTATATGTTCTACTACGTGCTAGGGCTTGATTCATTGAGCCAATTCAAGGTGTTTGAGGGTAGATTAATGCTAGTTTTACATCCTTTGGCATCTAGAGGTGAGGGATTCATTTTGCTTGGCATTTTAATTGATTTATTACCTTGTGTTATAATGAATAATGTGTGATTAATGTGTGTTGAGCTATTGTATTGGGCTAGAACATGTTTAAAGTGATATTGATTATAATTTCTTATATTTAGGTGTACTTGGATGAATTAAGTAAGTATATATTTGTCTCTTGGTTATATTGTTATATTGCTTGTTAATTGTAACATGCGTGTGAGGGCAACGTACTTTGTTGTCCCTCAATTATATGTTTATCGGCTTATCTTGTTACACTGCTATTATTATTGCTATTTGTGTTATCAAATCGATGGTTGCGCAACCTTATCGTCCGCACGGATGTGATGGGCCTCTCTGGGTAGCATCGGGCTTGCTAAAGTTGGTTGCCCTAACTCCGTAGCTATTCCTATATTCGCCTGGTCCGGAGATTTCTAGGGGGTGCTGGGTCATAGATATCGGGTACATCCGGAGTACCCTTTGGTGTTTGGGATGCCGGCATATCGAGTTCGTGATTCGTGGTTCGAGGAATTAGAGTGATAAGGGTTATCAAATTGTATCATTTTATTATGTAACTCTCGCTTGAGCCCTTAGTCCTTGGAGAGTTACCATTGCTTGTATTACTTTGAATGTGTGTTATTTAGCTTTTTTACTTGAATAGCACATTGTTCTGATATCGAAATCTCCGGTTTACTTGTTGCATTTGTCTTCTCGTGTTTGGTTATCTTCTTAAATGATTACTAGTTAGTTTTGTATTGTGTATTGGTCTAATAAGTTAATTGAGTTCATTGAGATTACTTTATTGTCTTTAGATAGTTCAATGTAATTAATGTTCAAATATATAGACCTTTAAAATGTGGTACTTGACTCTATTATTTTTAAGCTAGTATATTTCTCATAGTTATTCGACTATGTGTTTTGTATGCATTGCACGAAAGGTTTTCAAAACTCCCCAGATATTTGTTCCCCTCCATCACTGGGCAACAGTGGTTGCTCATTCCCCTCTTTCTAACATTTCAGGTTTAGCGCGAAGGAATTGAAGTGCTTCAAGTTATCTGGGCATCCATGCATTGAAGTGTGGTTTGCTCATGATTGTACAAATTGTAAAATAGAGACTTAGTTGAACTTATAACTTTGTATTTATTTTGAAGATTAAGCGGTCTTGTATGTTGTTATGATGTCTTGAAATATTGTAACATTAAGTTTAAAGGCTTGTATGATTAATTAGATTGTAGTTGGTATGTAATAACTTAATGATTTACTTTATTGCCTAGTGGTTTGCATGCTTGTATGGGTTAAGTAAATGATGGTTGGTTGACTTAAAAATCTAATAAAGTTAAATAGATAAGATTAGAGTGGTAAGATAAGCCGAATTATGACATAGTTTTTCAATAACTATTGACAACGCATGCTTGTATGTCTTATATTGTTGTAGTAGAAAGGCTCGGATGGCCTTTTAGACTTGGGAGGTTATCTTATAAATGTTTGTATATAGTTGTTGTGGTTATTTCTTCTGCGTGCAGGATTGTGGATAGGCCTAGAAATAGGGGAAACTCTGTCCGTTTTGTTCTCATTTTTCATGACTTCGGGATTTGGATTGGGGCTCCGATCTCATGAGGGATCGGGATGTTACAATAGCCGTATAGGCCAAGACTTGGTTATCCCATCGTACATCCCACTCTTAAAGATTATAATTCATATATTGTTCAATGTAAGATTTGGATCTCGTGATCTTTTAAATTACCTATCCGACCAAGATATAGTCTTAGGGTTGTTGAATTCCGTCCCAGCCGTATATAATAAGGTTAAAACGAAGATACATAATGATAATGATATTGTTATGTTTGATCAAACTATGTGTGACTTTGAAGAATTTGATGATTTCAGATGTTTGAGCATCTTGTCTATGTCTTCGAACGTTCATAGAGGAAAAAAATACGTCTTTTGGGTTTTAAAAGGGTCGAGACGGTATCTATATAGTAAACCGTTAAGGTCCAAGTCTATTAAATGTGTATTTTTAAGGGATGATAATGGTTAAGGTTTAAATCTGAAACTGGCCGATATCTAACTGATAAAAATTCGATAATAAAAATCGATGGGGTATCCATTAGAGTTTGGTTTTTTTAAGAGGTAACTGATGGGTAAGACGATATGTTTTGAATTTAGATGTTAAAAAAAATTGAAATCCGAAACTCGAAACTTGATTATTAATTTAATAAAAAATCTTATATATATATATATACACTTAAAATAATAGAAGATTGACTAAAATTAGTAATTAAAATGATAAAAATGTGAACTAAATTCAATTAAAAAAATAAACTAAGCTTAATTAAAAGAAATAGGTCAAGCCCATTAGACCAATACTTATACTCTTAAAAATTTTTAACTTTACTTGGGAATGATTTTTTTTTTCCATAACTTCTTGATTTTGATTTTTGTTCATAAAATCATTATGTGATTTATTTCAAATTTTATCATTGGCTTGTATTCTTTTTTTTGGTTTCTTTACATTTAAATTAATTTTTAAAATCTTTTTTTAGGTTTTTTTTATTTAAACTAATTTTTTATTTTTTAGTTAAATGACTACGATTACGATTAACTACGATTTTTTGAATTCTTAACAATTACAGTTATGGTTAGTTGTTTTGAAAATAATTAGGTTTGGTTATAGTTATTGGTATGCTAAATAGTTTTGTTATTTTTCGCGATTATCTGAACCGTTGTCATTCCTAGTATTTTTTTTCTCTCCTCCCATTCTACCTACCCTTACCCCCCATGAAATTCAAACCCTAATTTTTCAACTATAAAAAAAAATAACATACTACTAAATTACTCTTGAATCTCTCAACAATGGGGCTAATCTTTCTTTAATTGTCAAGACTAATCTTCTCGATAACGTGGAACTTTTCAAAAAAGATTTTTTTACCTAAACAAAAATTGTGTTTTTAGCATCTACTGACATATTGGACAAAGTAAAAAAAATGTACCTTTGCGAAGAATGTGTTTTTTGGAGACACTTTGCCCCGGCGAAAATTTTTCATCTAGCGAAAACAAAGCATGCGACGCTTAGCTAGGATGCCCTTATTATGTTAGCATCTCTAATCTTATTTGTCCACAGGCATGAAACAATTTTATTTTTGTAATACTAATATTTTGTATGTATAAAGTTTTTTGTAATAAAATAATTTTTTATTGTTATTTCATAATATTTTTGCATTTGAAATAGATAAATATATATACAAAATATTAATAGAATAAAATTAAAAAAATTATTACAGATTTAGTGACGAATTACCATGGACAATTTTCGTCGCTATTTAGTGAAGGCTTTAGCGACCGTAACAGTCTGTCGCTAATTAAATTTAGCGACGGAAAACATTTGTAGCCCGTCCCTTTTTTTCTTGTAGTGTATACTATCTAAGTTTGGACATATTAGGTCAATCATATTATTTTGCTTATTATTTTTTAACTTTTTTACGAAGGATTTTTGTTATTCCCTCTAAGTTAAATATATTGTACATTTGAATTTAACTTTTTTACGAAGGCTAAAATTGGCACGGTGATTGTTAAAGATAATAAACAATATAATAAACCTCTCTCTAACATCTTAAACTTTTAAATTCACTGCTACTTATTTAAAATATTAAAACTGTTCAAATGCAAGGATACAAAACTAACTCCGCCTACACTTGCAGTGGCGTGTTGAAGATAATAAATAATATAATAAATTCCTCTCTAACAGTTTAAGCTTTGAGGTAGCCACTTATCATTAATTAAGTTTGTTAACCACTGTTAATTTGGTACGATCATCCTTCCTACAATGGTTCGCAGTTGATGAAATAGAATGAGTGAGAATCCCCTTATAACATTATAACATTATGATAAACGAGATTCAATGGTTGTGAATTATTTAATTATATCATTTATTTATAACTGTATTAATAACTCACAGTTATTAAATATTTTTCATAATATTATAACATTATAAGCAAATTCATTTACGAATATAATAGTCCATCTTCGAAACAAATAGGCACTGTACAAATTTCACTGGAAAATTGAGGACATTATTCTTAAGGTCAATCCACGTTCAAATATTGTAATTACCTGTTCTCTCTCTAGAGTTTTTCTCTCTATAGATTTTCACTATGACTGTAGCAATTTTCACCGATATTCATTATCGTTTTACAAGGGTTCTTCATCTTTGTGTCTTTCTTTTCATTTGCTTTCCTTTTCTAGCATTTACTCCCCCACCATCATCTTTCTCATATTTCTCCACAATCATGAGCATTGAAAGCCAGTTAGAGAATCTAACTGATATGTTTGGTAACACTCTATCAGACATCAACTTATGTATTCTTGAGCCCGAAGAAGAGTCATTAACTTCAAAAACGGAGGAACACACCCTCGTGGGGAAAATCCTTTTAAACAGAGCCATAAATACTGGAGTCGTCAGTAATATCATTAACAGAAATTTTGGCATCAAAGACCGAGCAGAAGTCACCCAAGCTCAAACTAACATCTTCTACATTACTTTCAAGTACACTACTGACAAAAATAAGATATGGGAACTCAGACCTTGGGCCATCCAAGGTTATCACTTCCTAGTCCAACCTTGGCATCTAGGCATCTATACGGATGAAATAGATCTAGACTATACATCATTCTGGATCCAAGCTCACAATCTTCCTAAGAACTATATTACTCAAGAAAATGCTCATCGTCTAGCCAGGTACTTGGGAGTTATCAAAGACGTGAATAACGGAGAAAAATAAGGTTTCAACATTAGTACCTTCCTAAGGCTATGGGTTAAGTGGCACATCATGAAACTACTCATTGCTGGCTTTCCTCTCAAAAGGGAAAACAAACCAGATTTATGAATTAATTTCATTTTTGAGAAGCTCAATGCCTTCTGCTACAACTGTGGTCTCATTGGCCACTCTTTCAGATCTTGCAGCAAATACCCCATTTTCAACCCTTCTAGCCCATCCCCCTTGGATACTAAGAAGCTAGGACTATGGATTCGTGGCAATCCTTTGAGTTCAAGTTCCAATCCCTGCTTCTCAAGCTTCGGCAGCTCGAAATCAGACGAGGAAGACAAAGCACGTGGGAAAGAGAATGAGAAGACGCGTCAAGGTTGCTCATCCCAGACAAATGGTAACTTTTGTAGGGAAACCCCCTACCTCGTCACATCAACAGGTTGGTGAAGTCTTTGCAGAAGCAACCCCCTCTACTGTCAAAACAGTAGACATCTCTCAAACGGTCAGTCCTTCAGAAGCTCTCCCTAAAACCAACCAAACAAAACAGCCCACTAGGTCCAATATAACCCAAGACAAAGCCCAAACCTTTGACACCTCTATGACCCAACCTAACATACATACACATAACCAAAAAACCCACACACTATCAGCCCAAAACAATAATCTTTCTCATACAGATATTACTCTACCTTTTGTTTCTATCATCAGTAGCATTATGGAGATGGATTCAAGCTCGAGTAGTACAAAACAAGCCATCAATCCAATAAAAAACCTTGACCAACCACTCTCCCTTTACCCTTCAAACCAAATTCCCCAAACCCACTCAACCCGACCTAACTTGAATAGATGTACTAACAAGAGGAAAGAAGTTACAAATCCTCAAGATGAGTTACCTAAATGCATCAAACTGGACAATCACCAAGGAATAAAAATTGGAGCTAATCACTCCTCAGATGATGAGATGCAACTAATTGACATCCCAATAACTAACTATCTGGACAACGTTCTCAGTCTAAATCATGGACCAGAGAATCAGAAGAAACGGAGAAAGTTCAAAAAACAAACAGGGAAACCACGATCTTCATCCACCACAACTATCGTTGAAATGGAGGCTGCTGGGGTTGTTCGCCAACAACCCCAGAGCCAACAATGAAGCTTATAGGATGGAACTGCCAAGGACTGGGGTCGTCCATGACAATTAAGAATATAAGGGACCTCAATACTCAATATAAACCACAAATTTTTTGTCTATCCGAAACCAAAATGAAGAAGAAGAAAGTGGAAAAGATTGCTAAAAGACTTAAGCTTTCTTTGTTTGCTTCAGTGGAACCTGAAGGAAGAGTGGGCGGCCTAGCTGTTCTCATTAGAAACGGTGTGGATGCCTAGATTGTCTCATCCCACAGTTCGCATATCCATATCAAAATAAACAACAACAGTGAAGAGGAATGGGCTCTTACTTTTGTCTATTCTAGCACCAATTTTGATGAGAGGGAGTCTCAATAGCACTTTATCTCAGATCTCCAAGAAAATAATCAACAACCTTGGTTCCTTTTTGGTGATTTCAACTCTATTCTTCACCATTCAAAAAAAGATGGAGGGAAAATTAAGGCCGACAGGTATATTTTTCAATTCAAATATTTTTGGATACTAACTATCTTATGGATATCGATGCGAAAAGTTCTACCTTTACTTGGTGGAATTAGAGGTGGCATTTGGGTCGGGCCGATACAGGTCCAGTTCAGCCCAGGACACGAAAATTCAGACCTAGTCCAACTCGAATAAAAGTGGGTTCGACTTGATTCAGCCCACCACATATAGGTGGGCCGAGCTAGGTCATATATTTTTTGACCCAGCCCATTTATGTCCAAACCCATTTGTGTTCAAGCCCAGCCCAGCCCAACTCGAACGCAACACAGGCCCAGCTTGAGCTCAACTCAGGCCCAATTCGAGCCCAGATAAAGCCTGTCTTGATATTATAATTTGTACATGTAATTTTTCTTATAAATAGTCAGTGTATTCAACTTCATTTTACTATAAAACTATATATTTATTTTACTATCTATTGTCTCTTTATTTTACTACAAGAGAATACACAATATATATGGCTATGGGAGAATAAAATCTTTCACAATGCTTACATTCAAATGTTTGGAATCATTTTACTTACTTTGAACAATATGACTATGTAATTTGTAACTATTATGAACGTAAATATATATTTCGTCATCAATTTGAAACTGGAACGCTTGTAAGACATCTTGTATCTCAACACTCAAATGTTCCAAACTATTTTAATCCTCAACCACCGCTACCAACAGGCCTAGCACCCGCACAAAGAGCATAATAAAATGGAGAACTTCTCCACCAACTTTCTTCAAGCATTTATGTAATGTTTAGTAACGTATCTGTGTCTCGTGAACTTATGGTTTGTTAAGTAATGTTTTATCATTTATATTAATATTATCAATCAACTTATGTCTTATTAATTGTTAAATTAACTTTTTCGTAAAAAAAGTTAAGCTTAAGCTTTTTTCATTATTAATCCAACTAACAAAATTCAGAACACACTAATAAAAAATTAAAAAAAAGATGGGCTGGTCCATCCCACCTCGCGACTCGTGGTAGCGGGTTCGTGGGCCGAACTGGGTCCTATATTTCAAGAATTGAGCCCAGCCCAGTTCAGCCCACTAAACATATGTGCCGAGTCGGGCTTATTTTTTTTAACTCACGATTCGGTCGGGCCATGCCAGGCTGGCCCATTTGCCAGCTCTAGGTGGAATGGCAGGGAAGAACTGCACCGTATTTGGCAAAGGCTGGACAAAGGCCTTTGTAACCAGCAATGGCGTCTTAAATTCCCTGATGCTTGGTTAACAAATCTCCTAGCAGTAGGCTCAGATTACACCCCTCTACTCCTCTCTCTTAGCAATACCTTCAAACTCAATCACAAAAGATTTCACTTTGAACACTTTTGGGCTGATGAGGATTCTTGTAGATATATTGTCACCATGGCCTGGAATAGAGAAGACACATGCAATTAAGTCATGAGGTTGATCAAAAAAATTGACAGATGCAGTCATCACCTCACAAAATGGAGTAAATCAACTTTCAAGAACAACAAGAAGCTGATCAACATGATAAAGAATAGATTGAATTCTATTCACGTTGGCCAGTGGAACGATGCCACTCTCGTTGAATTTAAGTCTCTCTCAATCCAATTAAATCAAGCATGGAACAACGAGGAAAAATATTGGTCAGCAAGGGCTCGGGTTAAATGGCTTCAAGTTGGGGACAAAAATACTACTTTTTTCCATGCAACCACAGCACAAAGAAGAACAAATAACAAGATCCTGAGGCTCAAGGATTTTTCTGGAGAATGGACTGAGGACATTTACTGTAACGCCCCGAAACTAACACTCCCACACCTGCAGGATACTCCCTGGCCTTAACGGTCCAAGCGAGCACCGAGGCCGAGGCGAGTGGGCCCGAAAACGCACTATGCACGAATTGTCCGCTTTGGAGCCCATACTCCTCACGGTTTTGTCGCCTCCCAGTCACTTCCAGGAAAACGCGCATGCACGAATATACGAGCGAACTCTATATATTCAGTGGCCCAGACTCGTAACCTTTTGATGTGGGATGGGTACAGCACATCTCCATTAAATAGACCATCATTAATCATTTCATAAATCTGTTTGACACTGTTGGAGAGAGAAATTTCCAGCCAGTCTTTGATCTCATCCAGTCTTGCATCATTGATTTGATGAATCACAAGCTTCTTCTACCAGTCACTAAGAAGGAAGTCAGGATAGCAGCTAAAAGCCTCGATGCCTACAAAGCACCGGGACCAGATGGTTTTTCAGGTGTGTTCTACCATAAGTTTTGGCCTATACTTGACAATGATATTTTTCTTACAGTGGACTCTATCATGAAAAGAGAAGAGATCAACCCGTAGATCAATGAAACTCACATTACTCTCATTCCTAAAGTCAATCATCCAGCCAATGTGACTCAATTCAGGCCAATCAGTTGTGTGAATTTTTGTTACAAAATTCTTTCTAAGCTCATCATTACATGACTCAAATCTTTCATGAATGGTATTTAATCTGACAACCAATCTGCTTTCATCAAAGGCCGCTTCATTCAGGACAATGTCATTGTTGCTCAAGAAGCAGCTCATTTCAGTAAGAAACAATCTCTCAGCTCCACTACTTACGTTGCCCTCAAAATTGATATGAGTAAAGCTTATGACAAGGTCGAGTGGGATTTTCACGAGCAACTGCTTCTCCGTATGGGCTTTCATGCTGACTGGGTTAATATAATTATGAGATGCATCTGATCAGTCTCTTACAGTATTTTGATCAACGGAGAGGCACAAGATTTCTTCTTTCCAAAAAAATGACTGTGGCAAGGGGATCCATTATCGCCCCTCCTCTTTTCTTTGCTTACTGAAGCTCTTTCATTAATCATAAAACATTGTGTTGCCATGAAAAATATCAGAGGAATAAAGCTTGCCAAGTCCTGCCCTATTCTCACCCACCTGCTTTTCGCAGACGGTTCTATATTTTTCATCCGGGCTGATTATTGAGAAGCTTTTGCCTTACAAAATGCAATTCACCTTTACTGTTTTGCTATTGGTCAAGCCATCAATCTCAATAAATCTGGGGTTGTTTTCAGCCCCAATACTAGACCTGAAGTGAAGGATACATTACTCGAGCTTCTCAGAATGGATCATCTTCAAGACCTAGGCAAATATTTGGGCGTTCCTACCAAGTAGGGTAGAGCTAAAAAAACAAGCTCTCAACTAGATCATGGAGAGAATGCTTTCGAAATTAAATAGTTGGAAAGGTAATCTCCTCAATGAAGCTAGTAAAGAAGTCCTGATTAAAGCTGTGCTCCAAGCCCACCCCAATTATGCCATGTCTATCATTCTATTCCCCAAATCTTTATGCAAACAACTGTGTTCTCACATTGCATAATTCTGGTGGGGAAATAATGGTAGAAAACTAATCCACTAGATGAAGTGGAAAGAGCTTACGAAATCTAAATCTAAAGGAGGCTTGGGTTTCAAAGATCTTCGTCTAATGAACTTGGCTCTTGTCGCTGCCCAAGCCTGGAAAATTGCACAAAATCCTGATTCAATGTCTGCAAAAATCCTCAAAGGGATTTATTTCAAAAATTGCAGCTTTTGGGATGCTAAATTGGGTAATCGCCCTTAATGGTGCTAGTCAAGCCTTCTTAAAGGAAGAGCTCTTATCAAATCTCAAGGGAAATGGCTGATTGGTAATGGTAAAGATATTAACATATGGGATAATCCCTGGCTATCTACTCATTCTTCATTGCAAAGGTCTACCTCAACAAATATCACCAAAGTGGCTAAGCTTTTTATCCCTGATCAAAATAATTCGAATCGTCCTCTGATCGAGCATCTTTTTCCCAAGAATATCATAGAAGAAATCCTGGATGTTAATATTCCAATTAATTCCCAGAATGACAGGATGATATGGCCCCTCAACGCCTCAGGCATCTACTCGATCAATAATGGCCATCACTCTCTGAAAAACCAAGCTATAAGCATCAGCCAGCCTTCTTTAGCTGGCCTTTCCTACCTTTTCAACAAACATGTTTGGAGTATCATTTGGAAATTTGAGATCCTAAGGAAAATTAAAATCTTCATCTAGAAGCTTTGCCATAATGTTATTCCAACCGAATCCAACAAGTTCATCAGATCTTATGATCCTAATCCAACATGCAGAATTTGCCAAGAAAAAGAGGAAACTACTGAACACCTCATTTTCTTTTGCTCATGGGCCAAACAAGTTTGGAGAGCTTCATCTTTCCAGTTTTCCCCTGATAAGTTTACCATTGCACGCTTCAATATTTGGCTTCTTGACTTTAT
Organism: Ehretia macrophylla; assembly: GCA_037974665.1. Lineage (NCBI taxonomy): Eukaryota > Viridiplantae > Streptophyta > Magnoliopsida > Boraginales > Ehretiaceae > Ehretia > Ehretia macrophylla. The sequence continues at coordinate 51,067,373 of CM075771.1, read as the reverse complement.
TAAAGCTTGTTCTTCACGGGGTTATTTGAAAGGTGAAGCATTCACAATTATTGCTTTCTTATGCTGGTTCATATGGAAAAGTAGAAACTCCTTCATTTTCGAAGAGACGAAGGTGGATATCATGAGAACAGTGTCTAATGCGAGATCAACTATGTGTGATTACATTGCAGCAAATGAGAGAAATGCAGGGCTGACTTTTGATGATGCTAACACTGTCAACACTACAACCAGATTGTCTTCACCATCTCCTTCAGCCCTCAAATTCAATTGTGATGCTTCTTTTGATTCAAAGAAAGGGATTGCGGGTCTTGCTGTCATCTGCCGAAATTTTGATGGTTCTCTCGTGGATGGCTTCGCGAGAAAAACCAATGCCACATCGACTCTACATGCTAAAGCCATGGCCATCAGACAAGCTTGTCTTATGGCGTCCAACATTAGCCACATCCTTTGTTTCATTGAGAGTGACACAAATATTATGGTGAATGCAACCAGGAAGCCAACGTGTGAAGCTGACTGGAGAATTCAAACTTTTGTGGCATATATTAAACACCTTTGTATTGTGCCCCCTCACCCTTGCAGGTTTCTTTTAATTGTGTAACCATCCTGCGGATTGGGTAGTTAAAGCTATTGCTAAAAACATCCTCAATGGAGTTTTCAAATGTAAAACTTTTCTAATTTGGGTGTTTTTAGAGACTCAATGACTTAAAAAACAACATTAATGATCTAAATATACGTAGGGTCTATCACTTTTGGTTTAAAAGATGTCAAAATAGAGACCCAATCTCTATTTTCTTTAACAAATTTGTTGAAGAAAATGGAGACTGAGTCTCTATTTTGGCATCTTTTAAGCTAAAAGTGGTAGACCCCACGTACTTTTGCCATAAATAGTATTATTTTTAGAGACTGGAGTCTCTAAAAATATCCAAATTAAGATAATTTTATATTTTAGAAACTCTATTAAAGATAGCCTAATGATAATCTTCCTTTAGACTGAGTTAACAATACTCCTTTTTGAGCTGAATCAGCTATTATGTACTGATGCTATTCCCACGGGAATTGGCTGACTTGTATTTACTTTTATTGTTTAATGAATTTCAGACTTTCACGACCAAAAAAAAAAAAAAAAAATCCACGTTCAACACTTGAATGCTGAAATGATGATGGCGTATTTCTTAACCACGTGCAAGCTTCTTTTTTTTCTTTTTTTTTTTCTTTTGGTCATAACCCTGTGCAAGCTTCACAAATAGGCATTTAACATTTTTCAGAAGCCATTAATGTTCGTTATACTCAGAGTTGAAAGGTGATAAAATGAATTGACTTGTACAAATTGTTAACTAACAAATTAATCATTTTGCTAACAGTTAAATCTTCTTGAATTGGACATTTCATGTGCCTACAACGTTATGTTAGTGCTGGAATATTTAGAGCGTGAGACTTATTTACTTTTTAGGTTCAAATTAATTAAGAAATTAATTTTTTTGGAGTCAATTTTGGTACATCATGAGCTTAACTTGTTAGAACATAATCATATATATTCAATTATTCCTTAATTTTTGTTTAAAATATTAAGATTGCATAACTAAATAATGAGAACGGCCTATCTAAATTCATAACGTTAAATAGCGAGAAGACAAAATCACCTTGTAGAAGAAATTTAGGGTGAGATTTTTCACAGACTAATCAAATTCTCTCAATGAGTGTCTCTCAAAAAATAGGGAATGGAGGACGAAAGAATAGAATGATTAACCTTAGAGACCATGACCCTCTTTATATAGACAACTTAATTAGGATCTCACTAATCTTTAATCAAGTTGCTATTGGATACCACACATTATAAAGTCCATACCAAATTAAATGTTCTATTAGAATCTACTAAAATAAATCACTTTAATTATTTTAATTAGAATAGAATCCCAAATATAATTGTTGATAATTTGTAAACCCACGATAAATTATTAAAATAACCCAACATAACTAACCTAGACTATATTTTGTACTCCAAGTAAGATAATGTGTTACAGGGTTTATTACCCTGGTGTGGCCTGACAGGCTCTCTAAGGAGAGCTCTCCGCTATCGGAAACTAAGGAAGAAAAAAAAAATATTATATACTATTTTAATTTTCACACTCAAATATCATTTTTTATGTGTATGTTTAGTTAATATATTAAAAGAAGATAGATAAATAAAAAAGTTAGTTATTTTAGTATGCCAAGTAAGCATTCACATAAGAAATGATATTTAAGTGTGAAAATTAAAATGAAATATAACAATACTAAAAAAAAAAAAATTAGAATTAGCAAGTGTATTGGTAACATCATTTGCCCGTATGCCTCTCTGGCTCAAAAACTCTGTAAGTTGTACAATTTTATTTTCTTCTTATAAAATGCTGTTGGCGTCTTGAATTAAGTGTTATATATTTTATACCCTATATAGCAAAAATCTGAATCCGTACAGACATGTAACATACTTCACAAATCTTGATGATTTCGTACTTTCAGCTTATGAATATCTTCAGAAATTATCTACACTACAGAAGCGGGCAACAATAATTCCCACAACTACTATTAGTCAGGATTCACCAGGACCAAGCAACTGGTAGGTTGATTTATGGGAGTCATTAAAGGTACAATAAACTAATTCACATTAAAAACTGCTAGAAAGAGATTGCAACAACTCTACAATAGTACAAAGTCATGAAAAGGCGTGTTGAAACATTAGATAAATACTAGAGAGAAGAAATTAGTTACTCCTATCCTAAAAGTCAGATGAAATAATTAGGTAACGATTTATTATAAGTAAAGTTTTTAAATTTAAATATATTTTCTCTTATTATAAATATTTATTGATCATGATTGGTAGACCAATTTCGACTTGAATGAATCCTAGGGTATCACATTCTTGAACACTATTGGAAATCTCTACATCTTCTTCTAGAATAAGATAGAAGGGGGTGTAACTCGCCTAAGTTTAGTTCTTTCTACATCGACAATGCCTCCATGTAAACAAAAAGGAAAAAGGAAAAAGTGATTTGACCTTTAAATAATTTAAAATATACATTAAAACCCCCTGATATAAGGGTAGAGGTAAGGGAGAATTGGGGAGCCCGAGCCTCCAAAGCCTCGAAATTTTTTTTTTAACATTTATAATATTCTTGAAAAAAAAAATGTTATGATCCCCTTAATTTTTTTCCCATCTCCTTATTTAAATTCTCCCACTTCTCTTTTTTTTTTTCTTTTTTTTAATTAAATTTTGACTCTTAATATAAAATTTCTGACTCTACCCGTACGATAATATACCACAAAATTTATGGTTTTGAAAGATAGATCCAATGTAATCTTAAAGAAAGTGAATCCCTTTTCATAATAAAAGAAAAAATAGCCACGCAAATTACGGGAAGAAGATACTCCCCATTTCACGGTTTTCTTGTTCTACTTTCGTCGGTGGTGGAAGAAGTGCACTCCTAATTGCTACTACTAATTTATTTCTTTGTTGTGTTGGTGGTGGTGATGAGTGGGTCCTTACCACGAGGAACAATGACCAAAATTCATATGACTAATAGCTCCTCTATGGTCCCATTTATTTTATCTTCACTCTTAGCCCTATGGGTGAAGAACAACAATGTGGGGGTGGAGAATGCATGATCATGGAGCCAAATGTTATGGCATGACTCATGGGACATGACTTGTTATGCCCAAAGGGGTGAGCCCCGGGAGCGGAGGTACATGATAGCAAGTGGAGGTTGCAACTCCCATTAATTTAAAAAAAATATTAAAATATTATATATTTTTTAAGAAAAAAATTTAAATATCTATGTATTTTTAATTAAAAAGTTTAATTAACTCTTACTAAAAAAATATATATATACCTATATAGTTAAAAATTTATTTATTTTAACTTTATTTAAAAGAATTTATGAATCCGCCTTTCTGAGTCCCCACATTCTTTTCTACTCACAACAAACATGGAGTATTTAGTTATATCAGGCAAAAATCTTACTGATGCATGCACCATGGGCATTTTTAGTGTTTGTACTTAGTTTTTCTATTAGACACTTGGTGAAAGAGCCAGAAAGCTAGTGACCACTAAACCCAATATAGCTTTTCGAAGCAATGCTGCTAAGTACACAAAATGGAAGTTATTATTGAAGCCAATTTTCATACATGAGTACCAAATTATAAGATATTAAAGCTCAAGTGGTCCCTGTTACCAAATCCCATATGCAGCTGTCTCTCCACTGTACTAAAATTAGGTTCTCTTTAATAATAGATAAGATGCCTTCCTTCCCCTCAAGGATGGCCTAACGTTTTCTGTTTGATTACAACTTTGCATTACGTCCCAATTTGGTTTTTAAGTAAGTTGGTACGAGACGGATTTAAAATATTTTATTTATGGGATTTTATAGTTTTAAAAATCATCAAAATCCACGAAGATGTAGAGATAAAATAATTTTGTAGATAAATATTTATAGAAGCATTTTATGGTATCGGTAGAGCTAGAACCCGCACAATCCAAAGAATAAATGTGTCGTTGATTGGTTGTGACAGATTTTTTTTTTTCTTTCTTAAAGTAATAATCCATAAACTATTTGGTCATAGAAACATGAGTTTCTGGATGGTGCCAACGTATGATGATCACGCTTACTTCTGCTCCAGCTATCTGATGATGAAATTTTCTACTCAAAAGAGTTAATAAATGAAGTCAGAACTATCGTCTATCGGTATACAAAATACATTCCCAGAGTTGACTTAAAACATCTCCTTAAAATTTATATGACCAAAAAGTATTTCCTAAAACAAATGATTTAACCTTCTAGAAGTAGATAGATATATGTTCACTTCGACGACTAGAAACACGGAAACAATTTTCTACAATAGTTGTTGCACTATGATATGAATTTGTACAAATTGGTTACTCTCAAGAGTTGGGTAAAATAATCGGACAACAATTATTGTAATTAGAGGTTTTAGATTCTTATAATTATTGTTTTGGCCTCCGTTGTACGGAAAGAAAAAAAAAAAAAATTGGCTGCTTTCGAGCTAAGATCTACATCTTGACAAAAAGAAAAAAAAGCCAACACCTACATCTCAAAACAACATCCAGTAAATGCCAACGTTGTTAAATGCAACTGCAAGTTTAGTTTTTAACAACTCTATACAAAACTTTGTTTTATAACATGAAATATGGAGAGCAATATATATACATGTTCCACAACAAAGTATGCTATAGAATTAACAGACAATATATATACATATAAGGACGTAATGCAAACTCAAAGATACACTATTTTTTATCTGTTGTAACACTTAAAAATGTTATAAATTGAAAAGGGTATAAATGACTTTAAATATTGCATATATTCTTGTTTACAAATTCTCTACAACGCTTTTTTTTTGTAAATGTTAGGGTTTAAAAAATTATTGCAATGAAATTAAAATTTTAAAACCTTTACGAAAAAGTATAGTGATCTCATGAGTAAATATTAACAAAATGTGATAAAAGAATATAACCGTTGCAAGACACCTATTGCATTATGTTTTTTTTTATTTTTCAAATGAATTATTGCAAAAGAGTTAAAATATTGTAGTGGAACGCCATGTGTTACTTGAATGACATATACTTTTCCCTCTAGAGTTTAGCCACTTTTGTTTTAAAACGATAAACCCATTTTAGCATAACCATATTGGATCTATATCAAAACTTTAAATATCATAGTGTAGTTGTACACCTTAATACATGTTCTACATCAGTTAAGGGTCAAATAATACTGATAATAGAAGAGTATAAATTCGAATTTAAAACTTTTTATATAACAAATCACTACCCGACTACCTTAGGAGACTCCGGTTTACCGGCTTTATTTAAATCTGAAACCTCATCTTTTTGTTCTTTTAATTGCATAAAGCAGATTGAGGCATTACGCAATTGGGGTGTTGTATATAAAGGTTGCTAAGAATTGCGAGGATATAGAGGTTCATATTCCCCCTCTGTCGGCATATAAAGACTTTCAAATGATTGGACCAAACCCTCCCTAGTAAAAGTTTAATTAATGTACACATAATATAATTGACTGGATTTAAAAAACTCACGTTTATCAACCAACTCTACAATGTATTATGTATACCTTGACAAGAAATAATTAGTATTATGTATTTTTATTTTATTCTAATTATGTGGTCTTTAATATATATATATTTTTAATTATTTAAGAGAGATATAAACTATACAACATATATAAAAAAATATTATCTACGATCTCAAAATTTTTTATACTAACAACGAGGAGTATACTATTAAACCAAAGGGCCGGTAACTACAACCTTTTCATTGCTGGAATCATGCTTTTCTTGAGAGGAAATCAAAAAATTGGGCATGAAATTAAGGAGCATTCCTTGTATATCACAATATTCACATGAGGAGGGTCTACGACGACCAACAAAGTTTTTGGTCCATGATAATTGTCAACCGAAATGAAAATAAAAATAAGCAGATATTTCTGTTAAGCAACCCAGAAAAAAAAAAGAACAACAACCACAACAACAAAAATCAATGTACTTGGGCATGTAGCATAGGCATCCAAGGTGCCAATGAAAATCTTATAAGGGTGATGTATGCTGATCGTGTAAGTCACGAGTTAAAAATTATATGGTTAGTACTAGGATGAATAGTTCAAAACTTTATATGACGATTTTTAATCGTTCATGACATTTTTATGTGAAAGGGATTTTGTATATTCAAACACTTCTCTTCTAGTTTAAATATGAGAATTGAGAACTAACATTGAGATGAACGAAAAAGCAAAACTGGGAAGAGAGATGGATTAGAGGTGGATTGACAAGTTTAAATCAGGCCGAACTTTGATTTCATGTTAAAAATGATGAGATCTCATGTTAAAATCAATTAGTATCATAAGAAGTAATTCAGAATCTGATAAAATGATCTTGAAATTCATAATTTTTTATATGAGAGTAATTATATATTTGAACATCAAAATTTCTAAATCTACAGTATCAGAAAAGATAGAAGACAACCATACTTGATTGGTTGGCCCATCTTGAACCAACGTACTGCAACATTATATTCGATGTTGGTAAAACAATCCCATCTTAACGGTCAATATATATTTTGCCTGAAGCAACAGAAAATATATCATTGATATTTTGATTTTCCATGCCGACAACATCCACTTGCTTTTGTTCATGGCATCACGAGAATAACTATTCACCTTAACAAGTACAATAAGAGACAACTCTTTTGTCATGAAAATGAATCGATGGTATTGCTGAAAATTATCTACAACAGTATGAGAATAGATTTCAGTTTGCTCATGCATTTAACAATTGGGTACTAATTTCATTTCCCAAAAGTTTAAGGATGAGTGGTAGAAATATATATATATTTTTTTGCTCAATAAGTAATTATTTCATTTAACTATAAAAAACGTGGGAATCCATTATTTATCCGCTACCTATCATGTACAAAACCAGTCATTTACAAAAGTCTATTTGTTAAGCTCCATGAAGTACATAAATTTCTATTGACTATATTATCCACATATTACTAATGTATCATTGAAACATTTAATTTTCTCTTCTGTAAAAGATTGATAGTTTCAGGTACTTCAGTAAAGGCTATCTTCAATGAATTAGTTGTCGGGAAAAGGTTTTAAAAATGACTAGCCGTTCGAAACAACTGATGGCAACACATGTTGCTCTCATCGTTCGTGATGGTGATAAATGTACTTTTTTCAGTACCTCTCATATGCTTTTTAGTTAATCCACACATCATTTTAAATGTTTTGAAACACCACCCTTAATTGTCAGCTCTACTAATAAGGGCTCAATGCAAGGTGAAATTAATGTGGTCGTCTATTCTAAACTTTTTTCTCATACATAAATCTATCCAAAAATTATTAGGAAGAGTGGAAGCTTGAGAAGGACTACATTTTAAAGATAATTACAAGTTAGAATAACTGACTTAATAATCACCACGTTTGAAGCTAATTCCAGGTGCAATCACAACAATGCGTTCGAACGACTTAACAATTTAGTACGTTTATACACGACTCCTTTGGGTGCCTCTTGAACTCATACCACCAATTGAGCCCTATAATGTCTTTCATAATATAGGAATTAAAATCAGAGGTGAAGAAATTCGGAAAATTGAAGATGCAGATGCTGTACAAGCTAATTTGGTGAGATGATCATCGAACAGTAACTTGAACTTCAGGTTCTGTAATAAAATCACGTTCTTATGTACTAGAGTTATAACATTTGAATTTCTCTTACATTTTACGTTCCTGAAATGGATTTTATGAAATATTTCACATTTTCTATGATCATCTCTATTTCAGGTATTTAGAAAAATTTTACTAGAGCGCGATTAATTTCTAGGATTGCTCCCGACCTAAGTCCTTTTACTAGTCAATCCCGATAAAACCCCCGGATGACCAATTTTTTGGAAAAGAGGCCATCAGTAACGTGAGATAAAGACTCCTTATAAACACGATGCATCATACATGGAATATACTTATATTCAGACGTCTGACACTCAGATAGATGAGTTTCACATGCATGTGAGATTCACCCCTTTCGCTTCCTAATTGACATCCGGACATCTCGATGCAAACAATTTTTCAAGAGATGCTTAGCCCAAGATCTGGAACGGTGCAAGCGGAAAATGATTTTTAGTTGTAGAGTCCCTACACAGATCAAAAGTAACATCATCAAATAAAATCCAGGACGTACTAATGGGCACCATGTCAATTATGTAACGAAGATTGCCAAGAGACACAAAAATCTGTTGTAAGATTTAGAAATACGGAGCATAACTATAGCTCTGTCGGTGAAAATGATATCTTCTATAGGCGAAAGACAGCACTCCTACCTTGTTGGAGTGACATAATATGTGTACACCAACCGTAAGCTAGTTATTAAGTACATTTAAATCGATTAGACCTCTTTAAAAAAAAAAAAAAAAAAGGAGAATACATTTAAATCGGTTAGACCTCCTTAAAAATAAAAAGAAAACGATAACACATTTTAATAATTCATAATAAGTCTAATTATGTCAAATGCTAAAGATCAATAGGATATCTATTGACCAAGTCTTTTATAGAACAATGTCCAGAAATCTCTTCCGGTCGTTCTCAAATTCTTGTTCAGATATTTTATAAGGTTGAAAAATTCTTACAAACGCGGATTGGCCATCCGGTCTAAACAGATTTGACTCCCCTACAATTCTGTTTTTTATAATTTCATATATGCAATACTCATCTGAATTAATATCACATGTCACCAAATATTACTTACAAGCTACATTAATCTTGCTAAACTAGCATTTCAACCCTAATAAGAAAGTATTAAATTCCAAAATCTCAACTACCATATTTAGCAAAATAAATATAATAACCATATGATTCTAAAAAAAAATCTGATTTACTAATTTACCCATAGATATTTCATTCAAATCTAATATACGAATGACAAAGAAAGAGATTAGAAAATTTGATTCCATCTTTATGCATTCAAATATTTGATCCTACCTTATTTTCTCGATCCCACGTTTCTCGCATCCAAATATCTCAATACGCTACCAACATTTTTTTCTTTTTGTATATATCTTGGTCAAAACAATCTCCTAGAATGAACACCAAAAAATTGCATAAGATCTCTTGAGAAAGAAATAAAGATGAAAATGAGCTATTATATTAGAAACAAAGTCATAAATTTGAGAAAGTTAGTTAAGCATTATATTACATCATGGAATATCTATAAAAATACGGTGACCCAATTAGGACCCCGGCTTTTTCACCAAAAAAAAAAAAAAAATTAGGACCCCAGCTTAGATACATGACTTTCCTATGATTTAAGCACCTATCATAAAAGTGGTCATTTAATATATAAATTTTTAGAATCATATGATTTCCATATTAGTTTTGTTAAATATGGTAGTTTAAATTTTGGTATTTAATACTTTCTAACCATAGTTAGAAGGCTAATTTTGTAAGATTAATGTAGTTCATAAATAACATTTGATGACACGTGACATTAATCTTAATAAATATTATGTGAAATTATAGATAACATAATTATAGAGGAGCCAAATCCTAAACACATGTATTAATCCCATATACATTGGGGCCAACCTCTTTTCGAGTGGGTTAGATGGCCGGTTGGACGATTATACTGGTTGTAAAAATTCCCTATCAGATTGAAAATTGATTAATAAATTTATCATATATTGGGCTCAAATTCAAATTTAGGGGCAATAATCAGGCTCAACCCCAAATCTTATCAGATCTGCAGAAATGTATTAAAACCCAAGTTTAGGCTATCTCATTTGTTTAGCCCTAAACGAATAAATGCAGAACAAGAAATTGCTTTAAAGTAAATATTGGAGACATAATCATGAAACTCAAAGTAGTCAGATCTCCTCTTTCCATTACAAAAGAGCAGTGCTTTCTTATCCGAGTTAAACATTAGCTAATTGCCTAAGTCATCTCTAATGCTCTTCATATTTTTTTCTTTATAATATGAAGTGAACAAGGTGACTCAATTTTTAGAGTCTCTTTATTTCAATTTCATTTTAAAATTACTTACTGTTTTAGAAACTCTAATAGTACTCCCTATTTTAATTAATACATTATTTTAATATTTTTTACTCTTTTTATTTTTTAATTATTGACGATTATTTCCCATGCACGATCATTGATGATGAATATTAGATATTATTTTTTATTTTGTTTCATTTTTAATTTGAAACTTTTTCGGTGAGTACTATAGAATGTTTTTCTAATTTGAAGCTTTTGCAATATTATTATTTTATTTTATTTTTAATTTGACGCTTCTTCAATGACTATATAATATTTTTTTTCTAATTTGAAACTTTTTATAATATTATTATTTCATTTTATTTTTAAGTTAAAGCTTCTAATCTAAATAGGGAGCCCTAAATCAAATTTAGGGTTAGGGAATTCCTTTCAGAGAGATGTTGTAGCTAAAAATCATCGTTTGCTAAGCCATTTTAAGAAGGCTATTGAAGTCAAATATTTCCATTTTAAGGAGCCTATTGAAGTTGGCCGAAGTCCAACACAACACACTACAATCTTTGTTTTTTTATCTTTACATTTTTCGTTTGTGGGAGACAACATGTATCATATTGTAAAGCTTTTATCCATGCAAGGACATCTCAAAATAAAGCTATCAGCCAGAGTAGGCTTGGCCCAAAAAGGCATGGCTTGGCGACCCTAGTAGCATCAAGAATATATATCTAGTTTTTATTTTTTTATCAAATGAGAATTTCATTAGAAACAACAAGAGATTACACACAGATAGTGGCGGAGCTAGGCACATCAAGTCAGGGTGTGCACATCGAAAGCGAAAACACTCATTTCTATATAAATTATAAAAAAAGAAATATTAACTTTATACCTAAAATCATATTTCTTATGATGAGAGATCACAATATGCTATAACTAAATCAATACTTAATTTAATATCATTATAGCACAAATGAAGTCTCTAAGACATGACGAGATTGACAAAGTCCTTTTGCTGAGTAGTATTTTCGTACTTTATCCCGATCTTTTGAGTGGTAATACATAATTTTAAAGCGTAACCTAATATGAGAAGTTTCAAATGAAGGAATAATGACAATCAGACATTACCAATCTATTTATGATATCTTTAATATTTACTAATAAGTTAATATATTTTCACATATTGAAAAATACTTGATCTTGTAGTTGTTATTTTTATGGACATTTTTTTAATTGGGTTAAATGATCGATAGATATAATCTCGTCATTTCCCATTAACAAACAGCCAAGTAGGCATCTTTGTAATCATTTTGGTAAGAGAAGAATAGAAAATGGACAAAAAGAAACTCTCAAAGCCCATTCCAAGATGACCACCAGAGCACCATCTCCACCACCCCTTATAAATATCGCTAAATCTCTTGAATGGAATAAAATAAAATAAAATTGCGAAGGACGGTGACAATCGCCAAACATCTTCATCTTCTTCTTCGATAGATGTCGCAAAATCTCTTGATTGCATGGCATTGCAAAGCATGTTCGCAGCCATGAGGTTCAACAAAAGCTACTAAATCTCACAAAATTAACAATGCAAAGCATGGTAACAATCAGGCAAACTTATCTTTGTCCTCTTCAATAAATTCGACTGAATCTCTCAAATATTTGGAGGTAACGTTTTGACTTTTGAGTATTGATGTCTGGTCAACTTTTTGGTGGGAAGAAGGGATAGAGTTTTTTTTAATATATAAAAGTAAAATTACTGAAATACCCTCACTTAGTGAGTGGTATTTCAGGGTATGCATTGGCACACCCAATGTAAAGTGTGGCTCCGCCACTGCACACAGAGGGGGCGGACTAACTCGGACCGGAGAAAACAATACAAAGGCCCAAAAAACGGAGCTAAGAAAAGGAAAAACAATATGAAATTGAAATTGGGCTGAGACCTAAAATTCATATGGGCCCAAAAACAAAACCCTAGCCCAGTAAAATACAAAGATATCCAAAAGGATAGATCTGCCCCTGATCCAACAACGGTGTTGGCAGCAAATCGAAAGTCCGATCGCCGAACTCAGGTTGAAAGAAACAAACCAATACCCATCAACCACAAGATAGAGGAGAGATCAGCAACGCACGGATCAAACAATGACGATTTTCCTCCAACGTCACTAGAGCCACCAAAATGACAGCGACACCACCTGAGCCCGCAGAAGCCAAGGCAATGGCAAAGATCATGCACGAAGCAAGACAGAATATGCATAAAGAGGGACGCAACAGCCCTTGAGATGACCCTAGCTAGGGAAGTCCAATACCCACAAATCTTGTAGCAACTAACACTAACACGGAAATATAGGGCCCCAAGCCGACAAGGGTAGTAAGCTAAGCCACCGAAAAACTTCCAGAAGAAAACACCACACATGGTGGTCTGAGTAGCGGAAATGTAGGCCAACAAAGATGGTGGTCGGCAACAGAGGGAGGAGAATCACTTCATTGTAGATCTAATCATGAAAACATGAGATCTCTCCTCATGTCTATTAGAACACACATCATTTAGGTACAAAGGGTGTAGATCTGTCTCAATATGTATCATCACTGAACTTCGGTAGAAATAGGAAAATGGCGATGAGAGAGGCCATGGCTAACCAAAGGGAGAAGTCTTGCAAGGGTGTAGAGCTAAGATGGAGGGAAAGGTGTAGCCGCTATGGCTACACCAAGAAGGGGAACCCATGGAAGGTTTTGGAGAGGGTGAAGGAAACCCTAAAAGGGTTCCTTGAAAGAGATAGAGAAAACAGTAGAGGGGCGGAGAATTCTAATAAATTAACTAATTAAAAAGAATTTGTTATATTAAGAATATATATCTAGTTGGCTCCCAAAAAAGGCAACTCTTTTTTTAAAAAAATCAAAAGAAAAAAAAATTATTAATATATAAAGTTCACTAATTATTTGACTGTTGGTAAGTCTCTTTATATGTGTTGTTTGAAAAGAGGAGGACTTAATGCTTATTCGTTCGCCGGAAACAAAAGTAAAATTTTTGATAGATAGAGGGTCAAAAGAAACATTTCAGAAAAGGTAACTTTTTGGTTCACAATATAGAAATTTATCTTACATAGTAGAAAGGGCCATAGATCTCACCAGAAATATTTTATTGTTCAGATTTTTACCAGTTTTCATCAAGTTAAAGTCAATAATCCTATTTATGTTCCTTTCATGTTCGTTCTGAATATTTGTACAGTCTACTTCCAATGATCTTGAGAGATCCATATGAATATGTGTAGTTGAATTAATTGTTGAATAAATTCCATAGAAAAATGAAAAGTTTATATCCGGTGATATAATATTGATAATTCTAAGGAAAAAATTTCATTTTATCAAAAATTGAAAAAGAATGTATAACTTTCTCTTTCGTGGCCTTGCAAAAAGAAAAAAAAACCTCTCTTTCGTGATTGACATTGCTAGAACAACTATATATAGTAAAAGGATAATTGTGAGGTCAATATCAAGTTGCTGAATTTCTGTTTGGTGATGACCTCATTTAAAAGTTTAAATTATTAGAGATAAATTTGTTGTATTTATTTATTTTGTTCAATACGTCCCTTTACATGTATGCTAAATAATTTTTAATTGAACCTTACATGTGGACGTAATTTTTAATTGATCGTTACCTAGACTTTGATATCATATTAAACAACCACCTAATCTAAAAGTTTGTTTAACCTTGTAATTGTATTTGTTGAAAGTATCATCGTATACTTAAAATGTTTTGATGTAATATTTTCCCACAGAGATCAGGGTGAGAACACTCGTGATACCTTGACTCAGTCTCGTGGAAAAAAATAAGAAACAAAAAGAGTTAAACCCTAAACCTTAAATTCTATTACAAAAATACAAACACACACACACGTACACACACATAAAAAAGCAAACAACAAGTCCAAGTTAATAAAATATTAAAAATAGAGTGACGATCGGGAAATTTATGGAAAGTTACAATCCCCACCACAAAATAGTACATCAACATTCTTCATCGACGTTGTTCTTCAACGTATGCTTATGATGATGACTTTTTATATTTATATGCATTTTGATGACTTTATTTTGTATTATTGTTATGTATTTTTTTGGATTAAAGATGAAAAAAAATATTTTTTGCAGTGCTGACAAATATTCAGGAGACTTTTTAACTGTTTTGATAACAAGGATTAAATTGAAAATATTGGCAAATAATAGGGACGAAACTGATACCATATGCAAAACTTTTGGGACTATAATAAACTTTTTTTAAAACATCAAAAACTAATATAAATTTTATATTGAAAACAATAAGGAATAAATTAAACATCTAATAATTTTTCAATTTTGCCCCGTGACCAATTTTTAGTTAATTTTGACTAAGTTTTTTACAGCAGTGACTAAATCAATTTTTTTTAAAAAAATTATTAAGGACTAAATTAATTAATTCAAAACAATAGGTATGATTTTGAAATTTTGAGAAAACAATAAAAATTATTTGCACAATTTTCTCTAAGTTTGTAATATTCTCTTTAACCATATTGTTTCACATATGGCACTTGATATTGCAATATATTTAGTCTCTATTTATGATAGTGCTATTTGTACTTTTTTCATCAAGGGATCCTACCCAATCATTGTCAATATATTTAGAATCTTTTTTTGATTTAATAGTATACCATAGCCTTTTGTTTCTTTGACACATCACAATATCCTGTTTGCTACAACAGGATGAAGGTTGCTCGGTTTACTTATACGTCTAAAGATATATTTGTTTTGGTTTCTATTTTACCTACTTGCCAATAAAATATTTTATGAGGCCAAAACCAGTCATCTCATCTCGTATTCATCCATCATGGCCTTTTTGAATTATTCGTTAATATTGGGAATGGTGCTTGCATAGATTAAATCATCAATATACAAGCACCCGATAAGAAAGTCTTATGCTCTCTGCGTCTTCACATAAAGTTTTGCTTTGAAGTATGCTACAAAGCAATTGTTTTGAAGCATATATGTTTTGGCAAACTTTTGCTTTGAAGCATGCTGCAAGCCTTTCAACAATTGTTTTATTCTTCATTTCTACAACACCTTTCTGATGGCCCGTGCTTCATACTGTCAATTCTTCATTTCTAATTTTCTCATTTCAAGATAAAGCGAATTATGACCCATCAAATTTAGTCATTTAAATCACATCCATTCGTTTCAAAACATATTTTACACACCTCGTTTTGCTTTTTTCTTTTCATAAAGATTATCTTTTTGAGACAAATGAGATTTAAAAGAATCAAATCAAATGAATCATCATTAACCTCACCTAAAAAATAAGAGAATTAGAAAAAGAGACGATCCTTTTCTATTAATCTCGCCCATTAATTTGACTTAACCCTCCTGTAATACAACATGAAACTATCATATAACAAGAGTAATTGCATCACCAATCAGTTTTACTCTGGCTACAAACATGTAGGACTTCCTGGAAAGCCTTCTGATCTTAATATATATGTACATGATGCAGCACAACCATTTCATTCTATACCAAGGCTCCATGTTACAGTCAGCAGTTCCAACAGCTGCCTATCATGATTCAAGAAACTAGATCTTTTAGTTTAGAAAGTTACCCGAGTCGTACGAGCTCTTCAACTCGTGCCACAAGCAAAACAACGTATCAAATGTATCCTCATCAAAATTACTCTCCGTTGTTGTCGAAATTGTCATAAGGGTCTTCAACCACTCCTCATGCAGTGTTGAGAACTCTGCCCTTTGCTCACTTGACTTGAAATTCTCCCCAATCATCTTTTTCATTACTTGACCAGCCCCGGACGCTGCTTCAACCACAACTTTTGGAATCCCAGCCATGAGTGCCACTTGCATCCCGTAGCTCTCTGGGCATGCTCCAGAGGCTAATCGATATAAAAAAACTAGCTCCTCGCCTCCAGAAGAATTATCAGACTTTGACTTGAATGAGCAAGCCATATGTTGCAACTTAACACGGGGATGAGAAGCAAACTCCTTTGTCAGCGGGTGATAGTGTGTAGCAAATAATAAACGGCAGTTGATCGTCTCGACAAGATGACGGAGTACCTGGAAAAGTTTTAGGTTAGACGTAATGCACTTGTGTGAAGATGCAATAATTTGAAGAAAGCATCGACATTTCTGCGCATTCAAAATTTTGATTATCATACAGATCTAGCTTCTATTTGATCTTATTCCTTTAACTCGGACTAGGATCCTTTGAATGTTCGATAGTGCATATACATCACACATGTAAAAAGAGATGCTCATATTACACTACGAAGCTATACTACCTCTTGATCTACATTGTTGATTAATAATTGTCTTCCTTTCCTTTCGGTAATTCATGTTTGACAGAAGGATTAAGGCAGGGAGAGGAAGGGAGGGACGGAGACACAATTTCCATGCCCTTGCACAAAAGAGACACAATTTAAACAAGTCCAGGGAATAATTACTCAGTTGTAAATTGCAACCAACAGGTAGCTGCAGTGTAGAAACTGATAATACTTTGTAACTAATATTTTATAACATAGTATACTCTTATTTTCTGTTCATAATTCATAACATTTGTATATGTTCAATTTGAGAAATCCATGATACAAGCATATTTATGCATAACAAGGAGATTCCTGAAGACACATGGCTGCTATATATTCATATAGGCATACGTGTAAAGATAATGCCATGTGACTAGCTCTATCAGCAGTATATCTGAGAAGTTGGCATAAACTTTGCAAACATTTTATGCTATGTTATTTGAAGTCCCCAGCGTGAATATTAGAAGTTCAATCATGGGTAAACACCACATTTTTTGTTCATTGAGAAATTAAGCCGACTAAATCTTAGCAACAGTAGTATCCAAGTAATATAGGAAGCGTTATGAAGTCTTACAGCATATGCAATTGCATATCCATCAAAAGTGCTCGTCCCTCTACCCAACTCATCAAGAAGGACAAGGGAATCTTGTGTAGCATTTTGCAGAACTGATGCTGTCTC
Source organism: Ehretia macrophylla (assembly GCA_037974665.1). Lineage (NCBI taxonomy): Eukaryota > Viridiplantae > Streptophyta > Magnoliopsida > Boraginales > Ehretiaceae > Ehretia > Ehretia macrophylla. The sequence goes on along the minus strand of CM075771.1, from coordinate 51,049,824 downwards.
TGTGCACTCAATAAAAAATGTACCTACAGAAACGAGATATATTAAGAATGCATATAAAGCTGACGATCAAAACAGTACAGATCAATTTCAAATTTCTTCTCATTCTTTTCATGCTAAAACTATAAGTTGACACAGATCTAGTGTCTAGGAAAAGAACTTACTCTCGCCTGTCATGATTCGATCAGTAGCACCAAGCCGTGTGAAAACGATGTCCACAAGTGAAAGCACGCATGCCTCACAGGGCACATAACAACCAAGCTGCAATACGTACAGGTTTTCATAAGACCAACAATAAGCAATTTGTATTGACACCTCAGAAAATATAACTACTAAATCAACCATATTGCAACTCTTAATTCATAGAGAAAGATCTCTTCAGGTTGTTATTATTAAACTCCTTTTTGAAGCCGCAATCTACCATATTTGGATGGAGCAGAATGCTAGAATTCATCAAAAAGGGGTCACATGCGAAGAAGCTGTCTTCCAACATATTGTTTTTGAGGTTAAATATAGAATGCTCATTGCTAAAAAGTTTAGGAACAATGCTAAGAATAGAGCAATTTGTAGAGCTTGGTGTATTGAGGAAAACATATTAGTTTAGCTCTTGCTCCGAGGGTCTTTTGTCCACCCTCCTTGACTTGTAAATATTTTTTCATGGGAATAAAATACACACTTGCTTGCCTAGCAAAAAAAAAAAAAAATTAATGGAGAAAGAGAAACCTGCGCCAGTATAACAGCTAGACAAGTGGCACGTAAAAGCGTTGACTTTCCACCCATATTGGGTCCAGTCAACAGCAGTGTCTGACAATTGTAACCATTTGCATCCCCTCCAAGATGGATATCATTAGGAATAGGAAGGCCTCCATTCTCACCCAAAGCATATGGATGCCATAACCCTTTCATTTTTACAATTGGACCTCGGCCTCCATTTTCTTGATGAAGATGCGATGATGAGGAAAGAGGCAAAATAACAGGTCTAGACATAGATCTGCAGGAGGAATTGGTAGTGACAGCGAAAGATCCAAGTACATCGACACAATTAATAGCATGGATAACTTGTGACCATTGGATGGCCTTCTCAATAAATAATTCCATCAGAATTGATAGAGTTTCAGCATCTGAACCAGTTGCACTATGATCCTGGCACAAAGGTTAAAAACAAAAAATCAGGGAATTTAGTGGCACCACCTAATTAAGTACAAAAACGGACCTTACAGTTTCTGAAACACAGAGGCAATTATATAAACAAGAAATTTACATGAATAAACCCATGCACGTGTAAGGCAACCGTCACACACACTATATAAAGAGATAACTATGCATATACATATATCCACAATCAAATAGAGAGAAGAAAAAAAAATGATTTGTTTTCTCCCATCAATTAGCAAACCAACAACATTACATAACTATGTAGAAGATTACTGGAAAACCGGAAAGGTGCATCTTTTTAGTGTACTCAAGAACAGTGCCAAAGAACCACAATCCACTATGCAGCGAGAAGTCACTTCCAAGTTTGCCGTCATTCACTGACAACAAAGTTAAATCCCCTAAACCATCATGTCCAGATATAATACGAAGAGGCCATAATGACGATTGAAGAAATTTAGAAGTTATATGAGTAGGCAACTAAAGCTTTAGCTAACCTGAATAATATCCCATATTATTTGGAGAATTATTTCAAAATGAGCATTTCCCAGAAACAATCTGAATATTAAATTGGCAATGTTATCCTCTCTGTCTCTTGTGCAATATACAAAATGTAATAACACTGAATTTTTTCCATATCTGCCATATAGAATCCCCTTCTGGGCATCAATCCTCTTTGGCTTCAGGGATATTGGCGAACTTTCACTCACCTCTGTTACGAATTCTTTGGATTCAATACTCTCAGTTCTTTACCAAGAAGCTACTGTGAAGTAACTTTAGCTAAGTAATAACGTATTCACAAATAAAATGGCAGAAATAAGAAACTGCATAAAATATGCTGACACAATACTACTGTTAAGAGTCAGGAACATGGCCATTCTGTAGCACCAACAATGCACAAAAAATAATCCAGAAGTAAATGCAACCCAAAATTCTAATATAGAGAAAGCACAGTAAGTACAATAAATAGAACTGGGAATTAGCTGACCTGGTAATTGGGGAAGTCACTATCAATAGCTGCTTCAAACTGGGCAAGGAATTTTTCTAGCCCATCACTACTACTCAGCATTGGAAGGAAAAACACTTTTGAAAATAAAGAGCTTATGTTTCCTTCCTTCTGTAATAGCAATAACAAATCCATTCCACTCCGCAGGCCTTTAACAAGTGAGCCAAACACTTTAACCTGCATGCAAAGAAGATTATAGATCTTACTAATCTTGAATCTACTGATATCAAACCCTAGCATAGCAGGCCACATATTTGACAAATATAATGATTTGGAGACTGAAGACCCAAAAACATTGAATATACAGTAATAGCCTTCTCTTGTAGGTAGCTGTCTATTGGTGTTAAACAGTCACGACATTTCCATGTATAAGCAAAAAGATTAAGTCATTCAGTAACTGCGCATTCACAGAGAAGTACTGACAAACCTAGTAAAGATTTTATCTTTTCCCCAAAAGAGGATTAGAAGAGATAGGAAGGGTCAGCTCTCAGTCAGTACCAATCAAAATAATGTTATGAGCTAAGGGCGTAAACATGTTAATGCAATAACATCTATGCAAGCAATACTAGCTTGTCAGCAAGAAGTTAAAATTCAAAGATTTAGAGACAAGAAAAAGCTTCCCAAAAAGGGTAAACAAGAAAGGAGCAATGATGTCTTTGTTAAACGTTGGTTGTGCTATTCAAGAAAGAAAGTTCCAAGATATCCTATACAATTTCAATGAAGCTCTAGTTACGCAGGGACAGTACTCACGCGTTGTTTCAGTATTTTTCCACCAATCAAAGGCAGCGAGAGTGTAGCAGAAGACTGTATGCTGGCCTTGACACGCCCAAGAAGCCTTTCTAAGTCTGGAAGCTTGCGAAGATATTGAGCAATAAGTAATGTTATTTCTGAATGTGCTATCAGCTTCTCAACCACATCGAGCCTATGATTGATTTTTTCAACATCTTTCAATGGATGACAGATCCAATTCCTCAAAAGCCGTTTACCAGATGATGTTATACAGTTGTCTAGATATTTGAACAATGTACCTGTAATGCAACAAAAAGATGTTTCTTCCCAATAAATCAAAGGAAAAGAACAAGAAATCATAACATGAAGGTTTGCCACCCACAAAAACTATTAAGTCGAGTAAAAACTTGCCTGATGTACCACCATCAGCATTATTATTGAAAATCTCAAGATTAACAAGTGTTTGACCATCCATCCTGAGACAACCTCTATACACTTCATATGATAGAATATCTCCATTACGTAATACATCATCCAGCTATACAGAATAAATGAGATTTATTGATCACCAATTAGTAAAATATTCTCAATCATAACAAGAATCATGGTGTGAAGCCTTACCATCAATCTGGACAAATGATTGATTAGACCACCGAGAGCACCTAATGCAAGATCGCAATGTGTAATTCCATCCAATACATGATCCCACTTATTGCAAGATGCTTTAAAGTATCCCTTTAACTGAATAAAGTTTTTTACTACAGAAGCATCAACAAAATCAGCACCTGGCTGTGCAGGAGATAGTTCTGTTGCTGAGGAACCTACGATTAGTCCAAGAGTTGTAAAACGTTTTTAATTTGCTAATTGGCTAAATGCAACAAATCATAGTAATGAAAGCCCCACGGGGACGCAATCCGTATACCAGAAATAAGTACAACTAAGAAATAGGGAAAGAACTCAAAAACTGGATTGAGGAATCCAGCCCCTCGTGTATCTCCTTTTCACACTGAAAAAACAAGTTCCAAATGCAAGAATTCTTCAACACATACCAAGGGTGACTTACATTCTCAAAGCAATGTCTATTCCTTTCTCTTTCTGAAGAATCCTCGTAAGATTTAAAGTCAGTGAGCCAAAAATTACAACTTGGCTTAGCCATTCTAGTCCCATACCATGCAGACAAGCACTCTTTCACAGAACAAAGCATGAACCAATGCAAAAAACATAGAAACATAAGGATGTCCCACATATCCTTAGCAATCACACAAATGGAGCAAAAGATGATACTTTGTCCGTAACAGGCTTTTACCTGTAGACCAATACTCTTCCCTATGTTTATCCTCTCTATTGCTTTTCCTTTCTTATTTTCTTTTGCACCCAAGAATTGGGGGCTGATTTCAGGAGGGGTCAGGAAGAGCATTTCTAAGGAACTTGAACATCCAAACGAGTCAACAGTTCTTGAACAGAAGCCTAGCATTAAGGGACTGTGAACGTGATGGAAGTAGGAAATGACTACAAATGACTACTACTAAATCACACCAGCTAGGAGAATATTATATTATTATAATAACATAGGACGACCATGAAGTAAATAACTTGCCAAACAAAATGGCAAAAGAGATGATGCATCTAATAGAAAGGTGCTTTCATCCCAGACAACCAAAATATACATAGAACTTGACTAACATCCAAATAAAATTATAACAATGATACAGGCTACATCAATAGACAATTCTTGATATAGGTTTCTAGACTTTGCAAATTGTGAAAAGGAATCTGCAAACATGAGAGTACAGATTCTTCACAAGGAAAATTAGTACAAGTCTTACAAACGTATTAGTGTAGAACAAATAATGTGAAGAAAGAACACTTTATGTTTAAAACATGCTAGCTCAAAGGATTTAGCAATCCTCACCTGTTAAGGAGTACTTTTTCAAGGCTTTCTGAGCTTCTTTTGACATCCCTATCAACCATCTTAAGTCAGAGCCATGACATCTACATGTAACATAAATGTAGTCATCCTGGAACCTATTGTTAGCATGAAACTCTTACCTCTAGATTCATACAAAACCTCTTTAGGTGACACCTGGATGTATAACATAAAAGCGAAATTAGATATATCACCTTTTTAAGACAAATTGAACATACATAGAATACCCAAGCAAAAGGAATAGAAAAATCAAAAGGCATACTTGAACTAGCAAAGCCCCCAAAGCTGCACATGATGCATCATCACTGATAGAACCAACCCAAAATTTTAATGCCGCACAATCAACAAAAGCAAAGCCAAATCTCGTTGAACCATTATCCAGCCCACAGCTATCCTGATGCAAAAATCAAATGAATGTAACATTTTTAACATCCCCATAAATTTTGATGGCAGATATGACTCTGCTTATGCAAGAAACTTAGTATACTTGAGAACTATCAAATATTTGACAACTATCAATATGTTATGTGCGTGAAATAATAAAGAATGCAGTAAGCCATCAGCCCAAAAAGAAAGGACAAATTTGAAAAGCGGACCAGGCAGACCTCCTTTATGGCAAGAAGATGAACAGCATCAGGCCCGACATTACCCTCACTTGTGGTTGATGGTGTGAGAACATGAACTAGTTTCCTTCGAATAACCTGAAACAGAGTGCTGCTCATCAGTCCTACAGCAGATTGTTCCTACTCAACCCAACCAAGAGCGTGATATAACCAGAAAGATGGTTATAGGGAATTATCAGCACTATTATATGTATATATACTAGGCAACCCAACCTTCTACATATACACATATAATCAAGAATGCAGCCCTGGCGGCTTCTTCCTGGTAATCAAAAGGGTTAATCTAAGTATATGACCGGGATATTGTCACAATCCATCTATCATCATTGTTTGAATTTCAAGATCAAATAAGGCTTCAAATAGCACATTGCTATTGATGCAATTAGAGGTGAGATAGACTAGAAACTGCGTCTTCTCAGACAGCCCTAAGGAGAAAAAATCTCAACTTGGTCAATTTTCCATAGAGATATGAAGAAGGCCTAGTTATTGTTCATGCTGAACTTACAGAAGAGGAACCTCTGGATTTTGCTTGTTGTGATGTCTCCAATTGCTCCATCCTCCCAACTTTATACCTTCCAATTGATAAAAGAAGAAAGGGGATGTCATCACATGGGACTTTATATATAAACTAAAGATCAGTTTGCTTAGCCATAATGAGTTCATTAGTTTCAGCTCTCTTCCCCTCTCAACAAGAATCAACATCCAAAGGGAAGAGAAAAGAAAAAAAAAAAAAAGGTGAAAGCAGCATGAATTAGAAAACCAACAAATTCAGCTACTAAGTTGATTGTGCATTCTCTCAAAAAGTTTAAACAGAGGGTGTGATTCCCCTTACCCACGAGCAAGCAACTTCTGAACAGCATCATCAATCCCACTTTCAGATATGCCAACCTGACCAAAAGGCAAAAGGATAAGTCATCTTTGCAGTATAAAATTAAGACAAGCTCCTAACACTAGAACAAATCAAGTAGGAATGGTGATCGGTATAGAAGTAAAATTACCTGCCGACATTTTCCCACTCCACTTAATGTCATTTTCCAATCAAGTTCCTTATGGCCAATTTCAGCATCGAGTTCGTAAAGTTCATAAAACTTTCCCTTTGACAAGTCAAAAGTTAAAGTATTAATCATAGGTAACTCAAAAAGAAAAGTTCTAAGCAAAAATAGAGCCCTGAAATATTGAAACGGAAAGATTTACTGCCACTAGTTTATCAACTCATCAATGTCAAGCTTAAGATCACGCCTTTATCAAATCTATACACTGATAACCTGGATTGTCCTGGTTCTGGATGTTCTTATGTTTAAGAACTACTAGTATGAGTTCTGACGTGATGTATACTTCTACAGCACTACCAAACAGTTGCGGGAAAGAAAAACATAAGGAGCTCATAGACAAATGTGATTGGCCCAACATGACGATAAAACAACATTGATAAGGAATGGACGAAATAGATGGACAGCTGAAGCTTCTAAACTGACCACTTTGAAGAAGAGCACAACATCCATATATCGACATTTGACATCCCAGTACTGTCTTTGAGATGCTGACATATTTCTCAGTGCTTCAGGTGGTATATATAGCGTCCTCTTGTCAAAATTTGGATCACTTGGCCTTCTACCATTAGCATCCTTGATTCGAGAAGGATGAAGCCATTCAAACTTACTAGCCATTTCAGAATCCTCTTTATAGTTCTTGTTAGCACTAGAATCATCAAGAAATTTAGCCCGTTTGCTGGAATTCAATAAAGACAACTCATTCTTATCTCCAAAACTACAAACATCCTCTTGAACTCGCTTCAACCGAGGCACAAGAGGTCGCAGACCTGGCGTGTCTGGCCCAATATCATCATGATCAATTTTAAAAAGAGAAGGGAATTCTTTGCCCCCTTGACTTATGGATCCTTGAGAACCAATATTTTTTTGCTTGCTAAGATGTCCAGTTGCCAAATTTTCGTTGTCCAATTCTTTTAGTTGTTCAGGCTTCATAGGGATGGAGCAAATTTTAGAAGATACACTATTTGCTTGGTTCCTGCAATTTCACAAAAATGATCTTTTGAAGTAAATATTATTTCTCAGAAAAATAAAAACATAAAATGGAAAAGAAAAACAATTGGCTCAAAATCTTTGTCTTGTGTATGCAAATACATGAACATATACACAGCCACCATTTGCAATCATATTTCAACCAGCAAACAACGACAAAGGTATTCAGATAAACTAACGGCTCGTTTTCTCAATTGCTTATTCAAATTATTTGAAAGAACAATCGATATGCTTTTCACGAAATAAGAACATTTGTTTTGCAAAATATTTTTGACATCACATTATCGGACTATAACTTTTGGTTAACTAACAGCATTATAACTAAGAAATCAAAAGAATCAAAATTTCTAATTATTTCAGCTTCAATAATCTAAAGAAAATAAATCAGAAGTGTTTAAATATCAATAAATATTTCTTTTAATTAAGCAGTTTTATTACTTTACGACGTTGAATGAATATCCTATGAAATAGCATAAAAATGGTGAATATAAGCTAAATGATTTATTCACTTATTTTAGCAATAAACATTAAAATTATTTAATTCCATGATTTATAACCTAAAATAGAACAGTATAATATACTCACTCGAACTATTTTTAAAATATTAAAATATCCACATAAATATAATAAATGCCTTAAACTTTCATTTTCAAACCTCTCTGAAGCCTTCTCTCTACTATCAACTTTCACAAACTTATGCTTAATGCTCGAGAACAGCGAAGGTTTGACTCCGCCACTATCGTCGTCATCGACCGCGAAAATCCGACGAGGCAGCTTCTCCGGCGGAGTCTCGGTGCCTCTGACATCGTCACCACCGGAGGTGTCCATTGAGAATGAAACCGCAGGCTTATTAGCTTCAAAAGCATTTTGAAGCTTCACCGGAACTCGCCGGCCGTCGAATGAGTCTCCACCGGCGGGGTCCTTCTCCGGCGAGCGTTTTTTAAGGAAAGAGAGTATTGATTTCTGACGCTGCATTTTCGTTGATGGTTGTGTGGAGAGAGAGAAGCAGAAGGGGTTAATATTAGAGGGAGATTTGGCGCCAAGAGCTTGTGGCTCGGTGGTGAAAATAGTTTAAAATTATTTACTATCTGGGAGAGAGATGAAAGTTTGTTGGATGGCGTGATGAAGTTTCGCCTCTTCCTGATCGTACGATGAATTTACTTTTCCCCCCAGATTGGATTGTACATGGGGAAGAAAAGTAAGGTAGAGGAAGAAAAATAAAAGAAAGAAAAGGAAAAGAACTCTCTTGTTTGGGTTGTAAAAAAATAATAAGGAAAAAAAATAAAAGAAATTTATAAATTATTATTTGGATTGGAGAAGTAAAGAAAAAGAAATAATAATTTTAGATGAAAAATTATTTTATTATTCTTTTTATAAGATAATTATAGAAAGAATTAAGGATAAATTAGTATTTTTATTTATTTTTCTTTTATTTCTCTTTATTTTACCCGAAATTAAAAAGATTGTAAAATTTTTCTCATTAAAAGAAATAAAAGGATTTTAAAATTCCTCCAAATCCTTTATTGAATTTAAAAATGTAATCCAAACAAGAGAAGAGATTCTTTAATCCCTCCTCTTCCTTTACTTTCCTTTAAAAAAAAAAAAATGGAAACAAGCTGTTCGAGTAAATGTTGTATGAGGCAACTCTTCAATCACAGAAGTGTGGGTCTCGTATATTTTTTTGTTTTACAACCTCACACAAAATCGAGTCATAGAATAAATTTCCTTACTTTTCGGGTTAAGAACTAAGAAGGTATAATCCAACAATGCAAAATAGTTCCTTTTTTTTTCTTTCTTTGTACAATTGATGTTGAATTTATGATTTAAATTTTGAATTTTTTTATTATAATATGTAGTTAAATCGGTAGTTTTATCCAACTCATGAGTGTAGTTTAAATTTGTTTACTATAGTATTAACAAGAATTACATGTACAAGCACTGGGGAGTGCATTTAGAATTTTTTTTTATGTGATGAGTAAATCATTTTAAAATATATTCTAACACATATTTCCAATTCATTAATGATAAAATAATATCTTTGATGGAAGCATATAAATTTGAGGTCAAAAGTTTGAGTTATAATAAATCGTTACATAATTACTTTAACAAACCCTTGAGAGCACATTGAACATTCTTTACTATAATATTTCTCAACCAAAGCTTCAAAGTTTTCAAATAAAAACTTGGGTAAAAAGCAAAATATCCCCTGCGGTCAGTCTAAAACACATGTTTGTCCTATGTAGCTGTGAAAGTAGCTAATACCATCTATGATCTAATAAAATAATATAAAATACCCATACTCTGTTAAAAAAATCATAAAATACCCATACTCTGTTAAAAAAATCATCCAAGTTAACGGCATTTGCGTTTCATTAGCCGTAATTGCGAATTTGGGAGTTATTCATTAAAAAATAATATTTTATAAACCAAAATACTCTTAATTGAATATAATAGTCATTTCACAAATTTAAAAAATAAAAAAAATATACCACCCCCCCGACAGTTCCCCCCACCCCCTCACCTCCTACCATGATTACATTTTTGTCGTAAACATCTAATAATATTAATAGATTTATGAAAAGTTCGTTCATATAACATATTATACAATCATATACGTTATAGGTGAAATTGATGAAATGAGCATTAAAACAAGATATGAATTGACCAAATGAGCATTATATCTTAATATATCTTATGTTTGATTATTTACGATGTAATAATATACGTACACACATACACATATATATATATAAACCCAATATCCTTTTTTTATAGTATTAATAAAAATAAAAAAATTAAAATTATATAACATAATTAATAAAATTTAAACTCATAATTTCTTACACATAACAAATTAAATCCCACTAAATCAAAGCGCCAGTGGCTGGTCTGGTGTCTTTTGCTATGTGCTTATCTCTTTTTTGTCGCTATGTGCTAAAGTTATCCTTAGCAGAGGTAGCAAAATAAAAAACATACTAAATTAGGTAATTTTTAGAGACCCAAACATTATTTTTGATTTAAATATATATGGGACTCACAACTTTTCACAATTTTTAATGCAATATGGGTCTCTAAATTACATTTGGAGATCTAAATTTAACACAACAAATATAATTTAGAGACCTATTTTGTCTCAAAAGTTGTGAAAAGTGGTGGGTCCCATGTATATTTAAATCAAAAATAATGTTTAAATCTCTAAAAATTTTCTAATTTAATATGTTTTTTATTTTACTACCTCTACTAAGAATAGCCTAATCGAAACAGTCCCACCAAAGCCATATTCAGTCTTATGCTATGGCACTATCATTACTATGTAAGCAAATGAGTGAATTATGCATGCGGTCTATATAACCAAGATAGTGGGAAGACCCGAAACAAGATTCGGAGCAACTTTACTGAGTCTGGGTCAATTCTTTTTTTTCAAAGAATTTAATTTAATTTTTATTATTTAAAAAATAAAAAAAATTTAACCCTTGCACATAATCTTATTTAAAGACTAAATTAATCTTTTTCAAAAATAATAATGACAAAATAAATTAGTTTTGAACAATATACAATAAAAATTATTTTAAATATTTTTATAAATATTAAAAATTAATATAATATTTTTTTAAATATTAATGATCAATTTAAAAAAATATATAAACAATAAAGGCTATATGCATAATTTACCATAACTAAATTAGTTAGTCAAAGCGGGACTACGTGTTAAAAGGGTGTCTTTATCTGTTTGCCCTAAATGGTGTTTGGCTTAGCTAAGACCAAAAAAAAAAAAAGTTAAAAGTGCTTATAAGGCCATCTCTAACGGGTTCGGATCCTTTCATTTCTACTTGTCCATAAAATGCTGGCGTCTATGGAGCAACAAAGAATGAAAAGCTCGAGAATGAGGCAGCAGAGAGAGATGGGATTTCCGTGAAGGGTGGTTGCCCCTCTCTGCTATAGCCTGTGATTTCTTACTCTTATCCCCCAACCAACAGCCCTTCTACACACACACACACACACAAACACAAACAACCAACAAGAAATGAAAGGAAACTGAGAATATATAGTACAGCAGCAACAGCAGCAAGCTAAAGCGAAAATATAGAGGCTGTGATGATACTTCTTCGAGCAATCAAATCGGGTAATGAGATCCGACCCGTATCTTGGCGGGGCAACCCCAATGGTGGTTTGCAGCCATGGCGAGTCATGGACTCTTGCCTGATTAATATAGATCTGAGCCTCAACCCTCTTTCTTCATCATTCTTATTTCTTTCTTTTTCTTTTTTTTTTCCTTACATTTTTCTTTTTCTTTTGTTCTTTTAGTATTTATTAGCTACGGAGTGCTTTGTATTCCTTTTTTCTCTTTTAGGTCAATACATACATACATATATCTATATATATATATATGTATGTATGTATGTATATATATATATCAACTCAATATCCTTTTTATTTTCTTACCGTATTGGCCAAGATGGAGAAGGCTCCAGGGGTTAAATTACGAGAGAATATGCCATTCTCAGTATAATGAGATGTAATATTTTCTAAAATGATTATCGTTTAGGACCACGACTTTTACCTCCACGTATTTGGAAAAGAAAAAAGAAAACATAGAACATGCCATTCGGTATCACGCAAACCAATTACAAATCTTTGAGTATTCAAGACATACAACTTAGTACAGACAATTTATGTTTCACAAGCCAAAGAACGTATCCATCAATCTTTTTGCAAAAGCGTGGGTGCTAAGAGCAGCAATGGCACTCCAGTAACAACTTGCAACACACAGAAAACAGAAATTCAACGTGTAGATGAGATGACACGAGCTGACGACAGCTATGAGTTTGCTATGTTGACCCAGATGTTATTGCCTCACAGTGTACCTGGAAAATCACAAACCATACTTGGATTTTATTTCAACTTCACCGTTGCATAAAATGGTATTGTTTGCAGGCTCACAAGTCACAACCAAGGAGAATTGTATATGGGAGTTGCAACAGCTTTAACTTGAAGATACTTGTCGACACTATGCATTCCATGATCCTTCCCAAACCCGCTCATTTTGTATCCTCCAACGGGGAAATCATCGCTAAAAGCAAAGTAACAATTTATCCAAATAACACCCGCGCGAATTGATCTCGCAACTGTGTTAGCAATGTTCAGGTTGTTAGTCATGACCCCGGCTGCTAGTCCGTACTTGGTGGCATTAGCTCTCTTGATCACCTCATCAATGGTCCTGCATTTGTTTGCGAAAGTGATTATTCTCTGCGTAGGTACTTAGAAAAGACGATGACATACAACGCCATGAAAATGTAGAAGTATATAATTTCACCAAGATTCACAGTTTCATGAAGCCAAGACTGCAATGATGTGGTTGAACAATGAATGAACTTACTTGAATTTTAATACAGACATTACAGGCCCGAAGATTTCATCCTTTGCAATTAGCATATCATCCTGCACATAGCAATAAGTATAACTACATATTGATTACATGCTATAACAGAATCTAAAGTATAAGCAACTATAGATTCAGAATCTTCACCATGACATCGATGAATATTGTTGGCTCAATGTAATATCCCTTCCCTTCGCAGGGCTTACCGCCTGTCAACAATGTAGCACCTTCCTTCTTGCCTTGCTCAATGTATGAAAGTACTTTTTCATACTGTTCCTTATCTACCTGTCCCAGATGAAACACGCATTACAGAGTTACAAATACGCAGAAAGGTGCGCATCGGGGGAGGGGGGGAATGTTTCCTATATAAGCTTGTAAAGTCGTGTTTGATACTGAGATATGCTGGAAATTTAGCTTTGGTAGAACATCAAAATTCCAGACTAAGAATCAAACTCATACTTGGGGACCTTGAGTAACTTTTGGATCAAAAGGATCTCCAACCACCCAGGTTTGCACCTTCTCCAACAGCTTTTTCACAAACTCATCATAAATCCCTTCTTGAACAAAAGTACGAGAACCAGCCACGCATATCTCGCCCTGGAAGAAGGATATCAATCATTAACTTCAAAGTCACAAAGTAAATGCGGAAAGATAAGGGAAGAAATTCAACTTGCCTTGTTGTATAGAGCTCCGATGAGAGCTAGATCTGCAACTTTATCGACATCTACATCATCAAAAACTATGAATGGGGATTTGCCTCCCAGTTCGAGTGCGACAGACTTTAAGTTGCTTTCTGCGGCAGCCTTCATTATGAGTTTTCCTGTTTCCGTAGACCCCGTAAAGCTAACCTGAAAGACATCATCGATAGTCTAAATGATTTAAGTTTCAAATCTTCATCTCTAATCCTTATCTTTACTTTTCTTCTTTATTCAATTTCATGTTTTCCCTCAAGTATGGCTACATCATCAATCAGAAATGATTTCTCATTCTCTCAAAAACAGTCTCTTAAAAGCTAGTATAACATCTTTTTCGGGATTAAAACTGAGAAATTAGAGCAAGTTCTTTTCAAAGCGAGGTTGTCAGGGAGGTACTTACCTTGTCAACGTCCATATGAGAGCAAATGGCAGAACCAGCTGTAGGTCCATATCCTGTGACGACATTTATCACTCCATCTGGCACACCTGCCTGATTGATGAAAAGCGAAACATGACTTAGATAAAACTTACATATGCCAGTATGACAATTACATCATGAACATCAGTAAATATGAACAAGAACGAAAACTTACCAGCTTAGCTAAATGAGCATAATAGAGAGCCGAAAGAGGGGTCTGTTCAGCAGGCTTGACAACCACGGTACACCCAGCAGCTAATGCTGGCCCAACCTTTATGATAAACATGTGACTCGGGAAATTCCATGGAATAATGAGTCCGACAACACCAACGGGTTCGCGCAATGTGTATGCTTGTAACTCTCTGTTCATTTTCAGAGTTTCGCCGTGTATTTTATCTGCTGCACCTGCATAGTAACGGACCATTTCTGCTCCTTCAGGAATTTCCCTGGTCTTGCCCCAGTGAAACAATTTCCCAGCATCAATTGTATCCAAGGCTGCTAATTCCTCTGCGTGTTCATCGATTAAATCTGCAAATTTCATCATTATCCTTCTTCTCTCCTGATTTAGTCCCAAGACAGAGCAAGAGAAGGCAGATTAGCATCAAGATTTCTAAAATTAAAGCAAGGTGTGACATGAGTATACCGATGAAGATCACTAGCACGAAGTTGAAATCTTATTTTGAATTTTATTGTCTCAACCTGTTATGAGTGCTAACAGTAATAGATCACAAGTAGCGCTGCACGTTCAAGATATGATTTATGATATCTGCTACAACAGGACAACAACATCACAAGCAAAATACGTGTTTATTTACTCTGATCAATGTTACTTCAATTTCCAGATTTCCAGTGAGGTGGTAGTGGTCTCAGAACACAGGTGCCCATCCTATTACTTATTGAACGCCTTGGGCTAGCATATACATATATGGGGAGCATGGTTGAATGGCCATTCTCCAGGTAGCATTTATCTTTTATTTAACATTCAAACATTGAATTTGCATTAGTAACATTCGTCACTTGATCAATGTATGATTAACCGGTGGAGTCATTACTCATCTCCGACAAAAGTTAACGAAGCAAAGATTTCTTCTCCAGCCCTCCAGAAATGAGCAAGGAGAGAAACTAAAGTAAAAACGGATTATCGAGTTTCCAAATAAACAAATTTTCGTCGAGTGTTCGTGTAGTAGATATTGACCAAGTCTATCTCCAGGTAATGAAAAAACAAAGATAAACCTTTCTTGACATCACTAATTCTTTTGAAAGCAAACAATATATTGCAGGATTACAACTATTTTCTCATTTGAAAATTCAAAGTCCAAATGTGTTGGACAATGACTAATATGACTAAACAAATGATTGGTTAACCGAGCAAGATAACTTGAATTTAACTTTGACTAATTAAGCTGATAACGTGCATTAGCTATTAACAAAATGCTGATAATGTGGATTTAACTATAACAAAATCCATTTTCGAATCTCTTAATAAATTATGAGAGTTGAATGCTTAAAAGCCAAGATCTCCTTACATGACCGGTAAAATGCTGAGCACTATAGAGTCTGGATTATCTGGAAGGGGAAGATCAGAAGTTCAAGACTCATTTACGGGAACCAACCAAATCAAACTACGTCTTATATCACTATGTGAGATTGGCTATATAGATGGGACAGATACCACTCAAATGAGTATATGCATGCTAATAAGATGGCAGAGATAGGAATAACAAGAAGGAAAACAGAATTATAACAGTACTTCTTTTAGCTGTTAGGTTCACTTTTTATCTCACGTTACGAAAGAAGAATTTATTTTAGACAAGCGTTAAGAATACTTACACAGCCGGGCAAACGAGGCCATGGGCCATTGTCAAAAGCGTCACGGGCTGCCTTGACGGCCAAATCAACATCTTCCTTGTCCCCTTCCGCTATTTTTGCTATTACTTCCCTCGTTCTTGGGTCTATTGTCTCAAATGTTCTTCCTATTAGTTGACAAAGTTTTGCATCATCACTCGAATGTTAGAATAATTTAGAATTCATATTAATTGGATTAATTTTACCCATCAGCTATAAGTATAATCAGCCTAATTAGCTAATGGCTGATCTCGATTATTTGGTATTAAGTTACGTTCCCAATTAAAAGTTTAAGTTATTAGAAAATAGTTTATTATGTTATTTATTATTTTCAACACATGTACAAAATTCATTTTTGCACCTTGTATATTGGAGAATTTTAATATTCTTTTTAATTTGAGATTGTTTGGTAACTTAGATACTAATACTATATTAAGTTATCATCTCATCTAAAAACTTAATCTGCTAAAAAGAAGAAAGAGAAATAAAAATATTGATAAAAATATTATTTAGCTGGCATGTCATGTAGGACTATGCGTCAAAGGTAATAAAAGAGTGACGAAAAAAGAAATGATATATAGTATTCCTATTTCGGTATTTGCATTGGTAATTAGTAATTATAAGTGCATGATTTTATTGGTAAACAGCCGCATCATACCAATTACCATGTGATAGGTAAACACCACCCAACTATCATAAGCCAATGGAAAAACAGAAGAAAAATATAACTTTGAAAGAGAAAGGTGGTGAAAAAGTGTTTATGAAAGAATAAATTATTTTCCACCTCGTCTTCTTGATGGATACAAATGAGTGAAGACGAAAAGTATCTAAGAGAAGCACATTCCTTAATTTTCTCTAGGTACTACTATGTTAATTAAGTGAGGGTTATAATAATTTTTTCAGTGGAGATCAATTTCTTTTTTATACTATAAATACATATATTTAAAAGAAAAATTGTGATAGATATACATATATTTTTAAAAATATTTTGGATCAAGGTCGGAAGCTCCCCTAGCTAGTCCCTCAAGCTTCTAATTTTTTTAAAAAAGATTTATATTATTTCTCAAAAAAATTACGCCCCCGGCCCCCTTATTTTGTTTAATTTTTTTATTTGTCATTAACACCTCTTTAATTGAATCTTGATCCCAATATCAAATTTTTAGGATCAATGTTGACTCCCATATAAATCCGCCAACGGCCTTTATCATCCTACATGACTCTTTTTGTGGATGTGTAAGGGGATGGTCGAGCCAAGTTGATCAAAAATGAAATTAAGAAGAAAAAAAAAAACACAGAAAGCGCATACATAATTTTTTTTTTTGCTAAATAAACAAATACTTCGTTTCATTTTTATATAAACACTGTACAAACTGATCACAAAAGGTTTCAGAAAACAGTTATCCATAAAAGAAAAGAGGAGGACGACGTTTTTGAACAGAACTTTGATAGGTGGTAAGTCTCCCATCTTGGAGAAAGTACGACGTGTCTCGATCTTGACAATTGAATCACGACAAGCATATAGGGATGGACTCACAGAACATAGTTTAAGTACCTGAAATAGAATCGACAAACTGTCCATTGATGAACAGCTTCGTGAACTTTATTTCAGGAATCTTAACGTAAGACTCCAAGCTTCCATTACTTTCAACCGCCATCTTCAATTCGTTTATTACCTCTCCTTTTTTTTTTTTTTTTCCCTCAATCTTTGTTTAGTTTGCTGTGTTTGATGATAACTCAGAACAAATTAAGGTTGAGAAACAAGTACGTGCAGTCTTGTATAAATACGCTGGAAACAAAACGTGAGGCTAACTAGCTAGGGAATTATAATATATACCTGACGTAATATATTGTTTCCGTGCACGAAACAGCAGCAAAAGAATTGCTGAAAGTTACGTGAATTATATATGCTTATCACGTTATAAAGTCGTAGTTTAATTTATCTTTAATTGACTTTTTAGCACCTAATCTCGTTTTGTAATTTTCCGACTGACACAGCATTTGCAAGCCCCGAGGCTTGTAAAATGGTCATGTATTAATCTGTTGTGATCAAAAGTTTTAATCTAAATTTATATTTTTTATCATAAATATTATCTAATTTTAACTGATTTGAAATATGTATCGAAACATATTGCTACACTTATAATTTAGAGATGGATCCAATATCACTTAAAGTGAGTTCTTTTAATTAAAACAATAAAAAATAAGAAAAAACATATCTTTAGCAAATTCAAAACGACCATTTCATTGATTTTCATTAACATACACGGTGCACAAAAAGTCTTTTTCTCAATAAATGATGATGAACGACAATATATATCACGGTTGATCAGGACTAAGTTACAACAAAAAGAAAAAAAAGGATAGTGCATCATAATAATATAATCGTTATTTAGTTGGCTAAGCATTTGATTATTCTCCGAGGTTATTTTATCATTATATCATTTAATTTTTACAAGTGACAAGTGAGGCTTATGCATACAACCACATCACTGTTAGAACCAAGGAATATGTTACTGATTTTAAGGTATGTATCGAATGCTACTTTTTTAACGGAATATTTTGTTCCTAATCCGTGCAAAAAGTTTCCTGCAAAAAACTTTTAGGATACAATGAAGTTCCTAGTTTGTGTCTTTTGCACTTGACAAAAACTAGTCTAAAACTAATCTGTTGTATTTATTTCCAGATCTGAAATTTATGTTAAAGTTAGTTCTTTCCTGCAGTAAAAAACTACTTTATATAGAACCAAGAAGGGGAAGTTAATTATAAATAGTTGTGGCTCTTAAATTTGAAAGATTTTCAAAATGATGTTGTTTCAAACATAACTTTTCAGATTTAAAATTCTGAAATTTTAAAAATGTTTCAACAATCCCCCGCCATTTTTAAAATTGAGATATAACTGGTCCTCATCAAATTTGAAAGTAACATGCATAAATAAAGGTAACTTGCGATTTGAACACTTAATTAGTGAAAGTTGATTACAACAAATCGAAATAGTATGGTAGGCTATGCTTTGAACCACACATTCTCTATGAAAGTAGTACAAACTATCACATATGTTACTTTAAAACACTATATTACTTTATTACATAAATGACACATAAATGGCCTTGTGTCCGTATCCATTCATGAGTGTATCAGAACCAAGCCCTTTAATTCCTTGAAGCGGCACCACTTCACACTCACATAGGTAAACTCTATCAAAAGTGCCCCCGCAATTTTAACACTTCGACGATCACGTATATAGGTCTATTAAGAGTGTTAAACTCAACCTCTCTTTGAATCTTCGGGTACCAAGTACTAATTAGCTTTGGGATAACATGATACATTTAATGCTTGCAATTACACTGATGACGTACTTTAACTCATTGAACTCAAGACTTGACGTCGTATCAAGCGTTGAGTCGAGGTTCCATCATTGGTAACTTGAATTGGTAGGCTGGAGACCCATCTCTCTTGATGTTTTATTCACCAAATCTCTAGCTAATCCTTTTGTTAATGGATCGGCTAAATTTTGACTTGATCTCACAAAATCTATAGTAATAATACCATTTGTAATTAAGTCTCTCACATAACTATGTCTAAGTCCAATGTGTCTAGACTTTCCATTGTACACATGGCTATAAGCCCTTGACAATGTAGCTTCACTATCACAGTGTATGTATAACGCTGCAATGGGTTTCGGCCACAATGGTATTTCATATAATAAATCTCGTAACCATTCTGCTTCTTTGCATGCTGAAGCTAAGGCTACAAACTCAGCAACCATGGTGGAATCCGTTATGCATGTTTGTTTCTTTGAACCCCATGAAATTGCACCACCTCCAAGCATAAATATCCACCCATTTGTTGATGCATGATCTTCGCTATCAGTATTCCAACTTGTATCAGAATATCCTTCTAATACTGAAGGATATCCCCCATAACTTATACCGTAACTCATAGTTTTCTTTAGGTACTTCAGTATTCGTCTTACACTATGCCAATGAATGTTACTTGGATTGCTGGTATACCTACTGAGTTTCCCAACTGCATAAGCTATATCCGGCCTAGTGCATGTCATTGCATACATAAGACATCCTATCACTTTGGCATATTCCAATTGTGATACTGGTTCTCCAACATTCTTTGTAAACTTCATGTTGGGGTCGTATGGAGTTGAGGCAGGTATACAATTAAAGTGATTAAACTTTAATAGTATCTTTTCAATATAATGAGATTGAGAAAGTGCTATGCTTTCACCATCTCTTATTATTCGTATTCCGAGAATAACATCTGCCTCTCCCATGTCTTTCATGGCAAAACTTCTTGACAAGAATTGCTTTGTAGCTTCAACTTGTTCTAAGTTAGTTCCAAAGATTAATAAGTCATCTACATACAAACAAATTATGACACCTTGGTCACCATTGAACATGCTATAAATACACTTATCCGACTCGTAAATCTTATATCCATTAGCCAAAATAACTTCATCAAATTTTTGATGCCACTGCTTAGGTGCTTGTTTTAGTCCGTACATAGACTTTACAAGTTTATACACCTTCTTTTCTTGTCCAGGGACAATAAATCCTTCTGGCTGTTTCATATACATTTCTTCATTTAATTCACCATTCAAGAATGCTGTTTTTACATCCATTTGATGAATTACCAACTTGTGTATAGATGCTAATGCGATCAATACTCTAATGGTAGCTATTCTTGCAACCGGGGAATACGTATCAAAATAATCAATACCTTGTTTTTGTGTAAAGCCCTTTGCTACCAATCTTGCCTTGAATTTATCTATGGTACCATCCACCTTCATTTTCTTTTTGAAAATCCACTTACATCCAATTGTCTTAGAACCAGGTGGAAGGTCAACCAATTTCCAAGTTTTGTTTCCCATGATGGAGTCCATTTCATCATTGATTGCTTCCTTCCAAAAGGCTACATCATGAGACTTCATAGCTTCATCAAACGTTCTCGGGTTCACTTCAGTATTGAAACAATAAGAAATGTGCCTACTAATGACTTCTCTAGTTCCTTCCACTAAAAACATAAAAAAGTATGGTCCATAGGTCTTTGTTTTTCTTGGTCTTTTGCTTCTACGAAGTTCAATGACCTTTTTCTCATTCTCACTTTCCATAACTGCCTTTCTTTTATCATTATTACTATTTGTTTGGTCATCCTTTTCTGGAACATTATCTTTTATCCTTGAAATGGATTTGAACCTATGTTCGTCAAAGATAGCATCTCTAGATTCAATTACAGTATTCACTAAAACTGATCTATTAGGTACGATTACCATGAACCTATATGCTTTGCTATTTTGTGCATATCCTGAGAAAATGCACTCAAGTCCTCTTTCGCCTAACTTTTTATGTTTAGGCTCAGGAACTCTCACTATAGCTCGGCATCCCCAAATTCTAAAATAACTTAGATTTGGTTTCCTTTTGTTCCAAAATTCATATGGAGTAGTGTCGCCCCTTTTGTTAGGTACCCGATTGAGTATATGACAAGCAGTAAGCAATGCCTCACCCCAAAACCCTTGACTTAAACCAGAATTGGAAAGTAAAGCATTGACCATCTCAGTTAATACCCGATTTTTACGTTCTACTACACCATTTTGTTGTGGTGTGTATGGTGCAGTTGTTTCATGTATAATATCAGTGGATTGAAAATATTGTGGATCATAGTATTCTCCACCTCTATCTGTCCTTAGTCGTTTTATGACTGTTTTACAATGAAGTTCAACCTCGACTTCGTACACATTAAATTTCTCCATTACTTCATCTTTGTAATTTAACAAATATACATAGTAATATCTCGAGAAATCATCAATGAAAGTAACATAGTATTTCTTTCCACCTATACTAGGAGTGCTATGAAAATCACAGACGTCGCTATGTATTAACTCTAGTATGCTTGTTGTCCTCTCGATTTTAGGAAATGGTTTTCTTGTTATTTTTGTGAGCATACAAGTATTAAAATTTCCATGATTCTTGTCAAAGTAAGATAACAAATCTAACCTAACCATATCATCCAATCTTTTAAAATTTACATGTCCAAGTCTTTGATGCCGTAAAAATTTAGGCTCAACCATATAAATAGAAATAGCATTCTTATTATTGGTAATCAAAGATACATTAAGTTTGAACATACCCTCACAAAGATATCCCTTTCGTACAAACATATTTCCCTTTGATAGTACAAAATTATTAGCCTAAAAAACAAGTTTAAACCCAAACTTATTCAGTAAACTACCTGATACAAGGTTCTTCCTAACTTCTGGTACATAAAATACAT
Organism: Ehretia macrophylla; assembly: GCA_037974665.1. NCBI lineage: Eukaryota > Viridiplantae > Streptophyta > Magnoliopsida > Boraginales > Ehretiaceae > Ehretia > Ehretia macrophylla. The sequence continues at coordinate 51,027,731 of CM075771.1, read as the reverse complement.
TTGTAAGCAATATTTTCTTTCTAGAAGTGAACTCCAACTCCACATTTCTGACTCCCATGACGTGAGCCGTGGAGGAGTTTCCCATGAACAACTTTGTGCCATCTATCACAGGCTCCAAAGTCTTGAAGAATTCCTTGTTCTTGCAGACAGGTCTTGTGGCACCAGAGTCTATCCACCATGCCGAATCATCATCTAGCATGTTAATCTCAGAAATAACAGCAATTAAGTCTTCATTTCTAGCATTAGAATTTTTTTTCTCTTTTTTCTTTTTGAAGAAACGATAGTCCTTCTTGAAGTGCCCTGGCTTACTATAGTCGAAACAATTGCCTTTAGCTTTTTTCTTGCCTTTCTGCTCACCACCCGATTGATTTGGCCTTTTATTGTTGTTCTTAGAAGAGTTTTTCTCTTATACCATATGCACATTTGAATCTGGCACTTTTGATTCATTTGGTTCATCTTGCATACGGAATTCTTGTTCAACTCGCAAATATTTTGCCAAATCATCAAAAGACATATCTTCCTTTTTGTGTTTGAGACTTCTTTTGAAATCTCTCCATGAAGGTGGCAGTTTGTCAATCATAGTAGATACAATTATAGTTGCATCCATATTCATTTTATGCATCTTAAAGTGATTTAAAATCCTTTCTAGTTCATGCAATTGTTCCATGACAGGTCTATCATTATCCATTTTATAAGAACTAAAACGAGAAACAAGAAACTTCTTACTTGTAGCATCTTCTTGCGTATATTTCATCTCGAGTTTCTCCCATAATTCCTTTGCTGTTGGAACTCCTTGATAGATGTCAAATAATGAATCTGACATGGTATTAAGAATATGTCCTCGACACATCTCATCCTCATGGTCAAATTTTTACCTTATTCTCATTTCATTTATGGTCTTATTCTCTTGCTCTTCTGGCCTTGGTGTGTTCAACACATATACCACTTGTAAAGTTAACAACAAGAAATGAACCTTCTTCTGCCATCTGAGAAAATTTCCTCCATCAAACCTTTCTAGTTTCACAAAATCAGTAACCAAATCCCTCAAATTAGAAGCCATTGTTGTGAACGTAATATTCCTTTAGATTGTTAGAACCAAGGAATATGTTACTGACTTCAAGGCGTCTATCGAATGCCATTTTCCTAAAGGAATATTTCGCTTCTAATCCGTGCAAAAAGTTTCATGCGAAAAACCTTTAGAATATAATGAAGTTCCTAGTTTGTGTCTTTTGCACTTGACAAAAACTAGTCTATAAGTAATCTGTTGTGTTTATTTCCAGATCTGAAATTTATGTTAAAGTTAGTTCTTTCCTCCAGTAAAAACACTACTTTATATAGGACCAAGGAGGGGAAGTTAATTATAAATAGTTGTGACTCTTAAATTTGAAAGATTTTCAAAATGGTGTTGTTTCAAACATAACTTTTCAGATTTAAAATTCTGAAATTTTAAAAATGTTTCAACAATCACTAGCTCCCAAGGTGTAGCTCATTTCGTAAGTCAAGGATGAAAGTTCATGGCTGGTATGGGTTTGAATCCCGTTGCTAGCATGGGTTACTTCTTTAGCTTTCAGCTAAGATCAGACTCTTGACTTATCTAGTGCATGCTTTGGGGTGAGCCGCTGTACCCCTTGGATTTTAATTCAAATCCAACCGTTAGACCAAGCGAGTGGAACGTAGGCAAAGACCCATTACCGAAGGGAGTAGGTTAATTATGTTTATGCATTTATGAGCTGGTTAGCTGGTGAGGTTTTCCAAGAACATCAAGAAAAAAAAAATACAAACACATCACTAGTGAAAGCAGATCCGAAATTTAACTGGCTAGTAGCACGATACCACTTTCTCCAGTGCCCTATGATAAAAATGAAAGAATAGCATTAGTACCAGTGGTCAGTGGACATCTTAATCATAATGTCAACATTTATAACCATAAATTGGATCATTCATTTTTGCGCAATTAGATGAAAATACAGTGATGAGCGGGCATTGCCCTTGTTCTTTTGTTGTCCTTCATGATCTAGAAACGCAGTTCCTACATTCTTAACTGCCCCTCTCCACATGCCATGTGAGGCCCCATACAGAGCCCGTACAGAGACTATATGCATTTTATAGCATTTCATATATTTTTATATATCATTTAATATGCATTTATAACAATTAAGGTGCATTTACCTTGATTTACATGCATTTGCTTTGAAATACGCTCGTAGCCTCGTTTAACGTACATCTAAGTTCAATTATGTGCATTTGAGTATTTTAGATATCGTAGGCATTAATTAATTACTATTCAATTGCAATAGCTAACTAAATTAGTTGAATTAAAACAAGGTGGCAAACTAGAAATAAGCATTAAGTTAGGAGGGCAATTTGGTCAATGAGCATCCTAGGATATTTTTTACCTAACTTAAATCTAACAACACACACACAACACACTCAACACACACAAAACCACTACACACTCCACACACAAAAAAAAATGCAGAGCACACATACACACAAAGACCACTCGACCAAGAGAGAGGAAAGAAAGAAGAAGAAGAGGAGAGAAGGAACCTTAGGCTATTTTCAACCATTCTCTTGCATTTGCTAGCAAGTTCTACCACTTCTTTTGTTTCTTTGCTCAACATCTAAGGTGAGGGATTTTTCATAAATGGTTTTTAAAGAATTCATTCAAAATTATTAATGTTTATTTGGTGTTAAACTTGCTATAGCTTTCATACAAAAGCTTGGATGATGAAAAGATTGAGTATTTTGGGTTGTAGATCTAGGAATTGTAAACTTGTGTTGGGTGTTGATTGTTGATGTGTGATGTATTTTGGTTGCGTTTTGAACTCCTATATGATACCTAATAGTCACATTGAGCATGCTTAATTATTGGTAGAGGGTGGTGTAGTTGTAAGCTTGATTGTTGAAAAAATAGTATTTTTCCCGTAAATAGCATGACCGGGCGACCCCCCCTCCACCGGTCAACCGGTGGAGGACCCCTCGTCCGCTGGTGAGACTTCGGGTTTGACAGATTTGTGCAACATTTTTCTAAAAGCTATAACTCACTCAGTTCAACTCCGAATTGAGTTTCGTTTGATTCTAGAACTATCTACTTTCGATAAGCTTCGATTATAGACTAAAATCAAATGAATTGGAGTTTGGAAAAGTAGAAAAATGTACCTCCTAAGTTAGGCTAATGCAAAATGGTTGAGGATGCTTCATAGTTTCGTTTGTACTTGCATTTTATTGTTATTTTGAGTTGTTATAAGGTATTCTTACACCCTCATTGGGTACACGGATATGCTGTGTCCTTCTAAATATTATTAATATGTTCAAGCATGATGGGTATTGGTTTCATGATTGTCTAAATGGTGCATTCACGACTATCCATTTATATGTTATGCTACATGATTAAATGAGTCTCCATGCAAGATATTATATGTGAATACTCGATTATTGCTGGAATATGCTTGATTAAGTTTTTGGATCATCATCATGTATATCTCCAAGTATACTAGTTTGGTTGCAACCACCCTACCCTATTGACTCCTATGTTGTTTATGGTTGGTGCACACGACAGTGATAGTGGCAGACACCTTTTGAGGTGTACACGGCTGTGATAGTGGTAGACACCTCCCTACCCTAATGGTTCCTATATGACTATGGTAAAGGAATAAGGGGCTATATGGAGCAAAGTGCACACGGCAGTGATAGTGGTAAATACCTTTTGAGGTGCGCACGACTGTGATAGTGGGAGACACCTTTTAAATCCGTATAAGCCACCTTCTTTATTTTGTATCTATCTCTTGATTACGGCCGGGATATATGTTTTGATATGTGTCCTTCTACTCTCACTTGGTACAACCCTCGGAGAGTAGAGTTGCTTGCTTGGTATTAAGTTCGATTCTTGTCTTGTTTAAGTTGATTATTCCTGTTAAGATTAGTTGTGTTCTTGTTATATGTGATATATGCACAACACTGTTTTAGAAAGAAGCTTTCGAAAAGATAAAACCTTTGCGAAAACCCTTCCTATTTCATCCTCACTGAGCTATACGCGATGATCTAGCTCACCCTCTTTCTAAACATTTCAGGTGACGATTAGCCCGAGCAAGCTCCCATGTGGTTGCAAGCTTTGTTAACGTGATGAGTTGGATTCCTGCTTATGTGACCCACATGTTTGCCTATGAAGATGTACTCATTGTTGTAATAAGTATGATTTTGTATGATTGAACTATTTAATTTATTGTAATATTCTTTTAGTCAATAGATGCCTAGCTAAGTTGATTACTCTACTTAGTAGACCCAGGTTTGAAACGTTGACAGGTGGACTTGGGTATTATAATATTTAACAAGGTGTTGTAACCCCTTTAAGGCCAACGTTTTTGGAAGAATGTTGAAAGTCTTTTCAAATTACTTGTGGTATTATTTTAATGGATGTACAGGTTATTAATTTATTATTCATAGGTTTTAAAGCTATTAGGTATTAATCTCAGAAATAAAAGTTACGAATGTTATGTTTCAGCCTTAGCCTAGCGATAGGTCGAGGTCGGTGCGTGACATGCCACCCGTCCCGATGGATTTATCATTTATGAACGTTGATAATAATATCCATATATTTATCCATATAATATCCATATATCTAGCAACACTTTAAGTAGTTTTTTCTTTGACAAATTGTCGGGGGCGGGGGTTGTGGTATTTGTTCTTTGGGTATGGAACCATACAACAAGTTTATGAATAAAAAAAAGAAATTCACCTTAAGAGTTTTGTGTAATTTGACATGACCCCTTACTAAATTTGAAATGTTTTATTAAAGAGAAAAACTAACAATATTCCCTCTATAAAAAAAGTCAGCAGTCGGCCTGATCAGTTTTGTTCATTCAAGAAACGATACAGAAGAAAAACTAAAGGAAGTGAGAGGCCGGGGACAGGTTGGAAATCATGAGCGTAGGTCCTTACTTCCAAGATTGAATTGAGCTAACGATATGCCATAATTTCAGACCAAATATATCAAATCACAACAAAACTTCTTATGCCATAACAAAACTCCTTATGTCATTAACTTATTGTTACTGGTTCTTATAACTCTTCGGGCTTCCTATTGATTTTTGTTTTTCAACTTAATTATCATTGCTTCAACACTTGTTTACGTTGAAGGATCTATCCACATAAAGGTCCACATCCACCATTGCAATATTAATTAAACTTCTTTGTTACAAGTTTTGATTGCAAGGCTTTTAGTTATATATTAGACTAAGTTCAAGCATGAACTTACTTTTTCCCTACCTGTGGGAACTATTTTGTGAGTGGATTGGCATATATTAGATTTTGAATGGGGTAATTTTAATTGAAACTCTTTCAACTATTGGTAAATATAACTCATACCTCCTCAATATTGAAAAGTGAAAATCAAATCTTTTTGTTAGGCATGCGTCCATTTTTTCATAAAAGCTGTTGTAAGTGTCTTTTGTACCCTCATTTAAATAAAAAAATATATATTTTTACATTTTTTTGTCCTTTTTCCTCTTTTTTTTCCTATTTGATATGGGTAAAAATGGCCCAAGAATATTGTTTGGCCCGAAGCCCATGAATGATAAAACGGCCCACATAGCCAGACATTTATCGTAAAGATGGCATGTATGGACAAAAGGGGGACCACCCCAAAAAAGGCAACCACACTGCTATAAATAGTATAAGGAAAGTGAACAAAAGTAAGTTTTACAGATCTTTCTATTTTTTGCAAAACTTGTCAATTCATACAGAGCCGAGCCTAGGACTCTAATTTTCACTCCCGATGAGGGACGCGGGAAATAACCCTCGTTGTTCCTTTCCTTTTCTTGCGCAGGTCCTCAGCTTGGATTGGGAAATCTCACAAGTAGCTCAACTCGGGAATTCCATATTCAACAACTGACACCGTCTGTGGGAAACCACATCTAAACTCATTGAGGTCCACAATGGTTAGTACAAGAAGCCACAACAACCTGACGAAGGATTTACAACCGACAGAGGCAGTAGACCAAAATGCCCGACCACTAAATCCGATGGCACCTCTCTCCCATATAGAAAACCCCACAACGTAAGCTAACTAGCATTGAGTAGCCTCTTAAACTCCACCCAACCACGAACCGACCAGAGAATACCCTTGCAAACAGCTCAAAACCTCCCCAACCCCGGATATGAACACAATGTATCTCATGATAATGGAGATGAGAGAGGCAATGACCAGGTTGACCAACAACCAACTAGCCCGAGCACACCAAGCACCTCCACCTATAAATCACCAAACCGCCATCCCTACAAACTAAGGCCCGGCCATTCAACCCAACAGCCGCCCGCAGGTACCCCAAGAAAGGACCGAGCAAGTCAGATTCCAGAATCATTTGGAGGACGATAGGGGATCCTCGGGACCCGTCAGTTGCCCCGAGGTAGCCAGGGGAAAGAGACCAGTAACAACAATTCACGAGCCGATGGGGACTATAGGAAATGTCTCTCGAGCCATAGCAGGGCTTGATGCCAGTCCATTAGCCCCAGAGATCCGAGGTGAACTTCTCCCGAATAGGACCAAGTTAGCGGCCATAACCCCTTATGATGGGAAAAAAGACCTCGAGGACTTCTTGATGACTTTCAGTCGGAACATAGTGTTGTTCGACTTCTTAGATGCAGTCAAGTGTAAGGCGTTTCTGACATACCTGACAGGAGCCACGGGCCAATGGTATGGAGAATTGGAAGATGGGTCGATACAGAATTTTTGGCAGTTGCCTAAAGCCTTTGTTGATAGGTTTACTAGTAGCAAAAGGTCGACCATATGCACGACGGTCTTGTTCTCGGTCAGGCAACAGAATGAGAAGTCATTGAGGTCGTATACTCGGCGCTTCAATAAAGAAAGTCTCAAGATCCCAAACCTAGAAACCTCGATGGCGTTGGTTGCTTATACTAAAGGGCCTAGATCTTGACTGTTTCAAGCCTCGTTGGCTATACAAAAACCCATTACTATGGGAGAGCTGATAAGCCAGGCATAAGGATACATACAAGTAGAGAAAATTTTCAAAGCCCAAAAAGATGAAGATAAAGTCCGAGGCGCGGGCAAGAAAGATGATGTAAGTAGAGCAAAGTCGAGGGATACTAGAAAGAACAAAGTAGAGTCTAGGGGGAGACCGGAACAGAGACGAGCATATCAACCTAGGTACGCTGAGTACTCTCCCCTAAATATGCCTCGGGGGAAAATCCTAATGGAAATTCGGAGTCAATATGATCTGAAGTAGCCTCAGAAGATCTTCACCCCCTCAGAAAAAAAGAGTAAGAAAAAGTATTGTCGATTCCACGATGACCATGGTCACGACACCAATGAGTACTACCATTTGAAGGATGAAATAGAAGCCCTCATTCGAGCGGGTCATTTGGGAAGATATATCCAAAGAAGGACTGAACAAAGGGTCAAGCCATAAAGGGAAAGAGAACGGAGTCCCTGGGGCAATAGAAAAGAACCAATGAGAGGGTTCGACGATGTGATTGAAACCATTGCCAGCGGTTTGGCCGCATGTGGAGAATTTTTGGCTGCAAGGAAGACGTATGTTCGGGAGGCTAGGGAGGAGCTGGCATGGAAGGTCCCGAGAAGAGGAGAAAAGCTGATCTTCACATACGAGGATTTGAGGGGGCTCATTCTACCACATGATGATCCCTTGGTGATAAGTATGATAATCTCGAATTATGAAATCCGAAGAGTGATAATTGATATTGGAAGTTCGGCGGATGTGCTTTTCCTGAGCACCTTTCTAAGAATGGGATTGGATAGGAGAAGCCTGATGCCTTTGAGGAATTCACTGGCAAGTTTCACAAGCACAAGGTGTGAGGCCGAGGGCTATATTAAGCTGCCATTGACCATGAGATATGATGATTGAAAGGTTACTGTGATGACAAATTTTATCATAGTCGATTGCAGCTCAACCTACAATGCCATCTTGGGTCGGGTAACGTTGAACAATTTCAGGGCGGTCCCGACCACCTACCACCATGTGTTAAAGTTGCCGACCCTAGGAGGAATGGTCGAGATCCGAGGAGATCAGATGGCGGCCCGGGAATATTATGCAGCCTCATTGAGGACGAAATATTAGGAGGAGTGGGGGCCCGACTTGCCAAACGAGAAGCGTGATGCAAAGAGAGGGACCCTCGCCGAGGAATTAAAGACTGTGCAGCTGTTTGGACAGTGCAAGAAAGTCAAGGTGGAGAGTGAGCTGACAGAGTCCAAAAGGAAAGGTATAACTGATTTCATTTTAGATAATGAAGATATATTTGCATAGGATAATACTGACATGGCAGGAATAAGCCCAAGCGTAATAGCTCATCACTTGAATGTTGACTCCAATTACCGGCCTGTACAACAAAAAAGAAGAAATTTTAGTATCGAAAAATAGAAAATTATAGCCGAGGAAATGGATAGATTATTGGATGCCAACCATATTAAGGAAATAGTTTATCTGACATGGCTGTCAAGTGTGGTACTTGTGGAAAAGTCGTCTGGAAAATGGAGAATATGCATCGATTTCACTGATCTCAACAAAGCATGCCCCACGGACTGCTATTCGTTGCCGAGAATCTACCAGATAGTGGATGCCACCTCTGGATTTGAATTGTTGACCTTCATGGATGCTTTTAAAGGGTACAATCAGATTATGATGGCGCCCGAGGATAAGGAGAAAACTGCATTCATAACTGATAAAAGGGCTATAATATTATGAGCTTATACCGTTCGGCTTGAAGAACGGGGCAACCTATCAGAGAATGGTGAACAAAGTGTTTAAGGGTCAGATTGGGAGGAATATGAAAATATACGTAGATAATATGTTAATCAAAAGTAAGAAGGTCGAGGATCACATCAAAGACCTAGGCGAAGCATTCAGCACAATAAGAAAATTTGGGATCAGACTCAATCCAGAAAAATGTGCATTTGGGGTTAAAGCAGGAAAATTCCTCGATTTCATGGTAACAACTCGGGGAATTGAAGCAAACCCGAGTAAAGTCCAAGCAATCCTGGACTTGGACCTGCCAAGGTGTGTCAAAGATGACCAGATTTTGGCAAGAAAAATAGCATCCTTGAGCCGATTCATGTCAAGGTCTACGGACAAATATGCCCCGTTCTTTAAAACCTTAAGAGGGCCCAAGGGATTCGAATGGACAAAAGAATGTACAACAGCCTTCGCAGAACTAAAAAGGTACCTAGCATCGCCACCACGCTGTCCCGACCCAAGGAGAGGGAAAAAGCTTATATTGTACCTAGCATGTTCTGAGACGGCAGTAGCGGCGGCTTTGGTCTGAAAAGAAAGGAGAGATCAGAAGCCAGTGTATTATGTTAGCAGGATGTTGAGGAGAGCCGAGCTTCAGTACCCGACGATTGAGAAGATGGCCTTGGCCCTGGTCACGGCTTCACGAAAACTAAAACCTTATTTCAATGCACACCCGATCAAGATAATGACCGATGTCCCGTTAAAGACCGTGCTACATCATCCTGAAGTGTCGGGGAGGCTGATGAAATGAACTTGGACAGTTTGATACTAGTTATGAACCGAGAACAGCTATAAAGGCCCAAGCGGTGGTAGACTTCTTAATAGAGTGCACAGGGAGAATAGAGGAAGATGACTCGGCCACTTAGCAGATCTAGGTGGATGGAGCCTCGGGCAAGCAAGGGAGTGGGGCGGGAGTTGTAATACTCAACCCCTCACAAAACTAATACTAGTACTCATTAAAATTGGCATTCTCGGCATCTAATAATGAGGCGGAATATAAGGCACTAGTTGTTGGGATCAAAACAGTAATCATGCTTGGGGCAAAATCCATAGATGCTTTTACAGATTCTCAGTTAGTAGCAAACCAAGTGATGGGGGAGTTTGAAGCGAAAGATGCAATGATGATGGCATACCTTAACAAGGTGAAGATGTTGATATCAGGACTAAAAAAGTTCATCATTCGTCAGATTCTGAGGACGAAAAATGAAAAATTCGACACCTTATCAAGGCTGGTGCTCGGTACAGTTTGACCATCTACTATACAGATTGAGCAGATTATAGAGCCCAGCATACGGCCAGAAGGGGAAAAGATTGCATAAATAGAAGAAAGGCCCGACTGGACGGTCCATATCCGGGGCCTACCTAGAAAGTGGAAAGCTCCCTGAGGATGAGCAAGAAGCCCGACAAACCAAGAAACAATCATCAAGGTTTCTAATGATTGGGGGACAATTATATAGAAGATCTTTCACCTGGCCCTTGTTGAAGTGCATAGGACTCGAGGAAGGGGACTATGTGCTAAGGGAAATCCACGAGGGGATTTGTGGGAATCACCTTGGGGGGAAGGCACTGGCAAGAAAGGCCCTTAGAACCGGATATTTCTAGCCGACCATGTAGAGAGACGCTAAAGAGCTGGTAAAGCGGTGTGACCTTTGGCAGAGGTTTGCCCGAGTTCAGAGGAAGCCGACCAACCTATTGACCGTGATGGTCAATCTTTGGCCGTTCAGTCAGTGGGGATTGGACTTAATAGGGCCCATGCCCACTAGTCGAGGACAAATGAGACATGCCTTCGTGATGGTAGATTATTTCACTAAGTGGGTCGACGCTGAGTTCGTGTCCTCAATAAGTGAGAAGTCCGCTTGGAACTTCATGTGAAAATTGGTAATTTATCAGTTTGGGGTACCTCAAGTAATAGTGATCGACCATGGCCGGTAGTTCGACAAGAAGTATTTCCGAGAACATTGTGCTGATCTTGGGATCAGCCTGAGATTTTCTTCCGTAGCACATCCTCAATGTAACGGTCAAGTTGAAGTTACTAATAGAACTATTTTGCAGGAGCTAAAGACCAAATTGGGCAAAGCACGTGGACAATGGGTGGACAAGCTTGCCGAGGTTCTATAGGCGCACCGAACTACACCGAGCACGATAACAGGAGAGACACCATTCTGCTTGACTTTTGGGATGGAAGCAGTTCTTCCCGTTGAGATTAACTCCTCTAGCAGCCGAGTCTAGATGTATCGAGAAGAAATAAATGGCCTAACCATCCGAGAAGAGTTGGATTTAGCTGAGGAGGTGAGAACGAAGGCTTTAATCCGTACCTTGGCAGGGAAAAAAGCTATAAAGAAGGCCTTTGACAAGCAAGTCAAAGGCAAACAAATCAAGATAGGAGACTTAGTTCTCAGAAGATCCATTTTCCTACCAACAAAGGAAGGGAAACTCGGACCAACGTAGGAAAGGCCATACAACGTAATAAAGGAAGTCTGGCCGGGAACCTATCATTTAGAAGACGCCGAGGGGAGAGAACTAAAAAATGCTTGGAATGTCGAGCATTTGAAAAAATACTTTATGTAATTGCACCACAACATCAATGAGAATCTCTTTTTCCTTGGCATTATGTGTATTCATTTTAAAGCATTTTTATTTTTTCTCGCGAACAAACAAAGACCTATGAATAGGCAAAAGGCCAAAAAGAGCCGACGAATAGGTCAATTTAAACTGACGAAAGACCCACGAATGGGCAGAAAGGCCAAAAAGAGCCGAAAAATAGGTCAATTTCGACTGACGAAAGACCCACGAATGGGCAAAAAGGCCAAAAAGAGCCAACGAATAGGTCAATACAGACCGACAAGAGTCCCATGACTGGGCGAATAGCTGAAGTACCGACCAAGAGGTCATAAATGGCCGACGAAAGCCCCTAGATAAACAGAGAAAAAATAAAAAATAAAAAAAGGGGAAAAGGAGGAAAACTACCATCACTTTCAACAAGCATATCACTAAGTATCGACTCGGTCGGTTACAAGTAAGTACCTGAATCCGATAATAGAAAAGGTAAAATTGCCTCAGACAACTAATCGATTAACCCATTCAAACCAAGGAAAATTAGTGATTCATAAGTTTGATATTGGAAATCATTCTAAGTATCGCCTCGAGCAATCACACAAATGAACAAAGGTAAAGAACAACAAAAATAATAATATCCGAGTTGAAGTTTGGAACATTTTCATTAAAAGGAAAAATTGTTGTTTTACAAAGAGGGTTAGAAATCAAAGGCCCTGGACCATTACAAAAATGGCATAAAAACTCCTAAGGCCTAAGGCTGCTGATTTGAAGGAGCCTTAAGGTCCTCTGCGGGTTTCATTCCATCTTGAGCCTCGAGCGTCACCTCAAAAGTTGGGAAGAAGTAAGCATCCTCCGAAAGCAAGTCCAGCTCCTCGACCTCTTTAGGTTGGGTAGAAAAGAGATTCCTCAGGTCGGCATGAAGGAGCAAAGACTGAGCCTTCCTCTTGGCCTCGACAGACCCTAAGAAGGTTCCAATCGCCAAGGCAGTATTGAAGACATTTGTGGAGGACTAGTCCACAAACTTCACGCAATCAGGGAAAACTTTGAAGGCTTCGATGGCCTTTTCTCCCCGATGGCTAACCCTCTCGATTTATTCTTTCAGCCTATCCTCTGCCTTTTTCTTGGCCGCCCTTTCTTTCTCGAGGCCCTCCACCGCTTGGGTCTGAGTGTTGATATTCTCAGGCAGAGACCTCTCAGAGACCTCGAGCTTCCGTTGGATCACCTGCAGGTTGGCCTCTAACTTCTCTCGGGCCTTAACGACCTTCTTCAGCTCCGCTTCGGCCTTGTCAGCTCTCTGTTTCTTAAGAGCTGATTTCTTCATGGTATTTTCAACATTCTTCAGAGCATCCTTATTTGTGTCCTTGAGCTTGGAGCTCTGATGATCGTATCATCTATTCAGCTTAGAGTACATTTCCCGAGGAAACTCATCTTGGATTGGATGCTGGAAACATGAGAGACAACCTATAAAAAAGGAAGATGAGATGAGGAAGATAAATTCTTTTATTAAACTTCGTCTCTTAAAACCAAACGATGATAAGGCCAAAAGACGGAACCAGGAAACGTACCGAGGAGGTTTCCTGAAGAAACTCTTTAAGCATAACTGGGGAAAAAAGCTTATTCACGGCTACCTCCCGATTCTTGTCGTCTTTGTCTTGAATAACCACTCGCTTGGGAGGTAGAGGGGCTTTCCCCGTAACTTTGATAGTCTTCGAGTTCTTGGCTGAAGCAGTTACAGCCAGGGCTTTGGAACCTTAGGAAGGAGAAGTGTCGGCGTCGATTACGACGGTGGCCTACTAAGGTTGGCCTCGAACAGGCATCGAGTCCTCGCCCAACGATGGGGCTTTCTTTTTCTTGCCCAGGTTAGAAGTATGCTGTTCCTTTGGGATCGGGGAAGAATATGCATCCCCAAACTCCTTTTGTTGAATATTTTTGAGAGGAATGGGAGGCACGGCTTGGCTTGAGGAGGAGTCCTCAGTCCTTGAAGACTTGTTGTTTGACTTGCCCGCTGCTGCCCTAAGAATGCTTAGGGGATCTATGTCTGCAAAAGATCGAGTTGAAAGTTAGCAAAATAAAAGCCAAGTCACAAAAAGTTGAAAACAAGGGAGATCCCTGAAAGATCGGACCTACTACTACCTCTTTTCGACCCTCTCCTCTTTCTGGAAGAAGAAGCCCTGATCGCGAAAAGGCACGGAATGGGGATTGGTCGAAAATGGACAAGGACGGCCATATAAACTCGATCCCTAAACCTTCTCCCAGGTAATGAATTTTGAGGCATCTAAGTCTCGGTCACTGTGAAGAGCCGTGAATACGTCCCTCTCGCGGCCGATCAGCTCTGGGACATTATTCTTGCCGTCCTAAATTAGGCTTCACGCAGTGGGGACATACCAGGGCCGAGTACCCGTTACAAAATAATATTTATTATGCCAACCTTTATGGGAAGATTTCCAATTCTTAAAAATAAGGCACTTAGATCGAGCCGAGGCATAATACCAACCTTTGTTTTGAGGATTAGGTTTGAGAGTGAAAAACTGACAAAATAAAGCCCAGGTAAGGGTAAGGCCCTTGGACTGAACGAAAATGAAGAAGGCTACCATCATGGCCCAACCATTTGGTGAAATTTGGCCGAGATTAATTTTGAAGTGGTTAACTATATCGCCAATATATGGAGGGATCGGGAACTTAAAAAATTCGAAGGCCACATCATATATGCAGGTTTCATTTTCCCGAGGAAGACACGCAGGTTCATCTATGGAAGGGATCCTAATCTTATGATCGTGAGGAATAGACCAACCCAATATCCTCTTATTCACCATCTCGGGCGTAGTAAGACAAGAATAGTCGTGACAGGTGAATAATTTTTTACCGACCCTATAGGTAACTACGGTAGCGACCGAAAACTCTCCTACAATGGCAACCGACCCTTCAGTGGCCTTAGAAGAGCTAGCCTTAGGGAGCGAAAAAGGACATTCTATGGGTTCGGTATGGAGTTCTACATCCTTAGGGTCGGATAAAAGAGATTCGCCGAAGCCATGATATTCATCTACATCAGTAAAACCAGCTAATTCGATTTGGTCCAGAGGGGTACAACCTTTAGTTTCTGTACCATCGGCCTGTTGAGAAATCTCCTAGTCATCGGCCTCATTAGGGGTATTTGTAACTAACATAGCCTCAGACTCGGAACTAGTGGAGGTGTCGGCGTCTCCTCCATATGACCGGACAGACCTATTTTGGGAACCTCACCACTACCAGACCCGACCATGATCGAAGTAAAAGATAAAGAAGAAGAAGACAGGTAATAAAGCACGTACCTAATGGCTTTAGGAAAGACCCGAGCGAGGGAAGGAGAAGAGAAATAAAATTGATTCGAGCCAAGCTAAAGCCAGATGAGACAGCAACAAAGTAAGAGGGTGCAAAAAGAAGGAGGCAAGAAAAGTGTAAAAGTGACGCCAGGCACCTATAATTATAAGAAAGGAATTGCTCGAATCTTAGAGCACGAACCATCGCGACCCTTCATTTTAGCCATTACGAAATCATTGCTGTAAGGCCCAGCCCGAGACCACAAGTGCATATAGATCATATCATATATAATTAAATTGATTTATGTGCATTTACCTTGTTTTATGTGCTTTGAAATTGATTTATGCGCATTTATCTTGATTTATGTGCATATCAACGTTTAACATATTTTTTAGCCATATATATATATATCGTGTAGCTAGTCATTAGAACCAACTAAGTGCAATAGTTAACTAGAATAATTGAATTAGAACCAAGACAATTAGAATTAACACTAGAATGACAAACTAGTAATATGCAAGTCAGTTGGAGGGCACTCTCGTCATTAGGCAATTTAGATATTATCTATCAATACATACTACACCACCTGCACACACAAAATCTCTACAACACACACACATTCATAATCAGCCACACATACACACACTACACAATTTTGCCAAGGAGAAGGGAGAAAGAAGAAGAAGAAGAAGAAATGAAGGAAAAGGAAGGTAGAAGCAAGCCATTTTTAAGATCTTCACCCATTTTCAATCAACTATCTTCAATTTCTAACTCTTGCAAAGGTGAGGGATTCTTTTACAATTTCTTGATAAAGCTCATCCAAGGTTGTATGTTGTATTTTGTTGAGTAATATAGCTTGTAAAGTTCATATATGACTTTATTGTGAAGTTGGTTGGGTTTATGTGTTGTAGATCTAGGAATTGAAGATTTATGTTAGGTGTTGTGGTTGTTGAGGAGAGGTGATTGGGTGAAGTTTGAACCCTTGTATGATGCCTAGAAGTCACTTTGTGCATGCTTGATCATGTATAGACGATTGGGTTGTTGTGTGGATGAATGTGGTTGAAAATGTACTTTTCCTGTCAGGTCACCCGGTTGCTACCTACTTGATCCTGTCGATCAGATTAAGCAGGTATCGACCGAATCATGGTTCTCTGTCGAGTATTGAGGCATCTATCCGGTCGACCAGATAGAGGTAGTAATGCCTGGATCAACATCATCTGTCAGGCGTTGTGGCTCCTATCCGGTCGACCGGATAGGGCATGTATCGCCCGGATGACCTAAATTGTACCAACTCGTTTTGATTTTTTCAAGAGCTACCAGTGTCAGATTGAGGCACGGTCGGAAGCGTTAGAACCGCGTCAAATCCTAGTTTATCATGGTATACTTAAATTGTGGATTTGTGCCATAGTCTATGTGGTACATTATTACCAATCTCTATATGTGATTCATAAACATTACATGATATTAATTGAGGCCTATATGCATGTAAGTTTTGTACTTGTTTGCGTACGTTGATTAGTATTTCAAAACATACATGTGAAGCTTGCATGCCTATATGCTACATTGTTGATACTACCTTGTGATATTATTGCTGTGACGGAGACAACCTACTTTGTTGTCCTCCAAATATGTCCTTACTTGATTAGTGCCCACTCTCGCTTGGTGTGTTTCCTTGGAGAGTTGGGACGCATTTGTTCAATTGTTAAATAATACAAGCAGCTTGTGAACCCCATGGTAGAAGTTTCAATTCCCCTGGGCGGCATCGGGCCGTCGGGTATAAGTCTCGGCTACCATGGTTTAGGGTTGCCTCCGGAGTGCCCACTCTTAATTGGTGTGATGAAGATGATTTGACAAGAAAGCTCGAGACTGGCCATCTCTAACAAAGTTCATGATATTGTATCATTTTACAACATGGTTTCTACTCTCGCTGGGTCCCTCGAGGTCCTCAGAGAGTAGAGTTGCTTGATTAAGATTTTGTCTATCCCGTATTTGTTATACTTGGTATTTTGACTATATGAATTATATGCATAGCACGGTTTTATAAAGATGATTTCAAAATAATAAAACCTTTGTGAAAACCTTCATTTCTCATCCTCACTAAGCTATACGCAGGATTAGCTCATCCCTCTTTCTAATACTTCCAGGTGAGACCAAGGTCGATTCAATTGTACAGGTTTAGGGCGATGAGGCTTTATGTGATGAAACTGACTTCTGCCTTTGTTGATCTCCATGCTTGTGTAGAAGACATAGCTTGTAAATATAAACTGATGATGTACTTTTGAATAGCCCTGTGTTATGTAATATTCTTTGGACTATTAACTTCACACTAAGTTTGATTACTATTCTTTTGAAGCCTAGATATCTGTATTTGGCCACGTATGAAGTACAAACAGGGATACTAGGTCTTGTAATTATGAAACAGGTTGTTGTGGCCTTTTAATGCCAAATGCCATGAGCATTCTTTTGAAGCTACTTGCAGAAATTAATGAATAAATGGTTGTTAATTAATGATCTTACAGGTATTAAGCCGATTGACACGTCGCGCTCCGACCTTAACCTCCGCAGGTCTTGGTCCCAGGGCGTAACACCTATTTAAGTAGTATTAGAGCTAGCTTTAGTTAGCATAAAGCTAGCCTTAGTTAGCGTAGTCTGGGTTTTGAATAGGGGTCCCTGGGAAGAGTATTAACCTGAATAGAGTCTTAGGTGAATTCTATATCTGCTTATGTGCAACCATATGTGCTTAACGTGCTATAGTTGCTTCTTGTTTATGTTTAACTTACATGTTAGATATAGCTAAGTTACGAGCACGTTAGGAGTGTTATAAGTGTACATGTTCATGACTCACCTAATGCATGCATAACCTATAATTGTGGCTGGTATCTGTTTTATATCTATAGATGGCAGGACGTAACACCCGCAACAACCTTGAACCTCAAGGGACCGGGAATGCGAATCAAGGCAACCCAGGGGCAGCGTTGTTTAATTTGATGGCAACTGCCATCAATCAGATGAGTAGGGCTAAGGAACAGCAAGCAGAAACCGCAGCAGCCACAGCAGCAGCAGCAGCAAATAATAATAACAACAACAACAATCATGGTACTGGTAGCAATAGTGGGAATAGAAGTAATAGGGGATGTGATAACCTCAAGGATTTCCTGTTCTACAGCCCTCCGAAGTTTAAGGACCAGCCAAATAGTGAAGAGGCAAAATATTGGCTATCTCAAATGGAGAAGATCTATGCTACACAGGATTATGCAGATGAGAAAAAGGTTGCATATGCAGTCTTTTAGTTAGAAGGTGATGTCGAGACATGGTGGGATGCGGTGAGAGATCAATAGGAGGATCAACACACTCTCTTTACATGGAGAAACTTTGTCACAACATTCAAGAGTAAGTGCATATCTGAGGCTTCCCGGGACAGGAAGATGAAGGAGTTCATGTACTTGAAGCAAGGAAGCATGACGATGGCTAAGTGTGGGGCGAAGTTTGATAGCCTCTCCCAATATGCACCATATATGGTCCCAACCCCAACCACCAAGCTATGGAAATTTAAACAAGGGCTGAGACTCGAGATTCAAGATGGGTTGGCAGTAGCAGAGTTCAACACTTATAATGCTATCTTTGAGGCTGCAACGAGGATTGAAGAAATGAAGTTAGTAATGAAGGTTGGTCTATCTCAGCAGAACAAGAGGCCCTTTCAGACTCAGGGTCAGTCTAGGGTATTCCAGACCCAGAAGCCCCAAGATCATGCCAGACCAACAGTCATTAGGCCTCAGCCTAATGTCCCGGCCACTCAAGTAGCTCGTGGAGCACCGGGAAATGCAACTGCAGCCCGAATTGTTGTGTGCAAATATTGTTACAAGAAATGGCATTCTGAAGCCCAATGTTGGAGAAAAAGTGGCAAGTGTATTGGGTGTGGGAGTGATCAATATCTAGCCAGAGATTGCCCGAAGTGGTAGGGTAAGGTTGCTCAAGTTCAACTCACAAAGAATGCTCCAGTGTAGAGAGTTTAAGCCCGAGCTTATGCCATGGATCAAAAAGTAATCCCATATGATGCCGCTATTGTTGAAGGTACCTTTCTGATTCACAATCAATTGGTTAAGGTTCTTACTGATACTAGAGCTACGTATTCATTCATAACTCCTAAATGTGCATATCGCACTAAGTTGCTAATGGAGAACTTACCATATCATGTAGAAGTTAGCACACCAATGGGCCCTAAACATGCCACTAGACTGGCATATAAAGCATATAAGGTACAAGTTTAGAATCGGGAAT
The DNA here is from genome assembly GCA_037974665.1 of Ehretia macrophylla. Lineage (NCBI taxonomy): Eukaryota > Viridiplantae > Streptophyta > Magnoliopsida > Boraginales > Ehretiaceae > Ehretia > Ehretia macrophylla. Next base: position 51,008,838 of record CM075771.1, on the reverse strand, counting down.
TTTTGGTCAATCTCATAGTGCTTATCTTTTGAGACTATGAGGTTATTTTGGGGATGGACTGGCTATCACGACATCATGCACGATTAGTTTGTCAGATGAAAGTTATTGAGTTCCGGGTACCGGGACAACCTGTGCTTATGGTGAGAGGAGAACGAGACTTATCAAGAAAGGCTATGATATCCTCAGTCAAGGCTGTGAAATACATGAGGAGAGGTTGCAAGGGATATTTGGCTTACTTAATCAACAAGCCAACAGATCAAGTTAAGTTAGCACTTCAGTGCCGGTGGTTAAAGAATATGTTGATGTATTTTCGGAAGAGTTGTCGGGATTACCACCCACAAGGGAGATTGAGTTCATGATTGAGACGATGCCAGGCACACAGCCAATCTCTAAGCCTCCGTACCGCATGGCTCTGATCGAATTGCAGGAGTTAAAGGTTCAGTTACAAGGCTTGTTGGAAAAATGCTTCATACAACCTAGTTCATCTCCATGGTGTGCACCAGTCTTATTTGTGAAGAAAAAGGACGGAACTTTGAGGTTGTGCATTGATTACAAGGGGTTGAACCAAGTGACAATAAAAAATAAGCACCCTTTGCCATTGATCGATTAATTGTTCGATTAACTTGAAGGAGCTAAGGTCTATTTGAAATTTGACTTAAGGCAAGGATATTACCAACTCCGTATCAAGCAGGAAGATGTGCCTAAGTCAGCTTTCAGAACGAGGTACGGGCATTATGAGTTTGTTGTAATGTCATTCGGATTAACAAATGCTCCTGCCGCTTTTATGGACTTAATGCACAGGGTGTTTCAACCGTATTTGGACTAGTTCATGGTGATTTTTATAGACGATATCCTGGTGTATTCGAAAACTGATGAAGAACATGAGAGGCATTTGCATTTGGTGTTGCAAAAGTTGAAGGAACACCAACTATTTACCAAGTTCAGCAAATGTGAGTCTTGGGTCATGTGATATCTCAAGAGGGGATTGTTGTGGATCCTTTGAAGATTGATGTTGTTCAGTCATGGAAGAAATCGAAGAATGTCATCGAGGTACATAGTTTTCTCGGTTTGGCGGGATACTACAAGAGATTTGTAAAGGATTTCTCCAAGCTTGCGGGGCTGCTCACAAAGCTCACACAAAAAAAGGTCAGTTTTTTGTAGGATGATAAATGTGAAAACAGTTTCCAAGAGTTGAAGAGGAGATTGACAACTACTCCTGTATTGGCATTGCTCGAAGTAAGTCAATGATTTGTTATTTATAGTGATGCTTCAAATGAAGGGTTGGGTTGTGTGTTGATGCAAAACAATCAAGTCATAGCTTATGCATCACGGAAGTTGAAGTCTTATGAGTTGAACTACCCTACACATGACTTGGAACTTGCAACCATTGTCTTTGCATTGAAGAAGTTGAGGCATTACTTGTGGGGAAGTAAGTTTGAGATATTCACCGACCATAAGAGTTTGAAGTATCTCTTTTCTCAAAAAGAGTTGAACATGCAACAGAAGAGGTCGATGAAACTTTTAGATGCCTACAACTGTACCATAAATTATGTGCCCGAAAAGGCAAATGTGGTAGTGGATGCATTGAGTCGGAAGGCGAGTTTGGCAAGGTTGGAGATCAAGGAACCTACCTTGTGGTCTCAGATCCGAGAGTTGCAACAGCAAGACCCTCAGCTTCAAAAGATAAAAGACAGTAATTCGAATTTCAAGTTGCATAAAGATGGGTTGTGGAAGTTCAGGAGGATCTGTGTGTCGAATGATCCGGAGTTGAAAAAGAAGGTACTCGAGAAAGCTCATTATTCTAGGTACACCATCTACCCAGGAGGTACAAAGATGTATCGAGACTTAAAGCAACGCTATTGGTAGAACAACATGAAGTGGGAGATTGCGGAATTTGTGTCTCGATGCTTGGCATGTCAACGGGTGAAGGCAGAACACCAAAGACCTGCAGGGCTTTTACAGCCTTTGGAGATACCGCAATGGAAATGGGACCATATAACCATGGATTTTGTTATAGAGTTGCCAAAGTCTCCTCGGGGAAATGATGCGGTTTGGGTCATTGTGGATAGATTGACAAAGACCACTCACTTCATTGCAATGAACAAAACAGTTAGTGTGAAGAAATTAGCCGAATTGTATGTGGCTAACATTGTGAAGTTACATGGAGTGCCAGTTAGTATTGTGTCTAACATAGATCCAAGATTTACATCTCAGTTCTGCCAGAAATTGTAAGAAGCCTTGGGAATGAAGTTGGAGCTCAGTACAGTGTATCACCCATAGACTGATGGGCAATCCGAAAAGACTATTCAGATTTTGGAGGACATGTTGAGGGCATGTGTGATGAATTTTGGAGGTACGTGGGAGAAACATTTACCTTTGGGCGAATTTGCTTATAATAATAGTTATCAAGCAACAATTGGCACGGCTCCCTATGAGGCTCTGTATGGATGAAAGTGTAGGCCACCATTGTATTGGGACGAAGTCTGAGAGATGAAAGTAGTTGACCCTACATTGATACTGGAGTTGATAGAGAAGATGAAGAATGTCCAATTGATCCGGAAGAGGATGTTCATGGCTCAAAGTAGGCAAAAGAGTTATGCCGATAAACGAAGAAGGGATTTAGAGTTTGCAGTTGGTAATCGGGTATTCTTGCAGTTGTCACCCCGAAAAGGGTTGATTAGACATGGAAAAGGTAGGAAATTAAGCTCGAGATATATTGGGCCATTTACAATTGTAGAAAGAATTGACAAGCTCGCATATCGGTTAGACCTACCCCCGAATCTCTCCAATATTCACAATGTGTTCTATATTTCAAGGTTGTGGAAATATCATCCTGATCCCTCTCATATTCTAGAGCCTAAACCACTAGAACTTCGGGAGAACTTGTCCTATGAAGAGAGACCCGTGCGCATTCTAGATGAGCAAGACCGGGAGCTGCGCAACAAGAGTATTCCGATGGTGAAAGTGCTTTGGGATCACCATGGAGTCGAGGATGCAACGTGGGAGAGACGTGATCAAATGAAGCAACAATATCCATTTTTGTTTGTGAGGTAATTAAAGAATTGCGAAGACGCAATTCTTTTAAGGAGGGGAAGTTGTAAGGCCCAACCCGAGACCACATGTGCATATAGATCATATCATATATAATTAAATTATTTCATATGCATTTACCTTGTTTTATGTGCTTTGAAATTGATTTATGTGCATTTATCTCGATTACGTGCATATTATCGTTTAATGTATTTTTTAGCCATATATATATATATTGTGTAGCTAGTCATTGGAACCAACTAAGTTCAATAGTTAACTCGAAAATTGAATTAGAACCAAGACAATTAGAATTAACACTAGAATGGCAAACTAGTAATACACAAGTCAGTTGGAGGGCACTCTCGTCATTAGGCAATTTAGATATTATCTATTAATACAAACTACACCACCTACACACACAAAATCTCTACAACACACATACACCCACAATTAGCCACACATACACATACTACACGATTTTGCCAAGGAGAATGGAGAAAGAAGAAGAAGAATAAGAAATGAAAGAAGATGAAGGTAGAAACAAGCCATTTTAAGATCTTCACCCATTTTCAATCAACTATCTTCCATTTCTAACTCTTGCAAAGGTAAGGGATTCTTTTAAAATTTCTTGATAAAGCTCATCCAAGGTTGTATGTTGTATTTTGTTGAGTAATATAGCTTGTGAAGTTCATATATGACTTTATTGTGAAGTTGGTTGGGTTTATGTGTTGTAGATCTAGGAATTGAAGATTTATATTGGGTGTTGTGGTTCTTGAGGAGAGGTGATTGGGTGAAGTTTTGTAATACCTGAGTCCGACCATGCATTTACAAGTACTTATTTATGTTTATTTCTTTTATTACTTTTGGAAATGTGACTTGTGATTATTTATCTGCATTTAATCGATAGTTAATTGTCTTACTATTTAAAAATTAATTGGTATTACGATTAATAGTAACCTATTATTAGGTGTTCTTATAACATGAATTAACATTAAGGTTAGGGTAGTTATAGGGATGTAAAGCCCATATCGTGACTAAGTAAAAATTTTCAGCTGCTTACAAGAGTATAGGTGATTTCTTTTAACTTTTCAGGTCATTTCGGCTGTTTTTTGAATTTTATGGGTTTTTGGTTCGAAAAAAGAGTTTCACTTCGGGGCCAATTATAGGAAAACCGGGATCCCGCTGCGAAAAAGGGGCATACGCCATTAGGTTTCTTTTAACTTGTACTACTTAATGGCGAAATTTGGCAAAATTGTATCCCGGCACGAAAATACAAAAATCGGGACACCTACGCGCGAAACGGACAAAAAACAGAACATTGACACCACTCTTTGGGAGTGACACGTGTCTCGAGACATATGACACACTTGCGTGGATATGCCACGCATGTGTGACACATGGAGGGACACGTGTCAAACATTCGTGGATGTGCCACGCATGCGAGACACCTGGAGGGACACGTGTCCCCCCCCTCTGTATCAGCCTTGAAAGCCTATATAAAGGGGTCACTTGACTCCCTGAAATCAAACTGATAGACAAGTTTTTTTTGACCCGATTCCACTAAATTATATTGATTCAGTTTAGTTAACGTTCTGACAATTTCAAAACCGGTCCGAGTCTTCTCCAATTTTTGGCATTTTGAGGCAAGGGTTTTATTGTTTTACTTATTTATGATATCTACACGTTGTTAGTATATCCCTGTTATGTTTAAATTTATCCAGTTAATTGTTAATATATACTGCCCGATTTATCTGATTGTTTTAGCATAAGCAGAGATGCTGCCAAACTATTTCCAGGAGTGTTATACATGTTATTTGCAAGTCGTCATAATGCTCAATTTTTACTTGGAAATTGCCTTCTTATAGCCGTTACTCTACCAAAATAATACTCTGAATTGCCAAGAAATTGTTTATTACTTGCCCGGGACAACCACTTTAGTTGATCCCCATATGATCTGTTGTGTGTTCTATGACTACTTGTGTATGCCTGTGTGCTCTTGAAATTGGGGGTTGTAACCTTAGGCACAATATCGTTTTATGATCGCCGGGTCGCATAGGACGTATCAGTGCTCCCATGACTATCGTGGTCCTAGTCCCTCTCTCGTTTGGCATTCTACCCTCGGAGAGTTGGGTCGTAGATTTCGGGTACAATCCGGAGTACCATCTTGGGAGATATAAAAAGTTGTGATCATGATTCGAGGCAGGCCACCTCAACGACAGGAACTAAGTGCTATGCGGGACAAAGTGCTACACCCAGAAATGGTGGGAGTCGTCTCTTGAGCCCGTATGAGCCACCTCTAAAGTCCTGTACATATTGAAACGTATCTTTTTTACTATGTGTTTAAGTACTCTCGCTTGGCATTCCACATTTGGATATGAAAATTGATTGTTTATCTAAATGTCATTTCTATTATTGACTCGAATGTGATAATAATTTTCTATTAGTTATCATATGTATCTTATGTGGATAGTTTGTTAATACTACTGTACATGAATTGCATCATGATTTTCAAAAGAGACCGGCCAGAAATGTTTTTCAAACTCTTCTATTCCATCCTCACTGAGCATCCCCAAGAGCTCCCCTTATTTTCTTCCCCCAGTGCAGGTGCAGCTTAGCTTGAAATGGAAATTGACTTTATATGTTGAAGTTGAATGTTTAAATGCTCGAAGCTCCCTGCCTATCATGTTTAAATCCAAGTTGTGGAGGTTAGAGTTTGTTTGTATCACTCTCAGATAGATGGGTAGCTGTGCTGAAATCCCAGTTTGGATGATAGTCGGGTAGCTATCGGATCTCAGATGTTGTAACACCCTTTTGTATTGGAATTATTGTATAAAGGCTTGTTATTGAATGATTCTTTATTTATTGTTCCTTCTTATAGAAAGTTATGAAATCGCAATGATAAGTAGACGTAGATTCTGACCTAGTCTTGAGAAGGGACGGGTTGGGGTCGTTACAGTTGGTATCAGAGCTTAGATAGCTCATAAGTCGGGATAGGATCTTCGGACAGTGGGTAGTCGTCTTTTAAGGATATGTGTTTGGCATAATCATATGTGCTCAATGTGCTTGTTTGCTAAGTGTGAATCTATTTTTTATAAGTTGCATGTTTAATTGTGCTGAAATTATTAATTGTATACATGCATTACCCGTAAAATGGTAAGTAGTCCCCCATCCCCTGAAAGCGTCGGCTAGTAACGGATCTTCTCACATGCGAATCAACCGAAAAAGGAACAGTTGATCAGTGGTTTGTGGTAGTCTGGAAACAGTGTTTGATCGGTGGTTTGTGGTAGTCTGGAAACAGTGTTCAATACTCGGCGCTTGATCGGCCGTTGGTATCTTCTTTCATATCTTCACTCGGAATTCTTGGAATTCTTAACTGGTATTTTCTCTGGACTTCTACTCGGTAATCTTATTTGGCATTCTAAATTGGATTTCCTAAAGTGGAGCCTTTATTTGGCATTTATATTGCCTTTATTTGACAGCCATATTGCCTTTATTTGGCATTCATATTACCTTTATTTGGAATTTTCGGGATTTTTTCATATTCTCGCATGGTATTCTTGTACGATGTTCTTTGGTATTCTCATTCGGGTATTACTATTCAAGGCTCATGTTTGGAATTTTTACTTGGCATTCGGTATTCAATCTCGCGCAGTGGACCGGAGGTACTGGAGAAGTAAATTGCGAGGGCGCAATTTTTATAAGGGGAGGAGGATGTAATACCCGAGCCCGACCATGCATTTTCAAGTATTTATTTATGTTTATTTCTTTCATTATTTTTAGAAATGTGTCTTGTGATTATTCGCCTGCATTTAATCTATAATTAATTATCTTACTATTTAAAAATCAATTGGTATTACGATTAATAGTAACCTATTATTATGTGCTCTTATAACATGAATTAACATTAAACTTAGGGTTGTTATAGGGATGTAAAGCCCATATCGTGACCAAGTAAAACTTTTTAACTGCTTACAAGAGTATAGATGATTTCCTTTAACTTTTCGGGCCATTTCGATTGTTTTCTCAATTTTAGGGGATTTTGGTCCGAAAAAAGGGTTTCACTTCAGGACCAATTATAGGAAAATAAGGATCCCGCCGCGAAAAAGGGGCATACGCCATTGGATTTCTTTTAACTTGTACTATTTAATGGCGAAGTTTGGCAAAATTGCATCTTGGCCCGAAAATACAAAAATGGGAATACCTGCACGCGAAATGGGAAAAAAATGAAACGTTGGTGCCACTCTAAAAAAGTGACATGTGTCTCGAGACACGTGTCACACATGTGTAGACGTGCCACGCATGCAAGACACGTGAAGGGACACGTGTCCCCCCTGTGTCAGCCTTGAAAGCTTATATAAAGGGGTCACTTGACCCCCTGAAATCAAACTAGCAGACAAGTTTTCTCTGGCCTGATTTCACTAAATTATATCGATTCAGTTTAGTTAACGTTCCAAAAGTTTCAAAATCGATCCGAGTCTTCTCCAATTTTTGACATTTTGAGGCAAGAATTTTATTGCTTTACTTATTTATGATATCTACACGTTGTAAGTATATCCCTGTTATGTTTAAATTTGTCCAGTTAATTGTTAATATATACTGCCTGATTTATCTGATTGTTTTAGCATAAGCAGAGATGCTGCCCAACTATTTCCAGGAGTGTTATACATGTTATTTGCATGTCGTCATAATGCTCAATTTATACTTGGAAATTGCTTTCTTATAGTCGTTACTCTGCCAAAATAATACTCTGAATTGCCAAGAAAATGTTTATTACTTGCCCGGGACAACGACTTTAGTTGATCCTCATATGATCTGTTGTGTGTTCTATGACTACTTGTGCATGCATGTATGCTCTTGAAATTGGGGGTTGTAACCTCAAATACGATAGCATTTCAGATCGCCGGGTCGCATAGGGCGTATCGGTGCTCCCATGACTATCGTGGTCCTAGTCCCTCTCTCGCTTAGCATTCTACCCTCGGAGAGTTGGGTCGTAAATTTCGGGTACAATCCGGAGTACCCTCTTGGAAGAGATAAGAAGTTGTGCTCATGATTCGAGGCCGACCATCTCAACGGTAGGAACTAAGTGCTATGCGGGACAAAGTGCTACACCCAGAAGTGGTAGGAGTCACCTCTTGAGCATGTAGGAGCCACCTCTAGAGTCCTGTACGTATTAAAAATGTATCCTTTTTACTATGTGTTTAAATACTCTCACTTGGCATTCCACCCTTGGAGAGGAAAATTGATTGTTTATCTAAATGTCATTTCTATTATTGACTCGAATGTGATAATAATTTTCTATTAGTTATCATGTGTATCTTATGTGAATAGTTTGTTAATACTACCGTACGTGAATTGCATCATGATTTTCAAAAGAGACCGACCAGAAATGTTTTTCAAACTCTTCTATTCCATCATCACTGAGCTTCCCCAAGAGCTCCCCCTTTTTTATTCCCCCAGTGCAGGTGCAACTTAGCTTGAAATAGAAATTGACTTTATATGCTGAAATTGAATGTTTACATGCTCGGAGCTCCCTGCCTATCATGTTTAGATCCAAGTTGTGGAGGTTAGAGTTTGCTTGTATCACTCTCGGATAGATAGGTAGCTGTGCTGAAACCCCAGTTTGGATGATAGTCGAGTAGTTATCGGATCTCAGATATTGTAACACCCTTTTGTATTGGAATTATTGTATAAAAGCTTGTTATTGAATAATTCTTTATTTATTGTTCTTTCTTATAGAAATTTATGAAATTGCAATAACAAGTAGACGTAGATTCTGACCTAGTCTTGAGAAGGGCCGGGTTGAGGTCGTTACAAGTTTGAACCCTTATATGATGCCTAGAAGTCACTTTATGCATGCTTGATCTTGTATAGATGATTAGGTTTTTGTGTGGATGAATGTGGTTGAAGATGTGTTTTTCCCGTCAAGTCACCCAGTCGCTACCTACTTGATCCGGTCGACCGAATTAAGCAGGTATCGACCGGATCATGGTTCTCTGCCGGGCAATGAGGCTTCTATCAGGTCGACCGGATAGAGGTGGTAACACCCGGATCAACATCCTCTACCGGGTGTTGTGGCTCCTATCCGGTCGACCAGATAAGGCATGTATCGCTTGGATGACCCAAATTGTACCAACTCGTTTTGATGTTTCTAGGAGCTACCGGTGTCAGATTGAGGCACGGTCAGAAGCGTTAGAACCGTGTCGAATACTAGTTTATCATGGTAGTTAAATTGTAGATTTGAGCCATAGTCTATGTGGTACATTATTTCCAATCTCTATATGTGATTCATAAACATTACATGATATTAATTGAGGCCTATATGCATATAAGTTATGTACTTGTATGCGTATGTTGATTAGTATTCCCAAACATACATGTGAAACTTGTATGCCTATATGTTACATTGTTGATACTACCTTGTGATATTACTGCTGTGACGGAGGCAACCTACTTTGTTGCCCTCCAAATATGTCCTTACTTGATTAGTGCCCACTCTCGCTTGGTGTGTTTCCTTGGAGAGTTGGGATGCATTTGTTCAATTGTTAAATAATACAAGCAGCTTGTAAACCCCACAATAGAAGTTCCGATTTCCCTGGGCGGCATCGGGTCGTCGGGTATAAATCTCGGTTACCATGGTTTAGGGTTGCCTCCAGAGTGCCCATTCTTAATTGGTGTGATGAAAATGATTTGACAAGAAAGCTCGAGACTGGCCATCTCCAACAAAGTTCATGATATTGTATCCTTTTACTACATGGTTCCTACTTTCGCTGGGTCCCTTGAGGTCCTCGGAGAATAAAGTTGCTTGATTAAGATTTTGTTTATCCCATATTTGTTATACTTGATATTTTGACTATATGAATTATATGCATAGCACGGTTTTATAAAAATGATTTCGAAATGATAAAACCTTTGTGAAAACCTTCATTTCTCATCCTCATTGAGTTATATGCAAGACTAGCTCACCAATCTTTCTAATATTACAGGTGAGATCGAGGTCGAACCAACTGTACAGGTTGAGGGCGATGAGGCTTTATGTGATGAGACTGACTTCTGCTTTTGTTGATTTCTATGCTTTTGTAGAAGACATAGCTTGTTAATATAAACTGATGATGTACTTTTGAACAACCTTTTGTTTTGTAATGTTCTTTGGACTATTAACTTCACACTAAGTTTGATTACCATTCTTTTGAGGCCTAGATGTCTGTATTTGGCCATGTATGAAGTACAAACAGGGATGCTAGGTCTTGTAATTATAAAACAGGTTATTGTGGCCTTTTAATGCCAAATGCCATGAGCTTTCTTCTGAAGCTACTTACGAAAGTTAATGAATTTTTAGGTTGTTAATTAATGATCTTACAAGTATTAAGCTGATTGACACATCGCGCTCCGACCTTAACCTCCGCAGGTCTTTGTCCCAAGGCGTGACAATTGCACCTAGTCAGGGGCGCTGATATCGAAGCGTTATGAGGAAGGTGATGCGCCAAACAAAAGGAGGGAGTTCTAACAGACCCCCCGAGGACAATCCTCGGCCTCGAAGGGTCTGAGGGGCAAATGATATGGGTAAAAATGGCCCAAGAATATTGTTTGGCCCAAAGCCCATGAATGATAAAGCGCCCCACATAGCCAGACACTTGTTGTAAATATGGCATGTAAGGACAAAAGAGGGACCACCCCAAATAAGGCAACCACACTATTTTAAATAGCATAAGGAAAGTGAACAAAAGTAAGTTTTACTGATCTTTCTATTTTTTTGCAAAACTTGTCAATTCATATAGAGCCGAGCCTAGACACTAATTTTCACACCCGAGGAGGGACGCGAGAAATAATCCCCGCTGTTCCTTTCCTTTTCTTGCGCAGGTCCTTAGCTTGGATTAGGAAATCTCACAAATAGCTCAGCTCAGGAATTCCATATTCAACATTATTCTTTTTATGTTCGTTATGCTTTTCCATATTATTTTTCCCCTTTCTCTCCCCTTACCCAATCCCTTCTTCGGGCGAGAGAAGACATCAGAGAGAGATCAAATAAGGATGCACCTAGTCTCTTTGGCTTGAGCAGGAACCTTTGCAACTGCTTGCAAAGGATTGCTCTGCCGCGACGTACGACAATTGCAATAGGTTGAACTAAAATTTTCATACAGACCCAAAAAAAAAAAAAAGATTTTTCATAATATTTTATTATTGCCTCTGATAGTTTTAGAGCCTGACGGGATTTGAATCATCTCTTCTATTTATCTTCTCATCCATTAGATGAGGTGTCATATGACTCATATATAATATTTGATCTTTTCAAATCTCAACTATCTATTTTGAATTTCAGTTTTGAAAAAGGTAAATAAAAATGATGGGAGTGCAATAAAACCACTTGAAAATATAAAAGATATTGGTTAATGGCTGGGCCACGAGACCCCGACCACGGAGCCTAGATTCCAAGTCAACTATAAGTCATAAAGCAACGCTATTGTAGTGCCCCGGACCTCAGAGGGCCCCAGTCACCAGGGCGCCCCGACTTGGGATCCCTGATCACCAGGGCGTCCCGACCTCCAGGGAATAGAAGGACACGGCCATCCAATCCTAACTTTATGAACACTATAAATATAAGTATCCACACATAAAGGGAGGTAATCAATACTTATTGCATTCACTTTTCCTTTACTCAAATATTTTATCCCCGATTTCCACTAACTTAAATATTGGAGTAGGCTAAGGGGCGCGACCCCGAGATCCCTTTTGTAGGCAATTGGAGCTCAAACTTCCAGCCAAGGCGAAGTACTAGATCAATACCTTAACAAGTTACCCCAAGCTCCCTTTTGCAGGTACTTAAAGCTCAAACTTCCAGCCAAGGCGTAGCACCAAACCAATACCTTAACAAAAATAAATGTGGACGGCCTAACCAACTTACAAGCGACATACCAAATCTAGTGAAAGCTTGTTTGAACTTATAGACTAATCTAAGATTTTTATTCAATGGACCTAAAGCCTACAAATATAGTTTAATATTTATTTACAAATAATTCTTTTTTGTGAGAACTAATTAACTTTTTAAACTAAAAATACTTCTAAAATACCCATATTTTCAAAAATTATTTGAGGCCACTCAAGTCTTAATAAATCCGCCCTTACATGCAAAGTTCTCAGTGTTTGGGGGGAGACACGATAATAGTTGGGGGTCCATCTAAAATTTTGTTTCAGTGAAAACTATAACGCCAATGATTATTTAGTGGGGGCTAGCTAATTTTATTTTTCATACTTTTATACACATGTTTTAAATTTGGGGTCAATTGGGGCTAGATCTGGCATATGGGTCAGCCCGGCACGACCTGACCGAATCATGGGTTAAGAAAACTGAACCCGGCTCGGCACAGATGTTTAGTGGACTGAGCTGAGCTGGACTTATTTCTCATAATATAAGACCCAGCTCGGCCCACGAGCCTGCTACCACCAGTCGCGAGTTAGGTTGGGTTGGGCTGGGTTAACCCATTTTTTGTGATTAGTGTAGTTTTAATATATAATTATACTAATATATCTACAAACACACACACACACACATATATATACAAACATCATTATATATATATATATATATATATATATATATATATATATATATATATATTACCTGGATAGTTGGGTTAATAATATATAAAAAAAATTAAGCTTAATTTTTTAAAGAAAAGTTAATTTAACTATTAACGAGACAGTATACAAGTTGATTGATAACATTAATAATTAACATAAATGATAAAATCTACATAACAAACTATATGGTAATGAGACTCAAGTACATTAGTGATACAAACATAAAAATAAAATATTATATAAATGCTTAAGGAAAGCTAGTGTAAAAGTTCTCCATTTTGTTATGCTCTTTGTACAAGTACTGGGCCTGTTGGTGGTTGTGGTGTGCTTGGCGATGGCGGTGGTTGAATAACCACTTAATGATTAAAATAGTTTGTGACATTTGGATATTGAGATATAAAATGTCTTACAAGCGTCCTGGTTCTTAATTTACGTCGAAATATAAATTGACGTTGACAATAGTTAAAAATTACATACTCCTGTTCTTCAAAGTACGTAAAATGATTTCAAACCTCTGATGAATGTAATCGTCGTGAAAGATTTTCTTCTCCCATGGATATAGTTACATGTAATGTTGTAGACTTGTAGTAAAATAAAGTTAAATATACTTATTGACTAAAATACTATGTCACTAAGTATTTATAGAAAAAATTATATGTACGATTATAAAAATTATAAAAAATAATTGTACCTAAAGTCTTTTAAAAATAATATGAAAGGACTTAAAGTTGCAAGTTGCAAATTTGCAAATTTGCAAACTTGCAATATCATAAAAAAGATTTAATAACAAGTCATTTAATATCAACTTGAGAAACAAATTTGCTACTTGTTATTATTAATTTGTTAAAAAAAAATAGTTACTACAACTTGCTAGTTTGTTTTAAAAAAAAAAAATTATTACGGCTTACATTGCATGTATAAAGTATAATATTTTAATTTCTTTTAATAAGTGAGCTCAAATTGTGTTGGGCCCAAATTGGGCCTTATCTGGGCTCGAGATAAGCCTTATCTAGGCTCGAGATAGATTTTATCTGGGCTCGAGCTGGGCCTGTATTAGGCTGGATCATGGGTTGAGTTGAGCTGGGCTTGAGCTTAAATGAGTCTGGGTTCAAATGGGTTGGGTTAAAAATTATATAACCCAACTCGACTCACCTATATGTGATAGGTTGGATCGAGTCGAACCCAATTTCAACCGAATTGAGCAGGGCTCAAACTTTCATGTGCTGAGCTGAGTTGGACCTATATCAGTCCGACCCAAATGCCACCTCTAACTGGGGCTATAACCCCATTGACCCAAAGGTGAAGTGAATCCACCCATATTTAAACCAAATTACACACTGTAAAAAAAAGCTACATTATACAGAGAGAGAATAACAACCCTATTGGCACAAAAGGTGAATCTGCCTTATTTAAACTACATTATAGACACTGATAGAAAAAAGTACATTATACAAAGAGAGGATAATGAAAGGCAATTTAACATAATTCATGATAGTTTTATCCCCCTTTCAACTTCCTGGCACAAAATGGGTGGTTGCAGACTCATAGCCAAGGAGAATTATATATGGGAGTGGTGACAGACTTAACTTGAAGATACTTGTGAAGACCATTGGACCCCATGTCCCTTCCAAATCCACTCATTTTGTATCCTCCAAAGGGACAATCTTCATTAAAAGCAAAGTAACAATTTATCCAAATAACACCTGCACGCAATGATCTTGAAACTGTGTTGGCAATGTTCAAGTTGTTTGTCATAATGCCTGCTGCGAGTCCATATTTTGTGGAGTTAGCTCTCTTGATCACCTCGTCAATGGTCCTGCATTTGTTTATGAAAAAGTAATTATTTATTGTAAAGATACTTACTGGAAGATTGTTAAACAAAATAAGAAAGAAAAGCGAGAACACATATATGCGGAAGTGAATAATAGGAACCACCACTCACAGTGGTTGTAAAAAGAACCAAAATGACTACGTATTACTTTGCTTTGAGTTATTCTGAAATTTAATTTATTTCAACAAAAATGTATTGTAGAAGACTTAAAGAAAATGTCAAAGAATGAGGGTGTTTGATGTCGATCCTAATTGTTTGTGTTGAACAAAAATGCTTCCCCCTTGTCCGGGTGAACTTACCTGATTTGTACTTTTAGTATGAGAAATCAATAGTCATTGAAAAAAATCATAGATCCGTCCTTATTCCTCCTACTTGTATTGAACAAATGTAAGGTAACTTCAATAAAATATTGAAAATTTAATTTACTATGTCAGTATTTCATGAAGACAAGAAATATATGTGGTTGTACTTACGTGAACTTCAATATCGACATAACAGGTCCAAATATTTCTTCCTTTGCAATTGTCATATCATCCTGTTTGATGCAAGAAAATTGTAGATGATAATACAGACATGTTATCAAGAAATCTATGTACAAGCATTTACAAGTTTGAATCTCTACCGTGACATTGGTGAATATGGTTGGTTCAATATAATATCCCTTCCCCAGATCACATGGCTTACCACCCGTCAACAATGTTGCACCTTCCTTCTTACCAAGCTCAATGTATGAAAGTACTCCTTCATATTGTTTCTTGCTAACCTGTCCCATACGGAACATTCATCAGAAGAGATGATAACGAAAAAGAAAGAGCCCCAAGGTGGGGGGGGGGGGGGGGGGGGGTGTGGGTGTTGGATGTGGAGGGCAGTTACGATCCTTTCCTTTTTCAGATGAGGTGAATTATGAACTATCAGATTTAGTCATTTTAGATCTCAAAAAATAAGAGGATTCTTTTCTGGGGTTTAGGGAGCCCCGAAAGGGTATTAGTCGCTCCATTTGGAAACTCATTAATAAGAATTTTGATATTATTTGCTAATGGCTAGTAGAACAAAAAAAACATCCAGCATGAGAGCAAATCATACTTGGGGTCCTTGAGTAACTTTTGGGTCGAAAGGATCACCAACTACCCATGATTTTATCTTTTCTTGTATCTTCCTCACAAACTCATCATAAATCCCTTCTTGAACAAAAGTGCGAGAACCAGCCACGCATATCTCCCCCTGAAATACGACCACTAATCAACTGTTAATGGCTTTGATTTCAGAGTCATTATGTAAATGCAAAAAAATGAAGGAAAGAATTTCAATTTGCCTTATTATACAGAGCACCCTGGAGAGCAAGATCTACAGTTTTATCCAGATCTACATCATCGAAGATTATGAATGGGGATTTTCCTCCAAGTTCGAGTGAGACAGATTTCAAGTTGCTTGCTGCTGCAGCCTGCATTACGATTCTCCCTACTTCCGTGGACCCTGTAAAACTAACCTGGAAGAATAAAACAAATATCATCCTCGATATGTTATCAGGGCTGGATTCAAGATTTTTCATCAATGGGGGCTAATTTATTTTTTTGGATGAAGTGCATCAGACCCTCTTGTACTTTAGCGAAAGTGCACAACACCCCCCTATAGTTTAAAAACCCCTTGAACTAGTCCTATGTTTTTTAAAAATGCACAACACCCCCCTACCGTTAAAAAATCCGTTAAATTTAACGGAGAGTGTACTTCACACTCGTTAAGTGAGATTTTTTTTTAATTTTTAACGAATTTATTAATTAAATAATTATATGAATTGACCAAATTACTTTTTTTTTTTTTTGGCCTAAACAAAACAAAAGAGAGAAATGAAAAAAAAAATGAGGGTATTTACGTCTTTTTTACAAAATCCGTTAAATATGACGGATTTTTTAACGGTAGGGGGGTATTGTGTACTTTTAAAAAACATAGGGACTAGTTTAGGGGGTTTTTAAACTATAGGGGGGTGTTGTACACTTTCGCTAAAGTACAAGGGGGTCTGATGCACTTCACCCTTATTTTTTTGATTAAAAAAGATTCATCCTGGTTATGGATAGATCACCCAGTTTCGGTTCATAAGTTGTGACAGTAGCCTCTACGGCTCAGGTGGGTTCCCTTTTCTATATATTTAGAGGACATGATGATTTACTTTCCTTCAATTTTATCTAGTTCTTTTGTTTCCCCCCTTTTAGCTTTCGAATATTCGTACATCAATCAGAAATCACCTTATCAATGTCCATATGAGAACAAATGGCAGCACCAGCTGTAGATCCAAATCCTGTTACTATATTTAGCACTCCATCTGGAACACCTGCCTGTTTGGGAAAAAAAGCGAAACTAAACAAGTATGAACATTTAAATTTAGATTTGTCAATATGACAATTTTTTAGTATGAACATTGTTTAAAAGGAAATTTCTTAAAAACGACAGCCTGCTGCATGTGTATGTGATGGCGACGCCATCATCGTTCCTAAAGACTTTCCCTGTTTAACGCGAACTTACCAGCTTAGCTAAATGAGCATAATAGAGAGCTGAAAGAGGCGTCTGTTCAGCAGGCTTCACAACCATGGTACAGCCAGCAGCTAATGCTGGTGCAACTTTCATGACAAACATTTGAGTTGGGAAATTCCAGGGAGTGATGTGTCCAACGACACCAATGGGCTCCTTCAATGTGTAGGCTTGTAAATCTCTGTTCATTTTCACAGTTTCGCCGTGTATCTTATCGGCCGCGCCTGCAAAGTAACGGATTGTTGCTGATGCTTCAGGAATGTCCATCGTCTTGCCCCAATGAAACAATTTTCCGGCATCAATTGTATCCAGGGCAGCTAATTCTTCTGCATTTTCGTCTATTAAATCTGCAAACTTCATCATTATCCGTCGTCTCTCCTGATTTATTCCCAAGACATAGCAAGAGAAAGCAGATTATTATCAAGCAGTGTTCAAGGTGGGTATTATAAGGTTACGTACAATAGAATCTCTTTAAATTACATATTGTACAATAGAATCTCTTTACTTGGCTCTTGAGGACTCAAAATTTCTCAATGTGAAATATTACTAGTTTTACTTGGGCCTTGGGGACTCAAAATTTCTCATTCTGTGACATCTAATAGAATGGACGAGATAAGATTAGCTCTTTTGATAGAAGGTTTTATTAAAAGCTTAAAGAAAGCACAAGGGTCTCTTGGCGGGGGTCCAAATTATTAGTAGAAAAAAGATAGATCAATGCTGACGGTTTTTAAGCTTTTGGGCTGCGGTTTTAAGGCGACATAGACCACAGGGGTGGATCCAAAATCTTTTTTCAATGGGGGCAGTAATATATAATTTTTTTAACGATTATTGAGACCCGAGTATGGGTAGCTATCTTTTGATGAATTAATCTCACGTATGTTATTTAATAGGTTTGTAAGAGGTATTGGAGATAAGTCTAGTTGTAGCTAATAATTATCTTTCAAATGTAATTTATCTTATCACATATTTTGGATATTCTGTAATCTTGTTGTAAGTTAGGAGTCCTAGCAGAATTGGCTAGCTCCATCTGTGTATTTATGTATCGACACAGTGAATGAGAAAAGCATCCATTCAGCAAAACTTTTTCTATTGTTTTAGCTTTTACATGGTATCGAGCCACATTAAGCTTTAACAAGCATCACCGATCCACTTCGTTTTTTTTTTTCCTTTCTCTCTTTCCCTTCACAAATGGCTTCCACTTCCGCTAGTTCCGCCAATTCCACCGCTGCCGCTACTACCTCTACATCACCTCCTATTCAAACCACTCCTGTTTTGCTTGGTGGTGTTACCACTGCGTCAACGCTTGTCGCTATTAATGTCCCGGCTCAACTACCCTTGAAGCTCACTGGCAGTAATTTTCCCACATGGCGCACTCAATTTCTTACCCTTCTTTATGGGTATGATCTTATGGGTTTCATTGATGGCACTCATCCTTGTCCATCTGCCACTGTAACGACTGATGGTGTCTTATCCACCAACCCTGACTACAAAATTTGGACACGTCAAGACAATCTTTTACGCAATGCTATTCTTGCTTCTGTGGATGCTAGCATCGCGCCAGTGGTAACCATGGCCTCCACCGCGAAGGAGGCCTGGGACAAGCTGACCAGTGCTTATGCCAATGCTTCGAAATCTCGTATTTATGGCCTGCGACACAAGTTGCTCCACATGACCAAAGGCCAAAACTCTGTTACTGACTATCTTCGTTTAATCAAAACTCTGGCTGATGAATTAGCCTTGGCTGGTTCACCGATTGCAAATGACGAACTCGTAGTTGTTGTGTTATCTGGTCTTGGTGACGATTATAAAGAGTTAAGTGCTGTAATTCGTGCGAGGGACACAGATATTACGTTCGAAGATCTGTTTGATAAATTGCTCGATCATGAATGCTTTCTAAGGCGTGAAGAGCAACGAAAAGAAACAACTCTTGTTACTGCTCAATTCTCCCAAAAAGGTAACAGCAAAGGGAAAGGCAATGGTGGCCAACACAAAAAGGGCTCTAGTAATGGAAATTTTGCACGCTATTCACAGACCAATTCTGCAGGGGGCATGCAACAGTTTAATTCCAACAACAAGCAGCAAAATGGTAATTGGCGCTCTGGAACATCAAACAATCAATCTCGGGTTCAGTGCCAACTGTGTGACAAATTTGGTCATGTGGCGAAGTTTTGTCGATCACGTCCGCATAATTACTTTGAACCCCAAGCGAATTTTGTTCATAAAGGCCAGCCTTCGCACTCTGGCACATGGGTTCTTGATTCAGGGGCTTCTCATCATATTGCCTCTGACTTTCAAAACATGAATATTCAGTCGGAGTATGGTGGTTCAGATGGTATTCTCATCGGCGATGGGTCAGATATTCCGATTACTCACATTGGTAACTCCTCTCTAGTTACCCCTCATGCCGCTTTTCACTTAAATAACATTCTCTGTGCTCCTGATATTCGCAAAAATCTTTTATCTGTTTCTCAGTTCTGTCGCCAAAATTCTACTTCTATTGAATTTTTTCCTGATTCGTTTCTTGTGAAGGATCTGAGCACGGGGGAATCACTGGTCAAAGGCAGGAGTAAAGGAAATCTGTACGAGTGGCCTAACTCAGCCTCCACGCCTCAGGCTCTGTCTACTACTTGTGTATCTCGTGACCAATGGCACAACCGGCTGGGGCACCCCAATCATAGAGTTTTGAGTCATGTCATTCGCACAAATCATCTTCCAGTGTCTAGCTCTAGTTTCACTTTTTGCAATGCGTGTTCCTGTAATAAGAGTCACCGATTAGCTTTTGGGGATTCCACTATTGTAACAAAAAATCCTTTAGAAATAATTTTTTCGGACGTTTGGGGTCCTGCACCAGTACTATCTTTTGATAACTTCAAATATTACATAATTTTTGTTGATTATCACACTCGCTATGTGTGGCTATATCCCTTACAGAATAAATTTGATACAACAAGAATTTTTCAAGAATTTCGAACTCTTGTTGAGAATTTATTTCAAACATCAATTCGTACCCTTTATACAGATGGTGGAGGGGAATATGTAAGACTACAATCTTTTTTAAAACACTGTGGGATCCAACATCTCATTAGCCCACCACATACACCTCAACGCTTAGGAATCGCTGAACGACGTCACCGTAATATTGTTGAAACTGCTCTTACTTTGCTAGCCAATGCGTCACTTCCACCCAAGTTTTGGACTGTTGCTTGTCAAGCTGCAGTATTTTTAATAAATCGTCTCCCATCACCAAGTTTAGGTAATCATTCCCCATTTCAACTCCTTTTTCATGAAAAGC
This sequence comes from Ehretia macrophylla, assembly GCA_037974665.1. NCBI lineage: Eukaryota > Viridiplantae > Streptophyta > Magnoliopsida > Boraginales > Ehretiaceae > Ehretia > Ehretia macrophylla. Next base: position 50,988,586 of record CM075771.1, on the reverse strand, counting down.
CAAACTACTCTGTGCTACGCGTTTTTGGTTGTTTGTGTTACCCGTGGCTTCGTCCATATGCATGCCATAAGTTATCACCCAGATCACGTCCTTGTATTTTCTTTGGCTACTCACCTACGCATCATGCATATAAGTGTTATGATCCCCAAAGTAATCGCATTTTTATTTCGCGTCATGTAACTTTCTTTGAGCAGGTCTTTCCAGCTAAAACCTTAAACTTAGGTCCACTGCCTCCACCCACTTTTTTTGATGTCGACTGCACATTGTCTACGGACACCTCTCTTCCATACCCCTCGTCACCACTGTCCTCTCCTGCCCCATCTCATACCATTATTCATCCTACTATCAAGCCTCCATCTGTGGCATACCCCCAACCTAGCCAGTCTACGACCTCGCATCCCAATTCCGATTCCACCCATGCCACAATGTCGTCACAAGGTCCTGCCTTCTCGCCTTCCACCAGTGGCTCCTCCACACCAGATTCTGATCGGGTACGTTTCTCCTCTCCTACTCTTTCATTAGATGCTACTCCTCTCTCACGCCACCCAATGGTTACACGGTCCCAACTTGGTATTGTAAAACCTGTGCAAAAGCTATGTCTCAATGCTTTTACTGAGTTACAGGATTTCACAGAGCCTACTACTTACAATCAGGCAAGTAAATCAGAACATTGGAGACGTGCTATGTGTGATGAGTTTGATGCCCTGATTCGCAATAATACGTGGGAACTAGTTCCCTCTTCACAGTCCAAAAATATAGTGGGTTGTAAGTGGGTATACCGAATAAAGAGGAAATCGGATTGTTCAATAGATCGTTTCAAAGCCCGATTGGTGGCTAAAGGGTTCCATCAACGTCCGGGGATTGACTTCGATGCAACCTTCAGTCCAGTTATTCGCCAAACTACTGTTCGACTAATTCTCTCTATGGCTGTCTCTTTTGGTTGGGGAATCCGGCAACTGGACATCAATAACGCTTTCTTGCAGGGTACTTTGGAGGATGAAGTATACATGCAACAGCCCCCGGGGTTTGTTAATAAACAGTTTCCTAATCATGTTTGCAAGTTAAAGAAGGCACTCTATGGCTTGCGGCAAGCACCACGTGCGTGGTATACAGAGTTGCGTAACTTTCTCCTTGGCATTGGATTTCAGAATTCACGAAGTGATACTTCTTTGTTTCATTTTCGACAGAATGGGGTTGTGGTGTTTCTGTTAGTGTATGTAGATGATATAATCGTCACTGGGAGTACCTCTCATGCAATCTCAGGTATTATTCACTCTCTTGCTGCTCGCTTTTCGCTCAAGGACTTGGGTCAGCTAGATTATTTTTTGGGTATTCAAGTTCAATGCTTGCCACAAGGATTGTTTCTTTCCCAATCAAAGTATGTTTCTGATCTGCTCACGAGATTAAATATGCAAGATGCAAAGGGTGTGAGCACGCCTATATCAACCTCTTGTGTATTGAAGTTAAATGATGGGTCGAAGCCTACTGATGCCAAGCAATATCGTATTGTCATTGGTGCCTTGCAGTATTTGTCATTCACTCGTCCAGATTTAGCCTTTGCAGTCAATCGGCTATCGCAATTCATGCACCAGCCAACAGAGAATCATTGGTCAGCAGTGAAACGAGTATTGCGCTACCTCAAACAGACTATAGATCATGGGTTGCTATTACGCAAGTCCGATACTATTAAATTATCAGCTTTTTCAGATGCTGATTGGGCAGGGAATACGGATGATAGAACCTCGACTTCCGCTTATGTGGTATACCTTGGCAACAATCCCGTAAGCTGGTGTTCTCGCAAGCAAAGAACGGTTGCTCGCTCGTCAACGGAGGCTGAATATCGAGCGGTTGCAGCCGCCACTGCAGAAATAAATTGGATGCAAAATCTACTCCGTGAGATACACATTTCTCTTCCTTCTGTGCCGGTTATATATTGTGATAATGTGGGGGCAACTTATTTGTGTGCCAATCCAGTGTTTCATTCACGTATGAAGCACATTGCCATTGATTTTCATTTTGTACGTGATCAAGTTGCCAACAAAACTCTAAGGATATCTCATGTCCATTCCGCTGATCAGCTTGCGGATTCTTTAACTAAGCCGCTATCTCGCATAATTTTTCAGCAGCAAAAGGTCAAGCTAGCCGTTGTTGCTGCACCATCTAGCTTGAGGGGGCATATTGGAGATAAGTCTAGTTGTAGCTAATAATTATCTTTCAAATGTAATTTATCTTATCACATATTTTGGATATTCTGTAATCTTGTTGTAAGTTAGGAGTCCTAGCAGAATTGGCTAGCTCCATCTGTGTATTTATGTATCGACACAGTGAATGAGAAAAGCATCCATTCAGCAAAACTTTTTCTATTGTTTTCTATTGTTTTAGCTTTTACAAGAGGATGATAATATGGGTGCGATAGTTTGATTATTTTGTTCATAAAATTGTACACTATGATTCTAAAATCCTCGAGGTGTTCATAGTATCTATTTGTGGTATAATGGATGGTTACCATGTTTTAGAGTGATATTTTTAAACTCGCGACAATCACGATCCTGAGTTTGTCTTGATAAACTTAGAGACATGACAATTACCCACGTATCATACCAAGTACTAATATAAGTTGACATATAGTATAAGGTGTGTGTTCCAACCAGTTAAAAAGTTAAATATAGTTAAATATTTATGGGGTGTAAAAAATATGCATGCAGATATAATTAAGTTACTAAGGGGAGCTCCAATAGCTCCCCAAAATCCTAAATTTCTTAAATTTAGGAGAGTTATTGGAGTTAAATTGCTCCGACTCCCCATTTCATCCCCTATTTTTTTGGGATGATGAATTCAAAATTCCCATCCCACAAAATTGGGAGCTAATATTTGATCCCCATAAACTAAATGTCATATCACCCTTAAAAGAAAGAGTATAGGGGAGTTGTTGACGTAAAAATAAAATAAAAATCTGATAAAATAAGAAATTAGTTAAAGATATGGGAGCTTTTGGGGTGATACTAAAATAAGGGATCTATAAAAATAGAGAAAATATTTCAAAACCCTTAATATAAGAAAAAAATGGGGGAACTGTTAGAGTTGGCCTAAGAACAAGCAGAAACGACAAAGAAAAGAAAGAGAAAGAGAAAGAGGGGAAAAATAGAAAAGAAAGAAAGAAAGAAGAAGAAGAAAAAAAAAAAGAAGAGTTAAATAGCACTTACGCAGCCGGGCAAGCGAGGCCATGGGCCATTGTCAAAAGCTTCACGGGCTGCCTTCGCAGCCAAATCTACATCTTCCTTGTCCCCTTCTGCAATTCTTGCTATCACTTCCCCATTTCTCGGGTCTACGGTCTCAAATGTTCTTCCTTTATAGATTATAGTTTTTTCACAATACGTTAGTTTTTGAATATATTATTATTATTATTTTTTATTTAAAAAAAGTTTAAACTAATTTTACATCACTTTCAAAAGATATAATACACTTAAAAAATTGATTTCGATATATCTCGCACCTAAAGTGAGAATTATACCACTAAACCAAATCGTCAATAATTTTTGAGTATATTATTCAAGTAAGTCACAAATAATTTTCAAATGGATACAACCACTAAACATGGATCAATCCACCACCCTATCCCACGAATCTAACTGTTTGGATTGGGTTTTTTAAAGGAAATGAAAGGATGGGAGGGAATAAGTAATCTTTCCCCTTATTTGGATTGAAATTTTAAAAGAGGGAAAGGTTATAGAGGGGATCCCCTCTATTTTCTTTAATTGGAATAATTTTATAATATTTTTAATTTGGGGTTTTTGAGGGGAAAGGAAAGGTTTAAAGACAAAAAGTCTTTATTGTCCCTGACCTTTCTTTTTATTTTCACAATCACCCTTATTACATCTTAAATCCTACATTGTTTTATTTTCACTTCTTACGTTTTCTTATCTTTGTTCCTGCATCGCTCGACATCATCAAAAAAAAAAAAAAAGGAATTTAGCAAAAAAAATTTGAAATTACTTATTAAAAAGATTAATTTTATGGTTGAGTATGAAAAGGGCACTCAGGTAATTTTTCATTCAAAATTGTCTTTTACTTACCTTTCCTTGTACAATTCAAACAAAGGATTATAAATTTTTTTTATTTTCTTTCCATTATTATTTTATTACAATCCAAACAAAGAAATCTTTTTCCTTTCCTTTTTTTATTTTTCTTCCTCTACTTTCCTTTTCTTTCCATTCCTTTGGGCAATCCAAACACTATGTTTAGGAAAAGATTTACGAGAAACAGTTGGGTGGGCCCTCGAATTTGGATTCCTTAGTAACATATATAATAATGTTATATGAAAATCAATAGTGATAGATTGATAAGGTAGTTATTTGTCATTTATGCTCAAGGATTTAGATCATTACATCTTAATCACCTCATCACTCAACAATCATTATTTTTATAATAACGTTATTGTATTATTAGGGGATCTAAATTTGGAGCCCCCTATGTAATATTGGACTAAAAGCATCTCCAACAGTCTCCCTATATTTTCTCTATAATAGCTAGTCAAATTGGTGACTTTTTACTTTTACAAACTTCTTATTTCAGTTTTACTCCAACAACACTTTCTATTGCAGACTCTCTATTTTAGTTTCACTCTAACCGTACATTTTATTCTAAAAATTCTCTATTTAATTTCATTCCAATTACTCTTCATATTTATCTAAACTCATTACTCAATAATTTTTTTTATCCTTTATTTTTAATTATTAACAACTATGTTCTAACAAAAATTGTAATATTTATATAATTTAAGTGTTTAAATACCAGAAAAAAACAAAAAAACAAAAACACATAAAGCCAACAAAACAAAAGAAGCAAAACAAAAACACATAAAGCCCCTGTTATTGTTTGACCGACCAAAGAAAAGCAAAAGCAAGCAATAGCGAGCACAAAGCAAAGCAATAGCGAGGTATCAAACTTGGCGAGGAGGATGACGAGGTTATTGGAGCAAATTTTTTTGTTTAGCTCTCTACTTTAGTTAAAAAGAGCTAAAGTAGAGAGTTGTTAGAGTTGCTCTAACATGTCATACTTTTAAAGAGTAAAATCATCGTCTTTACTTTCTACACAACAATTTCTCAAGATATCCATTTAAATTAGGGTAAACCTCATTGATATAATTTTCAATGCTTATTCAATTTTTTAAGTTAGTCTTCAATATTTTAAGTATTACACAACTAGCGCTTAATGTTTTGAAAATGTTTTTGGTCCCTTTCATTATCGTTTTGTCAAATATGGATGAAAAAGTTTACTTACTTCTATGCCCGTGCATAAATTACACCAATTTTCATTTTTAGTGGCCAATATTCCAAAAGTAACATAAATAGTTGCCAATGTTTTAAAGTGGTATAAGTAGTCCACATTCATTAATTTTTTTTTCTCTTTTTTCTTTTTCCCCTTTGTCCTCTTCTCCTTCCTCATTCTTGAATTACCTTCATCAATCTCTTAGACAGTTATCACCACAAAATACCACACAAGACACACTCAAGATAACATATACACAAACACACACATGACAAACATCGATCATCACACAATCACACACATAACAGACATAGAGCACCGATACACTGACCATACATGGCATACACCCAAAATTACCACCTCACTCCTATCACTCCTGCACAAACACACTTACACAAATATATATATATATATAAGCATGTACCCATGGAGGGAGAAGGGAGGAGGGAGGAGGGAGGAGGGAGGGGGCCGGCCCACCAACCTCTAAAAAAAAAAATTATTTGATAGATTTTTTTAAAGAAAAAATAGATTTGGTCCCCTAACTAAAAAGCGAAAAATTTATAAAAGTTTTCGAAAGGATGGAATTAGTTTGGTAGTTAGTTATAAATACATTCATGTTGTTAGTGTGCGTTCAACTCACTGTAGTTGCATATTATTTTTTACTAGGTTTTTGCTAGATTTAAGTTGGTCAAAGAAAAAAAAAAAAGAATGGCTAGGGAAGTGCCGAAGATATATATAATTTTGAGATATAACTGAATGACTTGTGAAACAATGAGGATTATTGGTGAAACTTTTACAAACAATGGGGACTAATTGTGTGACTTTTAAAACAATGAGGATAATTTGTCAAAAATTTGTAAACAATAGGGACTATTTGTGAGATTTACCCTTTCCATTAAAAAATAGTTACGTGTGCGGGTGCATGACCATTTCCTAGTTGGTTTTTAATAAATAGTCGGTGTGGTTTTTGATAAATAATATGGACTAATTATGTAACTTTTAGAATCTTGGAGACTAAATTAAACAATTGGGTAAAAATAGAGAACTATTGAAAATTTCCTAAAAACTAAATTTATCTTCTTGTTAGACTTTGACTTTTGTTTCTTGGTAGACTTTGACTTTTGTTTCTTGGCAGCTACTAAAAGTAAAGCAATATTATGGAGTCCATTGTAAAGAAATGAAAAGAAAAAAGTATTACTCCTAGTTAACAAGCAAAATGATTTGTTTTCCGTTCTAACTAAAAGGAAATGAGAAAATTTTGAGTGTTTTAGGCATCGACTTTTGCAAGAGATGAGATGGATAAAATAAATGCGAATAAGAAAATAGACACCAAGGAAAGAAAAATAAGGAAAAAAAAAAAAAACCCCCCTTCATATTTGGCTATTGTTTTACTTGATGTTCATGACCGGGACAAGGTAAAAGTAAAAGTATCAGTACTAATCAATTCATATATCGATATTCCTCCCTTTCTCAACCTTGTTTCTTTTAAATTGCCCAGATTCTCTCCGTGTTTCTCTTTGTGGATGTCTATATGCAGAAAGGAGGGAAGGTACTTGGTAGATTGAAATAAATGGTCATCGAGTAGCGAATTATTGTAATTAGAGGCGAGTTTTGTATTCAATATATATAGAAAGATTAGATATGAAACATGCATGCAGAACATAACGAAATGTAAAGAAACTGATCATAAAAGAAAAAGGGAAACAAGATAAGAGTGTAGAACCTGAAATGGAATCAACAAACTGTCCATTGATGAACAGCTTCGTGAACTTTATCTCAGGAATCTTAACGTAAGACTCCAAGCTTCCGTTACTTTGTCCAACCATCTTCTCTTTCCTCTCCTATTTCTCTGTTATTCAAACGTTATTTGCTTTTGACAAGTCGCAACTCAGGTTGAGAAAGTAGCAAATGCATTCATGAAATATATATACTACGCACGATGAAACCCAAAAAAGTCAAGGCCTAATGAGCACAATTTCTATTGTTTGAATGCGAGAAGGTGACAACAACGGGTAAGAATTCATTATCTTGGTCTCGTCCACACATCTCACTCAACTTCCCTCTTATCTTGGAATTTAGACGTTTGAAAATGTATATGGGACGTTTTCAAGAAATTTAGATCGATCTAGTCAAGTGGGTGGACGTTTTCTATAAAAAAAAAAAAAAAAAAAGGTGAATGTTTTCCACTCCTAGTCGTGAGCCTTTCTGCGTTATGGACCACAAAACAATTAATTGTTCAAAACTATAAAATGGTGTGTCTAAGGAGAAATGTTATATATCACTTTAATTTTTATACTCAAATACCACTTCTCATGTGTTTGCTGAGTTGGCATATTAAAAGAAGAAAGAGAAATCAAAAAGTTAGTTATTTTAGCATGCCAACTAAGTATCCACATAAGAAGTGGTATTTGAGTGTGAAAATTAAAATGAGATATAGCAATACTCGTGTCTAAGGTATGTGAGCTCCACATAACATGTGAAATTCATCTGTCTTTTATAGCACGATCGTTAGAAATCCTACCCTAATTTAAAACATCCAGATAATATTATTTATAGAGAATCATTTAGTTTTCGTAGCCTTGCTGGCTTTGGCGGTGATCAATTTACTCACAAAACCGTCCTTAATTATTACTATAAAAATTTCATTTATATACTTTAATTAGATAATAAAAGCAGACCACATGATGTGTTATTGTATTTACTTGACCAATAAAATATTATAAATTTATCCTTGATTATTAACTACGAAAATTATTTATGTATTTTAATAATAACAACATTGATCACATGGTGTATTATTTTATTTACATGATGAATTCTGATGTGACAAGCGGTATATAAATTTTACTTGAAATTGTTTTCTTTTTGTTGTCGTGAAGTAAACTAATTCCATTAAATAATATATTCAGGGTGACATATATATTATTCAGTCAATTTCGTGGGTTTTGAGTAGTTAGATTATTTTTACAAAAAAAAAAAAGTAGTTAGATTATAGTTTAATTATATTCAGGGTTACATATATATAATACGGCCATGTTATAAAAACAATTAAGTATACCATTGGCTATGTAAGTCTTTCTTTATCCTTCTTGAAAAATTATACCCATTGACAGAGGCGGATCTAAAGTGTTACTTCAACATGGGCTATAATACTAATATTTTTCTCAGGATAATTAATTTAATTTTTCATATTAAAAGTATATATATTATTATTATTTTTTTAAAATGGAGACAAGTACACATATGTTTTCTTAAAAAAATTTAAGATCTGTGGATATTGCAACCCTCTATTGGCTTCCATTGAGATCCGTCAATGCCCATTGGGCAACCCATACCAACATGTCACCAAAAAAATTAAAATAAAAGAAAAACTCATTATCATAATAAATCGTATTTTATCACAAAGCGAATAAGTTTATCTAATAATAGTCATCTCACATGGGATGAATCCCACACTCATATGGGATTCACTTTCTCTCTCACGTACTGATATTCATCTGAACTCATAAAAGAGTTTTCCCTAATCTGGTAGCATTTTTTTTTTGTCAGATTTGGTAGCATATCTTTTTATTTTATTTTATTTTTGTCGAAAGATCAGGTAGCATATCGATAACCACAAATTGGATGAAACATGTTTTTTATTTTTCATTTGGTTAAACATGATTTTTTTTTTTTAATCTTTTTATTTGGTTGCAAATTGCATGAAACATGTTTTCCCCACTTGATGATGAGAATAATAGCGATGTGCGGCTTAAGTTGCCTTCCCGGTTTTTCTATTATCTTGTTCTGTTTTTTATTTTTTTTATTTTTTAAACAAATGTCATAATCTCGATTAAAGTGGTGACATGATATTATATATATATCATACCACTAGACCAAATGATTAACGGTAAGCAATATACTTATTTAAGTTTCTCTTTTTTTTTTCTCTTACTAAAAGGGTGAAAGTCAGAGTAATATAAACTTAAAATGTTAAGACTCCTTACTAAGTGCTTATTTTATTCAAACTAGTGCCCTAAAAGCCAATATGAGGTATGCTAGTAGACTGTACCTCCATGTTTTAACGAAGGTGAGCTGGTAGATCAATGCCTTTTGTAATTTCACTATGTGTTTTAGGCCGCCATCTCTCACATGATAGGTGATATCTACATATGTAGGTCCACTAATATATAAGAGACTGACATCAGTTCGAATTGATTGAATAGTTCTCTTTAACCTGAACAAAAAAAATAAGTTTTTGAGAACAAAGTAAAAGTGCTTTCAAAGAAATTTACACTGGTTGAATAGATACCGACTTTGAGCCTCCATGTTGTTCGGTTACATATGTGAAAATTAAAAAAAAAAAATTAATTACAAGTAATTACGTAGCGAAAAATAATTTAGAGAAAACTATCTATGAAAGACATAATGTAGTGCTAGCAAAACTGTTTGTTACAGTTTTCTATTTATAGAAACCTGTAATTCTTCTCTTACTGATTAATTTTGGATCCCTTATTTGTGTGTGAGCTCTCGAGTTCATAATTAATTGAGAGTGGAATAATATTAATCTAATTAATATATTAATTACTATAATTAATTTTACAAGTCGTGAATAACACCTAGAAGTAAATCATGACTACTCAATTAATGATGAAGTGAAATTGTATGAACCCTGTAAATATATAATTACCGTATAATTAATTCCCTCCGTCTTAACTGTTCCGATTAAGCTTGAGCCGCGAATAGGAATGTCAAACTCTTTCACATTTATTATTTAACCTCAGCCAAGGATTTGTGATTACTCAATTAATGGATCACATAGGGCCCCTAGGTGATGGATTCCATATCACACACTCACATATCTCCATGCAAGAATGGGCCACGACCACTGAGCCCATATATCAGTCCATGATTAGAACCGGGCTTTGGAACTAGTAAATCACAGTATTCCATACAAGAGATATTCGTGTGTCTCAAGTCAAATGAATATTTATACATTATATATGATATATCGAATTATTGACAACCCACGTAATTCGATATATATTATCAGTCAAGTCCAATGATATTTTCTCAATTATCACCTATGCATCTATCAGGACAACATGAGACTCGTCGTCTAGTCTAATATCTCATACTAACTAGACGATTGATTGTATGCTAATTTATTCAGATAAATTAACGTCCAATTAATTTATTTTCTGATTTGGGACTATTTTAGAATATATTATTAACAGTAAATCTCGTCACTCATATTCTTAACTCCTTAAAAATGAGATTCACAAATATATGTCTAAGGACTTAATGAATATATTAATTAAAATAAATAATCTGCCCATAAATAAAATATAATACAATATTCATGTCCTAATAAAGTACAATTAATTTTGGCTCTTGGGCACTAACTCTTGTTAGGACTGTTGATATTCCGGTAGACAATAAGTAAAAGAGTACATAATTTAAAGACTTAAATTAAATAGTAAATGTAATGCAAAATTTAAATACTGAAAAATGAACAATTAAAATTATACAAAGTGTGAAAACTGAAATAAAATGAACAATTAATTAAATAAAATAGCTGGAATTATAAACAAAAGATAACAAATGCGAAACCGAGACTTGTGTAAACACGATATCCTTAAAGTTTTATCTCGTGGTTACCATGCTAAATCTTTAATTTCGTGAAAACCTCCCAAATACAATATAATTTATCCTTTGTAAAAGTAGCACTCCTAATACAAAGCTTGCGAAAAGACAATATCTAAATTCTCCCTCTCTATAAAATGAAAAGACTACAAAATTTGCTTTATATAGCTTATCACATAATATAGTCTGAGAAGCTTGAGATCACTGGCTATTCAAAGGAGAGAAATATAGGATATTCTGGCCAGCAATAATACAATTCATAAAGGCTGCAATATTAATATCATAATTGCAAAGAAAACGTTAACCAACACAATTGAGCTCTTTACTCCCACGTTCAAATTAGAATGTTAACGCATAACTTTCTGCCTCTTGAATGAACGTTGAGCAAAGCGGAGAATTGCAAGCATCAAAAAAAAGAAACGTGGGTCATAACATTCAATGCTCTCAATATGAATAGTCAGCTTTGTCACGCTTTATTCTTCAATTATTAATGCATTCAAATTGAATTGTCTGCATTATCTCTCATAATGTTTTTATACCCAACGGCTTATTTTCTTTTGTAAATGAAAAGTATTAATCTATTTCTTTAATAAATCGATAAAAATAAAGTCAATTTAGATCATTAATTTCTTATCTACTACTTGCCAATTTTAATACGTAAATATATCATTATGATAAAACGTGTCAACCTCAATTATTCCAACAACTCTAACACATGTAATCCAAAAAAAGGAAAATAATTTTAGATCACGGATCAATATCAATAAGAAAAATAAAGTCAAAATCAATGACGATCAATTGACATAATCACTGTATTTTCCAGTAAGCAAACATAGATCTAAGTAGTAGCGGATCCAAACACTCAAGTTCAGGAGGTATATTTGTGCAATAGGAGAAATCAGGGTATATTATCATACAACGAAATTATCTAATATAGCAATTTTAAAAAAAAAACAAAATAAAAAGACAAAAAGTGTTTTTTTTTAAAAAATTGAGGGGGTGCACTCAATTGAATGTAGGTCCACCAATGGACCTAAGTGAAAGTCTCGTTAACACTAGTCATCTGATCTAGTAATATGATTGTCATTTTAAGTACGAGATATCTAGAAATCAATTTTTGTATATAACACTTAAGTGATTTAAAATAATTTAAGCATTTCTTAAATAAATAAAAAAGTCCCGTACGTCAATTACCTATGCTGACTTGAGAAGGAAAATTTCCTTGATACTTATGAGTTATGGCCCTGGGAACAATATGGGATAAAGATTTAACCGCCTTTTGCTTCTCATTCGTTGAAACTTCGTAGTCTCTCTTTGTAGAAATAATTCAGGTTTACTTAAATATTCAAAATGTGACTTAAGCCATGATCTATTGGCTATCTATGTCGCTAATCCGCTCATATGTCATGATTCATAATCCATCTCGACAATTTGTGTACTAACATACAATGAATATCTTGACCATGATGATCATGGATATTTACCATTTTCAAGTGAATCTGAAGTGCAACTATTACTAGAATCAAAGACTGTAATTATTCTAGAAAAAATTAGGTCACAGACAATAAAAGAAAGAATTCACGATGTAAGAAGACACTCAACCATTATCCTAAGCATTATCCCTACCATACTGAAGCAAACGCTTCAACAGTGGCAACCAATAGGAATAGCACCTCGTCAGGGCCCATCTATAAAATGAATAGTTGCTTGACGGAATGCCTGCTAGAAAGAGAGTGAAGAAAGAAGGGCATAGAATGTCTTTTATCTTCATATTCTAGATGGCCAGTCACCCGTTCTTTCTTTTTGACTTTCTCTTTCACGGGTAAATAGATAGTCAGTCCCATTCGTAGCCCTGCAACTAAGAATCACTCGTCGAAAGCTTGATTGACCAGGAAGACAAGCAAAAAGATATCTTAATAAGGAAAGCTCTCTTTGTCGCAATAGAAATCGAGAATGAAGGTGACTTCGCTACTCCTATTAAGTTAACATCCTGATGGCCAGCGTTGGTGGGGGATTCAGTATAGCCGTTCATGTTCATTTGGACTGCGCGTTTCCGCTGACACATGTTAACTATAAAAAGTATGATTTTAAAAATGACTTCAGTTCGCACACAACTTCTCGCTTTACGTTGACGGACCTACAGGTCGAGCCAAGCTTTTAGAAGAAAAATCCTAACATTTCTGTAATTTTAATTGTGAATATTGAATATCAAAAAAATGTGTAAATTTCATAAACATATCTTTATTATATCGATTGTAAGACCGTCTCTTTAATAAGATATTATATTCGTATGGGGTATGTCACACTGCTTCACGACGATAAATGAAGGATCGCAACATAATTGAATTATATTGGTACAGTTGGTGATAGGTAATCAGAATTGCAGCTGGTTTCATTTAAGATAGGTTCAGTGTATGTCACCCACCAACCCTATCTGTTCATCTACAAAATCAAGTTTCAGCCATGGATAAAGATATCTAGCATCGATGATTGAATTGATTGATACGATAAGGATCATTGTCTGGTAAGGTTTTGGTTTCTTCGGACATGAGAACCATAAAATTCTCGAAGACTAACTGTAAAGAATAAAAACCTTTAATACCCAAGTACAAATTTCTCCACACAATTATTTCATATAAATTAAAATGAGAAAATTCTTTTATATGGTAAACGATCATTTTGCACCTTTAAAAGTAAAAGATTGGAACATTTATGATTGTGCCTGCATAGAAAGTCACGTAAGTGGTGAAAACTGCAAAAAAAAAAAAAAAAAAAAAAAACATATAGCAGTCTTCTAAACTTGATTATTGTTTCGGGCCTTCTGTTTTGGACTTGAGTGTTTTTTCACTATATCGTTGGTTTGGTCTTTGTTTGCTTTTATTTTCCATTTGGGCCACATTTATATGACTATCCGTGTTTAATTAATGCAAGTTTGTTACTGACCAAAAAAAAGAAAACTAAATTATCGACGTCCCTCTCTTCAGTCTTCACCACCCAACCGAAATTCCATTTATTTTTTTTCTTTTTCTGTCGAAGATAATCAATGAATTGTTAGATCTTTTAAGGCTGACGCCTGACCTCTAAATTGGTATTCTATTATTTTGCTGACGTGGATGCAGCCGGAATTGGCTGAATCAGTCATGTTCTTTCTGGATTAATGAAATCCTCTCTTATACCAACAAAAAAAAAAAAAAAGAAGAAGAAAAAGTCCAACAAGCTATTAGGAATGCTGTTTACTTTGGATAATATCATAATAGCTAGTAGCTTTTTCACTATCACCTACTCATGTCTCTAATGCTAGTGCCATGTATTTCAAGGTCACATATGACCATTTTATGAACAGTTGGTCACTAAGAGGTCAGCGGGGGTTGCAATCTTCACTGATTCCAAAAATAAAGTTATTAAAAATTGGGTTGGAGTTATATCATCTGAAATTATGTAATTTAAAAGTATTCTTTGGCTGAAAATTTTTGCGTATATATGAAGTGTTAAATTATGTATTTTTTAGCTTTCACTGAACAAAAATTTTGAATCATCCCCTAAGTTGGTCCACTTTTAAACCTAAGGAAACATGATATTCTACAACTTTGCCACAAGTGATGTGCATTAATTGGTTAGCTGGAATTTGTGTAATTGGACGCTTTACATTCATAAGTTGATCCACAATTGCATTTTCTTGTTCTTCTTGCAATATGAAACTCTCTTGACCCAAAGTGTGCAGGATTTTATGGATCTCTCTCTTCTATCTCTGTTCATGTGTGTGTTTGCACCTTTATTCTGGGCAATACTTCATTTTAGTCATCTTAGAGGATAAGGCCCAGAATGGAAAGGCTTAGGAAGCCCACGTTTTGATCATACTTACGTGTGATCGGAAAATAAACTAGGAAATATATTCGAAAAACATTTTTTTTTTTTTTTTGGTGGTGGTTTTCTTTAAATTAAATTTCTCCTACAAGACAAATTAATGTCAAAATCAATTTTGGTTACAAAAATAGGAGGGGAAGAAGAGGGGAATATTATAAAGATGTAGTGGCTAAAATTTGGTTTCGATAATACTTTATGTTTTAGATAGTGATTTGAATTTAAATCAATTTGAGTCCGTTTGATAATAAGTTTAACTTGAACTACAAGTTAGAAAATCTCTATAATAGTCTTTCATTACCTTTTTCAAGGAGAACCCTAATCAAGAGACAGACTCTTGCTTAGTCCTCTCTAATCTCTTCAGCTCTACCATCTCTAATCGCCTCTACCAATATTGCCACCATTTTATCTTCCAATCCTCTGACCTCCTAGACTATGACTTTTAATTTTCATTCTATCATTTTATTACTTATTTGAGTGTAAGAGTGTCTCTGGGGCACACCAACCGGGGTCTCAAGGTCTTCTGATTCTTGTTAACTTATAGATTTGCAAGCTGTTAGTATCTCATCTTTAAAAATGAATCATAAAATTTCTGATTGGAGATCCTACTTGTAGACTCGATAGCGTACAAGAAAAAGACTTTCATAAAGAAAAAAGTGGGCTAGTTCAAACGTTATATCATTTTTTCTTCGAGTAAATTTTTTTTAAATCCCTCAAGTTTTGTAAAAGTAATTTTTTAGTCTTTCAATTTTTAAAAAGTGACTATTTGATCTATTTTTGACGAAAAATGTTAATTTTTTTGTGATTTTCTTATTTTACCCTTAGACCTATTTTCTCTCTCCTGCATGACATTAAAGACACATTTGGGATATCACCAAAAATCAGAAAAAATCACCAAAAATAACCAAAAATTTCACAAAATATACATGTCCAAACAAAAAAAAAAAAAAAATACAATTTCTACAAAATGTCTTCAACATCATCATTCACCAAAGTTAAAGAAGAAATAAACGGAATAATTATCAAGTTAAAAAATAGGAGATATTATTGTGGGTTAAAAGCAACTGATCGCATATCTGAATAGGAAATATGAGAGTCCATCGTTAAATCCGTCACTAATTAGTGACGGAATTAGCGAAGGAAATAAGTATTTATCTCAAAAAATAAATGTTATAAATTATAATTTCTTATAAAATGTATTTTACACTCCGTTGATAATATGAACAAGTATTTTTCAACTTAATTTGATGTTCGAGCTATTTTCAGAGTGAAAATCGACAAAATCGGGTTTATTTTATTGCTTATCTTTAAATTTTTTCTAAAATTCTGTCGCTAATTTTGTCTCTATTTAGTGACGGATTTAGTGAGGAAATTACGACATGCCATCACTATTCCGTCATAAATCTATCGGCCATCACTAATCCGTCGTGATGTTGCGAGAGAATAGTGACAAAACTTAGTTATAAATTTTTCCGTTGCAAAGTCGTCGCTAATCCGTTACTTATTAGTGACTGAATGTTTTTCTCGCTAAATCTATTGCCACTTAGTGACTAAAAAAAATTTGTCACTAAAATTCGTCACCCATTTCAATTTTTCTTGTAGTGGACCACTTCATTTTTTTGTTTTGATTTTAAAAGAAAAAAATCAAAATATCTCCTATTTTTAACTTGATAATTATTCCGTTTATTTCTTTTCTAACTGTGGTGGATGATGATATTGAAGTTATTTTGTAAAACTTGTATTTTTTTGTTTTGGTTTAGACATGTATATTTTGTAAATTTTTTGGTAATTTTTGGTGATTTTTTTTCTGATTTTTGGTGATATCTCATGGCTGTCAAAATGATGTATAATGTCATGTATGAGAGAAAAAATGGGTCTAAGGATAAAATAGAAAAATCACAAAAAAAATAACATTTTCCGTCAATTTTTCATAAAAAATGGACTAAATGGTCACTTTTCAAAAATTGAGGGACCAAAATATTACTTTTACAAAACATGAGGGATCTAAAGATTTTTTACTCTTTTTTCTTCTGGTTTCTGAAACTTGCTTTACCTACTATTTTTCTCTCCCCTTCTAATTTCATATTGGAGCTCTCAGTAGAGTAAATTAATAATCGCCAATTTATTTATATAGAGTATCGTATTCCAAATTGGGAGAGAGAGAAATTGAACCCTAAAAAGTATTAAGTCCCTTATTCGGCAATTTTACACTTGAAAGAAACTTCTAACAAAATACTACGCAACACTGATTTTATTTACCATGGAATGGTTTTTGGCCATCTTACTTGGATGAAAAGCTCAATATTTGTTCCCTAGAATATGATCTTTCTTAGCTTAAAGCCTGATTCGAATTAATGAAACGACAATCAATATTTATAGATTAATGAAACTTTATTTATTTCACCCAGCCTTCAATTACGGAGTGAAATAACCCGAGTCACTACCTAGTTTGATGAGGCTTGTAATTACATGTGGTTTTTCATTTTGATTTTAATGTAAAACTATTAATACGAAACTAAAAATTTTCATCCTAAACTCAATTTATGTTAAGTAGAGTAAACTAAGATCTTAATGCTTGATCGGTAGGTTATGAGACTATGTACTTTGCAGTTGTATAAGTAAAACGTTGACAATTTTAACGAGATAAAATTAACTAGATGTTATACTAATGAGATATAATAAAGTAGTCCGGTTAAGTAATTTTCATCCATATGAAACTTGAAACTAATATAATACAGCCAGAAAAGTATAAAAACCATCAGGAGTCAGAAATAAAACTGAGAATTGAAATTAGAACGTATAAGTGAAAATAATAAAACTGAGAATTGAAATTAGTATTTCGCCACCAAAGGAAAAAAAGCTTTATTTACAAATATTCTCTGCAAGATATATTCAAAAAAAATTAACTACATCACCAATCACGCCTTTCTCTAGAAAAAAACCTGGAGGAATCAGCATAACGAACAGAGAAAGATCGAGTGAGGCCATCGGGTTCATCCCATGTTAAACCTTGATCAAAATTTTGAGCATAACTATATTCATCATAAGGTGCCTGTGATGCATGCACTGAAGTGTTGAACATTTTCTTCTTCCCTTTCATGAATTTCTTCCACATGGTCTTCCATGTCTGCTTGCTTGGTTCGGTCTTTGCTCGCAACCTCACCAGCTCAGGATCATTAGAGCGATGCCCCAATTGGACGGTTTTTGAGCGCACCTTGGACCAGGATGTAATGTCCATGGCTTTGCAAGATATCAAATTAGCTTGTGCTTAGTAGCTAGCTTTTAATACTAAAGAAATGATAACTTCGCATGACAAATTTGTTTATACTACTATATTTTGTATATTTTATAAATTGCCACTAGAGTTTTGATCTAGTTGTAAGGTTATTCATTATATATGAGAGGTTGCGAGTTCGAATTTTGTTGGTTGCTTTAGTCCTCTCTAAATGAAAAACCAAAAGGGATAAATTAGGTGGCTTTGGACTTTAATGTTTTATGCTAATATAAGAGAAAATCTCACATTTAGTTTCTATTGTTTACAAAAAATTTCAGTTTAATCCCTATTATTTAAAATATCTCAATTTAGTCCCTATTGTTTCTCTAAAAGTTTTAATTTCGTCTCTATTGTTTAAAGTTTCTCAATTTCGTCCTTATTGTTTTTTAAAAAATTTGATTTCGTCCTTATTATTTTCAAAAAATTTCAAATTCGTCCATATTGTTTCTTAAAAAAATTTGATTTAGTCATTAAATAATAGAGACGAATTTAAAACTTTAAAAAAATAATAGAGACGAAATTGAAACTTTTTAAAAATAATAGGGACGAAATTGAAACTTCTTGGGAAACAATATGGATTAAATTGAAATATTTTAAATAATAAGGACGAAATTAAAACTTTTGATGAAATAATAAAGACTAAATTAAAATATTTTAAATAATAAAAATTAAATTAAAATATTTTATAAATAATAAAGACTAAATGTAAAATTTTCCCCCAATATAATATAATTCAAACTTCTACGGGTAAGTAAAGGATTGAATAATTGGCCTTTTGAAGTCCAATAAGGCTAGCGTAAACAAAGCAGGAAAAGTATATTGCTTAGCTTTTACTTTTATTTATTTATTTGGCTGATTTGACCCGCTTCACAATATTAGAGACTTTTCACAGGAGGATGCCAAAATTTCTATATAGATTAGCCACATCAAAAGCTTCACTAAGTTACGTACTTATCCGGTTTATATAGTTTTTTTTTTTTTTTTTTTTCTGATCCATTTTCTACCAGAGAATGTGAAGCACGTGATTGAGAATGTGATGCGTGGGATCATTCTGAAACTAAATCAAAAGTCACACGCCTTTGACTTGAACAACGATGATCAAATAATGAAATAAATGTAAGCAAAAATTCTGCTGTAATATAGCTATATATGGCAAAACGTGCTTAAACGCATATTAAGAATAAAAATGGATTTGGTGAGTCTTTGTAATGCCTGGTATTTTTTTTTAGGGTAAATAGTTCTAGATCCTTTTATGGTAGGTCGTAAGTACATAAGACTTTTAGTAGTTACAAAATTCCCTCTAGATCTCCTTTTGGTCTATGTCATATTGCACACGACCTTATTCCATCAAATATTTCGTCACTTTTGACAAGATGTGTAATATACACATAAAGTACAATTTTTATTGATTTTTAAAGTATTTAACAATAAAATAATAGTCGTAATTGAAAAAAATTAATAAAAAAATAGAAACAATCATCGTCCCGACCATGAGTCAAATCGGAAACAGTCATCGTCCCAGCATGTGAAGAGATTTCCGACGTCATTTCCTCAGTCAGCAACAAACCTCAGATCAACGGTTCGCTTATTTTCTTTACAAAAATTATCTTTATGTATACATATACTCATACATATACATATATCTACACAGATCTATGCAAAAACATACATATAATCTAGCGATGATTGGTATTCGAATCATTGGTATATGAATTCATTGGTGATGTGGATGGAGCTGTGATAGGGATGAAGAAATCTGAAGGTTGTTATGGTGTGGGGAAAGAATCGTGGGTGGAGTAGAGGGTGGTGATGGGGATGGAGCTGTGGTGGAGATTTGTGGCGATAAGCTTTTTATATATATATATATATATTAACCAATTAATCAATTATGGCTTGTTCGATCAAAGCTTAGTTATTCACTTGCATTTTTTTTTTATGATGACCACTGGTGTCGAAGCGAAGATTGCATTTTGGGGGGCTAACGGGGTGGGGTTTCGGGGGTTTGAAGGAGATGTTGGGGAAGATAACACTATTTTATTTTATTTTTGTTGTGAAAAGGGTATTTTGATCAATTAAGACATTTATTTTATTTTTAAAATGGTTGAAAAGTAATCCAAGTTGCACTTATTGTGCGTGTACTACACATTTTGTCAAAAGTGACGGAATATTTGATGGAGAGGGTCGTGTGCAATGCGGCATAGACCACAGGAGAGTTTGGAGGGGGTTTTGTGATCACAGGGGGGTCATATGCACTTACAACCTACCATAGGGGAGTCTGGAGCTATTTATTGCTCTTTTTTTTATAATAAGAAAAAAAAAAAAAAAACAAAGAAGAGCTAAGAAATGTTATAACTGAAATTATTGGCTTTAATTGGAGGTAATGTCCTATATCAAGATAGATTCCAAACAAAGTTACTGGCTACTCATCTTTTATCAACTATCTAGAAAGAAGAGGAAGCTTTGGTGGAGAGACAAAATACATGTTCTAAGGGTTAGATAAATATTCTTGTGGTTGTATAACGTAACCATTCGTATAGTTTTATACCTAAATAATATGTGTCGATGTTGGAAATCTCACAGTTGAAGTTGGGAGCTACTTGCGCCGAGCTGGACTTTTCAGGTTGGCCTCCGAGCTGTATTTTCCTGGTCGGCTATCAGGCCTACACAAGGAAAAGAAGGAAAAGGCGGGGTGACAACCCGGATTTTCCTCTTGAGCGTGCGAATGATTAGTATATCCGAGCTGACAAGGTAGCTGAGAACATTTTAATAACGAGTCACTTCCTTAAATGAAGAGGATGTAGCTCTATTTATACTAAGTTCTGGTCTGACAGCATTTAATGCAGCGCAGCCTTATGTCCCATCAGTACTTTATGTCACATCAGAACAGCTGGAACTGAGGTCGGGGTTTTCAGGGTCGGGCCAGCCAAACTGGTTGGACATTCAGTTGAACGCACTGGCCTTGGCGCTGATTAGCCCGCTTCGGCTCGGGACGGATTCGCACCTCAGCTCGGTAACCCCTCGTCAATTCCCCCCCAAGTCGAGATCGAGAGGGTGAGATCTAGAATTGGCAGTTCTTCCCGAGTTGTAGGTGTCCGACCCCGAGAGAGCAGGGATGGCCATGTCAGCGGTGCATGCCCAACGGATGGCTGACACGACACCTGGCGGTTCTGATGAGACGCGACGTTTGGGCTTCCCGAGGCGACTTTCAGGGGCGCCTATAAATAGGGCTTTAGCATTTGAGATTCATTTCACACTTCGCTTTCAATTTCTCAAGAAATTTAGGTCGGACACCAGAGTGGTCGGACGCAATTAGCTCGGAAAGAATCTTCTCGGGATTTGTCAGCTCGGAGACAACTTAATCGGTTGCACTCCGCAGTCAAGAGCAGTAGGTAAGTCCCGACTCCCTTTAGTCATTTCTGTACATTTATATTTAGTTTGTAGACAGGATGGGGAGGTCGGAGTCGGAAAATTCCCAGGCGATGGAGGTAAGGTCCTATGGTGGAGATGAGAGTTCGCCGAGCTCGGCATCTACCTCAAAGAGGGTCCGTGGTGGAGAGAGCACCAGTTCGTCTTCAGGGCCGGCTCGGAAATCTGGTCCCGAGGAGAGCGATGATGACTGCCAAGTTATTGGGGTCAAATTGGTGCAAGAGGAAGCGGAGGCGAATCCTTTGGCCGACTTGGGAGACTTGGAAGACAGGGATGATGAGGAGCCTCTAAATCAACTGGAGGGCATCGAGATACCTCAAGAGTTCTTAGCCGGGGTCTCTGCCACCGAGCCGATCGAAGCTGTACCAGTCAGTGCTGTTCGACCTCGGAGCTCGGCTTCAGCCAGTGCTTCTTCAATTCGAGGGAAGAGGATCGAGCAGCTGTTCACCTATTGCAAGCGCAAGTGCCATTCCACAGTGCAGATGGCTAACGCAAGGCTGAGGAACTGGTCGGTTGATCAACATCATAAGCTGAAGGTTCCAGGTCGGCAGGAATCGGCGTGCTATCCTCCGGCCGACCACTTCACTATATATGATCTAGCGTTCGACGTCATCCAGCTCCCTCTCCCTGGCTTCATTGTCGGAATCCTGAACTATTACGAGCTCAGCCCGGGTCAGATGTCGCCGAATGGTTGGGCCGTGATGGTGGCCTTCTACGTGTTCTACCTGGAGAAGAATGTGGAGCCGACCTTGCGCAGGTTCAGGCATTTCTTCGTGTGTAAACCCAACCCGAAGCAGCCTGGGTGGTTCCACTTCGTAGCTCGGGTCGGCAACTCCATTTTCACCAAGTGGCATTCCTCTAACAAGGGCTAGCATAATGATTATTATTGGGTGGAGTCGACCGTGAACTCTGGGTGCAGGCAGGAATGGATCCCAAGTTTGAGGAAGACCGCCAACGACGACCCCAAGCTCTCGATGGAGGAACTCGGGGAAGTCGCGGTGCTCAAGCCCGCGCCCAGGACACTGATAGACATCGACAGTGTGCTCAAATAGGAGCGAATCTGGGACTCTAAGTTGTTTGGTAGGGAGCCCGACCTCTCGAGGGATCATCCCAACCTGTTTCCTGAGTCTGAAGAGGACGCGGGGTCTATCTTAGAAGAGGGTTAGTTTGTAGGATCGGAGCCCGACCTCCCCATCGTTCTATTTGCTAGTCTCTTTTAGGTCAGCCTTCGGCTCGTTTTCACTTCTTTCCTCTACCTTTTGCAGATATGGCGGACATGAGGAAGCTCACATATGCCCAGGTGAAGAGGAAGAGCGAGGCCAATGGCGACGCATCGGCTCTGTCAGGATTGGGAGGTGCCGCTCAAGGACAGAGGTAGCGGCCCATCGGCAATGTGCGAGAGGTCGGTTCCGAAGTCTCTTCTAAAGGGGCTTCGGGGTCTCCTTTGCCCAAGAAATCGGGCTTGGGTGTGGTGATCCCGGAGCGTTCTTCCTCCCGACCCGAGAGCAGAAAGCGGCCTCGGACCGAACACTCTGGGAAGGGTAAGGCTACGGAGGTAAGCCCTCCTGACAAAAAATTCATGGAGGCATCCAAGGTAGATCGCGACCCCAAGCTGGCGACGGTCCCGGCGGAGCAGCTCTCGCTCGATTTGAGGACGGCCATAGTCACGATGAATCTTTAACCATCTTCTGGTGAGGTTGTCTTTTTAGCTTGGCTGACTGCTTTGTTTTCTGCTAAACAGGCCGAGTCCCATATCATCTCGGTTCCCAGCTTCCTGATCAAGGCCCAGACTCACTGCGTTAAGCTCGAGCAACGATACACGGATGCCCGAGCCAAGCTTGAGATTGTGAGGGAAGAGGCCGCTCAGAGGCAAAAGGCGGACACGACGGAGATTGACCGCCTGAAGAAGGAGCTGGACATAGAAAAGGCCCGACGCGAAGCCGCGGCCAAGGACGTCGAGCGCTATAAGCGAGAAAAGCGTGAGGCAGAGGCAAAGTTCCAGGACCTGGTGGACTGGGTCGGCGTCAAGGGAGAAAAGGCAGTGGAGGCCTTCAAGTCCAGCGACGCGGCGGTGGATTGGTTGGCCACTGAAGGCGGGGCCATGGCGAAGTACGCGGAAATGGAATTCTATTTCCGTGGTCAAGTCGCAGCTCGGGAGAGAGCGAAGACCTTCTTCCCAACCACCAAGAACGACTATATCGAGATCTTGGAGGTTCCGCCGCCGGAGTTCTGGGAGATTCCTGAGCTTCCATCTGACCTGACGTCCCAGGCCAAGGAGGTGACTAAGTTTGTCCAGAAGGGCCTGGACCAGGTTGGGGATGAAGCCGAGGCCACCACCTCTGCCGCTACGCCAAAGTAGGTTTTGTAATTTTGCCCGGGTCGGGTTCTTGTAATCTCGCCCAAGTTGGGCTTTGTAATCATTTTCCAATTTTAATGAAATGTCTATTTTATTTTTATTTACGTTTTGGCTGAGTTTGTATATGTGTACTTTCCTCTTCGCAAATTTTTCTCAAGTTAGTGGGGTCGGACCAATTTAATGGACCATTCAAACTTAAGCGTAATGAACCGAGCTGGACGCGATTAATGTTTTATCATCCTAATCCAAGCTGGTATAATCAGGGCAACTTTATAATTGTTACCAACTCGAACTCGTCAGTACGTTATAAAATTGGTCAAACTAATATTGACAAATATTGAGTTCGAGTTTAGACCCAAACTAATATACCGACCTGAAGCCGGAATGCACCGAGTTGGATCTTAATCCTAACTGGCAAAACTAATCAAATTGTTATTGATTATACCCGAGCTGAAACTTAGTCTGAGCTGATTTACTTTATCATTCGCTCGTGATTAAGCGTGGCCACTGCGTTAATCCGAGTTGGAGTAATTTTATAGTTGTAGCACTTGGGCCTAGGTCGGGCATTAGGCTGGTTTCAGTGCTTATTCCCAGGTCGGGCATTGCACTCTGTTTACAAAATTGCATTGTATTGAATTTGTACAAGCAATGTATTGGCCCGGGGCCTTTATAAGATATTTCAGCTCGGGGCCGTTACAAAATACTTCGGCTCGAGGCCATTACAATATGTTTCGGCTCGGGGCCGCTTTAGACAAAATAACGCTTCAGGTGTTCTGAGTGCCATGCATTTTTCAGTAGTTTTTCGTTCTTATCGCGGAGGTAGAAGGTCCCGGGTCGGACTTCTTTCATGACTTCGTAGGGTCCCTCCTAGGTCGGGGAGAGCTTGTTACCGGAGCGCGGCAAAAAGATGGCCTTTCTGAGTACAAGGTCGCCAACCTTAATAGGCTTATACTTGACCTGTTTGGCAAAGGCTCTTTGCATGGCAGCTTTGCTGGCCAGCATTCTGATTTGAGCTTTAGCTCGAAGCTCTTCAACGAGATCGAGCTCTTCACGGATCCGTGCTCCGTTTGTTTCTGGATCATGGTGGAGGGTTCTACTGGTCGGAAACCCGATCTCCACTGGCAGTACTGCTTGAGTGCCGAAGGTCAGTTCGAAGGGCGATTCTCTCGTTGCCGAGCTGGTGTTGGTCCGCTGAGCCCACAACACCTCGAGAAGAATTGTTTCCCATTAGCCCTCCACTTCCTCCAGCTTGGTTTTCAGGCCCTGCAAAATGATTTGGTTAGTCATTTCAACTTGGCCATTACTTTGAGGGTGAGCAATATATGAGAATCTGAGGTCGATCCCAATCTCAGCACATTTGCCTCGAAAGTATCCACTGTCGAATTGTTTACCGTGGTCAGTGACGATGACCTTTGGCACCCCAAATCGACAAATGATGTTTTTCCATACGAAATCCCAAGCTGCCTTTTCTGTTATTCGAGCAACACCTTCAGCCTTGGGCCATTTAGTGAAGTAGTCTACAACTACGAAGGCGTGCTTCTTTTGGCCGACACCGGTCGGTATTGGGCCGATTATGCCTAGACCCCACTGATAAAATGGCCACGGGCTTACCATCACTGTAAGGTCCACAGTAGGCTTCCTCTGTACATTGGCGAACCTCTGGCAGATGTCGCATTTTTTTACATACTCTTTGGCATCTTGCTCTAAGGTTGGCCAGAAATAGCCTTGTCTCAATGCCTTCCGAGCCAGAGTTTTGCCTCCCAAGTGGTTTCCATATACCTCTTCATGAATCTCCCGGAGTACATAGTTTCCTTCTTCGGGTCCAACACATTTCAAGAGAGGCTAGGTGTAGGCTCTCTTATAGAGTTACCCGGCGATTATAACAAACCTTGAGGCTTGTTTCATGAGTTTCCGAGCTGCTTTTTCATCTTCTGGGGTCATACCCCCTCCAAGTAGTCCATGATTGGTTTGGTCCAATCCGGACTTAGATTAAGCTCGGGTACTGCTTGCACCCCCAACTGAATACTAGGTTCGGATACTTCCTCTATATGGACCAGGGCAGGTCGGCTCTCGCCCAAGGCCAACCTGGACAAGGCATCAGCCTTCATATTCTCTTCCCTAAGAATCTGCTGTATCGTGAACCTTCTGAGCATTGAGGTCAAATCATTGACTCTGTTGAGGTAGGCTAGCATAGCACTGTCCTTGGCTTCGAACTCTCCTGATATCTGACTAGAAACCAATCGAGAGTCGGTGCTCAGGTCAACTGTCTGTGCCCCGAGCTGAGCTGCAATTTTCAGCCCTGCAATCACCGCTTCATATTCTGCTTCATTGTTGGACGCCGGGAAGGTGAACTTGAGGGAGTATTGGTGCTCATGTTGGTTTGGGTTGAGGATGACTACCCCAGCTCCGCTTCCGGACTTCCCTGAGGCCCCATTCACATGGACCTTCTACACGTCCTCCGGGTCATGCTCTGCTCGGCCAGTGCATTCTACCACAAAGTCCGCGATGGCTTGGGCTTTGATGGCTGTCCTGGGCTGGTAGGTGATGTCAAATTGACTCAGCTCAATTGCCCATTTCAGTAGCCTGCCCGACGCCTCTGGCTTGTGCATGATGGACTTGAGCGGGGCATCAATCATGACCTTAACTGGATAAGCATCAAAGTATGGCTTCAACTTTCTTGTTGCTGTGATGAGCGCGAGGGCAAGTTTTTCCAATGAGGAGTATCTCGCCTCAGCCCCTTGTAAGGTTTTGCTAACATAATAGACCGGCTTCTGTTCCTTTCCTTCTTCTTGGACTAGTGCCGCCGCCATTGCTGTCCCCGAGCATGCTAAGTATAGTACCGACTCATCCCCCACCTCAGGTCAGGATAACAGGGGTGGTGAAGCTAGGTACCTTTTCAGCTCTTGAAAGGCATTCTGGCATTCCTCAGTCCATTCAAAGTTCTTAGGATTCCTCAATATCTTGAACAAAGGAGCACACTTGTCAGCCGACCTGGACATGAATCTGCTCAGCGCTGCGACCTTACCTGCTAACACCTAGACGTCCTTCACGCAGGTCGGCGAAGCCAAGTCGAGTATCGTCTGGACCTTCTCCGGGTTGGCTTCTATTCTGCGGGCTGTGACCATGAAGCCCAGGAATTTGCCTGCCTTGATGCCGAATGCGCACTTTTTCGGGTTCAGATTTATCCCAAAGTGCTCCATTACGGCGAAGGCTTCAGCTAGGTCGTCTTCATGGTCTTCCGCCCTTCTGCTCTTGACCAACATCTCATCTACATAGATTTTCATATTCCGGCCAATCTGATTTTTGAAGACCTTGTTCACCATCCGAGTGTAGGTAGCTCTAGCATTCTTGAGGCCAAAAGGCATGACCTCATAGTAGTACAGCCCTTTATCGGTAGTGAAGGCGATTTTCTCTTTGTCGCCGAGAGCCATCTTGATTTGATTATAGCCTTTGAAGGCATCCATGAAAGAGAGTAGCTCAAATTCGGAGGTGGCGTCCACCATCTGATCGATCCGCGATAGGGGAAAGCAGTCCTTAGGGCAGGCTTTGTTGAGGTCGGTGAAGTCAATACACAGTCTCCATCCTCCCGAGGACTTAGTCACCAGTACCACATTGGATAACCAGGTTGGGTACTGTATTTCCTTTATGTGGCCGGCGTCCGCTAACTTGTCTACCTCTTTTGCTATGATTTGTTGCTTATCATAATGGAAGTGCCGGCGCTTTTGCTTTACTGGATAGTGATTTGGGTCGGCATTCAAGTGATGCTCAATCACTCCCGGGTCAATACCTGTCATGTCAGAGGCAGACCAGGCAAATACATACATTTTTTAAAAGAAATTGGCTTATACCTTTCTTGAGGTTGGCAGAGAGTTCACTCCCGATCTTTGCTCTCTTGGTTTCATCAGAGAGCTCCACCTCCTGAAGGTCTTCAGCCGGGCTTCTTCTCTTAGCATCTCTCTTTTCTTCAGGCAGATCTGGTCCCCAGCCGATTTGATACTTGGGCCGGAGTAAGTTTTCATAGCATTTCCGAGCTGAGAGCTGGGCTCCTCGAATGGTGGCCACGCCGGCCGGGGTCGGGAATTTCAGGGCCTGGTGGTAAGTTGAGGGGACGGCCCTGAAGTGATTGAGTGCCACCCGACCTAAAATCCCATTGTAAGTGGAGTTACAATCTATCACAATGAAGTTGGCTTGCATCGACACCCACTTATCTCCATCTTCCAGTTTCAGCGGGAGGTTGATGACCCCTTCAGCTCAGTGGGACTGCCCGGTGAAACCAGCTAAAGTACCCCTCAATGGCCTGAGTCAGCTCTTGTCCAACCCCATTTGCTCAAAAGCGCTGAGGAATAAGACTTCTGCCGAGCTCCCGGTGTCCACCATCAACCTCTTGACGGTGAAGTTGGCTATTTTAGCGCTGATCACCAGTGGGTCGTCATGAGGCAATATCACACCCTCCAGGTCTTCTGAAGAGAGGGTGAGCTCCTGCATCCCCGGGGCTGGTCCCCGCATTGGTCCATACTCCCTCCCAGCACGAACATAACCCTTCCTACCTACTGAGGTCTCTCCTCCTGATGCCAATCCTTTTGCAATGGTTTCAATCACGGCCAGGCGTCCGCCCCCAGACTGGCGCTTGGGCGGACTCCTCTTCCTATCCCTTTGGTCGGGATTCCGGGTCGGCTGCGGATTTACATATCTCCGGAGGTGGCTTCGGGCTATAAGTGCCTCAATCTCCTGTTTCAAGTTTTTACACTCTTCGGTGGTATGGCTGTAGTCCATATGGTAGCGGCAATACTTGGTTCTATTGCGCTTCTCGGGTCGGCCTTTCATCCTCGGAGCTGGAGGCAGGTGGTTCTGGTGTTGGATCTCCATCAGGATCTGCTCCCTCGAGGTGTTAAGGGGAGTAAACATAGTGAACCGGGGGTTCTGCTTTGGCTGTTGAGGCTGCTTGCCTCGGTCATTCTGGACTTTACCCCCAGGTTGGGCTCGGGAGGTCTCTCCCTTCTTGCTGGCTTCCTTCTCCTTGTCATCATCCCTCTTCACCTAGTGTATTTCTTCCGAGTGTATGTACCATTCTTCTCGTACCATCAGCTCGGATACAATATCCACGGGGTCGATTGCCAAGGAGGATGTGGAGGGGCCCGATCTGAGCCCGCTCTGGTAAGCCATCAATGCCATGGAGTCCTCCAGGTTGGGAATTCGGAAGGAATCTTCATTGAATCTGGCCGTGTAAGCCCTCAAACTCTCCCCTCTATGTTGCTTCACCAGCAGCAATGTAGAAGTATAGCGGGTGGCACGCCGGCTTCCAGCGAAGTGGCCTCAGCCAGCTGGTGAAAACTTGTAATTGAACCAGGACGAAGTTTTTGGAACCAATCCAAGGCATTGCCAACCAGGGTGGTCGGGAATGTCTTCGCCTTCATAAGATCCGGCATGTCATGCAGGGTCATGTGGTGATCAAAATTGAGCAGGTGGCTGGCTGGCTGGGTCTACATCTCCGTTGTAGACGGCCAGGTTAGGCATACGGTTGCCGGTGGGCAGTGGCGTGGCCAGTACCTCGGGGGAGAGTGGGCTTACGCCAAGCTGGTTGATGACCTTTGCTATGGCAGCTGCGGTCTTGGCCTGCTCGGGGTCGGCTTGAGCCACCCTTTTACCTCTCGCCGCATCGGATCTCGCCGTCGGCTCTAGGAAACCCTCCTCGTCCTGTGCCCGTTTTCGCCTTGACTCTGGGATGTAGAATTGCGGATGCGATGGCCGCGGCATAGCCTCTTGTAGAGCCAAGGGGCCCTCAGCTAGCCGGGCTACCTGCTCCTTAAGTTCTTCGAACATCCTCAGCATCATCCTTATCTCCGGTGATAGGCTGGAGTTGGGGTCTCCTTCTGCTGTGGGGTTGGTTTGAGTGGCTAAGTGTATACGTTGGCTCGTTCCAACGTCGGCTTGGGTTAGGTTTTGGCTAGGCACTTGCGTGGTTTCAAGGTCCCCTTCCGGGTTGGGCGAATCCTCTACCGATATGTTGTGGCTTCTAGTTTGCACCATAATGGTTTCTCAATGAGTGGTGAAGAGAGTTATAAAAGAACTCGTCGTTCCCCACAGACGGCGCCAAACTGTCGAGGTTGAAAATCTCACAGTTGAAGTTGGGAGCTACTTGCGCCGAGCTGGACTTTTCAGGTTGGCCTCCGAGCTGTATTTTCTTGGTCGGCTATCAGACCTGCACAAGGAAAAGAAGGAAAAGGCAGGGTGACGACCCGGATTTTCTCCTCGAGCGTGCGAATGATTAGTATATCCGAGCTGACAAGGTAGCTGAGAACATTTTAAGAACGAGTCACCTCCTTAAATGGAGAGGGTGGAGCTCTATTTATACTAAGTTCTAGTCTGACAGCATTTAATGCAGCGCAACCTTATGTCCCATCAGTGCTTTATATCCCATCGGAACAGTTGGAACTGAGGTCGGGGTTTCCGGGGTCGGGCCAGCCAAACTAGTTGGACATTCAGTTGAACGCGCTGGCCTTGGCGCTGATTAACCCGCTTCGGCTCGGGACGGATTCGCACCTCAGCTCGGTAACCTTCGTCAATATGTAATCTGAGTTTCAAGAGACCGATTTGTGTATATAAGTATATTTGTTTTGGATAATTCATTGAGGTTCAAGACTGCTTCAAATAGAGTCATTCTATGTAAGTTTAATGATGAATGTTAAAAATAGTTTTATTGGATATCATTGTGAAGCAGCCATTAGTAAATTGATTCAAATTAATTTTTGGCGCACTTAAGTAGAGCTGATTATGCTAAGTGTTAGTTGAATAGACTTAAGATATGCATTGTTATACTTTTGAATTAATAGAGTTGAATATAGGGTACTGAATGATAGAGAACCTTAGGCTTCTGTTTTAACTTAGTTATTGGTTAAGTGTGTTATTATGTTGCCAATTTATATTTGGGTGTATCACATAGGACCTCATGTGCTTTCTCAAAATTGCATAAGAATCTCGTGTGGTCCAAAAATTACTAAACATATTCTTTATAGTTTTAAAATGCATTACACTTTCCTTTCCGTCAACAAAACCGTCACTTGTAACAAAGGGTGCATTACACGCGCGTTGTCTGGCAAATTTGATTGTTTTTAAATAGTTTTAGCAATAAAATAAGTGTGTTGATTTACCAAAATACCATTTTCACTAAAAAGAATAATAAAAAA
This sequence comes from Ehretia macrophylla, assembly GCA_037974665.1. Lineage (NCBI taxonomy): Eukaryota > Viridiplantae > Streptophyta > Magnoliopsida > Boraginales > Ehretiaceae > Ehretia > Ehretia macrophylla. The sequence continues at coordinate 50,957,592 of CM075771.1, read as the reverse complement.
AGTAAAACAATGTCATCTTCAACAACCCCCTACCCCGTCCCCCTAATCAACCCCCCACCCCATCCTCCACGGCATTAGCCACCCACCTTCCTAACCCGTCAGCCAGTACCCCTGCCCCGCCCCGCCCTGCCCCACCCCTCACCCTCACAGACCCTCCACCCCACCCTACCCTTCCCACCCCCGTCAACCACTCAATGCCCCAACCATGTCAACCCTACACCACCCCAACCCCATCAGCCCCCCACCCCTTCCTATATATATTTTCTTTCTTTTTTTTACATACATACACACACACACATATATATAGTTATATTTTTTTTTGTGTGGTATGTGTGTGGGTGTGTTTATATATATATAGATAAGTAAATAAAGGAAAAAAAAAGAGAAAAGAAAAAAGAATTGAGAACATTTACCTCTTTTTATAAATTTCGTTAACTATGTTGACATAAAAGTGGAGAGGTGACACATGTGATGTGTTTTAAAATTCACAAGGGAGGTGTTTAGTAATTTTTAGACTACTAGAAAGTTGTGTGTTGAACACTAAAACAATATAATAAAATACTTAAACAAAATAACAATACACACTTTATGCAAAACAAAACTCTCACGGACTCTTTTATAATAAAATTACTACAGCACACTATAATACAAAGACTTGGACACCTATGCTAACACACACGGCAAACTTATGACACTCAATGACTCATTTTGCTTCTCACTTGCAACTATCACCTAGCTATGACTCTCAACTCCACTCTTGCTTACAATTACATTATGCCTATATTTATAGATTTTTTTTTTTGCTATTTAAGCAAAGCCTATATTTATAGATGATCCTAGGTCGGTGGTGAAAATTATCAAGGCACCACCGACTTCATATGTAAGCAGCTCCTTCACATTACGCACTTCAATTAAAGATGCGGCAATATACCTGGGATTTGATTTTCAATTGTAGTTCTGGTGTCGCTTCGTTGTCAGTATCTCTACGGTCCTTTAACCTGTAACAGTCTGCCTCATATTCTGTTTTGGATTCTGAATCACACTTTTGATAATGATAGGTCACTACTTGACAATTTTATCTAACTATTGGATCATAGTTATTTTTTTTTTCCCCTCATTTTACAGAATTATTTTCTGGCGTACCCCAAAAGAGAATGCCTTATGTACAAAGAATTATGTAGAACTCGATGGCGAGAATCTTCCCGAGAATAAGAATACAAGATCATGAAACGAAAGTTGCAGCGAACTGGCAATCTTTTTATTTTTTATTTTTTTATTCAGAGAGGTTTAAGGCCATATAATTTAATCGGCAAGATTCGAATTTATAACCTCTTGCGTAAAGAGCAAGTTACATACCATTGGATCAAAGCCCTAGTCGCCAGCTAACAATCCTCAAATGCTAAAGTTAGTGGAAGGTGCAAATGAAGTCGAACACAGCTGTATTGGTGCTTGACTTGCTTGGTCAACAAGTGTATTCGCACTCGGCTAATATCCATGACAAGTTTAAGTTATGACCATGATAGAATATATTAGTCTTGAGCTGTGTAATTTTAAGCAATGTGTCATTTATAACTTGTTGAAATTTTCTTCATAGATTTGATAGGATCAACCAACATAAATTGTTTACTAGTTAAATCTTCTTCTATTTAAATTGTATGTCGTAACATCATTTCATAACAAGAAATCAATAGAAAATATTCAATGAAATACAACATTACAATTCTATCGGACTATGCTAGGCTCGCCATAAATACGAACATGTCATGAACTTTCATGAATAACAAGAGTGAAAAGTTAAAATAATATAAATAAGAAATCAAGATATTTATGGATAAGAAGGCAAAATTTGTAATTGTAGCTAGGTCATATTCCAATTCTAAGAGTTCGGATCTAGAGTGTTAATGTAAATCGAGCCCTGTAAGCATTGATGCACAAAAGTTTATGTGATAGAAAGTAGTGGCATTAATGTATAAATATTTTAACTCTTTCTTATTAATTATCTTTTTCTTAAAACTTTTTATTTCTCATTGCATCGAGACAATTTCCCTTTAGAGTTAATTAAGTCACATGCAAGATCGATATAAAATTAGTAATAAGTAACCAATGATTTATATCTAAAATAGCATTAATTATCCTAATAAATTCAAGTGATAGTGAGATATACTATATATGTAGTTGATGATGTTCAAGAAAATGAACCCACTTTTGTTTTTGTGCTCGTCTTACCAAAAAATACACTATTGTTCTAGCTCTTGATGGATGATAAGGCAAAATCTATTACTTGACTGTAAATGAAAATTGACCCTCTTTAGAAGCTAATTTTGAAAATTAAATTAATAAAAAGTAGTGGCATTAGTGTACTCATTAGAACTCCTGATTTTTCAAAACAGATAACTCAAGTTATATTTAATAGTCATAATAATTTTCAAGTAAAATAAAAAGGTAATGCTAGATGTTATCTTATTTTTATCATCAAATTATTACCTCCTAATTGACATGTCTAGTTGTCATGCCAACTAGATAAACTTATTTTATTTCTCTCCCTTCATTTATTAATTTTATATTATTTATCTCTCTTTTTTATCTTTTTTTCTCTCTCCTCTGCTTTCCTTTTTTCTCTCCCTTAGTTAATATTTCGAATCTTATCGCCTTTTTTTGTCTCCCTTAATTAATATTTCTAATCTTATCTCTCTTTCTCTTTTGTTTAATTCTACTATATACTTTTTTCTTTCAACCGTTCACTGCATATCTTTTAGAATTTTTTTCTTCTTTTTGACAAATTCATAGTTGGGAGATCCTCTTTTTTTTTTTTTTCTTTCTTTCTTTCTTTTCTACAATAAAAATATACTATAACACAATTATAACTTTATAATACGCATGAAATGCATTTGATTACTTGTGGTGGATTCAATCCTCATCGTAAAAAGAAAAAAAAAAGATAGTAAACCTTCATAACGCACATATGAAGTTATTGAATGGAGTATAATTTCTATTCTCTTTTATTTTCTGATCTAAAATGTTAAGCTGTTGGCAAAGCAATATTCTTTGATCGTCAGTATGTTGTTGCCTTGAAGAACTCATATGATATAGCTATCTTCCTTACATGAAATATCATATATGCTTCTTTAGATAATTGATAGTTATTCTTATTGTCGCTCTCGTATCAACTTTCTAATAACGTTAATATTGCCCTCTAATCTTTTGACCATCAATGAATACTTTTATGTAATGTGTATGCGCTATGCATAATCCTTCTCATTGCTTTTGTCAAAGCCCCTGTGCTTATATGATAACAAATAGTTCAAAATATGTATTGTAAAATATTTCATAACATTCAAGTGCAAAATTGAGCAGTTTAAATTATTTTGCCAAGACATAAGCATGTTGCATTCCTTTTTCATTCTTCTCACTTGCCTTGGTGCCCATTTCCGATCTTCAATTTTATTTCATTTTCTGAACAATTTCTTCCATTTTTTACAATTATGAGTTCATCAAGAAGAAACAGAAAAATCTAAAAAAATATGGAATAAAAAATGATAGAAAGAGAAAAGTAAACGTCTAGTAGGGTTAAACAAAAGAGAAAGAAAGAGAAGATAAGAAACTTTAATTAAGAAGACAAAAAAGACAAAATAAAGAGAGAAAAATCAATAAAAGAAGAGAGAGAACTAATATAACATTAATTGAGAAATATATAAATAATTTTATCTAGTTGACATACTAACTAAACATACCAACAAAGAAGTGATAATAAAGTGATGAAAAAAGAGTGACGTATAACATTACTTATATAGAAAATATATTTATGTTTGTTGAACGATGGTGATATTCGTAAACGTATTCAAGCCGAACATTGACGTATAATGCTCTGATCATTATTGACACAAAAAAAAAAATGCTCTAACTATTTTACTAAATGATCCCTACTTTTGTGGTGATGTGAACTCATTTCTTATAATAAACGAGCTTTAGCGAAGGAAACATGAAGTTGTCCATGAACTTACTCTCTTTTTCTTTTTTTTTTCTTTTTTTATCGAAAAGATAATATATTCGGTTGGAGAAATAGTTGTGTATGTATATAATTTTCTTATTAAATGATTAGAATTATAATATTATCACAAATCAGAATTTAAAATTCTATAATAAAAATAAAAATACTATGTAATTACTGTTAAAATTGGTCAGTGGAGAAAAATTGTGAATTTTGCATTGATGAGAAAGTGAAGTACATTTTTATTTTTTGATGATGTGATTTTGGTTAGAGTATATTTTTATGTTGTGGGAGGATATCTTTACCTATTTTGTAAATATCATGGTTCTCTATGGATACATCATGATTCCTGTTTTGAAACTCTTTGGCTCTCTTGTGATGTAGAGCACTGGGGCTCTCTTTTGTTTTGGAGCTTTTGCTCAGGTTACAATGATAACAAATATCTCATATTTATAATAAAATTTGCCGTCTCTACAATTTCTAATTTCATAATCTGAACTCAAGTTGGCTTGAGTTGTTTGATTCAACCTTTGCTAGTTGACTTTGATTTTCTTAGATCTTTCAGTTGTGCAATCTAGACTTTTCAGTCATCTTTGAATTTTCTTCAAATCTAAAATTTTTGAAGTTTTCAGCTCCAACATTTTATTTGATTTTTTAGCTTGATTTCCAACAATTACATGTGGTGTTTCATATATACAACTAGTCATAAGATACTAGAATTTGATCCTAAAATCAATCTATATTAGGTAGAGTAAATAAAGATCTCAACACTTCATCGCTATGAATGCGAGCTTACGTGCTTTGCAGTTGTATAGGTAAAAGGTCGACAATTTTAACGAGATATAACGATATGTAATTAAACTAATGAGATAAAGTAGTCCGCTTAAGTAATTTTGATCCACATGAAACTTGAAACTAAAATAATATACAAATTTTTTTTTTTTTCTAGGTCAGCAAGTGTAAGATTTCATTCAACTAAGCAAAAACTATAGCAAAGCCATTTATATGTGAAATGTCATAAACAAAAAGCGATCTTGAAACTTAACAAATAATTTTATAGAGGTTTCAGATATTATAAAGGTCCCTATTGACACTATTGTTTCTATATTTCTTTTCCGTCAACATTTTGCTTCGCACATGGTCTTCAATTCTTTTGATCACTTGGTCCTCATTAGCAAATTCATTTTTGAAGATACGCAAATTTCGTTCTTTCCAAAGGTAGTAAACTGTGGAGTTGAGCACGAGCTTAATGATATACGAAAGTTATAAGAACCGTCAGGAGTCTAAAGAGAGAGATGGAGGTACAACATACAAGGGAAAATCATAAAACTGAGAATTGAAATTAGTATTTCGCCACCAAAAAGAAAAAGGTTTATTTACAAATATTCTCTGCAAGGTATATTCACAAAAAATTAACTACATCACCAATCACGCCTCTCTCTAGAAAAAAACCTGGAGGAATCAGAATAACGAACAGAGAAAGATCGAGTGAGGCCGTCCGGTTCATCCCAGGTTAAACCTTGATCAAAATTTTGAGCATAACTATATTCATCATATGGTGCCTGTGATGCATGCACTGAAGTGTTGAACATTTTCTTTCTCCCTTTCATGAATTTCTTCCACATGGTCTTCCATGTCTGCTTGCTTGGTTCGGTCTTTGCTCGCAACCTCACCAGCTCAGGATCATTAGAGCGACGCCCCAATTGGACGGTTTTTGAGCGCAACTTGGACCAGGTTGTAATGTCCATGGCTTTGCAAGTTCACAAGTTAGCTTGTGTGAGCAGATAGCTTTTAATACTAAAGAAATGATAACTTCGCATGACAAATATGTTTATACTACTATATAAAATAGCTAGAAGCTTCCAAGTAGTAGACAAAAGTATAGATTGGGTGGCTTATTTGGAATTAAAATGTCTTATTCTATTATATAATTGAAACTTCTACAGGGTAGTAAAGGATTGATTGTTGGTTTTGGACTTGAAAAGTCCAATATGGCAAGCTAGCGTAAACAAAAGCAACAAAAGGATATAGTTTAGTCTTTTTTTTTGGCTAAATTTGACCAAGAAAATGCGGCTTCACAATGCCCCCAAGGGTTTAGCTACTGGCAGGTAATATCTGATCAAAAATTTTAAATTTAAATTTATGTATTTTTATTACAAATATTATATAATTTTTGATTAATTTAAAGTATGCATTAAAGACATTGTTACATCATAAAGTGAATCTAATATAATTTTATTTAGAATGAATTATTCGTCTTAAAAAAAAAAAAAAAAAAAACGTCTTTCACAATATATATTTGAGACTGTTCACAAGAAGATGCCAAAATTTCTACACGGATTAGCCACTAAATAAAAAGAGTAACTATGTTACGTTCCTATCCGAATTATATACAGATCGCACTCCATTTTCCAGCAGAGTCGCACGTGATGCAGTTTATTGAGCATATGATACGTGGGATTACACTCAAGTTACATCAGAGTACCAGGCCTTTGACTTCAACAACCACGATCAAATAAATTTAAGCCAACAACAACTATCAAAACGTGCTTAAACGCCTGTTAAAATATATATATATATATATATGGACAAAATTGTCATTTGCTTCCTCCAGAGAAGAGTTTCTTACAAGTCACCACTAAAAATTCATTACCACTATGATTCTTTTTGTACAAATCAACGTTTAGATTTGATTAATTCTACCCAAACTTTTCTAATTCACACTAATATTCCTCACTTTTCTGCTACTTCAAAAAACTCTATTCAATTAATTTTTTTTCTAAACATTTTTCTAATTTCGTTGATTGATTCAAAACAATATTCCCTTTCTATGTTTAACTCAAATGTAGCTTACTCTAGATCTGAAGGAAAGGGAGATATTTTAAGTCCAACATCAAACCCTGGGACTCAACCCTAACAGAGGCGAGCCTTAAAAATTATCAAACTAGACAAAAATGAAAACTTGAAAATTAATTTCATTATTATTTCTATCTGACGTATGAAAAAGAATATACTGTAATGCACAGTGTTTTATATAGAACCCGATCGTAAGAAATTTCTGGAGGGAAAAAAAATTATATTAGTATTTTAACCCACAATACCCACTTATAAACACGTACTTAACACTTTTGCCTCTAATAGGAGAAATTACACACTTATGGACCAAGCAAGTCAAGCATCAATATACTTGTGTTCGACTTCATTTGCAACTTCTAATAACTTTAGCATGCATTTGAAGATTGTCACCTGCAAGATCTATTTTAAATTACTAAGAACTAATAAAATATCACCAAACTTATATTTAATTGTCATAATAACTTTCAAGTAAAATAAAAAATTTATATATGTTTGATGAATGATAATGATGCATGAACGTATTCAAGCCGACCATTGACATATAATGCTCTGACTATATATTCGAGCCCTATTTTAATGGTCATGTGAACTCATTTCTTAAAAATAAACGAGTTTAGCGAGGCAAACATGAGGTTTGTCCATGAACTAGCTCTCTTTTTCTATTTTTTAGTGAAAAGATAATATATTTTGTGACCGTCCGAGTTTAGAACTCCAGACTCGCAAACGAAACTGGTGTTGTAAACATAAGAAATAATTATTGGAGCCTATTTTTTATTATTGGTTAGCACAAATTATCACTTATACTCTCCACACACACTTATAAATCACACATATATATTATCTCTCATCGATGTGGAATATTACACATTCATTGAAAAAAAGACTGAATTATATACTTAACCAATACCTATGGATGGCATGTCTGCATTATTAAGTCTCCATCTGTTTCAATGCTGACATTAGCGTTACAGCACAATGCAAAATGACAAATATTTCTCACTGCTACTGCTTTTGCCTATATAGTTGCATGTTTTGCCATTGATCATTCTGCCACTCCCATCCCTTCATATAACTGCAATGCCTGAAAGCTTATTTTGTGATGTAAAAAAAGGCATTACAGAAAAGCTTAATGTAATTGTCTTCTTAGACTGCTCATAGTAGTTCTGCCCATAGAAAAGATCATTAAACATGAGACAACCCATTTATGATTTTAGCCAAGAAGACTAGCAAAAAGAAAGATCAAGAATGTTATATATTTCAGGAGCTAGTTCAATTGTCGATGAAGAATTGTAAGAATTGCCTTATCAAAAATTGGTGGAATCGGACCTAAAAATCAAGAAGCTGGAATATCCGATTTGTTCAAGTGATTCGGCTTCATTTAAAATGAAGACAAACCTTGCATTTATAAGAAAGTCAACGAAAAGGCAGTCACGCTCCTCGTGTTATATGTAGATGACATACTGCTAATAGGAAATGATGTCATCAATGAAAGTCCGGATATCAAACACTTTTTCCATGAAAGACTTGGGAGAAACCACTTACATCCCAGGTAATTCAGATCTATGAGATAAACCAAAGAGATTAATAGGCCTTTTCCTAAGCATGTCCATAGATAAGGTGTTGAAAACATTCAACATGCAAGATTCTAAAAGGGGGTTACTTCCTTTTAGAAATGGCATCCATCTCTCTAGGATTATGAGCCTTAAGACTACTAAAGAGAAAGGTTAGATGAATAAGATCACATATGCTTCAGCAATTAGGAGTCTTATTTATGTCATGATATGTGCGAGACCTAATATCGCTCATGCTGTAAGTGTTACCATCAGATATCAGTCAAATCCAGGTGAGGAGTAGTAGACAACGGTCAAGATCATTCTTAAGTACTTGAGAAGAACTAAAGATATGGTCTTGATTTAGGGAGAAGGAGAATTGAAACTTGAAGGTTTCACGGATTAAGACTTCTAGTCTGATGTGGACGATCGAAAATCTACGTCCAAGTTCAACTTCACCTGTAATGGAAGAGTAGTCAACAGGAAGAATTCAAAATAGTGTACGACTGCAGATTCCATTATAGGAGCCGAATATATTGCAACATCAGATGCCGCACAAGAAGCTGTTTGAATAAAGAAGTTCGTGTCAGAACTTGGAGTGATTCCTTCCATTGAGTCAGAACTACCCCTGTATTATGACAACAATAGAGCAATAGTGCAAGCTATGTGGGCTCACCATAAGTCCAAACATATTGAGAGGCGATACCACATTATCCATGAGATAGTTGGAAAAGGTGACTTGTAGTTCAGAAAATAGCGTCAGCAGACAATACTACTAACCCACTCACCAAGGCCTTAACCCAACAGCCTTTGGAACGACATTATGAGAAGATGGGTATGAGATACCATAGTATTTGGCTTTAGTGCAAGTGGGGCTTTGTTAGATTAAGTATCCTAAAAGACAATTAATGTAATTTTGGGACATATTTGTTGTATTATTTATTTTATTTATTTAATAAATGGAACATTTATTTAATTATAATTAATGTGTCAATTATTCCTAAATAATGTCATCAGAATTGTCACGTAGGTCTCATTCTTAAGTTGTTAAGAATATGAGAGTCGAGGTCCACGAGCAAATGTTTTATTCTAGAATAAGTCCCTAATGATAGAATGATTTAATTGGGTATTAATTCATTCGAATAGGTCAGTCTATTTTTCACCACCTTGATTGACATGTGATGAAAATGAAAAGGTAATGAGTCTTATGTTGCATTAGTGAATAATAGAGGTTCTCATTAGAGAATGAGCCACTAGAGATGACTAATTATATGAAGATCACATGGATAGTCAATGATTCGTCATATATTACATATGTGTAATATATTCATTAGACCTGAGATGTCATGGATGTCATGGTCGCTTCATGGATGAGATGACGTGATTTGAAGTTACAATCACTACAAGAAAAACTGTCAAAGATGACGATCTGTTTCCTTTTCGTCGCCAAAAAAGCGACGAAACAGAGACGAAATTGTCGTCACTTGAATAGTGACCCTTTCGAGACGGTTTGGAGATGACTTAGATATGTCGTCTCCGAACCGTCTCCAAATGCGACTATTAGGAGATGGTTTGGACAGTTATCTCTAAACCGTCACCAACCCGAGATGGTTTTTAAATGCTTTATTTACATCGTCACCAAACCGTCTCCTAATTGCGACGATTTAGTGACGATTTTACAATTCGTCTCCAAATATCACCAACCAGAGACGGTTTGGTGACGATTATCTATGTCATCCCCAACCCCAATCCTATTGACTAAAACATATTATTCATAGCGTTTTCATTACCTAAAAACACTATATACTGCATTAAAAATTAATGAAATAAAATCATGAATAAAAGACAACATTAACTTTCAACCCATATATTAATAATTAAGGATTACATCTGAGTGGTAACAAAATACGTCATTTTGTATGTACATAACACCTACCTACGTACATAATCACACATGAAAAATACCAAGAAATGGTATTCTCACATTATTGATTATTCTGCATCATCTACTTAACGAAAACTAAATACATACTCCTAATAACCTTAATATGCTAAACTTAGTAGAAATATTAGCCCAAGGCCTTGGGGAAATAAATCTTTAGCATATCATGAAAAACTTTTTGACGAACTTTAGCTTATGAAATATAGCCTTCTTCCTTTGGTGGAACATTAAGATCTATATTCCTTTTCACACCTTTCTTCAAACTCCGTTCAATTTTTTCTCAAATGTGTTGTCATTTTCTTCTGCAAGACAAAGATTTTGTAACTGTTGTTGTTTCTCCTCACTCATGATTGAAAAACAAAACGTTGATAACTACAAGATAAATGCAACTCATTCAACCCAAATGAAAGCTCTTTAAATAGACAGCAACACAGACGCAACCTTGCATTTTCCGTCTCCTTTTCGTCTCTACTCAGAGACGAAAAAAAGACGGAATATGATTGTGGTCTCCAATTCGTCTACAAATGGTGTTTTGATTTGTCTAATCAGTCCAACATGGCGTGTACACCATTACTTGTCAGTCTAAGGGGTTGAGAAGCTCAGACTTTTTCGTCTCTAATCGGAGACGCTTTAGTGAAAGAACACGATTTCCGTCTCCAATTTGTCTCGTAAGGGTCTATGGATTTGTCCAATCAATTGAAGATGGCGTGCACGTGATCTTTTGTCAGTGTAAGGGCTTAAACTGTCGTGTTTTGTCTCCTTTTCGTCTCCATTCGACGACAAAATAGTGACGGACTATTTGGTCTATCTCCCAAATTTAAAAAAATACCCAAATGGGAGACGAACGATTTGGTCCGTCTCCCTTTTTAAAAAAAAAAAAAAAAATTTAAGCCCAAAGGATACGGATCATTAGGTCCGTCTCCCTTTTTTTTTATTTTTTAAATTAGGGCCAAAGGAGACAGACGATTTGGTCCGTCTCCTTTATTTGATTTTAAAGCCCAAAGGAGACGGACCTTTTGGTCTGTCTCCCAAATTTAAAAAAATTCCCAAATGGAGACGGACCATTACCTTTTTTTTTTAAAAAAAATCATTTTTTTTGGGCCAAAGGATTTGGTCCGTCTTCCAAATTTTAAAAAATACGCAGACGGAGGGTCCGTCTCCATTTTTTTCTTTAAAAAAAAAATTATAGGGCCAATCCATCTCCTTTATTTTATTTTAAATCTCGAAGGATGGTCCGTCTCCCAAATTTTAAAAAATATTCAAAAGGGAGACGGACGATTTGGTCCGTCTCCCTTTTTTAAAAAAAAATCTAAAAAAAAAAAAAATCGAAATGGCTTTATTTTATTTTAAAGCTCGAAGAAGATGGACCAAATGGTCCGTCTCCAAATTTTAAAAAATACCCAAAAGGGAGACGGACGATTTGGTCCGTTTCCTTTTTTTAAAAAAAAAATTGAAAGGGCCCAAGAAGACGGACCATTTGGTCTGTCTCCTTTATTTTATTTTAAAGCTCGAAGGAGACGGACCATTTGGTCCGTCTCCCAAATTTTAAAAAATACCCAAAAGGGAGACGGACGATTTGGTCCTTCTCCCTTTTTAAAATATATATATATATTTAAAAAAAAAACTCGAAAGGGCCAAAGGAGATGGACCAATTGGTCTGTCTCCTTTATTTTATTTTAAAGCTCAAATTTGGTCCATCTCCCATATTTAAAAAAACACGCAAACGGAGACGGACCTATTCCTGATTTTATAAAAAAAAAAAAAAATCTTTTTTTTTAAAGTCCAAAGGACCATCTCCATTATTGGGTTTTAAATCCCAAAGGAGACGGACCAAATGGTCCGTCTCCTAAAATAACAGCACAACACTTTAATTGCTGTGATGTTATTAATATTTTACTTGAATCCTAAAATAACAGCACAGCACTTTAAGTATTGTGTTGTTATTAATATTTTACTTGAATGGGAGACGGACCATTTGGTCCGTCTCCCATTCACGATTTAAGTGATGAAGGCTCTACCTTCAACACTTAAATCTCTGTTTTTTTTTAACAGCCACCCGCCCCCCCTCCCCTCCACACCCTACCCAAGGTCATAATACTTTACCCCCACCCCTCAACACCACATCCTATCTCTAAAATTTTCTTCTTCACCCCCAACCCTTCCATTTTTCAAACCACATTAAGGTTATATATATGTATATGAAATGTATATGGATATGTAGATGTAGATGTATATGTAGATTTAGATATAGATGTATATGTATTTGGAGATGTAGTTATATATATATATATATATATATGTATATGCATATGTGTATGTGTATATATATGAGTTTATATATGTATATATATATTTACATATACTCCCAAATGTTGATGGCAGATATGTTTTTTTTTTGGGAGGGGGCGGGGGGGCGCGGTTTGTTCATTGTTTTTCAGTTTATATTTTTGGCTTTATTTTTCGTTTTTTTTATAATAATTTTTTGGTTTTTTTTCATTTTTATGTTTTATTTTATTTATGTTTCCTATTTTTTTAATGTTATTAATTTAATTTAATTTATATATTTTGTATTTTTTTCAATTACGTCAAAAAAATTTTTTTAGTTTTTATTTATTTATTTATTTTTCATTTAAAAAAAATTTAATAATTTTTAGGTTTTTTTTTTAATTTTTCTGTTTTAATTTATTTATTTTTCCTATTTGTTTTTTTGAATGTTATCAATTTTTTGTTATTTATATAGTTTGTAATTTTTTTTATTATGTTAAAGTTTATTATTTTTTCTCCAGTTTTTATTTATTTAGTTATTTTTCATTTTTTTTGGGTATAATTGCAAGGTTCTTTATTGATTTGGATTAGTTTATATATTTTTTCTGGTTTTTATTTTTATTTTTTTTTCATTTTTTGTAAGTTTATTAATTTTTTTATAATTATTAATTTCAGGTTTTTGCTATTGAACACACCGTAATACGTCTCAGGTTAGTATTCTAATGTGTTTAATACCATTCTCACGCTACTTATTCTATAAAAATGATGTTAATCCTATGTTTAGAAATATGTTTTCATTTATGGCACTTCCTTTTTATAAATGTTTAGTTTATAAAATAAGGTTTAAGATTAATAATTGGAAAATTTGAGTTAGTTGATATTTTAATATTTATAATAGAAATTACTATTACTGTTGTGTATTATGTTGGTGACAGTTGCCATTAATTGAAGAAGTAATTATATTCTAACAAATATATTATAGAGGATACGAGATAGGATATGAGTTATCAATACAAAGGTCCTGTGTAATCCATGCACATACATCGTAACTGTTAATTCTTTCGACAGGAAGTCTATAACTTTGCCAAACCTTTAACTTTGATAGAACATATATTTATTTATATCAACAACATTATGTATATCACATAGGAAGTTCTTGGTCAAGATAAATTCGCTTGGCATTGTACAAGTCCCAAGTCCAAGCTCATTTTGTAATATGGTTCATTATTAATTATATTATTCATTGACATCATTTTATTACAACCTAATAATACCCTAATATTGTTTCACCTTCAATTCTCCAAAATCTTATCCAAAACTTAGGTTCACTACAGTAAAATATAATATGGAGTCATTTCGTGCATGGATGGACCACAGACTAACACCCGACAAACAACTTAAAGATGAATTTATCGATGATGTAAATGGATTTGTTGCGTTCGCATCTAGTCAAAGGTTTTTGAATAATAATTTGGTTGTATATGGTGGTTGGTTAGTTTTTGAATGATGATTTGGTTGTATAACCATATTTTTCTCGTAATGTTATGCAGGTTTAATTTTTATCCCAAAGCCATATTACAATCGTTATAATGCCAAAATTCTTTTGCGTATTAACTTGATTATAGGAACATCGCGAGTTGGGGGATGACATTGCCTTATTCCTCTAAACTAAATCAAAACAAATGATGTTCTTTCCCTTTTTTGTGATAAACTGCAGGCTAGGTATCTTGAGCTGGTGGAGCAGGCAAATCAACCGTCGGAGGAAGGTTCGACGGGCACACCTGTTTTTCATGATGCCTTATTTCTCCAGGCTATTGTAGGGAGCAGCAAAGGCCGCGTGTACGGGATGGGATCTCAAGCTTCTGTAGGGTCCGCACACAGCGTCCCGTCTTCAAGACTCCATATCACAGAGATGGATATCCAAACAGCTGTTGCCAAAGTGACAGACGAGGTGGTGCATAAACTAAAAGAAGAACAGGCAGAGGAGATGCGTAAACTTAGGGAAGAAAATAACGTAAATCTCCGACGACTTGAAGACAAGATTGCGCTACTCGTGAAACAGTTCGATACTCCTCCACAACAACCTAATTTGGGTGATCGAATAGATGATCAACCCAACTGATAATTGTACAAACTTTATAATAACGTATTATGTCACATACTAATTGTTTTATGATGTGTGTACTTTAACTTCCGAACATAAAATGTGGACATTACAATCTAATTACGTTAATTTAATGTTTGTTTAATAAGTATATCAACTTGTTAAAAAATTTGGAATGTATAACAGATTGATTCTGAATTATTTTTATTAAAAATATATATATATATATATATTCAAGAAAAAACCCAAATTGTGACGGAAAGGAGATGATTTGTAAAAATAAAAAAAGAGACAAAAAGGAGACGTCTTGGAAAAGGAGACGACGTGAAAAAGGAGACGAAAAGGAGACGACGTGAAAAAGAAAACAAAAATGAGACGACATGGAAACGAAGACGAAAACGAGACGATGCAGAAACGAAGACGAAAAGGAGACGACATGGAAAAGGAGACGAAAAGGAGACAACTTGAAAAATGAGACGAAAATGAGATGGCATATAAACGGATACGAAAACGAGACGATATGAAAAAGGAGATGAAATGGAGACGACACAACAACAGAGACGATTTGGAGATGATCTGAAGTTGGAGACCAAGGGGAGACGAATTGGAGATGAATTGAAAGGGAGACGATTTGCAGACGACTATTATGGAGACGGAATTGAGATGAATATAATTTTCGATGAAAAGGAGACGATTTTGAATTTTGTCTCCGTGTGAGACGAAATGGAGACGAAATCCAAAATTGGAGACGACACAAATGGTGACGGCACATTTTCATCTCCTTTCCGTCTCCTATCAAGAAATTGAGACGAAAAGGAAACGGAAATTAGCCGTCTCCGTTTCCAAAATTTATTGTAGAGAATGTAATATGATTTTATTCATGAATTAAATTACATGACTTGTGGTCACGGTTTATTTCTGCATGGAGGTGTATATGTATTTAATAAGGAATTTGTCAACTTAGGGTCTTATGCGATCTAATGAATTAAGTAACCAAAAATTATTTGCTGAGGTTGAATGGTGGAAGTCGTTCCATGATTTATTGATGAGTTGTTGAATTAATTGAATGTGGTCATATGGTTAAGTTTGTGAGTTTGACATTCCCTCCATGACTCTCGCTTGATTGGGACGGATTAGACGAAAAGAATTAATTACATTAGTATGTAGTATGGGTTCATATTCCACTTCATTGTTAATTGGGTAAATATGATATACTGTTAGGTGTCACTCCTAATTTATAAAAATGATTAAATTAGAATAGTTCTAATTAAATATTAATTAGATTAATATTTTTTCCACTACCAATTAGTTATGAACTCGAGATGTCACACAAAAAAAGGGATCCAAAAATTAATTAGTGAAATGATAAATTAAATATTGGAGTATCCAATTATTTAATCGGATTTAAGATTGGTCAGATTGAAATTTTAGTTCAATCAACTTATCAGTCTAAGTCCAACTTTTAGGATTTGCCCAAAAGTTAGCCCTAGGATGACAAATGTTCTTTATAAATAGGAAGCTGAGTCAGACAATTTTGCTAGCACAAATCTGATCTTTCATAAGCCATATATTTTCCCTAAAAACTCTAGTGAGGTTTTTACTGATTAATTCTCTTGGATCTTGTATGGAGGCTTCACGTTCGGAGAGCTCTGAACTCATCAGATTCGGCATCTTAGAGGTAACCATCTCGATCCGCATATGTAAATTATGCAATAATTTATGTATGTTTATAATTGCATAATTAGCCGTGAATGGATACTTTATATTTATTTCCGCAATGTTATTATAAAAAAATTTAATATCATGTATGTAATCCCACACAAACACCAATCAAATGTGGTTGCCAAAGATAAGAGTATGCGTATTGTATTCATTTTCACCACTGGTGCAAAGGTTTCTGATAAACTACTCCGTAGGTTTGAGTATAGCTCTTAGCAACTAGTTTTGCCTTGTATCTTTCTAAGGACCCATCCGCTTTATACTTTATAGTGAACACTCACTTACATCCTACAAGTTTCTTCCCTTTTGGAGAATCTACTATTTCCCAAGTTTGATTTTTGTTTAACACATTCATTACAAATTTTCAATTCTTATCCCCAAATGTGGGGAAAGGGAAAAGAAATGAAAAAGATAAAATTGAAAACATTGAATTAAATTAATTTGAATCCCCTAGGTTTTAATTATTTATGTTTTAATCCTTCTCTGTTGAATTTTGTCGATAGAGTTAGCGAAATGACTTGAATGGGACTATTTTGAAAAACTAATGATCCATTTAAAGCAAAAATTTTTGTTATATTTAAAACAAGACTGAAAAAATAATTTAATAACTTCTAGAATAATTTGCCCTTGATTTTAAATAGAGATAATGTGCTACTCTTTTAATTATCTTAATTGGAAAGGTTACAATTCCAAAAGAAAATGCCAAAAAGGTCTATATATGTGGCCTACGGAGGAGTGTATCATACGTTATCTTTGTCATGATATTTCAAGATTGGGCAGGCCATCCATTGTTTCCGCGGCTCAACGCGGTTTTCATCATCTTGGTTGTGATGCACTTCTAAAATAAAATATTTTTTTTGGGTTTGTAGGGTGCTTTGGCGCGTTGCCACCCAGAAGCTTAGGCATCAAACCATTGTTATCGGAAGATTATTCTTGAAGATAATGATGACAATTGAAAAACTACTACACCAGATTTAATATTACGGATATTACGTATTGACCGATTCTTTACAATCATGGCAGAAATACATAACTGTCGAACTTCTCTATGTCAATAAAAGGGAAAATGCTCTCTATAACTAGTGGGAACCACATCGTGAGGGTCGTTGAGTTCGACCGGACCTATAACAACCCAACAGAAGAGAGAATGAATAAAGAATTGGTTCTGAAAGCTATCATTCCTAATGGACTAAGTATGTAACCGCCAGTGCGACAAGCAGTAAAACATAAGCAACCCCTTGATCAATTGCAGTGCCTGCATTTTAACCAATAAACAAACATCAGATCGATAGTTTTCAGATAAAATTTCAACACAGAATTGCGAAAATCACAATAAGAAAAGAAAGAGAAGGCCACAACAAGCAATAGGTTATTTACCGTCATTAGAAGGACCAGCTGGGGGAGGCGAAGGAGCCACGGTTTGTCCAAGGCTGAACTGAACAAGTGCCAACAACATGAAAGCTACCATTGGGAGGGTAAACAACCTTGAAGGATTCATCTTCAAATTGTAAGTAAAACTAAAGAACACAAACAGGAACAAAAAAATTGAAATAAAATCGCTGAAATTGTGATTAGATGAAGATGAGAGATGATGGTTGAGAAATGAAGAGGTTGTTTGGTTTATATATATGGGTGGTTAGTGTGTCCGGGCATGGAACATGAAGTGAATGTGCCTGGAAATGAAGGGAAAGTGTGAGTGGGGTAAAAGGTACGCGTAATGCACATGAGGCTCTAAAACTTTGAGTTTGATTTTTCTGACTTGGTTGGCGGGTCATTGACTCGGATGACGTATGGAGACTCAATTTGATAATATTTTTTTATAACAAAAAATTTATTATAATTAAAAATTTATTAAATTTATTTTAAAATTATAAATCTCATATTATATTAACGTGTGCTAATATATACTTTAATCAGTTAATAATTTAATAATTTAAAATATTTAATTATAATAAATTATTATATAATTATTTCATCTAACTATTGGAGGGTCAACTGAACGATATTGATAGTGACTCGTGAGCCTCCTAAGGAGTCATCTTTGACAAAGATTTCTAGAATTCGAATGAGTCAGCATTGCCTAATTAGTGACTAAAATAAACTGATATTTGTGATCAAAAGTCTTTCACACGTTGACAAATAAAGGGTATACAAAGCTACCCATGGAGTAGACTTCTACAATTGGAACAACGTTTTCTTTTTTGCTTTTTCATTTTTACTTTTCTTGAAATTTGAATTTTAATGACCCACTTTATATTTTTCCTAATATCATTAATTCAACATCTCGTGTCTCAATTTTCAATCCTTGTTAAGAATATTCTTTGTATACAAAAACCATGAATGAAACTCTCAAAGGTGCAGTAGTATATGTAAAATCGTTCATGCAGGATCACGAATTTGATATTTTCTATTATTCTGGAACTCCCTTTACTAATCTGATACATGTGTGAGGACGCACCGTTATACCTAGAAATTTATCAATTCATAGCTAGGTTCCTACGTCATCAAAAAAGAAGAAGAAGAAGCCATGAATGAAACCTTCCCATTTGTTGAGACTTGAAACAAGTCTATCACCTGGAGAGCATCCTTTTATAACCGATGGCGGTAATTGTAGGGGCAGATTTAGAATGTATTCCAACCCGAATTATAACACTCATATTTTTTAGTGAAAGTTAATTTAATTTTTATACTAAAAATACATAAAAAGGTAAACATACATATATTTTAAAAAAGAATTTAAGGTCAGTAAAGATCAGGGGAATCCACCGTTGAGCACCTGGTCTTATTAGGAGGTTAATTATGTATGTTTCTGCATACACTAGGTTAATTAATGTCAAATGGGCAGCGAGTTACTAAAAGAAATATAAAGGCACAATTGCAAATCCTCAAAAACTGTATTACATTTCTTACCTTTTCAGCTTTAAAGGGATAGAGAAGGCATTAGATACAGAGGGATTTTCTTCGTGATTATAGAATTAATTCGAAGAGAAAGGTATTTTAATTTCTCACACTTTTGGCAGTAATATTCAGGAGCGGATGCATTTAAGGGTGTGTAATATCCATCCATTCCTTTTTCTTTTTCTTTTTGAAGATATGTATATTTTTTAGGTATTATTAATCTAAACAATCAATTTAGCTCTTACTAGAAAAAATATTTAAAAATATATGTATTAACTTGTGCGTTTGAGTACTCACTAAACAAAAATTTAAATCTATCCATGAAAATATTAGAGATCTAATTAGTATTTGGACGATCCTAGATCTCTAATATTTTTGTCTTCTTTTCTTTTCGCATAAATTTTCTCCCTCCATTTCCAGTCAATAAAAAAGAAGACAAAAACTTCTGAAAACGATGAGATTCATGAAACTAGTTCTTGCGATTTCTCGTCTTTCATGTTGATACAGAAACAAAAGCCAATTTGACTAGTAAGACTAGCATCAGCACCACACGCCCACATACAGAGAGAACAAAAACACAAAGTAAACTGCAGCTAAAAGAGGGCTATAGCTAGGCTAGTGTCAATAGACTCACCCGATGTGAGTCGCGACTCTTAAGGGGTGGAATGTAATGATTCTATATCGAAATCTCACTTTCACAAAAAGTAATTCTTTAAGTATAAGGGTTTTTTTTTCTAATGAAATAATTTTTTGGATTTGATTCTCCTTTTAGACTTAAATTAGTACACTAATTCACCAGATTAACCTACCCTATGGGATGGTAATGAAAGTCCTGAAGAGGAGTAAATATATTAGAAAATTAGTCAATTATTAATTTTTATTTTTTTTGGCTTTTTGCTTCGCTATCCAATTTGTCGCCTGGTTAATTGTCTTCTTAAAAAACTGAAATCTAAGGCCTGCGTGTCTTATTCCTCTTTCGTTTAGATTGGAGCAAAGTGGCACATGAAAAAACATGGGAGAACATGTATAGATGACTCAATTTTGTTGTACAAGTCTTGTCAGCTTACTAAGCACACACAAAAACTTTGGAAATAATACCTTGTGGTCCCTCACCTTTTCAGTTCAAGACAAATAGGTCCTTAAGTTTATTTTTTTTTCTCTTTTCGGTTCTCTCAAACTTTACGTAAATGATTTTTAATAGTTTGAAGCATAATGGTAATTTTAACTTTTGTTAAAAAGAGAATAAGACATGCAAATTCTTTACTTTTTTGTTTTAGGATAAGTAGGTCCCTGAGTCTATCTTTTTCTCTTCTCAAATCGTTAATAATTTTTAAAGATTTAGAAATGTAATTAGTATATCAACATTAATAAAAATAAATAAAATAAATAAAGCAGGCAATTAATAGGGCAAAACATAACAACATTTACCACTGTTGCAAGGTTTGCATGAGTTGAGTAACCACCACGCTTCCTTTTGAAACATTGTACTTAAATAGTTTTAATGTTTTAAATAGGTAGCGGTGAGCTTTAAACCTAAGACGTTTTGGTACTTTGGCGTGCTCTAATACCATATTAAGTGACCACCTCGTTTAAAAGTTTAAACTATTAAAGAAGAGTTTATTATATTATATCAATAATATCTCATTGTGGAAGAGAATATAATTAGAAGCTTTTGGAGATTCTAAGCTATTCCAAAGAAGCTAATACATACACCGTCCAAGTATGCCTAAAATAGAAGCTCGTGCATCAAATTTTGAATACCAATTATCACTTAAAATGCTGAATAAATATATAGTTATGATGCAGTATCTAATATACTCTTATCATTATTAATTATATTAAACAAAGACAAATAACATCAAATGGGCCCAAATAAATCAGTTCGACCCAATAAAAGGAAATACAATATTTAGATGAAGCACAAAACAAATAGATTATATTATTTTCAGAATGCTACCTATAAAGAGATTATAATAAAAAACAATTAAGAATCTTAGAGTGTTTTAGGAAACATGGTGCTTTTCATAAAGTTTTTATTAAGTTTGCGTCTGGTGTCAATTTTTTTTTTCTTTACAATTTCTCTAGTTAGATGGGTTTGAGTTGTAAAAAGTTTGTAATTAGCCTTCATGATCACATAATATATATTGAAGACGCCCAAAGTCATGAACTATTATGTAACCTCTTATATAGTGGAATATTTAGTGGACTCATAAAAGGAATTTCAAGAGTCCATATATCTATAGAAGTATTGATCCATGTTCATGAAAAGTTCTTGTAACTACCTTCATTATAATCCTACATTATAAAATAATTAGTGGGATTAGTGGGTTCATGAAAAGTCATGTAACATATAGTGCAATCAAGTCTATGATGGGTTGAATTGATAAATGAACACTATATAAAGAACTTTTGATCCCTCTCTCTACTCAAAAACTCGCATGCATAAGTCTGTTATTTTCATCACTTGACAAACATAAAAGTGTTATAGAGTAAGAGGAGAGAAGATCAAGTTAGTAATAGGTGTGTAATTCATGTTATATATACCATAAAAGTTGTCTATATATAACCTCATATATTATGTGATATCCTCTCAAGATGATTTAAGCTTAATTGAGGTATGCTTTGTATTTAATTATTTTGTGATATTATAAGACATGAGTTAAAAATTTAATTTTCTTCTCACATGAGCATCAGTCAAGTACAGTACATCTACCTCCCAATCTCTACATATAGCTCTATTAATTAGACTATTCATAAACTTTAGTCCTATGTGCAACCTATTCTATCCTGTTGAATCTTATAAAAAAAAAAAAAAACTTTTTTCCTTAGTCAAAGTCCCATTGTCATGGATTCTGAAATTTCTTTCTTGCCAAATGTAGCACACGAGTAATATAAAGATATAATTATGAAGAGATGCTCCTTTGCACGAGTGAAGCCCAAGCCAATATATTTCCCCAGCTCACAAATTTAGTCGCTTGCTTTGAGTTTTTAAATCCTTTTTTTTCAAAATCTCTTAGTAAAACTACAACCGAAGTAAAGGTGATTGTACATGAGTCTTGAGACTTGAATGAATTATGAACTCAAATAGTTGAGTTCCACTGAACATATTTCTAAATAGTGCTGGAGTCAAATTCATGAACATGCCAAGGGAACTTTCTGGGGATCTGAGATTTTATATATATATATATATAGGAAAGATAGTTGTATTAACACAATACCAAAAAATAATTGTACTGAGATGAGAAATGTTTTTGCTTGAAAATTACACATAAATTATTATCGGTAGACTATTAAATCATGTGTCCAATCATACTTTGTGCTTTTGGATTTTGTTCAGCCCTTGGTTTTGTCTTATCGGTTTCCGATTTTGGGATATTGGGTTTGGGCTTCTTTGCACATCTCCGATTTTTGAGTTTGTCTAGTTTTGGACCGTACTTGCTCGGCCCACCTCAGTCTTTGTAATGTTCTTGGTCTTGTGTGTTTTAGGCCATTCTTTATTATCTGCTTTTTGTTGTGAAAAATTATCAAATACAATAAGAAATAATATAAGAAATATAATCGCTAGAAGGAGGAAGAAGAGTTTTATTGAGAGATCCATCTTGTGTACATTTACTTCACGTAATCTTCATATTTATAAGTAAAACAATACATTGATTATGTCATCTATGACATCATTCCCATTTAAAACATCATAATGTGGAGGTATCATAATGTCTTCCAACTTTATCTATAAATAAAATTTTACATCTCATTGTCTTGACTTTTCTCATTTGAAGATCTCTTTAACCATGTGATGAAATATCCACCAACAATGTTTCATAACACTCTCCCATGGATATTCATCTTTCAAGAACATGTCTCATTAAAACTTTTGTCAAGTAAAACTCAATGGGATAAAAATTTGACGAAGGAAAAAGAGTACAATATTCTTTATATATACCTTTTATATTGCCTCATTAAAAATCTTGTCAGGAAAATCCAATAGGACAAAACCTGTACGAAGGGAAAAAGAGTGCAGTACATATGTCTATCCTTTTTG
This sequence comes from Ehretia macrophylla, assembly GCA_037974665.1. NCBI lineage: Eukaryota > Viridiplantae > Streptophyta > Magnoliopsida > Boraginales > Ehretiaceae > Ehretia > Ehretia macrophylla. The sequence continues at coordinate 50,934,231 of CM075771.1, read as the reverse complement.
TGGATATATTAATAATGATCACAAAGTCAATACATGCCAATTTTTATAGCTAGTCCATCAGGGGCAATGTTTTTGTGGACGCTCCAATAACATTTTCTCTTTATTGAATTTGATGATAACTTGTGTCACATCTCACTTGAATTCATGCACAAATAGAATTTCAGTATGACATACTTGTATTTGGTCTGTCTCGTTAAAATCTTACCAGAAAAAACCCAATGGGAGAAAAACCTTGGTGAAGGAACAAGAGTGCAGAGCACAAATACCTTATCCCTTTAGTCACGACAATAAATCTTTTAAGTATTGCATTCCATATTTTTAACCATGTAACCTTTTATATAGTCATTTTTTATCTGAGTAATGCTTGTTGCATTGTCTTCATATAATATAGTTGAACTGTCTTTATTGGAGGATAACTCATAACTGTTGAACATGTTGAATGACGGATATCAATCATACATTCTTGGCATAATTAAAGACATACCTTGATTTTCGGGAATCAAATAGTAGCTAGTATCTTCTTAAATGATCTCATATTTGATATTTCACAAAGATTTTCAGTACTTACTCAATTCCATTCTAATGCTTGCAAGTTGGGGCTATACCATATACCTGGTTAACAAACAAATAAATAAAGGCAGTATCTGGCCTTGTTAGTACATCAAGTAAAATATGGTATATGGTACTTTAGAATCAATAATTATTTTTTTACATGATCTTTAAATCTCACATCATTTATTGAGATATATTATTAGCTCATGTAAGCTCTTCAAGCTTATTTATGATATATGTATCAATGACATATACCAGTAAGATTTTACCACATTCTTCTGGAATGTTTTCATTGATACAAAGATCTTTGTAATTTAGTACATTTTTTGAGATTTTCATTTATATGTTTCAGGCATATACAGTCCTTCTAGAACTTCAATATAAGATTTTACCACATTCTTCTAGAATGTTTTCATTGATACAAAGATCTTTGTAATTTAGTACATTTTTTGAGATTTTCATTTATATGTTTCAGGCAAATATAGTCCTTCTAGAACTTCAATATAATATTATCATGTGATTTATATAGGTAAAAAGTTATTGTATTCATAAGACACACATGAAGTTATTTTTAATATTTTTCGGAGAATATAGACCAAGGTGTAATAACACACTGTACTAACTCATTCCTTGTTTGGCTTTAAACAATTTAAGGGAAAGACAATTGTTATGATTAACTCCTCGTAATTTCTCATAGTGATTTGGGATCAATTTCATAGTATAATGTTCCCCCTCAATCCCATCACCAACTACACATATTTTATGTACATTGATTTCCTGCCTGGATTGCGTCTCCTTTATTATTTTGGCCAATCATTTATTTGTCGACATTCTTGATCGGACTTCAATTAAAGATCATCGATTTCCTTCACAAAATCAGTAGCTACTGCACTTTTTAATATTTGATCATGATCAGTTTCTCTTTTCGATTCCATTCGTGTCCAGGAGTAATTTAACTGTGTAAGATCTATTTGTTCTCAATACTTTCAATATTTATATCATTGTCATGTACCTACTACTCTCTCTTAGATTAATATTTCTCAGTTATATTTTCAATTCATTTTTTGTGTCACGACATCTTCACGATATCAAACATTTCAAAAATACCAACTCTCATATTTTGCTCTTTTATCTTTGGAACCGATATGTCTACGACGCTTTCGTCGTGTAGTAGACTATTTCTTTATGTGTTTCTCAATTGAAAGATCGGTAGGTGCATTTAAAGCTGGTATATGTGACTCCGTCACTCTTTTTGTATCTGGAAATGCATTTAATATTTATACGAGGATTAGTATGATGATACTTTCCATAAAAGCTTTCATTTTTCCAACTTTTACTTCCCCCACCTCTCCCCCCTCCCCCACCTCCCACCTATACTGAGAACATCATTTAATAAATTAGCAAAGCATGTTGTTGAAAATATCATGTCAATGATCCAACATATATATTTGATGGAGTTTCAAATAGTTAATTCTCAGCTTTCTTTATAGACCTATCATTTTACGCTTATAGGGGAGCAATTGAAACATATATTGTGCAAAACATCCTTAGATGAGATTTGAATAATGAGGAGTATATAATTCAAACGGTTGGTTTTGTTTGAATAAACGTTACAGCATCTAATATAGCATGTCCCCAAATAGTACTAGACAACTAAGTTGTCAATAATATTGGTCTATAATTAGCTGTAAGCGTTTAATAAAAAAATTTGTTAGACCATTTTGTGTATTTGTGTGAGTCATATACTCAACACTAATCCCAATAGACATACAATAATCATTAAATGATTGAGATGTAAATTCTCCTTCACTATCAAGACGAATTTTCTTAATTGTATAATCCAGAAATTGTGTCCATAATCAGATTCTTTGTGCAAAAAGTCTTGCAAATGCCACATTTCAAGTGGACAATAAGCATACATGTGACCATCTTATTGAGACATCTATTAATATCATGAAATATCGGAATGATCCACATGATGAAATAGTAGGCCCACATCAATCCCCTTATATCCTATGCAAAAATACAGGATTTTCGATGTCACTTTTATTGGGAGGTGGCCTTTTAATCAATTTTCTTTGGGCACGAGCCATACATGAGAATTCATTTGACAATAGAATCATTTGATTCTTTAATAGATGTCCATATGAATTTTCAATAATTATTTTTATCATCATAGTGTCTGGATGTCCAAGGCGATCATGCCAAAGAATAAAACTCTTTGAATCAAATATCTTCTGGTTCATCACCATATTTGATTCCACATAATTTATTTGTGTATAATATATCTCAGAAGATAATGATGTCAATTTTCTATCGTATATTTTTTGCCAGACATAAGCAATGTAATACCGAGACATCCTTTGATTCTTTAATTTTCTCATTCATGGTTTCAACATGATAACTATTTTCACTTATATCTCTTAAACATAGTAGATTCTTCTATGATCTACTTGAATATAAAGTATCGCTTATCACTATTTTTCTTTCCACCAGGAACCATAATACAAGCTCTTCAAGAGCCATCAATAAGATTTATAAACATGTATATATACAAAATATAATAAGAATACAATTGAAAAAGGGATATCAATTATATGTAACTTTAAAAATTCCTGAGAACTGACTATATTTGCCTTGCTGTTATGGCAAAGGTACAACGGGTACATACTTAATGTGCATTCATACCACAAATATTATCAAGTTTGTGTTTTCTCATACTTTTCCTCATTATTCCACTTCTGGTGGTGAGGATTGTCAATCTTAGCATTACTTGGATCGCAACTGGACATATTATCTCAACCTAGTCATCAGTACGACCAATTTGTATGTAGATGTTACATTTATTTAAAGAAATGCGATCTCATTCACTTTGGAGAACACAACGCTATTCACTCCGGGAAATATAGTTTCATTCGCTGCAAGCAATGTAATTCTATTTACTTCAGGAAAATAGATATCATCCACTTCAGGGGATTTCAATTCCATTTAATTCCACTCACTTCAGGAAATTTGTTTTTCATTCACTTCAAGGAATATAATTCTTCCCACTTGAATTTCATCCACTTCAGGGAATGCAATTTTGATTCATTTCGGGGAATCTAATTTCAATTCATATCGTGGAATTTTAATTTCATTTACTTCAGGGAATGAAATCCCATTCACTTCAGGTATTGATGTAATTTTATCCACTTTGAAGAATTTTAATTCCATTCACTTCAAAGAATGATATTAAGCCAATTTGGATATTTGGCCCTTTATAAAATTCCATTGCAGTTTACTTTTCACTGTAACAAATGTGAATTTCAATTCTTCAAAGATAAGATAATAAAGGAAAAATACATTTACACAATCCTAATAGGATATGTTATTTTCTTCTTTAATAGCTTTCCCAAGTTAAACGAATTTAAGTATTAAGAATCCATATAAATAATAATTGTCGAATTGACAAAAGTTTAAGGACAACATAAAAATTAAACATTGCAGTGAAGACATGAGTCCACCAAAAAAATGGTTGTGTGAAAGGACATGGAAAACTTATAGTGTCAAGCCGAAATAGAATGACCCAGAAGATCAACTTTCAATAATTACTTTGCTATAGTAAAGCAATCAATTAAATTTGTCTTGAACTAAGCATACTTTAGCTTGAAGTCAAAAACTTCCTGTATGTCTATGAATATCCGTTATTGATAAAACATTAACTGGACCCATAAAAAGACAATAGATTTTTTTTTTTCATTGTTCATAATATTTTATTCTACCTTATCTTCTTATCTAAACAAATATAGATAACTATTTGATTTAATAGTTGATGACACAGATCTGATACAAGGCCATAGACTCGGCCAACACAATATGCTGATAGTCGGCAACAGTAAAATACTTGGGTTCGCCTTAGGTCATCTTTAATAATTTTTTTATTTTTTTCTCTACATATAAAGAATTTTGACTATTTCTCTATATGTAGGGATCTTTTATTTCAATTTTATTCCAATAGCTTTCTTACATTTTAATTTTAAGGAATTCTTATTTTAATTTCACTCCAACAGTTTCTTTATTTTTTAATTGTCAAATAATTTTAAAAATATTTTAGGGAATAAGTTTACTATCTCAACATGTAAAAATAATAAAAAGTTGATGTGGGATTCTCTACTTTAGAGAATGGGTTGGATATGGATTTAACTAGCTTTTACCTATTTTCAGATGATCTAAACACCAGTGGCAAGTTATTCCAATAGAAAAACAAATATGTGGCTAGAATAGCAATAAGCAGATGGATGAGAATTTTAAGCCGAGCCAAGGTAGTATTCAGGAGTTTACCCAAAACACCACTTATATTACGCACTAAAAGGAATTAGCACTTGTTCATATATGCCATATATATAATATTAATCGTTATCTGTTCACCAAACCAATAAATCTTGAGTAGTATCCCATTATCTTTTCTAACTCAAGTTTGTATCCGTTTCAATACATATATTACTTGTTTCATTATCACACATGATTCAAGATGCATATTTTAACACCATTGGACTAGCATGAAGCAATTTTCTAACAAGCAATTGGTAGAGACTCGTGTTAATAATGCGTTGTGAAAAATTATTAAATACAATAAAAAAATAATATAAGAAATATAATTGCTAGGAGGAGGAAGAAGAGTTTTATTGAGAGATCTTTCTTGTGTACATTTACTTCACATAATCTTCCTATTTATAAGTAAAATAATACATTAATTATGTCATTTATGACATCATTTCCATTTAAAACATCATCATGTGGAGGTATCATAATGTCTTCCAATTTTATCTATAAAGAAAATTTTACATTTTATTGTCTTGACTTTTCTCATTTGAATATCTCTTTAATCATATGATGGAATATCCACCAAGAACGTTTCATAACACTTTTAATTAAATTAATGCTCCAAAAAAAAAATGATGTGAGGTGAATGCAGAAAAAAAAATATTTATTTAATTGAATTCCGTTTGATTAGGGTATACTACTGAGTTAATAGCCTGTCGTGCGAGCCTCTCACCAGATACCCTTTTTTTTTTAATTATGAAGAACTTACCTTAAGTAAGATCACATTGATTCTATTCCAAAACTATAAATTCTATGGTGCAATGGTGCACCCCATAATATATTCCACGTTAGTTAGTGGTCAGGCAATAACATAGGTTTAAACTTGAGATTTCTTGTTCATATCAAAATATGTCACCTACGAAAATTAATTTCGCATTTACAGCAATAAACATATCACTAAACCAAAGACTAAGTAATCAAAAGAACTGATAAAACTGCAAACGGATAAAGTTTTGAGCTATCATAAATAATCATACAAATTCTTATCCGAATTTTGGGACAAGGTAGAAATTTGCAGAGAAAATTTGACCAAATGGAGATATTTCTAGTTGGTGATCAGCTTTGACAAAAAAAAAAAAAAAAAAAAGTTGATGCCATGCTGTCATCCTACCATCCTAATATTCGTCCAATATCTTTATCATGGAAATTTTCAATCAATTCGGACTAATATCAATTTCTCACATATTAGTAAAATTCATACACGTAAATCCATTATGTCATGTGAGAGACTGATCTTCAATCGAGTCAATCGAATGATGCGTAGTCCCTTTCGTGCTTTTCTTGGTTCAAGTTATGTTTTCACTTATTCTGGTATCAACTGAGATAGAAACTCAGATTTTCTCATAACGTTATATCTTATAATTATGAATAAATGATGATGACTATTCATACAATTATAACGAAATAATCAGAACAATTAATATCAATTAATTTTTTTCTCATAACTTTATATTAATTGTATGAAGGGATTCAAATCTATTATTAATAGCTATTATTCTTGTACACCTTGAGAAACTAATGAAGAAAAGCTTCCAACTTCTTGACTATGGTTCGATAGAGACAGAGATATTCGAACATTGTTATAAATAGGGTAAATTTCACATTTATTCTCTATTATTTACACTTTTTTTAAGTTAATGTTTCAAAAAAAAATTATTAGTCCCTAATGTTTATAAAGTGATTCAAAATGGTTCCTAGCTAATTTAGTCCATATTATTTCCCATAAAATTTAATTTAATCCCCAAATAAGGATCACATGTAAGGACTGAATTGAATTTTTTTAGAAAATAATAAGGACTAAATTGAATTTTTTGAAAAATAATAAGGACCAAATTGGCTAAGTTTGAACAATAGGGACCATTTTGAATAACTTTTATAAACATTCGGAACCACTAAGAATCTTTTAAAATATTAGGAACTACATTGAAAAAATATGTAAACAATATGAACTAAGTGTGAAATTCTCCTATATGTAATATGTTGTCTTCACACCTTCATCCTTCTTTATGGTGACTATTCATACAATTATAACGAAATGATTAGAACAATTAATATCTGAAGACGTCAAAATCCATAATCACGAACTTCAGGGCACCAGCAACCTACAAGGATAGAAGGCAACAGAACGACAAGAATCTCGGGACACCGGTATGGTGCCGGTTGAAGACAATCCGAAGCTCAAGTCAGTAATCCATCAGAAAGGGCAATAATGTGAGGAAAATATGGAGGGGTAAAAGGAATCTACTATGGAATCAACGTCGATATAGGGAGTGTAGGTTGTAGATATGTAGGGGAAAGGGAGAGTATTGTTGGATGCGGCGAATATTCGATACCCTCTCCTTGTATAGGCGTGGCCTACTTATAGGTGTGGGTAGCCCAAGAGTCACGGACCCTTAGGACTTGTACCTCGAGCGAACTACTTCGAGCGAGTGATCATTTATCTCGTAGGATAGGTTGATCTTCATCCCAAGTTTGTCAATTGTCATCTGCTATTGGTAGGCTAGTTAATCAAGGTCCCCTCTTGATCATTTATCCACTGATGTCCGATAGAGCCGTTGGTCGTACCCGGAGTCGTTGTCCCTTGTTCATACAAGATAGTGCTGACATCCGGGCTTAACAAAGGGCCTTGGACCTTTGGCGGCCTATTACATGAGTAGGCTGCACCCGTGGCGCCGTCTAGGGTCAAGTGACCCATCTTGGTTGGACTACGGGCCCAAACCCAATTTTGGTAATAATAATATCAATTAATTTTTTTTTTATAACTTTATAATAATTGTATGAAGGGATTCAAATCTATTATTAATAGCTATAATTCTTGTACACCTTGAGAAATTGATGAAGAAAATTTTCCAACTTCTTGACTATGATTCGATTGAGAGTAGAGACGGAGATATTCGAACATTGTTATATGTAATATGTTGTCTTCAACTCTTCATCCTTCTTTATAAAGTTAATTTTTAATAGGGTGAATAGCACCAGACCCCTATGTGGTCATCCATAAGTATACACGACCCCCCTGTGACCTCAAAACTTCCTCCACACCCCTCTCTAGTCCACCCGTCGGTGTACACTCACCCCCTCCGTCTAATATTCCGTCCAAAGTAGCGGAAAGTGCCGACCACACGCGACATTTGCAGCTCTTTATGATTTTTAACAATAACATTAATAAAAATAAGATGCAAGCTGACTAAACTACCCTAAATTCCAATTATAACATATGCTCGAGTTTTATTTTTTATCCTCATTGTAACTGTCGTGAGTCGTGAGCTTGAGCTGCCGTCGTCGAGGTTTCTCTGTGGTCGTGCTTGGTACCGTCGTCGAGCTTGAGTTTTCTGTCAGTCTTTTGCTAGCCTTAGAACCTACTTCTGCAACCACTTCAGGATTTAGTGGTGCTAGAGTTAGGTGTATAACAAGGAATGCTGCAAATGGTAAGGTGTCAAGTGTAGCAACAAAACCAGTCATGTAATTGTTCTTGATCTTCACGGAGGTGTTTCATCTTGGCCCTTAGGACTGCGAATGTTGAGAGAAGAGGTTAGTTTTTCTTTACTAGTTGGATTGTAGCATTTCGTTATTAGACCTCAGCTTCAATGATTTCTATGGAAGCCGAATGCAAGAAGCCATCGGTTCCTTCCACAAATTGCAACACTTAAATCTATCGTCTACTAGTTTTACTGGTGAAGTTCCTCATCAGCTTGGAAATCTTACCAGCCCGCAGACTCTTAAACTTTTCGGGAATCATAAACTTACTATAAACAAACTTGACTGGCTCTCTCAACTTCGTTTGTTAAGACAACTTAACCTGTCTTTTATTGACCTTAACGGCACCAATTGGCTGCAAGTAATAGTTGATCTCCCTTTCCTCCAAGAACTCTACTAAGAAAGCTGTGGACTTGGTGATGCCACACCTTCCTCACTTGTTTTACCCAATTCCACTTCTAAGTCTTTATCCATCCTAGATCTATCTTTTAATAGCCTCACTTCTTCCTCAGCATATTTTTGGTTGTTTAACATTAGTAACAACCTGGTTAGCATGGACCTCTCTTCAAATGATTTTGGAAAATAAATGCGATTTCAACTCTTGATGCGATTTCAAAAGGTATGACTAAGCTTCTGCTTGTGAGATGAGTGTGCGAGCAATAAATCAAACCTAAAATCGCCAACTGATATGCGCGTGAGAGAAATCGCCAACTCGTGCGTGTGAGAGACGATGGTCGAAAGTCAAAACTCTTTCTTTTTAAGGTGTAGCTTTGTTTGATTGACGAAGACTAAAGAGTTAAAAAATGAGTGTTAAAAATACGGGCATATCCAACAACCAACATTTTCGGTTACTTATTTTGACGGAGATTAACGTTTGGAGTGAGTGTGCATCAACGGGTGGATCAGATGGGAGCCTGGAAGAAGTTTTGAGATCACAGGAGGGGAAGAGGGGGTCTGGTGCTATTCGCATTTTTTAATATAGGTGACGAAAGATTTGATATCTAGAATATAAATTTAATCATGCAAAAAAGAGAGCGAAAGGATGATAGAGTAATGACATAAAACATTACTCCATTTGTAATTTGCATTGCCTAATGGAGACTTGAACTCAGATTCTCTGCCTAAGTAGTTGGTATGTACTACAATTGAGTCCACAAAAGACGTGCCTCGATAGTCCAGATTCGATTTCAAGATGTGGTGTTCGTTAGCAACAGAATATTTCAAGGGTTCACCATAAATGTTTGCTAAGACCATAGAACTCACCATTAAATAAAAATTAAAATGAAAAAGAAAAAGAAAAAGAAAGAGAGAGAATATTGAAACAAAAAGATTAAAAAAAGTAAACAAGACAAAGGGGAAAAAGGAGGTGAAGAGGCAGTAGTAGGCAAAGGGATTACTTCTCTGAACATAGAAAATTTGATTTTGAAAAAAAAAAAAATTAGTTGAATCGAAATAAACTAAAATTTATACCGATTCGATCTGAGGTCTTCGGATGAGTATTAACACAGTAGGTTACTAATTAATATAAGAATATATGACAAGCCTCTATTTGAGTTATACCATGACAATGTCCAATTTAACACTAAAATAGCTCTTGATCCATTTACGAACAAATAAGTAGAGGTGTGTGGAGTACTTGAGAAAGAAAAGAGCTCGAAACAAGTTAATTTTTTTTTTTTTGGGTCAAATCAAACAAGTTAATTAAAGAGGGACCATTTTGCAAGTAACAATTACATCACAGCAAAGAAACGAAGAAAACATATTCCTCACATCAAAGATTTTACAAAGTTGACAAAGAAAAGCCAACAAAAGTCCATTAGAAATAGTAAAGATCTTCTCATGACATTAAAACGATATGAGCATGACTATATCAAACAATTCATAACCGTTATGAGCAAATCTACTCTTCGGTAGTAGGCCATATTACCAGTGATCTTTGCAGGTTGCTCACTTATGTGGACTCCATGGATTTTGGGGAAAACGAAGCCGTGGTGTTACGGGCAGGCATGGAGTTTGATCTCTTGAACCATGTAGTATTAGAAGTTGGATTCGACCTATGAAACTTGCACCTGAAGGAGCCTTGATGTGTCGTTGGCGAGCACAAACAGTATTGGCTCTTTGGTGAATTTGCAGGCACGGCTAGAGACTCTCCACTGGCAGCTTTAGGAGATGTTTCGACTGTGAGGCTACTCTGGGAAGCCATATTTATCTTTCCTTGCTTGGAGAAAATGAGATAGATCACTGATGAGAGTCTTGAGACAAACTAGAATTGTGCAAAGATTTGTTTTTATATAGAAGACGATATTGTTTATCTTCGACAAGTGTAACGTCTAGACACGTAAAGCAATTAAGTGGTATTATTTCATTTGTCATGATTCTCCATTTTTTATTCCTTTCAATAAGTGATCATTTATTCTTTAATTATTCCCTACTTTGATGGAATTAAATAATTTTTTTATGACAAAAAACTCACTTTTAAGTAAGGTTTTAATATCTTAGTCTCAATATTTCGGAGACTAGGTGCCAATCCCATAAACGAAAAAAAAAAAAAAAAATTCGATTTCCACAAGGGGAGGCCAAGCCGCTCTCCATTAAGTAATTTTTTTTTATGACAAAAACCTCACTTTTAAGTAAGATTTTAATCTCATAGATTTCATAGTATAGAGGGATGTCCAAATATATATTTTAAATCAATTAAAGACTAAACATTTTCGACGATATAATAACATAAATTCTTTTATTTATTTTTACAAAAAATGATATAAATTCAAATTTAAGAACTTTTAATCTCAAAGATGGAAGAAATATTATTTTCGTTTTAGGAGGTGGAAAATTTTGAACCTTTATGACTATATTGCTTCTATTATTGCTTCCTTTGGCTTCTGTGCTACCAACCAATGATTCATCGTGACCCTAGGTGCGTGAGGATCCAAGTATGGAGGCCCTACCAATCAAATCCATTAATGATAATAACAAGACCGATACAATGTGTCACTGCTAACCTTTTTATCTAATCTTACGAGCTTTTATCTTTTTCTTCTTTCCAAGTGATGATGTTGCACAAGATAAAACCAAACATAAACAAATTAAATATCCATTCCACTTTGTAAATTTTATTTTATTTATTTATTTATTAAATAAACAAGTAATTCTATTAAATTTTAAAATCCGTACAAAAGCCACAGAAAACAAGCTCACAAGAGTTGAGAGTTCGAAGATAATCTCCCAAACCATACAAATTGAACTATTGAATGTGCTATGATAAAAAAAATCCTACCATACTTTCCACTTTGTAAATTTAGTCATGTTGTCGACATCATAAATTAAGAGCCCTCATTCACTGTGTTGAACCTATAAAGCAACTTTCACAACCCAATCTCCCCCCCCCCCCCACCCCCAAAAAAAAAAAAAAAAAAAAAAACCCTATAAAGCATCATTTTAAAATTGTACGTCTCCAAACAAATATGTTTAGCTACATTTCCATTATGGCCAAACATCGTTACAATAGTAACCAATCAACTGATCTTACTAAATAATGTTTGGTAAAGTTTTCATCAGAATCAGGAAGGGCAAGAAAATCAAATTAAATACCATCTTCAAAAAAAGGATCTAGGATATCTTATAAATGCAAGTGTATAGAAAATAAATAAACACATAATTTATTCATAATTGTGAAAGCGTAGCTTGATATTCAACCAAAACTTGTTTACACTTTCATGTTGCTATGCTTTGCTCTTTTTTTTTTTTCTGTAAAATGTCACATGTTTCTTTTTTTCTACTCTTCAAATGACAAACTACCGAAGTCTAATTGCTAATATTTTCACTCAAGAACTTATGGCATTCAGTCTCTTACTCTATATATTAAGTGAATAATGAAGAATGGCTTTGGGTATTTGTAGATGACAGAATTCGAGAGTTGCATCTCATATCCCTTTATTTTAACGGACATAACTCGTACAACAAGATATCTTTTGCAAGAAGAGGTGCACCTGTTGATAGAGAAGCATCTCTTAGAGACGATATGTGTCTACTCATATTAGTCAATATGGCTGCATATCCATTTGCCAACAGAGAGCTAAGTAGTTTTACAAATCAAAACTAGTGTTATTTATGTTTTTCTAAACGAAAAACTTCAAAGTATTTTAAAATATTTTATAGGGTCAATTAGAATTACAATTTTTACCATCACACATTTCAATTCGTCTCGACCATCTTAGTAATATAAAAGAAAAAATTAATAAAAGAATAAAACGATTATGAGATCTGCAAAAGCCAAAAGGTAGAATATCTCCATAGCACATGGAGACGTGAGTGTGGTGCATGAAGAGACGAGGCTTTCACGTGGGGGCTTCATGTGGCTCAAGAGTACACTTATTAGATTCTTTAATTTCTCTGAGAAATCAAAAGCAAAGCTCCAATTTCAGCCTTCAATGAATCTCGTGGTACAAAACTATTCCCAGCTTCTTTCCACCCCACTCCCACGTAAGAGGATTAGGACGTGGAGAAAGACAACGATGCCCTTCAATCATTTGGCACTAATAATGTTACTAAGTAATTAGCGAGATTCAACGAGTATAAACTATTAATATAATTATAATAAAATAATCTTTATAGTTTATAAGATCGAATTTAAGATTATTATTAAGTGAAACTAAAAGTACATGATTTAGTATTCATATATAGATAATTTTTTTTAGTAAAATTAAATTAATTTGTAAAAATACTTTAAAATATAGACATTTTCAAAAAATACAAGTCTAATTCACTTCTTAAAGATTTCACTCTTGAAATTAGCAGGGAATATAACCATCACTGGCCCATATATGACTCCACCATTGATATTCTTACCCATACGTAGTGATGTATAAAACGGCGTCGTAACGAGCTTTTTTTGTGTAGTTATTATCCAAATTCCTTTCCCGCCTTATTGGTGCGCGAGTTTTGGTTATGGATCGCTTTCCAAGTTGACTTCCTGCTTTCTTACAACGCACTACTTCTTCGACAAAATGGACTCCAGGCCCATATTAATCCACTGTCGAAATTGATAGAGAAGGCCATTAATTGACTGCCACACAGATGTAAATAACAGATTACAGATGTAGACTTTTTTTGTGTAAATGGTCCTGTATGGTTTGGTGGGTAGAGGAATATAATCTAGTTGACGATGTTATGTGTTAAATATAATAAATTTATTTTTAATAGTTTAAATTTTTAAATAAAGTGATCATTTAATATGGTACTAGAGTTTAGGTACTTAAAGGTTTTGAGTTCAAAACTCACCCCCACCCATTTAAAAAATTAAAACTGACTAAAAAAATTAACTCCGCCTGCACTTGCAGGGTTGTGTTGAATATAACAAATAATATAATAAACTTCACTCTAATAGTTTAAACTTTTAAATGAGGTAATCACTTAATATTATGTGAGGAAAAAAAATAAAAAAAAGAGAGAGCATGAGAAATGGGGAGGATAGATTTCTTTAATGAATTTCGCGAAAGGTGAAGAAGAGAAACCTTTCATGCAAAAGAAAGACATGACTTTTTGAAGCACTCTATTTAGCGTGTGGACCTCACATGTTAGTGAGGCTTATATCACTAAAGAGAAACGTTCAAAACATTTAACGTTTTGAAGTCTATCCCTTAAGTCACTCTATTCGGACTATTCTTGTGTGGCTTTTCCACTTGGGCTTAGCTTATTTTGTAGTGCTTGACTTATATAGCCTTTTGTATTGTAAAAGTTTTCTTTTCTGGTTTGAGCTATTGTCTAGTCTAATTTTGGGTCCAACTTCCCTTGGTAATTATTCTATTTACTTAATAAAAACACATTATTATACTATACAAAAACACAAGTAGCCAAAGAAAATCCTTGAGAATTTTATAATTTATAATTTGTTTAATGACTCCATGTTCTAAATTGCCAAAGAAAATTTCTAGCTTTAAGCTTCTAATAATCCATAATCATTACTTTTAACTAATTCCTTTGTTCACAGGAGTAGTTTTTCAGAGTCTGTAGAGATACCTATGCTAATGGATATTCAGGGAATTAATATAATTCCTTATAACAAATTGGTTTTATTTATTAGGTGTAATGGTCCAAGATCGTATTTTGTGTGTCTTAAAACTTAAAATTTGTTGATATAGGACAAACATTTTATTTAACACTATTAAACCCCAAAAAGATTAAAAGATTGTGCAATAAAGAACAACTAAAAGTCAATTATTTTTCTATATGGGATGCACCAATTTTTGTTTTCTTAAATAATTTTTATCAGTCGGCTTTATCTATACATCGTATAATTAGATTAGAAATGACTCATACTAGCTCATAAGAATCACACTGACTTGTAAGAGTTGAATTAACTCTCTTATTAATTAAAATTGAGTCAAAATAAATGTCAAACCAACTAATTAATTTCTTTTGTTTTTTTTTTTTTGTCAAAAACTCAAATTAATTTAGTCTTTGTGAAATTCTGATAATTGTATCTGAAAACCCACAAGTAGTTTCTTTTGCTCGACTTGGGCTGGTATGGTTGCTGTGTGTTGTTAATGGCAATCTTAAAAGTTATGGGGCAAACTCATCCAGCCTGGTATAGGCCCAGCCCTACAACTACTATATTGTATAAACTGACATAGATAACATGAAAAGTTGAAATCTGTGAAGCCCAAGATGGAATCGTTTTGTTTTTTGTTTTCTCTTTTTAAATTTTAAAAGTGATCTAATTCATACAACACATTAAACGTCACTTACAAGAATTAATCTCGTAAACTCTCGCATTTATAACAAAAAATATACCACTAAACCAAAGCCCAAGTAATAGATGGGATCATTTTTAACTTCAAAAAATTTCAAAAATGTTGACACCTCGTGTATTTTTTATCTTCTCATCAAGCAAAATGAAGGAAAGCTTTCTTGTATTTTATGTTTTTTAGTTCTCAAAGAAAAATGATTTGCCACTTTACTAGTGGGTGAAACTAGTGTAGTATATTAACATGCAAATGTCTTTGCGTGTACGTAGTCTTAAAGCATCCATTTGTAAATTATTTATCATTTTATCCTACTTGAATCAGTTCGCATTTTGACGTTAAAATTCAATAAGCAATATAATACGAGTGGATCACTCATACTAGTACTATTCTCATTTAAATATACCTAAATTCAAATTTTTGATAGAATCTGGACCATTCAATATACACATGTAAGATATTTGTTGTTAGCGTACAAGGTTGAACAAATAATTGGCACCTACCCAAACTCAACACGAAGTCACATACTAATCACACATAAAGCAATCTAATTAATGGCATTGAGTTTGTGCTAATGGATTAGGGCTTGATAATGCTGTATTGTTTGTTGGAAAATGTAGTGAAAACGAAGCCTATACCACAGTATTGTTTGTTTTTAAATTTGTTTAGGGTCAGAGATAATCTTAATGATCTTCATCACTAAGATCGTTAATAATAAATGAATTTAGATTTATCTTGAATCTCATAAAGTTTGATAGTTTCAACGAATTAAGAAGTTAATTTCGAAAAATTCAGCAACATGTTTATTGGATTGATTAGTTGATTTTGTTGCCTACCTCCACTTTTATAGTATAAAGGTGTTTGATATTCGTTAATAGTTGACTTCTTTGACGGTTATCTAATCTTATTGTCTGTCTTTTTATTTAGTAGCTATGTATATTTTCTGTAATAACAAAGTGGTAAACCTTGATATAACCATTGCGCTTTTACCTTAAGATTTAAACCCCGATTAATTATACGGATTAGCACATACCTTGAGGTTGCATAATTATTGGGCTTCATTTATTCATCTTTCTAAATAATCTCGTGATTTTAAAGACAAGTGATTTTTACGTACACGTAAGATTATTGGTCAATTAAGCAAGCACGTAAACAATTTTATGATGTAAATAGGTAGAAACACACAAAAAAATAAAACGAAAAAGACTTGAGCAAAAATGAAAGAGGAAAAAAGAAATCAAAGAAAAAAAAGGAAAAAAAAAAACAAGAAAAGGAAATATAACCAACTTAGTAGTCAACAAATGAACAGAAAATATTTCTTGTTTTGCTCTCCTACGTTAACACTCTCATAGGACAATAGTATCCCTCGTACTTTCACGTTTCCTTCACAAACTATATATACATATAACTCTCTCTCTCTCCGTGGTAGTAGTGTGATCAAATGGCGAGGACAGGCAACAAGAATATACAAGCCAAGCTGGTTAGTATGTCGTCTTTGCTTTTTATCTTCATTAATCACCCTCTATTCTCTAAGGCATTCTTGGTACGTATGTGTCACTACCGTTGGACCGTGTCCCGTGACCGCTGACGGAGCTATATTGAGGTAACCTCCACTCCACTGATCTATAAAAATTGTTAAAATATTTATGTATTTTTTAAAAAAAAATTAGATATTTATACATTTTTAGTTAAAAAAATTTAATTAGCCCCTACTGAAAAATAAAAGTACTAGTATAGTTCAAAAATTATGAATTTTAGCCCCCCATTGACCCATAAAAATGTTAAAATTTTTATATATTTTTTGAAAAAAAATTAGATATCTATGTATTTTTAGTTAAAAAAAATTAATTAGTCCCCACTGAAAAATAAAAATACTCGTACAATTCAAAAATTATAGATTTTAGCCCTCATTGACCTATAAAAACGTTAAAATTCTATGTATTTTTTGAAAAAAATACTTGTATAGTTCAAAAATTATAAATTTTAGCCCCCACTGACAAAAATTTCTGGCTCCGCCCCTGCCCGTCACGTATGTATGTGCATGTTGATATATGATATTTGATATGTGTATGTTTCTCAGTGTGTCTGCGCGCGCGCCAATCTAACCTTATAATGATGATACTGAGATATTCAGTTAAGTTACTAACTCATGTAATTAACCAAAAAAAAAACTTACTAAACTCATGTATTATCATTGATAATTGCTTTATTATGATAACAAAGAGCCAATTGCCAACTAAATTTGTAGCATCTCCGATCCAAGCATGAACTACTCTGGCCAGTGTCATCGTAACTTTTAAGTAATCACTTCATCTAAAAATTTAAACGGTTAGAAATAAGTTCATTATAATTATTTATTGTCTTCCACGTGCTCTACACACGCAGATAGGATTTTGTTTTTAAGTTTTGCGTGTGATAAGATTAAATGTTTTAAATAGATGGTGGTAAGATTTAAACTCGAGATGATTTGATAATTTAGATTTTGATATCATATCAAGTGATCATGTTGTCCAAAAAAAACTGTTGGAAAGAAATTTATTGTAGTTGTTTTTTGTTTTCAACAATAACCTTTGTGATAGCAAATATATATTAGCATCATTTTGACTAAACTAATTACTTTTTTCATACTAATTCACCATGCAGGGTCTGGTCTCTGTGTGTGTTTTGTACAAAGTAACATCGATGTTACATTAAGGGTTCCTTTGGATTCACGAGGGAAAAAATAATAAAGGAAAGGAGAGGAAAGGATTATATACCAAAGGAATTAAGGAAAAATATTCTTGTTTGGATATCAATAAAGTAAATGGGAAATGATCATAAAGAATTGTGTATTTTCTTTGTTGATAATTTAGCCATTTTAAATTTCAATTTTCCTCCTCTTGTTTGGTTTTCACTATTATTAAGGGGATGGTGAATTGAGGGATTCCTATTAGCCTCTCAAAGGCTGATTTTGGTTTCCACACAATATGGGGGAAACCCTTCCCCCCATTTTCCCCAACCCAGAGACACTATAAAATTATTAATTTAGTTTGTATTTTTACTGTTTCGAAATTTTAAGTGATTTCTATACATGGTTTGGGTTACAAGTTATATATGACAATCTAGCATGCTCGTACAGCATTTTTCATATATTCGATCATTGCTTGGTGCAACGGTAAGTTAGGTTCGAGTCTTGAAAACAGCCGAGCAAAAGTACCAAGTAAGATGGTGTACAAAAAGCCCGAAAGTGAGTCCGTCCTTTCTCCTAAACATGTGCATAGCTGAGCTTTGTGTACTGGCTGTCTTTTAATATCCTCTCCGCGTGTACTGAATAGCTTTTTCTGGAATAGATGAAAATTTCGAAAGATTGGTGTTCTACATTTAGTGAAAATTAAATCACTTTTTCCTTCCTAGCGTGTTTGAATCCAGTGTGATTTATATATGAGATTAATCACTGATGATGGGAGTGTTTTCTTGTGCTAGGAAACTTGGCAATAGTAGTAGGCAATACAATTCCATAAATTTCAATGAATTTCCTTTTGTTTTCTTCCATGAACTTCTCTGTTTCAATGATGCTTATGGAAGTAAATAATTGTTGACAAATTGGAAACACTCCACAGGTACTTCTTGGGGACATGGGGACTGGGAAGAGTAGTTTAGCCTTAAGATTTATCAGAGGCCAATTCTATGAATACCAGGTTCATTGATCATTGATCAGTCCTGTTTTCGCTTCTAATTATATTGTTTCTGATAATCCTGCCCTTCACATTGTTCATTCCTGAAAAAAATCATATACAGGAACCGACCATCGGAGCCGCCTTCTTCACTCAGGTCTTGTCATTGGCTGAAGCCAACATTAAGTTTGATATATGGGACACAGCCGGTCAAGAAAGGTATTATAGCTTAGCTCCAATGTATTACCGTGGTGCAGCTGCTGCAGTTGTGGTGTATGACATTACAAACATGGTATGGATATACTTTCCTGTGATAATGTTGTTTTAATTGTTAGTTGTCACGAAATTTGACTCATCCGAGCACATAGAAATATAAAATATGGTGCTTTCGCTTTCTAAGGATGTGTTCCCTCAGTCCCAAAGCAAATACTTCACATCAGAATTATGAAAATTTTGAAACTATAAATTTTTCATATGATAGTATGTTCTATGTAGTTTAACATGGTAATAGTATTTTCTTAGAAGATTATGTAAATTGAATTGAGAAGTTGCTCCAAAGCAAGATTGGTTGGACCAAAAAAGTCAAACTATGTCATTCATCTTGGGTTGGGGGGAGAATTCATTTTTCTTTCTCAGATATTGAATAAGAGTGGGAGAGGAAGGGAGGAATCTAGGCTTCGCATTTTGTTGCAGATGTTCTAGCTGCCGACTGGGGAAGTGGGAAAGAAATGGCATCATATCTTGTCTAAAATTGTAGTTGTCATGGACTCCAAATTGATGCATCGGCTTGTCATTTCAGGATGCAATAATCAACTTATTTTGGTTCTTAGATAATCGTACTAGCTCAGGGCTAGATTCTACCTTGTTCATAATCTGTAGATTTATTTCCCAATAAAGTTCAAGTTCTCAGATGAACTATACAGTTCAAACTAGAAGTGGCACTTATTTATATGTGTATGCATAACTTTGGATTCCAACTGATCACTGAGATTGATATTTGCACTTCAGAACTCATTTGACCGAGCCAAGAAATGGGTTGAGCAACTGCAAAGTCAAGGTACCAACTAACACTTATTGCTCTCCTCTTGCTCTCCCTTTGTCCTCTGAGGAAAAGTATTTTCAATCACTCATGATATGAGCCGAGCTTGAACATTTTACAAAGAACTATGTAATTTCTCTATGGTTATTCTTGTTATATATTATTCTCTAAAATGTACTTTGCTGTTAAATTTGGTGCACTAGTACTACTTGGATATTGCTATCATGGAAATCATTTCACGATTTATATCTCCAGATCTTCTAATATGTGATCATGCTTAATGAGAATATGGATTATATAAATCTTTACGTACTGAGCAAGCTTTCTCATTTTGGAGATTGAGGGGAAGGAGGAGGTAAAATGAAAAAGGAAGAGTTGAATGTGAAAACAAGGTCAAACGCTGGATTTAGTGCTTCTTGAAAACTCACTAATAGTTGCACCGTTGCATCAATGAAATTGGAAATGGATTGAGTGTTTTCTATTTTGGGTTAGAATTGTTTTACAAGTATACTATACCTTACGGCAGAAGCCGTGTACCATTCCGTCCTTGTTCTGAAGAATGAAAACTTGCTAAATCTGTTTGTCACCATTGTCATGGAACTCAATCTTCTGCTTGAAAGAATAATTTAACTTCTTTAAAAGAATATATATATATATAACCTTGTTGATCTTTTTCATTTTGTATCATGCTATGTAGGAAATCCAAATATGGTCACTGTTTTAGTGGCAAACAAGGCTGACTTGGATTTAGAACGACAGGTCCAGATTGAGGTAATCTCACTTATTTTCTTCTTCTTTTTTTTCTTTTCTTTTGTTTTTGTTTTTGGGTTCACACGCGATTATTTGATGTTCCTTTGGTTGATACTCGCAAGCACCAGTGCACGCTTACTCCGTTCCTTCAGAGCAACAGAGTTTGGTAGTTTTAACATTGTGCCACAGGGATCGTTGTCTCCTTCAGTAACTATCTTGCCTAAGAACAACTATTTAACATTTTGGTAACTGGCTTCGCTTTTCAAATATCAATCCTTAGGTAGTCCACATATTGAATCCTGATTGCATTATTATTTCAAACAAATTCAACGTGCTGCGAAATTGATGTTTCATCATTTGAAGTTCAATGCTATTATACTTGGTGAACTCTGAATATTTTTAGAATACCAATTCCAAATGCTCGAATCTTACTGCCACCTTCAATTCTAATAAAAACAATTGCAACAATAAGCAGGATGGAGAGCAATATGCTAAAGAAAATGGCTTGCTATTTTTTGAGGCATCAGCAAAATCTGCACAAAATGTGAATGAGCTCTTTTATGAAATAGGTAAGTTACTGTGCTTATCTTTGTTCGGGTTATATAAATATGTACATGACTTCTCAATAATCTCTTCAAGTCATAGGTATTGCTTCCTAACCAGAAAACAGCCAAAAACATGAGGAAAAGCCAAAGGACTTGCCTCATGTTAAACGCCATGTTAATGTCAAAACAAATTTAGTTTATCACTGAGGCAAGCAAATAGATCTTCTTCGAGGTGCCAACACATATCCGGACTTGCAGTCTGTCTTCCTGGTGGTCTGTGAGTTAGAGAGAGCTAACTAGCCTTCATGCTCTCTACCAAGTTTCTGAAGAAAAAACTGACGACTACTTAACAATTCAATGTATGGTTATTTAGGTCATCTAAAGTGACATTTCGTATCAGCACACTTGCTGTTGTGGACGCTGCAGTTTTAGAGGACAATTATGTATTATCCGGATTGTGTGCTTACAAATGCAAACTTCTTGCAGCGAAGAGATTGGCGACTGCTATGCCTACCCGGCCAGGTGGAGTGAAACTTCATAGTAGACCTGAAGAAAGGAGCAGGACAATATTTTGTTGCTTGGGATGAAAAAAAAATCCTCCACCACTGTGTATGTGAGGTGCTTTTTCAAACTCATCCTATCGCGTGTTAGCTTTATTATGAAAATCATTTCATCTTACAAAGTTAGTAATCTTCACCGGTCGTGTAATTACTCTGTTTTCGAAAGCTTGTATATTTTACCAACACTGTAAAGAAGCAATAAATAAATAAACATATATATGTTTTCGTTTTCCTTAGGAGAGTGGCAATTGAATTGGAATTCAATTAACTGTTATCAAGTTTTTCTTCAAAATGTCCGGACCTGATATTTGTGTGGGGTCATACATGCCACACACATCAAACGGTTTTAAGTGCTACCCAATATTATTATCACCAGCAGCAGAGTTATTGTAAATTGAGAGTCCTTTCTAAACAAATCAACTCATTCAAAGTAATAAAGCATCCGTGCGTGTAATCTTTTGCTGCTGACGAGCAATATGAGTAGGAGATTCTCATGTCATATACCAGATTTTTTGTAGATGGTTTTGTCGCTAATGTGCCCTCAATATGATAATTGTCAATGGATTAGAGTAAGTCCTCTGCTAAATCATTGCTGGAAACGGGTTACGATCCTCTCCTTTCTTCATTCTCTCAATTCCAAACTATCAGATTTGGTCATTTTAAATAATCCTATCCTGCATATGATTTTTATTTTTTGTATTTATTATTTTTTTTAGAAAATAATATAGATTTCTATATAGAATGATAATGGCAATTGTAATGAATGATTCATGAATATAAATAATCAATCAAAAAACTCTATGCAATTATTACAATTTCAAAAAATTGTTCATACTATGATCATGGTAATGATCGCGGTTGGGTAGTCACCATATTTGGACTAATAAACTAATAAACTTCACTTCATTTATTAAAAAAAGAAAAAAGAAAAACGACTTCGAAACGAATGATGAAATTTACAACGACCAAATCTGATAGTACATAATTCATCTCATTTTCAGAATGATTGAATCAAGAAAGGAGAAGGGGTAAGAAGATCCTTAACCAACGGAAACCCTGACACCATCAAAAGTCATTAGTGTGATTTTTCTTTCACGACTATGGTTCTGTATGCTAAATGAAGTAATTGTTTTCTTACTAATTAGTATTTACTGCAGGATATAAACGTGACAATGTCATGATAATATACTATAAGAACCAATTTTAGCAAGCATTAACTCCTGGAAAAGAT
Source organism: Ehretia macrophylla (assembly GCA_037974665.1). NCBI lineage: Eukaryota > Viridiplantae > Streptophyta > Magnoliopsida > Boraginales > Ehretiaceae > Ehretia > Ehretia macrophylla. Next base: position 50,911,319 of record CM075771.1, on the reverse strand, counting down.
CAAGTAATAAAAATCGAGAGTTTTAGGCTGAGCGACATTGGGGGCGGATTTAAAAAAAAATTTCAGTGGAAGTTAAACACATAATTTTTCAATTATATGAGTATAATTTTTTTTTCTAATGGGGATTAATTAATTTTTTTACCTAAAAATACATACATATTTTAAATTTTTTAATATATATATATATATATATATATAACTTTTTAACTTTTTTTGAACCAATAGAAATTGCAGCCCCACTAGCCCAACTACACATCCACCACTACTTTTAGCCAGACCATGAAATGGTCAGGTGGGGTTGTTTGAAGATTAACAACACATAACTCAATACAACGATGCTCATCGACCCAAAAAAAAATGATATATATATATATACACACAATGATGCTGATATCAATGGCCCTCGGTTACTTGAAAAATTAAATCCATGGCAGATGCTGAAGCTTCTTTGTTTTCATTGGGGTTTATGCTGTGGATAGAAACCAAGACGAAATCGTCCTTTTTTATTGTCTGCAAAGAAGCCAAGCAGGACACTCTTGTTTTTTCATGGCTCAAATGCATTGAAATCGGCATGCAGAAGTCCATAGAAAGCAGAGATTTTTCTTGCCTCTTCCTGGTCCACCACCAGTCCCAACACACACAAGAGTTGAAAATTGGCTTGTTTTCTTCTCCTTTAGTAAACAATGCATCACATAAACAAGGTTAAATTCACTTTGTATCTCTAATGCTTAATTACTTATAGTCGATGACACTTGTTACCTCTCACTTAGTATTTTGACCATTTACTATATTTCCGTCAAATTGTCGTTAGAAAATTAACGGGACAGGTTAGTATTGCATATTTTTTTAACCAAATTACCCCTGCAATCGAAACCCAAACGCCAAACACCACGCACCAAAGATGCAATAGATTTGGGGTTGGGAGGCAAGGGGTTGGGTTGTGGGGGTTGAGTTATTTTTTTTCTTCAAAGGGTAAATTTGGTCTCACAATAAATTATAAGGTTAATTTCATAATTGCACAATTTTTGTTAGCATATAAGTCTAATTTTGTTATAATTGATATGCAGTCAAAAAAAATAGTAAGTGGTCAAAATAAAATATTAACAATATTAAGCGTCATTAATTATAAATATTAGGAATATAAAGTAAATTTAACCCCATAAAACAAAACAAAGTGAAAAAAAAAAAAAGTCAAGTTCGAGTAATAAAGTGACAAAAGAGGCGCTTGAAAGGGAGCTTTGTTTAGCATAGGCATGGCCTGGATAGAAGAGCCATAGTCACGCCTGATGGGGAAAAAGTCCTAATGTGTTCAGTTTTTCCCTTTTTTTTTTTTTTTTTTTTAAGTCACAAGATACCCTCACTTGAATGGGACTAATCCTTGCTCGGAGTTCAAAGATAACTTTAGATAAGAACTGCTTCTAATGAATTTTGAACTCTTAACCTTTCAAGTAAAGTCCGCTCACTAGTAGTCCATTTATCATTTGGACGACAGCTTGTGCTTCCGGTCAGTTTTTCCCGTTGCCAGCAACTTTTGCAGCCCCATCAATACAATAAACGAAAAACTAACTGTAAACTTTCATAACGAAGCAAAAGTACAGAATCAATGTAGAACGGGACCACGTTACAGTTCAACACGGGTATTCACCATGAAAGAGAAGTACAAGGAGTGGCTGATGATGACAATGAAACACCATCGTTGTTATTACTATTAGAATCACTACAGGAAGTCCCTATTAACCCTGCATCTCTAAGAGAAACAGAACATGCTTCAGCTGGGAGCTTTTTCATTGGAGTTAACCGAGGGGTCGTCAATGGGGTTGAGGAAGGACTACTAGAAGGAGTTGCTTCACCAATATCATCTTCCTCCTCAGAAGAACCAACACTATCTAGCCGCGAAGGCGATGTATCGGGTGTTTCAAATGGAGTATTATCCACCTTGCTAGCTCGGCAGGCTTCATTGTCAAACACTGGATTGGAAATGTACATAATTTGTTCCTTATTATAACCACCTCTGCAAATTGTATCATTGGAAATAGTACTTGTACTGCACGGAAGTGGAACTTCTTGCACTAGTTTTCGCGAGCCAAATGGCGCGAAAGGAGTTGGAGAGGGTGGTGAAGAATGTTGCTTCTCCATATCCATAATATCTCTGTTAGAAACTGAAGGGAAGAGAAAGCTTCTTGGAGCTTGAAGAACCCCTTGTGCGTAGAAGTTGCTAAGAGATGAGGCAGCTGATTGGTGGTGTTCTTCTTGTTGCCATGGCGGCTCGGTGGTGGCAGCAGCAGATGTGGTGGTTTTTCTAAGCTGCCTTGGACGAAGTAGGAGAGAACAGTAAAGCTCAGCTAATAAAACTAAGAGCAAGCCCAGTACCAAGGCTAGGCTAACAACCATTATCAGTAGAGCTCCCATTATCACCTTTGGAGTTCCCCCCATCTCTCTCTCTCTCTCTCTCGCTCACACACACACTCACACACACAGTGCTTGTAAAATGCTTGGAGTCTAGAGTAGAAAAATGGGATGAAATGGACTGACTTTGTGGTAGAGGTACGAGAAATTTGGCGGCAAAAGTACTCGGTCAGTAATCAGTCTTCACTTGCAACATAGAAGTGAGATAGTGAATCTAACTAGAGAACTCACAAGTAGGTTTTTATTCTTGACTAATGATTTTTAAACCCGTCTAGTTTTAGTTATCATTTTGGCTATAAATTATAGTAAATAATTAAGGTTATACTTATTTTATTTTTTGAAGTTAATCGACCTTCTGTCATCTTTAGTGTTCGAGTTCTCTCTAATACATCAATATAGTAGATAGATCAAGTAGAAGATTAGCCGCTAATTTGCTACTCTCGTTGTGTTTGATCGGCTTCAAAGCTTTTTCACTTTTTTCGCTTAGCGCTTCCACCGATGCCTGAATGCTACTTTTGTCTCACAATTGCTCCTTGTGATACAGCGGAACCATGGCAATTAGGATCTCAAGACGCAGCAACACCTATGATGCAAGGAATAATAGACTTACATCACGATATTTTTTTAACATTATACGCTCAGTTTGGCTTTCTATTTATAAAGAATGGTTGTCCTTGAAAGCGGATTTAAATCTCCTTATAACAGAAATTAATTGATCGTAAACTATTTATATTATTTCATTATAATTGAATTGTATCATTAATTCACTATTATTAAATCTCTTATAATATTATAACATCACAAGAGGCCAAAGAGAATCCATGTCTGTCCGAAAAGCTTGGTCACAAATCTTGTCCTGACAAGTTAGACCTCAATCAACCAGCCACAGTACAAAAACAGAGAACATACCAGGCCAAACAGGAACGATTTCTTAATAGGCACAAAATGGGACTTGAGGCTCAATTCGAGAGATGGTCTCTCCATTATGGGTTAGACTTGTGTCAAGCATTTGACCCGTTTGGCCTACACAAAAGGACGTGTGCCCCATTTTTATTTCAAGAGCCGAATAACCAAATACCTGATTCAAGAATTTTCCCTCGATTATTCAGCAGTAGTGTAATGTAATATACTCTGCATTAAGACAGGTACGAATATACCCAAAGAAGACAAAATTAAAAGATATAACATATATTTAGCCAAGCAAAATGACGACAAAGGAGTATTTCGATCTCACTGTTAGTAAATTTGCTATAGGCATTCAATAATATCTAGAAGTCAATAACTGTCTTACTCTCGCTTTCTTCTATGGCATGCTTATCACGGTACATACTTATCAGTGTTACATGCATGTAGTACACACACAGTGCCAATGAATCAATCATCTATCCTATCGATTACATGAATTAGAACAAAGAACAACGCTAGCAACGTGATCTGCAATTTCTCGAGATGCTGAGAACAATCCAGGGCAATACACTTACTCCCAAGGAATTGAACAGCTTGAGCCATTTTCAGATCTGATTATGGTCCAAACATGTATAAAAGGTCTGAGATAACCTGATATGATGTCGCCAATTTGTCTCTGCTGACGCATTAAAAAGCACGAAAGAGTTTCGTGTAGCTAAATGCAAGGAGAATATGTAGGACGGCCATGCATGGAAGAAAATCTTATTCTACAAATTCTCCAGCCTTTTACAATTTATCGCCCCCTCAAGGCAGCAAATCGGGCTGCCAAATCATCATAATCAGGCAGTTTGGGATGCACATGTCGTGCCTGGTTATCTGGCTGAAAAGAATTGGCACGAGTAAAAACCTTTATGTTCTGTGGAGGAGCAGTTTGCTCATGAGGTAGAGAGACAGATCTGGAGGGTTGTGGAATATATTCTGATTCTCCATCGTGCCCCTCTCTGCTTTGATCATGAGACAAGTCACCAGCATCAGCGTTTCTTGAGTGTGTAGAATGAGCATGAGATTTTTTTCTCAGCTTTCCTATGTCATAATCTGATGGCTTCTTACTGTAATGTAATAGTAGTTTGTCAATCATCCTTTCCTCCTCATCTTTCTGGTGATGCTCATCATCAAACAGAATCTGCAAGCCCTTCTTTTGATGGTCTCTTCTCTTACTACTTGAACTTCTCCTTGTAGCTCCAGCATCTTCAGAACGACCTACATCATTTTGATGTGATGATGATTTATGATGCTTTCTCCTAACCGATCTTGGTTTAGGTAGGGGTAGCATATTACCCTGATTATGAACAATGTCATCAGAACCAAAAATATTTACAGCAGTTGGTTCAGAACTTTGTCTTTCATGTTTGCTTCGAACCACTTCTACGTGGATCCTGTCTGAGTGATCAATTTCAATGACCCTGTTGTGAGGCGATGGCTCCACAGAAGGCACATCATAGTCAGAATTTGCATGCTTAGACCCTTTGCCGTTTCTGTGCTTGCTATCTCTGGGTTTAGTATAGGGAGGTGGAAGGAAGCTGTCCTTTGATTTAACATACGGCGGAGGGATAGCACTGTTTTGATAAGAATGTAGTCTATCTGCTTCTTCGTCCTGCATTTTCCTCGTTGACCTTTCACTGACATGGTCAGGGGGAGTAGATACATCTTGTCTCTTTCCTGGGATTTCCCTACAATTTAGAGCAACTTTTGATTTTTCATGAGACAAACCATCTCGGGATTCTCCTTTGCTGATGTTATTCAGCCCACTATGGTGAAAATCATCATTCTCCAACTTTTTCCTACAGGACGAACTGCCTGATTTTACTGCTTTAAGGGACATATCGTCTTTCTCATTATTTAAGCTGTATTTTCCCACTGTCACTTCTTGCTTTTCATAAAATAGAATGCCATTATCGTCTCCTACAGGAGTGCTTCCTTCCCTATTACCGATTGGCTTGTGTGAATCACTTCTAGCTTCCTGTCTTCCGATGGAATGTAACTGAACGACAGACTCCTTCCTTCTGGAGAGACTACCCTCTCTGCCAACACGCATTTTGTCACCACCATTAACAAGCTCAGGCCTCTGATTGATCGAAATATCACGCCTATTAGTTTTCGGAGTGTTATCCTCTCTTCTAGAAGTACCCCCACTGCCATTGTCCATTCTGTCACTACCATTGACGAGCTCAGGTATCTTTTTGGATGAGAAATCATGCTTATCTTTTTTTGGAGCGCTATCATTGCCAGCATGCAGATTGTATTTATTAGCAGTGACATGATTACTTCCATGCTTGTTTGGTTGGGACTGCAGTTCTCCATCCAGAAAAAAAAAGAGAGAAAATTGGTTAGATGGTGTGATGAGACCAGAATCAAGATCTTTTGCAAAAAAATTATTTTCAATATAGGAGGACAAATATTAAGGATCACATCAAGACAATATATAGTCTCTAACTAAATAATAGCATTATATCCTTCGCTTCTCTTTTTGGTAGACTGTTAATCATTTGATACAGAGGACATACCTGTGCAGTAGCAGATGGAGTAGCCATCCTTTGTTCAAAAGCCCAGGAGTCCCACTTTATTGAATACTCAGATGCTATATCTTGCAATAACTGGACCCTCCTCTCTGTTTCTGGGGGCCTCGAAGATAATTTCTCAAGAAACTGAAAATCAGCAACTAAGCCATTAGGCGCGGGAGTTGCGACACACGAGAACATCTTTTGCCCTACTTTCGTTGACTAAATTCGATACTTACCTTTGGGTGGACATAACAATCTAGAGAATTTCCATATCTCTCCTGGAATAGATCCCTGAGATCACGTAATTCAGGCAAATCGGAGAATCTTGCTGCAGCAAAAATTAGGGAACCCACAGCCTCCCTGCATTCTTCAGGGCACTCACTAGGAAGAGAAAAATGGAGAAGAGGAACTTCATTACTTAATGTAGTGATCTAAAGTGAAAAACACTTTTCTTCTTGTCATAAAAGCCCTTTTAAACAGGTAAGGCCTTTGTTAAGTTGACTTTTTATGCTACTCATTCAAGACAACTAAGACAGTTGAAGGCAAGAACTTCTGACAGAAAATGCTTCCGCATACTTATAACACATTGCCAATTTAACCCATCTGAGCTTTCTTCTCTTTTAAGAAATATTTTCAGACACTCGTTGGAATATAAATTGAATAGCCTCCTTGATTGAATTTTGGAACAGTGCCGCTTAGGCAAAAACTGGGTACCGGGTAAAAAGGCCCCAAACAGCTTCCATTTCTGAGTTTAGTTAACTTATATGGCATAAGGTTTCCACAACAAGTGGCTCGCGTTGCTTAGGTATTTGCATAAGAAGGTTTTGGAGGAGCAAAATCAGAAATGCTGAGGTGTAAACAGTACTTTTGCTGCTTTTCTAAAGCTTGAGAAAAAGAACTATATTTAAAATCATGAGAATAAGTGATAACTAAATGTAAACTACAGACGAATGCTGGTTAATAAATCCTGAAGGGTGCTGAAAATTGTCAAAAAGAAAAAAAAAAAAAAAAAATCAGAATAACATGAAGAGAAAGAAGTAGAAACAAAAGCTTTTCTTGGATATCAGGAAGCATGAGATAGTCATAAAACATGCCATCACTAAATATCTCTATTTGACCATGAAAAGATTGCACAAGTATCTAAAAGCTTTAGAACCTCCTCATTCTAGTGGAGTAGAGCTTTATGCTGGCAAATTTAATTAGTGGGAGATGAAAATTTGGAACTTCCACTTCAAGATTATTATAGATCAAGCAGATTCTTCTGCTAAAAGCATTTAAATTGCATACCGTGAGAAAGTTGCCAGGTGATTTTCTCATATCATACCTTTGCTTTTGCATACATGAAAGCTGTCCTGTAATGTATTCACATGTTTGCTCAATAAAATCATAAGAGGCAAGGAGGTTGGATCCCACGAGAAATTCTTCGGTCTGTTTTATCTCATAAAAAAAGAAAAGCACTTGATGTAAGAGCACTTTAGACTTTAGATTATGACCACATGCATCAATGAATAAATGCTTTGTAGATATCATCTATTGAATGAAAGTAAGGCTAATATCTTATTTTCATATTGATTACATTTCATTCATCATTTCTTTTTGTTTACTAAAAGAGACTGCAAACTAAGATAGGAGCACACTACATATAATGTATCCACGAAAGGCCCTATATTTCCAGAAGGTTCAAGTTCAAAGGGTGAAAGCATAGAAAGTCATTCTTACATAATAATATGTAGACAAAGACCCATATGTCAAAGTTGCAATAAGTACCATAATGCACCAACTACTAGACATGCAACCCTGAGTACCTTGAGGTTTCTTTTCGATATACAGATTCATAAATAGGGATTTATCTCTCAAAATTATGTGTGTGTGTGTGTGTGTGTGTGTGTGTGTTAAGCTTAAACTTAAAAGAGTAGATAGCATAGTTAGGGCTGCTGATTGTTAAGCTGTTATAATCTTTAGCCATATTTGACAACAACGACTCCATCAACAACATCATTTTCAAGTGTCTTATGCTATTCTCCAATCAATTTATTTGTAACATCGAAACTGACATCAAAATGTAAATATTTTATCATGAAATTAGCCTCATATCATCAATTTCATAGAATAATGAACAAAATAAAGATCAAACGAACAAAACGAAATTAAAAAATAATAAAAACAACCGAAATTTGCTTCAGAACTTTTTGCCAAAGCCAAAAAAGAAAAAAACATGCATTTTCAGTTTCCAATAAAAAAAACTACAATATTAATACATGTAAGATCTAGTCAAAATTAGAAAGAAATCAGCTAGAAAAAGCTCAAGAGCATAATTGAATTCTCTTATATAAATAATCCATTAATACATTTCGGCATGCAAAAAATAAATAAATTTTCAGTATATATACTTGAGAAAAACTCAATCTCGCTATAAATAATCTTTTAATTTGATTAGAAAATAAAATAATTTATAGTTCTTAACCGATTAAAAATATATGTGATTTTACTAAAAATAATAATAACTAACGGCATAAAAATATAGTGAAGATAAAAACGAAAATATAAAAAATAAAAAATAAAAAGTTAAAAAATAAAAAATTAGAGATAGTTTCATACCCTTCCATAGGCATTGATATCGAGGCCATTGGCAAGAAGCTTGACGAGATCTTCCTTCAAAAACCTCTGCTTCGCCTCTGCTCTCCTCCTTACCACCTCGATTCGCGCTCTCGTCGCCTTTATCAGCGATTTGCTTTCCAGGCAAAAAAAAATATTATAAATTATATCATTTATATATATATATATATAAATAAATATATATATATATGTAGTTACGCATTATATACGTCCAGATTTGTTACCATTTGGCGGTGAAGCCGCGGCCTAATAAACCGTCGAGCATCGTCGATCTGTGAAAGATAATGTGTGTTTGAGTGTGTGTGTGTGTGTGTGTGTGTGTGTGTTTTTCAGCAGAAGAGAATTCAAAAAAAATTGAGAAAAAGGAATGAGTTCAAGTGAATGAAGCGAAGAGCTTGAAATTTGTGAGCGGAGTTTTTAAAGTGAGCTTTTTTACAAAAGAGATGTTGTGTGGTAGTAGTAGTAAAGGCTGTGTGTGTGTGTGTGGGTGAGGGTAAATACAGCGTATGTATGTATATGTAGCTGTTACTACTATGTATAGTGAGGTGGTTCAAATTTCGACCCAAAAACAAAAAAAAACAAAAAAAAAAAAAGGTTGGTTCTACTTTTTAAAAGTCTTTTTTTTTTTGTTTTACTTCAACGGCGTCAAACGCATTTCAAACCGACTTTTTGTCCTTTTTCTTTTCTTTTTTTTTTTGTTTCTTTTTTCTGATTTCTAATTTCCTTTTTTTTTGTTTTTCTTTCTGATGTTTTTTGGTTTTATTTTGGTGATTTTTTTCTCAAGTTTTTTCATCTATTCCCATTCACTCCCCCAAAATTATAAAAATTTCAAAATAAAAAAGAAGGAGATAATGATATCATTTCATAAAATGAGAAAAATAAAAAAAAATTATATCATCATAACTGTTAAATTCAAGAACTATACGAAACGTAGGTGACTTTGAGTCACATTTCCAAAGCACTAACTTCTTGATTAGGAGTTCATGCTATATAATTACTACATTTTATGGTTATGGTGTATTAAAAATGAAGTCTTGGCAATTGGACTTCTTAAAAGTGCACTTAATTCAAAATTGTAAAATCTTCCATGCGTATTACTTACTCCCTCTACTTTATATGGTCATGGATAATGGATTTTCATTCTTTATTATTTTTTCTTTTACATGATATTATTACATTTAGATGTATGCTTGCTCTATGTAAGGTTTGAATTATTTTGTCTTCCTTATTTTGTGTTTACATGTTGACATTTTTTCTAAAATTTACACTGTTGATTGAAATTTATAAATTTGTAAAATAGGGGCTCAAATATTTTCAAAAGTTACCATAAATTGGTTGTGTTTGTTCACATCACCCCTTGTACCACAAGGGGAACAACTGTTGCTCGACATGAAAATCGCAAATAAGAAGGTTAAGGTTCAAAATTAATTATTTTTATGTTAAAAGAAATTATCTCAAGGCAAACTCTTTTCACGGTCAAAAGAATATTTTGAAAATCAAATTGGGGATTTTTATGTCATCTATTTTAAAATATTGATTTCCAAAAGTAATGGTGTAAATGTGATTTGAAATAAAAATCATGACAAAAGAATAAATAAATAAATAAATAAACTCTATTGTAAACCTTCAAAAAGGATAAGCGGGACAATCACCGCCCCCAACATATAACATATTTACCCTTCTGTGAACTCTAAACTTTTGATCATTCTTGGTATCTAGGGATAATTTAGTGACAAAAGGTACTTTTTTTTACCAATGACTTATTAGTTCTTTTGTGTGTGTGATTTTTCTTGATGTACCAAACTTGTCAAGGGTTTCTTCTTTGCTTGGTGCAAACACACTTGTTAGTATTTGAACACTTCTTCAATGTATAAGGCTACACTAATTAAATGTTTTCTGGAGTTTTTTATTTCCACAAAAGTAACTTGTTGAGAATTCATTTGCAAAATTAGTCTATTATTAGAATTTTTTTCACTTTAAACGTGTTAGCAATTCTTGTTCATTTATTAAAAGAAAATAAAAAGTGAACCCCGACTTTGCCCTTGATCACTTTAATGCTTACCATATTTTTAGGAAATCTACCTTCTCATATGTCTCTTTTTCCTTTCCTTATTAGTCAAGTACTTACTAAACTATACACGTATTTGGTAGCGGTACCATATGTGCAAGTATTGATTGTAGTAACTAAGAACCAAAGAAAAAGAGATTAAGGAGTAATCTAGTGGTAGTTTATTCATTCTGATAGTTGAGAGTTCAAGGTTTTAATCTCATCGAGATGAGGGCAGGTACAGATAGAAGATAGAAAAAATCAAAAGAAAAGAAAACCTTTCTGTGCTTTTTATTTTTCTTTTAATTATGTTTGGATTGCACAAGGTAAATAAAAGGAAATTAAGATGAAGGAAAAATAATAAAGGATGAAAGAAAAAATATTCTCTCACTTGGATTGAAAATAATAATAATAATAAATAAATAAAAGGAAATAATTTTATAATTCTTTATTTGGATAAAAGAAAAAAAGTAAAAGAAAGAATAATTTTAAATACTCTTCATATTCATTATTACGTTAAAGATATAACTAGAGTTAGGGATAATTAAAATATTTTATATGATTTATGATTTTTTTTCTTAAAAAAAAAAGAAGAAATGAAACAAAAGATACTTAAAAAACCTTTATATTCATTGTTATATTAAATATATAACTAGAATTACGTAAAAGTACAAGTAAAAATTAAAATTGCTTACTTATTAACCTTTCCTTCCCCTTCACAATATCCTAAATCCAGCAATCAATCTCAATTGACAAATACCGAAATTAAGGGTAAAGACTTGACATAATAATTGCGTGCCTACTAAAGTCTAAAAGCAGATCTAAAATTGTGGAAGCATTTAGAAAACAATAATTGCGGTGTTCTTCTATTATTGAGTGGGTGGGTGAGTGACCATTCAAGCGTATTGGCCGGGAGGAGTTGATTTGGGGATCTGGCCAGTGGAATAGTGGATAGGGGTTGTGAGAAGGCCATTGGGCAGCGGGGAGTAAAGGGTCCCCCGTTGGTGGGGGTAATGCTACCCCACTACTCAACCATTTTTTCTTTTGTTTGGTTTGGAAGATATTAATAAAGAAAAAAGTATAGAAGTGATTGGCCTAATTCATTTTATACCGTAAATTTAATCTCTCCAATTTTAAGTCAAAATAAGAGAACGGATTTCGTATTTTATATAATACCTATTAGGCCGTATCTTTTTCATAGAATTACAAGCATATCAAATATATATATATATATAAGCAAATTGATTCGTCTACTGGTTTACAAATTTTGATCTGCTCTAATATTTAGAAAGTGCGACCATAAATATAGTACTTAATAGTCTCTTCCATCTACTTGAGAAAAATAGAAAGGGTGAAATATCCCATATTCTGGTGGTCGAATAGCTAGGTGAAGCTATCGACTTGTCGAATCTCATATTAGAGATTGACTAGACCTCCAAAAAAAAAAAATATATATATATATATATATATATATATATATATACTGCAAAGAAGATGGATTTGTGAATCTATTCGTGAGGAAGACAAAAGCGAGAACGGTAAGAGCTGCATAGCCGAATTGTCTTCCTATAACTAAGAAAAAAACGCTCTTACCTCTCCTTCTTACCGAAACCTTTATTTCATCAATCCCTTTCCATTTTATATCAATAGGGCACTCTTGCCTCTCATTCATCCAATTGTGACCGCAATCTCCCCTATTCTCTCAACAAAGCCCCTCCTTTATAGATGAGGGGGACTACCTTCGCTACCGCTCTCTCCAAGCCGGCCATAATAGAATAGATAGGCCAAACTTCTCTCTTTATTATCTGGTTTGAGTGGCTTAATGTTCCTTCCTCAGGCAAGAAGAATAGACAGATAGACTGATAACAGAGGGAGGGATGACATGAATTCTTTACTCACGCAAGAAGAAAAGGTAGCTCACCAAGGCCAACACTTACTCATCCTCCTAGTATATATATATATATATATATATATATAGTACAAAGCCTTTGATCCTATGATTCTTTCATCAACGTTAAACATGTCAATTTAATGGATTTTTTTTTTGGTCAAAAATTTAATTAATTTTTTTTTGATACAAGGGAAACCCAGCTGGTAGAGTCCGACCACCGAATTTTTTCGACGAAACCCAACCACCAATTAGTAAAACCTCAGGTGCAGAGCTTCACCCCAAATGATGCACCAGACAAGTCAAGAACGAAACCTCGAGAATAGGGGTGGGGCTTCGAACCTGTGAGACCGTCCACAGGTCTTCCCCACACCTTAACCACTCGAGCCATGCCCTAGGGGCAAAATTTAATGAACTTTGATCCTATGATTCTTTCATTAATATAAACATGTCAATTTATATAAAAAATTATTCATCCCTTTCATTTTTCATGATTCTTCTCTTTAAAGAAAAGATTTAATTTCTCCCTTTGATTTCCTTTGTGCTTCAATCTTTTCCTTCGTGTTTTTTATCCAATCCCCCTGAATCCAAACAAACACTTAATTGTCGAAAATATTTATACATCATAACATTGAAAAGGATCAAGAAATCATATGTATGGTTTTGCCAATTTTTAATTTGTTATATATATGGTGTTTAAGTAGGGAAGCTCTTAGGTCAAATTGTCCAAATATGCAGCACACATATTAGTAAACCCCACATAATATAAATTTTACTAATATTGTGAGAGTCGTCTAGTCAGATCCAATTCTGCTCATAATATTATTATGGAATATTTTTACTCTGTTTCTCTTAAAAATATGTACATGTCATGATCATCACTCATGAGCAAAAAGTTAGAAACAACCTTCTTATCTTAGGAAAATTTTATTAATTAAGCAAAGTCAAAGAGAGTACATGGTCAGAAGACCTGGCTGGACTCAACGTCCTTGACAAAGAAAAAAAAAACAGAACAAGACCCGAGGAAAGAACACCTAAAGAAAAAGTTTCAAGAATTGCACATAATTAGCCTTTTCAAAAGGTATTCCTATCTGATTCTTCTTGCGAGATCATAGCAAAACAGTGAATCACAGACAAAAAGCCGGTGGAGTATTCCATATGCAAACACTCGTACCATGTTACACTCAAATGCTCCATGCAGTGTGGCATATGGTTTCCGCTCTCGATAACCATGCTTGATTATTACGGAACACTCCATGTGCACCAGATCTCCAAACTTGACGTCGTTTATTTATACCATGTGAATGGTACCTGCACGGTGCACACAGTGGATATATAACCTAAATTGTAAGTCAGCTTCAACAATATTTTTATTTATTTTTTAATATGTAGTGAATTTGAACTTGACTCGTATTTATATAGACCCTTATTTAGTTTCACTCTAATAGTCGTTCTACTTTTAATCAATGCTTTATTTTAGGGACTATTTGTCGAGGTTGAGTTTTGGCTAGGCGCTTGCGTGGTTAGGAGGTTCTCGTTCGGATTGGACGAGTCCTCTACCGGCGCGTTGTGGCTTCTAGTTTGTACCATGATGGTTTTTCAGTGAGTGGTAAGAGTGATGGTAAGAACTTATTTTCCACAGACGGTGCCAAACTGTCGAGGTTGGGAATCTCGCAGTTGAGGTTGGACGGCTACGCCTGCTGAGCTGGTCTTTCGGGTCGGCTGCTTGACCTGCACAAAGAAATAGAAGGAAAAGGCAGGGTGATGACCCAGATTTTCCCCTCAGGCGTACGAATGATTAGTATGTCCAAACTGGCAAGGTAGCTGAAAGTATTAATGACGAGTTACCCCCTTAAATGCGAGGATGGAACTCTATTTATACCAAATTCAAATCTGACAGCAATTAATGCGGTGCATTACCTGACATGCCTCCGACTGTGCCATGCAGCTTTATGTCCCATCAGGACTTTATGTCCTATCAGAACAGCTGACACATAGGTCGAGGGTTTTCCTAGGTCAGGGTGAGGTCAGGTCGGCATCCAGGTTGGGCATTAGTTGATTGGGTCAGTTTCGCCCAGGTTGGCTTACCTCAGCTCGGCGTCCCTCTCGTCACTATTTATTTTAATTTTACTTCGACAGTTTCCTATTTTATGAACTCCCTATTTTTGTTTTTTCTAATATCTCTGCTATTTTAGTTAAACACATTATCTTAATATTCTTTATTTAAAATTTTCATTTAAACTCATTATTTTTTAAAATAAAATTGCAAATTTTTGCTATTAATAATATCGTATTTTTAATTATTAATATAATTTTAATTACATTTTTCATTGACTGTGAATGGATTTTTCAAATGTAGAGTGCCTTGTACAAAGAATAGGGGCTCCCAATTTTAGGAAGCCCCCAATAAAGGCTGTTGGAGAAACCATAATAGGGCTGAAAATATCCAAAAAAATAAATAGTTACGATATTGAAACCATGACATTAGTTTGAGAAGAACTCAAAGTCTCAAACCATCCAACTATTTTACTCTTTTATTTTTTTTGTCAACCAAATATTCTGCGCTAATTTCTATTTTTTCTGTGCCTTTTGGAATATAGGGGTTTTGATGTGATGAAACTTTTCTCTACTGGGAATGAGTAAAATGCACCATATCCCTTTGTATTTTTTTAAAGTTGTGTCATAAATTCTGTGTTTTCAAAAGTCGCACAACACCTCCTGTGTTATCCAAAATTATGCACACTTGTCTCAATCACGAGTTCCGTTAATGTCCTTTAGCTGCAATTATTAAATTACGAAAATGTCATTTTCTATAAATGGTAATTTTGTGCATTTCACACCTCTGATCTATTGCTCTTCGAAAATCAGATCCTATTTTTCGTCTTGAGCAAGTTATTTGGCATGATTGAGATGCCGAATAAACAGAGTTTAATTCATCTTCTATTGAATTGTTTTGCATGCAATTTTGCCTGGTTGCCCATTGCATAGATGACCCATGATTGGATATTCACATGGAAAAATGAATCATTTACTTGACTTGATACACACATATTGGCAGCCATGTTTGCTTGCTGCTTCATTTCTAGGAGGGAATTCTAGTAAAAATGTCAACAATGCCGAGGATGGAAGCACGATGCCTTGTACAATAGAGCTTCGAGCCTTCGAGAGGCTGGAGTCAAGTTCGCGAAGAAAGATATAAGCTTCGACAATGGAATATTGCAAATTCTACCTTTTATGGCTGATTATGCGACAGATTCTGTTTTAAGGTACCTGATTGCATATGAACAATATTGTGAGAGTAGCTTCTTGATTTTATAGAGTATTTTTCAGCGTTCAGATTTTATGCTTGACGTTCAAACTTTCCACTTCTAAGAAATTTGCATTTTGAAAGAGTAAATGTGTTTTTCTATAAATGGTTGTGCGAATAGTGAGGATATGAGGTTATTTTGATCCATTAAAATGTATTTTTATGCTTCAAATCAATCTCAGTTACATAAATGAAATATGTCGTACACTCTCCGTTAAATTTGACGAAAAATTAGACGGCAGGGTTTATGCCGCACCATTCAGAGTAACAGAAAGGGGTATTTGTGACTTTTAAAAGTACGGGGTATAGGATATAACTTTAGAAAAATATGGTGCATTTTAATCACCGAGAATTTATATGTTTGTTTGTTTTTATTTAGATATTACTTCTATTTTAATTTTATGCACTAGGAATTTAATGATAAAACGATAATTAGATATATAATATTCTTTTAGTGTTCTAATATTGTTTCAAGATAGATTAGCAAAACCATGGAAAAATAGTATGACCATCGAGAGTATAGCTATTAGAAACAATATGATCATTGATTGAAATTAATAACATGAAATTTCAAAATCTAATGTTGAAATGTAAAAAATAAAAAAATACTAGCGTGCTAGTTAAAATAAGTAGTGTTGTAACAATAAATTTGAAATAAAAAAACATCCTCAAATTAGAAAACTATATTTCAACTCCCTATAATATATAAACTCATTGTATGAATCAAACGCTTCCTAAAAAAATAATTAGTGGATACCTCGTTCACTTGTTTCTATTCCAATTTCTATATGATTCTCAAAATTCCTACGACAACTTATGATGTTGTCGCTGTCCATGTCAGTGTTGACTTCACATGTTAATTTTACATCTGAGTCCTGTGCTTCTGTCGGTAGAAGTTAAATATGAAGCTCAAAAGAACATGTAAGGTACATCGTCAGACCAACACAATCTCTGAACCTTACTGTCATCAACGGTTGGATTTAACAGAGTTTGGATGACGGAAAATTTTTTATTTTTTATTTTAATTTTAAATTCGTTTTTTTATTTAAAATTAATCAATTTAATCTTATTATTTTCCAAAAATTTCAAATGTTTTCCTATTATTCAAAATTAGCTAGTTTAGCGCTTAGTACTTTTCAAAAAAAAAAAAAAATTTAGTCCCTACCTAAATTGGATAAATTTATTTTTATTTTTAAAATAATAGGGACTAAATTAATTTTTTTTAAAATTATAGATAATAAATTGAATTCTTTTATAAAATAATAGAGATTAAATTGGCTAATTTTGAATATTAGGGACTAATTTGAAATTTTTTTAAAAATAATAGAGACTATATTAATTAATTTTGAATAATAAGGACAAATTTAAAATTTTAGGAAAAGAATAGGGGCTGTTTGTGCAATTTTCCCTTTAGAGGAATTCAAAAACAAATAGAATCTTCATTTTCTACACCTAAGCATCATCTTGTCTATTAGCCCTCATAACAAATAATATTATAACATAGATCTAATAATTTTGAATTATTTAAATTATTTTATATAATTGTATCGTTAGTTCATAACATTATAACGAAAAGATCCAAAATACCTAGTCCCGGTTCCTAGAATCAGTCAGTTACCCCGTCCCCATGGTCACTACTTCCTCAAATCAATTAATTCACTCTCCTGCTTCTTGCATTAGGCCAGTGAGTATTATTATATAAGTTGACTCGCTTAAAAAAAGAGTGAACAAAGCGTAGCGGAGTGAACAGAGAGATGGTTGAATTAGATAACTCTCTCTATGTCCTTGTTATGTTTTCTAGGTAGATTTATTTACCAGTCGAGATTCAGTACATTCTTTTAGTCGGTATTCAGGTTTCATTCTTAATTGATGTACTTACTATTGAAGTTTTTTCCGTCGATTGGAGTCAATGCTCATTTTTCAGTCTCACCACTATAAGTTGTTTGTAATAGAAAAAAAGATACCACTACTTCGCCTCTATATTGGACTGCTGAGGTGAACACAACAGTCTCTGATCAGGACCATTAGGCCATCAGGGTTATTCAAAAAAATTACCAATTTTCCTAATTATTTGGTTGGAGTGAAAAGTGAAAGGGAGATGGATACATCATGGATCAAAGCCTTGTGGTTGAGCGCCAAGCTTAGTTGATTTGGTTTGTAAACGTTGGGTTTTAGGCCCAAGTCCAATTCTAACTTCTACATACACTAGGCCCTCTCTCAGCGGAAATTATTAAAACTCATTTCATTATGCATTTCTTAATTGAAATGAGATATCTACACGGACAAGTTACAGAAGCCCAAAGATTTGGTGGGATAGTTGAATAATGACTTATCGTAATCAAATGTCTCTGTTTTAAACTTATGTTCTTCTGTTACAAATATTGTTTAGTTCTTGACTAATAAGTTTTTCGTCATAAAGTTAGAAAAGGTTAGCTAGTGATGCCAACATTACAAACTGATTGTACTAAAATTATAAGTTGAATCCAAATCTTCGTAAATCTGGGTTGTCTTGACCCAAAAAAAAAAAAAAAAAATCTGGGTTGCAATCATGGACTGAGAAAATAACAAAAAAATTAGCAGATAACCAAATCCAAAGCATTGCGCAAACCCCATTAAGTCTTGTTTGCTTTGGTTGGTAGTTGGTAAGTTTCCAAGGAAGGCTGGAAAGTGTGGGCAGACGCATAATCAAATGTCAGATTCGCATTTTTATAAAGGATAAAGTGTTTAAAAAGCCTAGCAAAAAAAAAAAAAGAGTTTAAAAAACAAGCAATGGAATTGTTGAGAGTGGGATTTGAACCCACGCCCTTTCGGACCAGAACCTTAATCTGGCGCCTTAGACCAACTCGGCCATCTCAACTGTTAGCAATGGTTTAGGCAGCCATACATGATCTATAATAAATGTGGAGAAGTTGATAACCCATGAGCTAAGTTTGCTTCTTTCACTTTTTTTTGGGGGGGTCATTATGCTTCTTTCACTTTTGTAGTTACGCAAATTCTATAATGGCTTTCTTGATGGGATTGTAATTGGAGCCTTTCCGTGTTAGAAGTTTAATTTTTTGAGTAAATGATATACCACATCTCTTTGTTTTGTCGAAAGTACATAATACCTCATGTGTTTTAAAACATATATAATTATTCTCCTATATTTTATAAAAATAGCTAAATAATCTCATGTATTTTAAAACGTAGTTGATTATCCCTCTTATGTTTTATAAAAGTAGCTGAATATCCCTCTTTGTTTTTAACACCCCCCGCTTCTGTTAGAAAATTTATTTATTTTAACATAGGGTATTCAATTACGTTTTTAAAAACACATGGAACAATTAGTTTCTTTTATAAAACACAGGAGGTAATCAGCGATGTTTTAAAACACAAGGAGGTATTCAACTATTTTTATAAAACATAAGAGAATAATCAGTTATGTTTTAAAATACAGAGGAGTATTGTACACTTTTGACAAAACACAGCGTGTATTAAGTTGTTTATTCATCTAATGGTAAGGGATCCACTGCAGTATTATGCAAAGATCATCAACGGAAATTGATCTGTGGGAAAGCTAAGATTATCCAATGCATCTTAGTTGTCTTAGTTGACAAGCTGAAAATGTGAGTTTTAAAGAAAGTCTCTTCGTAGTTTACAAGTTCATTATTAGAAATGATGCATAATCCATCTTTAAAGTAGTTTCATTCACTATTACTTTACAGTAGATTATTGATCTTTAGCTATTCCCAGTATGAATTTTCATTTTGTAAGTAGATTTGGTAACGAGCCTGTGGATTGAGTGGCAAAATATCAAGCATCCATAAATTTATCTTTAGATTGGTTAATTAATATTTATAGTCGTTTAGCTATTTTGCTATTCATGACTTTGAACCTAAAGGTATAGTATAATGTTTATTTATATTTTTAGTTTATATTAATAGTTTAAGTATTTCAATGCCAAAAAAAAAGAAGAAAAAAAACTTGTAGTTGGAGGGTTGGAGACTGAAAATTTCTCATAATTAATAAGACTCTGTTTAGCTAGTTTTAGATATTTAAAAGCGTTTATGTAAGTTTAGAAGTTAAAATTAACCTGTTTGGCTAGTTTTTAGATACTCAAAAATACTTTATGTGAGTAGAACTGACATTTAGGCTAGACCCACACAAGTCCAAGATAACCCAACACATCAAGACTCGAACTTAGCCCAGTTCAGTTGAAATCGGGCTCGACGCCCACTAGAGGTGGGCTAAGTTGGGTCATGAAATTTCTAACGCTGCTCATTTGAGCTCGGGCCTATTTTGACAAATGAACAGCCCAGCCCAGCTCGAGCTAGCT
This sequence comes from Ehretia macrophylla, assembly GCA_037974665.1. Taxonomy (NCBI): domain Eukaryota; kingdom Viridiplantae; phylum Streptophyta; class Magnoliopsida; order Boraginales; family Ehretiaceae; genus Ehretia; species Ehretia macrophylla. The sequence continues at coordinate 50,891,273 of CM075771.1, read as the reverse complement.
CGGGCCCAACTCGAGTTCAGCACGGGTCAAGCACAACTCAAGCCCACTTATTAAAAAAAAAATGAAATAGTGTTCATTAAGCAATGCAAATATGCAACATTGTAAGTTTGTAATAGGCACCAACAACAACTTTAAAAAATTGCAAGTCTACTTTTAAAAAAATAAAAAAATAAAAAATTTCAAATCATTACATTGCAATTGCAACAACTTCTTTTAAAAGAAAATAATAATATTCACAAGTTGTAAGTTTAGTAACTACCTTTTTATTTAGAAAAGTAATAATAATAAATAGCACAAATTTTTTTTTTCTTGTTTTGCCTAGTATTCCTGACACTAATCCTAAAAGAAGTAGAGATACAAGTTGAGATGCTTGAAAATTTTGTGCCCAAGATAAGGAAAAATAAATTGTTACTTATAATACTTGAAAAAGTATTTTCTTTCAAAAAACTTTTTGGAATATGTGCTTTAAAAAGGCATTTAAAGAGTATTAGGAAAATATATTTAATGATGTAATTCAAACTCAATTAGATATTTCTCCATCTAGTGGTATGACTGCTTTTCATTATTCACATGAAGTAAATAAGAGAAATTAGCAAAATTTGTTTTTATAAGTGAAAAAAGATATAATTTTGGTGAAATTCTCGATTTTGAAGCCTATGTCAAAAAGGCTATACAACCTGCATTTGTAAGAGTTCTAATTTTTTATTTTTATTTTTTTCAATTGTTAATGAAGAAAAATAATTTATTCATGCAACATTTTATTCTCTTTTAACTAAAATTTGTTTGACATGCATATAATTGTTGGAATAGTAGAAATAATTTTCATTTTATGTAAATAATTGCTCATTGGATTGATTCTTTGTGATATTTACAAAAAAATAAAAATAAAAATTTGTGTTATGTAATATTTTATGTTAATGTTATTAATCTACTTATGTCTCGTTAACTGTTAAATTGATTTTTTTTTTGAAAAACATTAAGCGTAAGTTTTATTTAGATTTTTTTATTAATCCAACCAGCCCTCAATTAATTTTTTTTAATACACATATATATAGCCTAGCCCAACTTGTGACCTAAGGTGGTGGGCTGAGTTGGGTCCTGTATTTTAGAAAATAAGTCCAACCTAACTCAGTCCACTAAAAACTTAGACAGAATTGGGTCGAGTTCTCTCAACCCACGACTCATCTAGCTAGGCTAGGTTGTGCTAGATGCCAGTTCTATCTGTGAGTTTAGAAACTGAAGTTAACCTGTTTGGCTCATTTTTTAAAGTGTTTTTAACTAAAAGTTAAAGTTGAAAAAAACTAAAAAATAGAAGCTCCAAATTAGAGTTTCTCAAAAAAGACTTTTACGAAACTATTTTTACATAATGTAAAAAATTATTTTTCTTTTTCTTTCTCAAATATACTTCTTTATATTTTTTAAAGTCCAACATTACTCTTAAAATTTCTAAAAAGTTCAATATTGTCTAACATAAGTCAAACAGTCAACGACTTTTGTTCCACAATACTTTTAATCAAACCTCTCATGCTAAAAGCTCTACAGCTCAAAATTTAAAATTTTACAATTAGACTAAATAGAGCCTAAATCTTCAGAAGTCACTAATTAGACAGCTAAATTATATATTTGTTGGCTTGCAAAAAGAAAAAAAGAAGACAATTAGACTACATAGATATCAACAACACGCTATTTCATTCATAAATCTAGAGCCCAAGTAAAAAGGCATATTTTCTTTTACTAAATTAGCAAGAGTTGTACTCATACATGAGAAGAAATTACAAGATGGTGGTCGAAGCCACTCATTAGAAAGAAAAAATAAAAATTCAATGTTTAATTACAAGAAGATTGCCATCTATTAGGCCAAATTATCCTAAATTAGCAAGAGTTGTATTCATAAATGAGAAGAAATTACAAGATGGTGGTCGAAGCCACTCATTAGAAAGAAAAAAGAAAAATTCAATGTTTAATTACAAGAAGATTGCCATCTATTAGGCCAAATTATCCTAGGGGGGGGGGGGGGGGGGGGTGGAGAAGGGGGCAGGGGCAGTGAATTAAGATAAAGTAGCAATACTACTAAATTTTCGAGTATGTTTGCAACTAGTTGGTTCTATCAAGCAGTTTATCAAACATAAGGAATGCAATAAGATAAAGAGTAAAGGAGATAAGAGATAAAGAGATTGAGCAGGCAATTTTATGGTTATTTTTTTTTTTTGGTAAATTATGGTGGTTCACTACTCTACAAACACCACCTAAGGTTCATCCCCTTAGAATTTTCTATGAACTCCCCTAATGTGCTCCTTCACAAGTTGGTGTAGCACAAACTAACATATAAAGTCACTCTTAAATCCACAAGCGCAGTACAATTCTCTTCTTTCTTTGAATCCACAAAGAAGATTCCAATCACTCTCTATATAATAAATCTCTCAAATATAGCAATAGAGTGTTTATCTCACAACAAGATATAAATAATGTTTATGTACAATGAATAACTCTCAATAGTTGGATGAATATAATCAACGCTCTCTTTAATGATCAATAATTTGCAAGTTAAATCTCAATAAATGTATAAGCAATGTGTTTTTAATAATAGGAAAGCTTTAGAACAATTGCTTATTGTTGGAAGAGATGACTTATGCATTGTTGGGGGGGGGGGGGGGGGGGGGGGGTGGGGGGTGTATATATAAAAAGTCTTCACAACGGAATAGTAACAACTATATTTTTCAAAAACTGGTCAAGGAGTCAGATGAGCTTCTCATCTCACTTGGCTCATCTGACTGCCTCTGGAACAGTCGGTCGAGTTTCTTCGACCGACTTGCCCCTGCATTCCCTACATGAGTCAATTGAGGTGAGCTGGTCGAGACTCTCGACAGACTTGTTTCAACCAATTTGTCCAAGTTGCTTTAGACAAGTCTTTAGTTATTTTTCAAAGTAAGAACAATGTAAATTCATTTTCAAGCCATTTTAACCCAATGCACATCCTTTAGAAAGTCTTTTAGAAATATTTTTGTCAAAATTTTTTTGTCTCATGTAAAAACATTTTTAAAGAAGAGTTTTAAGAAACTTTTGAGCTTTACCATGCATCTAAAAAAAATATTTAGCATTTAAATAGCCGGTATCCCTTATGACTCCTCGTCTCCTTTCTTGTAACTTCCTTTTCATTCTTCAAGGACAAGATCTCTGCTTGGATGGTCACATCTTGAAGATTAAACAATGTTGAGCTACAAAGATCTTTATCGCTTTGGGCACTTGAACATATTGAGCTTCTGATGAGATTGTTTAGCTTTTCTCTTGAATTGTGAACAAAGTAAAATCCACAAACTTAATCTCTCAATCTATAAAAAAAACTCTCAAGCATTACAACACTTGTATAGATCATGATTAGTCAATATCTACAATATTATTAAGATTTAGTTATCATCAAAATACGGGATTAAGACCTTCGGGCTAACACTATTTATCCCAAATGGTTCTATTAAGTCCCAAAATAAGATCAATCTTCCCCGTAAGGACTTTGGTTGTGACTTCCTCATGAATGTGCATCCAAAGTTGTTATTTCGTGCTAGTTTTACAGTTAAAAAATCTGTTGTTTCTTTCTCTCCAAATATGGTATGTTGCAGCACAAAGACATAGTTGAGAAATATGGGATTTGAGACTTGCCTTAAAGATGAGTGTGAAAGCGAAGTCAATAATATCTTGTCTGTGGATAAATGAATTTGGACAATTAGACTGTTCGGATTGAAGATTTTTCAAATACTGATAGATCACCATCCAAAGCAATCAACTTCTTCTTCCTTTCAATTTTTTTCAATTGTTTAATACAATTCAACACATTAGACCAGCGCTCCTCTTTCTTTTTCTATTGTTCTTTTTCTTTTCTTCTGCCAGAAAAGAAGAGCTTGTATTAATATACCCATTAACCAAATGTGAAAATGAAGTGAAGAGGACCCGATGGGCTCCTGGAGTATATTAACATTCAGTGTGAGGAGCGGCATTACCTTTCCGATTAAATTATTCAGTTTTTGTGAGTCTTTTCCCAAATTCTGATTATACTATGACGCATGATTAGGGTTTTCGTTAGAAAGAAATATTTATATAATCATCATCTTATTTTTCTTAATCGAAGTCGGGGTTGGTCCATCAATGCCTAGAGATCGTTGCCAGTTAAAATTGGCTAACCAATCTGTTCAGTAGTTTACTTCACTGAAAACATGAATGACATGCTTACTTTATAATATTATTAGTAAAATTTAATAGAGTAAACTAATAAAATCATTTTATCATAATTTGATAGGCTATTCAATCTTCCTCATAATCAGACACATCTTTTGTGGGATAATTTTCGACAATAAGCCAAGATATAATTCGGTTCTGAAAACGCTTCTACGTTCTAGCAATTAATGATTTCAATTGTTGACCAAAAATATATATATAAAGCTTTCAATTGGAAAAAAAAAAAAAAACTCTTCTTTCTAAAGTAACCAGAATCAGTAATCGACCCCACACCAAATACCTGATTGGGGCCGAGGACGTGAATAGCAATACCTCTATTAGAAGCGCCATGCTTTATTATTATTATTATTATTTATTTTTTTTGGTTAGCAAGCAAATCAATTTCATCCAATTGTCAAAATACTTTGGCAAGCTAATATACAGTTGTGTCTCTTACAAGCAAAAACAAAAAACCTTGAAACAACTAAAGCAAATCACCAAGATTTCATCGCTCGCAAAGCTCCATTTTTGTCCAATATTGTTAGTAGTTTTCTTCTCCGATAACATTTTCTACCGAACTTTGGTTCTTAATCTTTTGTAACACCAAATCTTTATTGACAAACTCATTGCCCTTTGAACTCTTTTTGCTTGTAATTAGGAGAGTTCAGTACTGACATTAGTTGACACATTTGTTAATATATATAAATTCTTTTACAACAAAAAAAAATATAATTTTGACTACAATGCAACAAGCATGAAATTGAAGGCCCCAACAGCTCGAATTTTTTTTTCCTGACAGTGAATTAGTATTACATGTTACGATGAAATTCAAATTTAAAGAAATTAGTTTTTTCTTTCTTTTACGTTCCAATAATTTTATTAATAATCACATACAAAAGTGGACACATCTAATCCGAGAAAATCGAAGAAAAGTGTAACCAATGCTTGATGCAAAAGCAACAAAAATCTAGAATTGATTTAACAAAAGCAAGTAAACAGGAATTAGTAGTGATAAGGTCTCCATCCCACCAGGAAGTGTAAAGTGATCTATCAGAAAGAGAAAAGGGAAAAAAATAAAAAAAAATAAAAGCCAAATATATAAGCTTGTTGACAACGTATTTTCCTTTTTAATTTATTTTTCTAGTAATTGATGTACATTATACAACAATCCCACATATTAGTGAGTCAAAATCCAATATTTATCACCAGGACAAGATGGGATTTTTCTTCTTCTTCTTCTTCTTCTTCTTTTTTTTTCCTGAAAAGAAGATATAGAATTCAAACATCTTATAGTTTAACAATTATTGTCTTTTTCTACCACTAAATTAAAATATCATTGGCTATTCATAAACTTGAATAGGTGTTTCTTTTAGATAATAGGATAAGGTTTTATTCAAATTATATTTGAAAAGAATACTAGTTCAACATTGGAACATCTCATTGAGATCATTTCTTGGTACAGATATTCATTGATCATTATTAGATATTTTGACAATCAATACATCTGGAACAAAGGTTTGAATGATGGTAACTAAATAACAATCATAAAATGCGGGTCAAATATTAAATTCCAAGACATAAAGTGACATTCCACTTTCAGAAATAGATATCCTACCATCCAAATTAGTACCATAAAGATTATGATTAATTTAGTCATAATAAACAGAAATCTTTGCAAGTTGGAATTTAAAATGAAAAAACAGTAAAGTTTGACATCGTTTGAACATGGTTTATGAGTTGTGTAAACTGGTACGAATTTGAATCGTAAAAGCAACTTAGAAATCGTAAAATAAAATTATGTATAATAAAAACTAAAAAATTCGATTCTTTGCGAATTTCCAAAATTTTGTACATTTCACTTTCTTTTTTTTTGTTTTTTATCCATTCACTACTACTACTCATGAATCTCGAGTGTATCTCACTAACTTTTTCTTTTATATATAAATAACTTATCTTAATGTAAAATTATATTAAACCCATCTTAAGATAATAAACTCGTGATGTAACCGAGCGTTATAACACAAATTTCACGTTAATCAAGAACCAAATAGTATCTATAATAAAAAGATATAAATTCAAATTCAATATATTAATTGATATAACAGAGTATTCCACACTTACTTTAAATTAATTAAAAATAAAAAATATTTATAATAAAAAGATATAAATTTAATCTTGGAAACATTTAATCCCATGAGTCCACACGACTGTACAAAGTTGGAACAAGACAGCATTGTAAAGTAGACAGAGAGACATACAAACCCCTTCACAGGTGCCCAAACAGCCAAATACTTCAACTTTTGCACCCGGGTGTTTCTTTTCAAAAAGTTTCAAAAAAATTTCATCATTTCCTTCCAAAACAAAAGCAACAATTAATCTCAACAACCCCCTCTTCTCCTCGTCTTCAATCTCACTTTTTCTCCACTTGTGTTTTCTTGAAAAAAGATATCAACTTTTTTGGATATTTTTGATTTGTTAATCATACTTCATATACTTATTAAAGATAATTTCAAATCATATAAACAGTGAAATCAAGAAAAAGAAGAGAGAAGATGAATATAGTGGGAAAGCAAATGCAAAAATCTGGTGGTTCAAATGGTCATCAGAGCCATAGGCAGTATTCTGATAACTTCATTGAAACAACATTCAACAACAAGTGGCTTCAATCTGCTGGCCTTCATCATCTCCAGTCATCTAACACCCCTGTTCCACCTCTTCAGGTTGCCATAATATTCATACATATCTACATTCTTTTTCCCATATCATATATATATATGTGTGTGTGTGTGGGGTAAATGGCAAAAAGATCCTTTTTTTTGTGGAAGTCGTGTAATAATCTAATAACCCTTTTGTGTTTTATAAGAAAGTGAGGAAAAACCACCCACTGGTACTAGACACGGTGTCAGTGAGGCACGTTCTTATAATTGATCAGCTTATTAGATTATTACGGTATTACAGAAGTTGAATGTGCAAACTTCAGCAAAATATAATAGGGTCTTTTTTGCGTATTCATCTGCATTTATTGATCTTCGTGTATATCTATACATGCCAAGAATTATAATTAGATATCACTTCTTCATATGTGTTATTGGCTTGATATGCTTGTGGATATGTTCTGTTGATTTTTGTTCATATGTATATGTATGTAGAATTATTATTTGTTAAGGATCATTGTTAATAGGTGTTGGTATGTTTTTAAGCATTTTGAATTTTGGTTTGGTATATTTTTTATTTTGATTGGTTACAGGATTTCGGTTTTTATGGGGGAGTTCAAGGTTCAAGAATTGGAAGGAATGTGCAGAGGAGGGAAGAAGGCAATGAGGAGCCTTTAACTCCTCCGGTTCGTTCGAGGTCATCAAGCATGAGGAAGACTGGAAATGTAGACGGATTGTCACCCAGTGATCTCAGCCCAGGATTGCTTGATTTGCATGGATTTGATACTGAGCTTATATCAGAGGTTTGCATACTGTTTCTTTGGTCCCTTTGCTTTATTACCTCTTCAGTAAAGTTGTGTTTTTTTGCCCTCTTGCGTAGATGTGCAATGCCCATATGTTGTGAATGTTGAACTTCCTTTTGGTATTTCTCAGAATTTGGGTTAAATGTGGCTGTGATGACAATTAAATCTTTCACGAATGTTCATCACTAGTATTTGCTAGTTATTATGAACTCAGGATTATTTTGTATGTCAACATTGGACATTCAGAATTAGTAATTGTTCATGTCTTGACAACATGAGTATGGCATTTTGCACAACTTCTTGGTGAGGTTTTTAAAGAACAGGAGACGATGGCAAACAAACAGCACCTTGCTTGTTGTAATATGTTACAGTTTGCTTTGATTTATTTCTTTATGTTTTATCATAAAAAAGGTGAGAAGAACAAATTCCTCATTTGTGCGGGTGGTAAGTTGGTAATCGGGAGTATCAATCAGATAAGCAACTTGGCTTTAATGTTGTCGTTAATTTAACATCATCATTAGCATGGTAAAATTGGATGGTGTTTCTCATAACATTTGATGACCATGAAGATTATCGTATTAAATTAATTGCTCATGCAGGTTTCATCTGAGTATGATGGATCTTCACGTAATCAAACTGTCCATGGCAGAAGCTTTGATGATTCTGAGCCATTTATCTCAGGGAACAAACTTACTAACACTGCCCGTGGTTTGCCTGATAACGGTCTTCTTAAAAGCTTCTCAGCTGATAGAGAAAGAACAAATACCGTTGCTAAGATCAAAGTTGTGGTATGCCCTTATTTAATTTGTTAAAAAGAACAGAGTTGCTAGTTAAAGTACTTATTAGGCTAAAATCATTTGTGATGTAGATGAGCTCTAGTTGCAAAGTGAAAGCTGGTTTGTATCCCTAATATAGGTAGCAAACATTTTGATTGCAGGTTAGAAAGAGGCCTCTTAATAAGAAGGAAATAGCGAAGAAAGAAGGGGACATTATAACTATTGATTCTAAGGCAAATTCCCTCACAGTTCATGAAACAAAGCTCAAGGTGAGATTTGGGGAATTACTTTTATTGAAAGGCACTATTGCATATATCAGTTCTCGGTTCAGAGCTCCTTATGTTGAGCTTGTTAGACTTATCAGTCAAGGTGGCTATTACTGAAAATTTGCTGTTGCATTTCCGGTTATCAAAAATCTTTCGTGTTGCAATTGTCATATTTTACAGATTGCATGTTTGGAAAATTAAACCACTTTGTATTATCATGTCAGAGGTCACATTAGCATCCATTCTTCCATCATAGCATCTTCTCTTAAAGGCATTCAAACTGCAAGAACCTCTTATACAATTTGTGATTGTTGGTAATATTTTTGTTGGAGTAGTCATTCTTGCCTTTGCTCTAGTAATTCTTCCCGTCCATTTGTTCCTGAATATGATATTCTAATTGGCATCCACCTTAGTCACAACAACTAGTAATCTCATCTTAGATTACTTCTTGTAATTGAAGAGAAAACATACATTTTAGACATGATAGGTGATTGACTCTATGCTTCCTTTAGCTGGTAAAGTTATATCTATTCGTTTGTCTGCCTCTTGAATTTTCTTAGTCAATTCAACAAGCCCAGGGAGTTTTAGTTTATAAAATTAAGAAAAAATTCATTCAAACATCTGCAATGAAAGATAACTGACAATTATCTGTAAATGTGAAGAATGCAGTCATTTTGTTTGTATAATGCACATTCGCTTTATACTTAACTATCAAATATTGAATCATGATTTACAAGAGATTTTCATTCCCTTCTTTTGGTGAATGCTAATTGACAAAAAATGGACACGTAGGATAGAAGTTTGGAGGTGGTGTGGTGGGTGTTGAGGATGTTGCAGAGTTTTGAATGGGAGTAAAGAAAACTTCAGGCTACATTACTTGAAAATTCAACTTTGGAGGAGAGGGGAGGAGTCGACTCTAGGGTCCTTAAAAGGCCATTGTATTGTCTATGTTTTTGGACTAAAGGATCTTGTAGGGTGGATGTAGATGGTATTCAAGAATGTATAGATATTTTACGGTATTGATGTAAATAGCTTTTGAGATGCACCCCTTTGGTGCTTATTAATAAAATTTATTCATTTCTCGAAAAAAAATTGTGCATAGAATAATAGTGCTGACACACCACCCAATTGTTAAAACATCTGGCATGATTTGAATATTTCTAAAATGACTCTTACAGAAATTAACTGCTAGACATGAGTAGTTTCATAACTTTGTAAAAAATACATTGAAATGTGATGTTTCTTCCTTCTCTTTTCTTTCTTCTTTTTTTTATTGGGTTAGCATAGGGTTAGACTAGTTGAAAGCGAAGCCTGGGCCTGTCCTTGCAAGTTGAGTTGCTTAGGTTCATATACTACCATTGGCTCTCTTTGGCTGTCATATCTGCACATAGTAGAAATAGATGTAATCTGAAAATCAAGATTTGTTTGCATTATCAATTATTATCAGAGCTGGAACTAAAATGGAAAAGCTTGCTGAATGTGTAGGTAGCAGTAGTAACTGATAACTTTTGTAGTTCTGTTTCATCATGTTGACAGTTTCCATGGATTGTTAGAAGTTGATAATGGTTCTTTTCTTGCTTCACTTTTTTCCGTTTTCGTATCTTGTTTTTCTTAGTATTTGATGTTGCACATTTCAAAAGTGTGTAGATTAGCTGCTCTCTCGTCACCTGTTATTTCTCTAAATTTTGATTTATTTGGCAGGTTGACTTTTGTTATTTCTCTAAATATTCATTTTATTTGCCAGGTTGACCTAACTGAGTATGTTGAAAAACATGAATTTACTTTTGATGCTGTCCTGGATGAGGATGTTACCAATGATGATGTGAGTATATCTAAGAACCTGGTTTAGTTCTGAAAAGTATATCCTGACTGACCATTTATTATATCACTGTAGGTGTACTCGGAGACCGTGGAGCCCATAGTCCCCATAATATTTCAGCGAACGAAAGCCACTTGCTTTGCCTATGGGCAAACAGGCAAGTCGTCTGCTCGTGTCTTTACAATATGGTTACTTCAGAGTCTGGGATTTCTCATGCATTAATTCCTTGTCTTTTGTCTTGCTATTTCTAGAATGATTGGGAGAAAATAAAATAGATCTTATATTGGATTTCAGTAATGTTTATGATTATTACAACGGCTATTCACATCCGTTCATTCCTTTACTGTCTTCTTTTCATATGATTATTACGACTGCTATTCACAAGTTCTGTTCATTCCTTTACTGTCTTCTTTTCACGAGGAGTGCAATGGAACATACTGATTGACATGTGTTTACTCCTTAAGGCATAAAGTTTGTTCTTAGATACAGAAAGCCTAGTCAATCCAAGAAGAAGCCCTTAACTACGTTCCCATCATATCTGAAATATGACATTTAAATATATAATATTCATGCCATTTTGGTGATTGATGAAGTATACAGATGAGTGATTGCAATCGAAATGCAATCTTGTCCTAGTCCTTTTATTGCTATTTCATCTTTAGTATATTTCTTTGATGTGCATTAACAAACGATTTAGGATAAACACAAAATACTGTTCTCTCTTTGGTGGTCATACATGCCATTTTTTCACTTTATATATCACAAAACTCGGTGGTTTGATCCCAATCTCCTATTTATTCTACACATACACATACACAGAATTCTCTGTCTGGTTCTGGTTGAGATTATATTCATAAATAGGATTGAACTGACTAAATATATCTGCAGGAAGTGGAAAGACTTATACCATGCAACCGTTGCCCCTCAAAGCTTCTCAGGAGATATTCAGATTAATGCACCAGACTTATAGGAACCAAGGATTTCAGTTATTTGTCAGTTTCTTTGAGATATACGGAGGCAAAGTTTTTGACCTCCTGAATGATAGGAAGTGAGTCACTCAGCTTGTAACCTTGCAGGAATTTGGACAGGCTTTTTATCTATTCAGAACTAGCTCACCTAGGAGTATTGCTTTTGCAGGAAGCTTTTCATGAGGGAGGATGGGAAACAGCAAGTCTGCATTGTGGGCTTGCAAGAATACAGGGTCTATAACGTTGAAACTATTAAGGATTTGATTGAGAAAGGAAACGCTACTCGAACTACTGGCACAACTGGAGCAAATGAAGAATCCTCTCGTTCGCATGCTATACTGCAGCTTGCAATTAAAAGAGCAGTTGATGGTAATGAATCAAAACCACCTCGACTTGTTGGCAAGCTATCTTTTATTGACCTTGCTGGAAGTGAGCGTGGTGCTGACACAACTGACAATGATAAACAAACCAGGTATATTTCCACTGCATAAGAATTTGCAGATCATTAAATTCATTGTCATCTCATATACCTAGAGTTGGTTAATTGACTTTTATGTTTTTCTGCAGAATGGAAGGTGCTGAAATAAACAAAAGTCTACTTGCTTTGAAAGAATGCATTAGAGCTCTTGACAATGACCAGGGCCATATTCCATTCAGAGGGAGTAAGCTGACGGAAGTTCTCAGAGATTCATTTGTTGGTGATTCACGCACTGTTATGATATCTTGCATTTCACCAAATTCAGGATCGTGTGAACACACCCTCAACACATTAAGATATGCTGATAGGTGTTGCATTTTGAGACCAACATTTGATAAAGAATTAAATGCTTTTTGGCTTGACAATATCTAATTAACATCCACATCTCAGGGTCAAGAGTCTATCTAAAGGGAACAGCTCCAGAAGGGATCCTCTCAGAAATTCAGTTGCAGTGTCCTCATCTTCCGTTGCGCCAACAGTGTCAAGCACCGAGGACAATGTAGTTGATGTTCTGCAAGAAAATAACAGATTTGGCTGGTCTAGACAAACAGAAAGGGAACCGTCTCCATCTCTCAACATTGAACGGGTTCCTAGTGGACGAATGCAGAACAATTTGGCTTCTTCTGTTCATATAGATAACATTAAGGTTGAGAAAATTGGTCAAGATTACATAAGAGAAGATGATTTTGATTATTCTGAAGAAATTTACAAGAAAGAAAAGCCATCATGGATTTCAAAGAACACATTTGACCTCGCCCAGATATCAACTTCAGAGGATACGATGTGGAAAACTAGCACCCGGGCAAAACATAGAGATCTCTCAGCGTCTGAGGCTGACAATTTGAATTCAGACAATGATCTCATTGCTTTGCTGAAGGTAAGAAATTGAACGCAGTTGTGATGAACTCATCTAAGAGAATATATATTTTAACTGCTAAGTCATACTTTTGTTCTACATTAGGAAGAGGAAGATCTTGTAAATGCCCATCGTAGACAAGTGGAGCAGACGATGGATATTGTTAGAGAGGTCAGTGTCCATCTAGATTTCATTTGTAGAGTATTTTTTTTTTAATAATATGCTAATTTACTCGGGCTGCATTTTTTTGTCCAACTTCATAATTTGAGCAGGAGATGAACCTCTTGGTTGGAGTCGATCAACCTGGTAATCAGCTAGACGATTATATATCTAGATTGAATACCATTTTGACGCAGAAGGCTGCGGGAATTGTTGATCTGCAGAATCGCTTGGCTCAATTCCAGAAGCGTCTCAAAGAAAGTTATGTTTTAGTTTCTTCTGGTCGGTGATCACATTCATGAGTTTTGACAGAGGTGTGGGCTAATGTAGAGTGCGCTTTATGTCGAAGTGATGCGATTATTTATTCGTATATTCCTTGAGTTTGCCTGGATGAGATATGGATTTCCTCCTGGCTTGTCAGTGACAAGCTTGTTGTATGGTTGTGCGATTGCATTATGAAAGCTTGTTTACCGTCCGTATCAATGTTGAGATTAATTTTCAGTTGTGAAAGAGTTGCATGGTGATATCTATTTACTGACATTTTGTATAGTGATGTGGAACGAGATGCCGAATTATTCATAGACCAAATTGATCGGCGTTTTCCTAGAACGTATGTAGAATTGTTTCTGTTTTGCATCATATAGCTCCAAGGCATTGCAGCCCTGTTACTATCATAAAGAAAATGCTCAGAATATCCATCTATCTTGTGAGGAAACCGAATTTGTATAAATGAATTTGTAATGGATAATTTATATTGTCAACATCGAACTAAATAAGAGCTTTTAGGTCAATTAATCACTTATTATGGCATTAGAACCACGTTATGAAAAAAGTATTGAATTTAGGGTTTGTTATTATCATTTATTAATCATGTGCATAATTTAAAATTTTGCTTATACATGAAGGGATATGTTGAAAATTTCAAATTAATTTTTACATAAAGGATGTATTAAAATTTTAAACTAATTAAGTATACAATCTTTAATAGTTTAAAATGCTTACTTTAAGTGGTCACTTATTGCAGAATAAAGGATCAAAAAGAGCTGCCCAAATGGAAAAAATTCAAAATGTACAAATGGGACGGTAGTGAGCAACTCGAGACAAATCTAAGAGAAAAAAGAAACCTATTAAGGGCATCTTTAATAAAATTTTTATAATAGAATTTTTTTTTTAAATTTGAATATTTTTAGAGTTTTATGATCTAAAAAATAATATTATTTATGACAAAAGTAAATAAAGTCTACCACTTTTAACTTAAAAGATAAAAAAATAGAGACACAGTCTCTATTTTCTTTTACAAATTTATTGATGAAAATAAAGACTGAATCTCTATTTTAACTTAAAAGATAATAAAAGTAATAAACTCTATGTATATTTAGATTATTAATATTATTTTTTAAAAACTAAAATATTTAAAAATACTTAAATTTTAAAAAAATTATACTTTAAAAACCCCATTAAAAATAACTTAACATAACAAGTCATCGAGGTTAGGATTTAGAAGTTAGGTAAAATCATAGAAGGATTAGAATCTTTGATGAGCCTAGTCATCATATAGGCATTGTCTCCTCCAAATGTCAAAACCCTCAAAGGTATTGGCTAAAAGAGGAGTGCTTTGTTCCTCCTTTCAATTCATTTCACTTGACTTGTACCGATCAATGGTCAATGTTATCATCAAGAGATCTGTCCTTTCAGGTTATCCATTGAACCACGACAATGGGCAACAATTTTCGGGAATGCCACTTGGACCATTTTCAGCCACCATGTTCATGTTCATGTTTAAGCTGTCACATCCCTTTAATTGTTCTGTAGAGAACTACTATATTGTTTTCCACATTATTTTTTCTTGCATTGATATACATGTCCTTGATCTAGCTACAACGATGAGGATTTATAATATGTATAAAATTATATTTAGTATTTTAATATAATCCTTTATGTTATAGTACTAGTTTAGACAATAGTTTTAATTTAAGAATAGTCAAGTTGATTTCCTTATTAAAATATGTTTCAAGTTTTTTATTTCGATTATTTTCCTCATTAGTCTCTTTCTCTATTCTTGGCAACTAAGTTATAAGAGTTATAAATAGACACTCTCATATTTTATTTCACAACATCAAGATTCTAACATTTATTTATTATCTCTCTCTCTCCTAAACCACAGTTGATGGTGGTTCTTAAAATCTTGAAGGGCTATCATCTTAATAGCCTGTGTCACTTTGATCTCATTATCACCACTACCATTATTGCATCCATTAAACTCATCTTCATTGTTTTGCATGGTCCCTTCTTGGAATATTTGTATCCCTTCATCTACGACTCTGAATACCATTTCATTTGTGTTTAACCCATTGACCATTATCTAAGGTTTTTATGCCCTTCTCTTTTTAGTCTCTGTTTCTCCAGATTCTGGTTTAGAACATTTGCTATTATATGGTCTCTGTTTTTGTCACGCCCCAACACGACCCCTCCTACGATTAGTCAGGACGCAACGGAATTTCGACAGCTTAACGATAGTAACATGAACATCAGGGCTCTAAACTAACCCTTAAGAACAACATACATCAGACTCTATAAATCACCAACCAACTCCACAATCAAATTAACAACATACAACACAACCACTTCATACATTAAACATTCTTTCATCAATTTTTTCATAGTTAAGCGCCTCCGTTCCAACATAATACATAGGCTATACATTCATTTCAAAATAAATTATAACCAACTTAGTAATCTAGTCATTTAAAATAAAGACTACTAAATCAACATACATATGTCTTTATATTAAGATACGTTATACAACACATTGTTTTACAACAACTAAGACAATCTCATGGCATTGACTCCTGCACATAAAACTCATCCACATATGGCACATTTCCCTCTTCAAGAGGCACGTATCTGTAGTCAGGCTCAGTAACACCTGCATGCATGCAATAATTGAGAGTGAGCTTATATAAAACAAGCCCAGTGAGGATCCTATAGATCTCTAACAGTATTTATTATACTCCTTGGAAATCATCCTTTGAGCAGTAAACACACAATAAGGATACGATACATTTGCTAGTGAAGCTCCATACACCAATTCTATGCTCAACAACTCCTCTAAACTCAATGACACAATCCTAAGGTACCTTGATCTAGACCCACACCCCATGGCCTTTCCGCCTATGCGAGATAGGGATTAGCCATGATAACTGTGCACGCAGCCAAGGATGCCTCTCGAGGTGACACAACATTATCAAAGCTCACAACAATGGGACTCAATTCAAGAAGTCAACAACATTGGTTGCTCGACTCTCGACTCATAATAACAATAACAATATTGGCTGCCCGACTTCTGACTAATAAAAACAATAACAATCAGTTAACCATGTATCACCCCGGATTAACCCCGAGCGTGCTCCTCACAGTTTTGTAACAACAATCAATAATCAATAATTAATTAATCCGTATTTCAACAATCAATTAAACAACATTTAACAATCATCAACTATATAATCATGAAACAATTAAGTTAGATGACAAAGTAGGTCACCCAACTTAACATGCATTAGACACACAGCCAAACCTAATCTAACCATCAATAACTCACAATTCAATCACTCAAACACCACCCGATCATCTAAAGACATATAACAACATTTTAAAGAAAAACAACCTAAACTTCAAATAATCATATCTTACATTTTATTAATCCAAACAACTCCAAACCAGTTTCTATCACTCTCTCATTCAATCAACTACATTAGCCCTCTCGGAAACCAACCAAAACACATCCAAATCATGCCCAACAACCCTAAAACCCTAATGCGTCAAGGCTGAAATTTCCGGACTTTCACACCAACATCGCAATCGAAAATTCGGCATTATAACAGCGCTACCACGTAATTAACAAACTTTTAGAAATCGACGGCAATCGATTCCAACCATTACAACTCAAAATATTCAACAATTGGCCAAACTATCAACTTTAAATACCCGAAAATAAAAATTTATGCTACAACGGTTCAAATCTCATAAGAATACATATAATCGATCCTTAGCATGCACTGAGCAATAATATAACTTCAAATTAACATTCTAACAGTTCAATATTCAATTATATGCAAAAACATAAAATATGACTTTTGAGATCTAGAATTTTTCTCTCACCTTTGATGTGTTTTGATGCAAGAAAGATGTAGAATGGATGCCCAACAAGCAAAATCAAGCTTTGAATGAAGTGATTTGGACTTGAATTGCAAAATCTATGAGAAAAATGCTTTGAAAAGCCTTGAAAATGCCTTATTCCTCCTCCTCCTTGAACTCACGGTTTTGTGTGTGTTTTTGGGGTGTTTTTGGCTTGTTTTAATGTGTGTTGATGATATAAACTCAAAGTCAACAAAAATATTAAAAGTCAAAGTTGATTTTCTAGTCTTTTAATTAATGTTTTTAGTCTTTTAAGTAGTTTTTCTTGCCTATTTTGCTTGCTCAAATAAAAAAAATACTATATTTAGTAGTTTAAGAATAGGTGCAACATTACACATGCATACTAATACACCCGCTCGAGTAAAAAACTCGGTTTTTGCAAAAGAAGGTAAAAAGTTATATTTATTTGTTTTCAAATGTCTTTTAAATACATTTTTTAATTGTGCCATTTTATAAATATTTAAAATGAAATATAATTTCTATTTAATATATACTAGGTCAATGAAAGTCAACACAATAATCGTTTTGAGTAAAAATCACTATTTTAGCTTAAAAACGTACTTTTTCGCCCGTAAAATCTATTTAAATTCCTATTCCGTTTCAAAATCAATTTTTATCAAACATGGGTCTATTAATAATAGAGGACTAGGTTTTCAAACCCTAAAAATACCCGTGTCAAAATTTTAGCGGACATGCGTTTAAAACACTATTTACAAAAATCAACGATAAAATTTTCGATGCCGATTTTGATGAAAATTTCATAAATGCACACATAGCATGTATTAGGAATATAAATCACATATTTAGCACATTTGAACTCATATAACACATAAAATAGGTCAAAACACGCAAAACGAGATAAAACATGCAAATCAAAATTAAGATGAAAAGTGAAGTTTCACAGTTTTTGTTTTCATCGTGGCTCTAAAAATTGTATTAACCACCACCGTTTATTTCATGTTCTTCATGGCTTTGAAAACTATAGTAGCCGCCATTGTTGGTTTTTGTGTTCTTTCTTATTTTGCTAATTGCTGGACTCTCGCTCTTTTTATCAATGTTCTCCTACGGATGTTTTTTTTGACTACTTTGATCAACACATTCAAGACGCCTCAACAATTTAGTTAGCAAACTCAAGTTGCTCTCTATTCTCCGTGCTTGAGTTTAAAAGAGATTGTTAAAATATATTTAAGGTTTCAAAATAATTCTTTTATGTTATAATACTAATTTAGACAATAGTCTTTCTATGCTTTCTCTTTTCTTTTTCTTTTAACTATACGAAAAAGATAAAATGAGTATAGTAACATAGAGATGCATAGTTACATTGATCCCATTAGAGGCACTTGCTCCTATTGCTTTCACCACATGTTCCAATTGAAATTCTAAAAAATCTGATGTTGTTTCATGTCGGCTGCTCACTATAGACAATGTTGATTTGCAGCAAGTTTTCCTATTATATGAGGTTAATTTACTCTTACACTGTGTGTGACCAACCAATAAATTGGGTCCACGAAAGATTATTCTCATAGGAAACATGATTTTTCGTGTCGTATCCTCATTTGATGGCTCATGGAACAAGACTCTCCATTTATGGAAAAATCTACCTTCCGACAGTAAAATATAATATCCATTGAAAGTCAAACATCCGACTCAGAGATATTTCTCCATTCATATGGCCTTTTCCCAAAAGAAAAAGAACATGAACAGGTCGAGGTCACATGAAGAGTTAAAAAGAGCCATATATATATATATTTCACAAAAATAATTACAAAAAAATGGTTATATTGTTAATATTTTAAATCCTACAAATAATCTAATTCAAAAGTGAATATTTACTTTTCTTAAGTATATATATTTTAGTTTAAATGTCAAACAAAATACAGTTAAAAATATTCTCTTCCGTATAGATTCTATTATCATAAAGTCGAAAATTCATTTCCTTCCAAATGTGGAATACATAAGCGTCAGGAACAGTTAAAAAGAACCATATTGATTAAAGGTTAAGATAGACTTTGGATATTGAGGATCCCCCTAGGCAACAGGTGGGAAAGATTGTAGACGATCAAAATCAACTAACAGTTGTGACGCCAATATGGACACAAATAGTATTTTCCATTATTGTAATCAGTATGACAAAAAAAATTATTGTACTAATTAAGTGTATTATGACACAGAAGTTGAATCAAAACGTCCACATTGATCGATCGCTATATGAGCTACAATGCAGCAATGCGCTGTTGGTGAAGGTATCATTTACTCCAACAACAACAAAAAAAAAAAAAAAAAGTTGTCTTTTGTATTAGAAGACGCTGATCCTATTGAAATTAGCTAATGTAGCTTAAGATATGATATAAAATACTTTGCCGACAGTCATTTACATATTGTTTAGGGCCTGTTTCTATCGTTATGTGTCACTAGTCAATTTTCCAATTCTGGATAGTGTAAATGCTGCTCGTTAACTGTGACGATAACATTGGTTCCATGTAGCCAAGCTGAAATTCTGATCACAGTTTTACCACTTTAAGCAACCTTCTTTGATATTTTTGATATCGACATGTGTTGAGTCCACCTCTTATCTTATAATTAAATAGTGTTTTGAAAATAAATTTAAAAATATTTAACGGTTTCAACGTCTGTGTTTAATGAGTAAATCTTACGTGCTAGTAAAATTCACATCAATAGAGACCGAAATTTAAAACATTAACTGTTTTCAGGTCTTTACCAGTGTTTTGATATCCCACCAACATACCTAAGGTGTAGTATCCATCCTATTTTTGGGCGGATGGACCTTTGAAAAAAATAAGCGCTACAATTTTCATTGATCTGGTTTTTTTTTTTTTTTTTTTTAAATACATAGGTATGTTTAAGATATTTTTAACTTGAAAAATGGATTACTTCTCATTGAAAATATTGTATGATCATGAGTATCAAACTGTACGTTATAATTTTATTAAAATAAAATTTTAAATCCAGCCGTGTTCTACTCAACACATATACGCACAGAAAAAGTTCTTTTATCACAAACCTGAAGAAGTGCCACGAATAAGCAATCTGATTGGCAACTTGGCTTACATTTGAGAAAGGTGGATTTGTACACTATAGTTAAAGAAAGAGTAAACGATATAATATTTCTTATGTTTTATTAAAAGTTTACAATGCCCTCTTTATTTTAAAACATAGCTAATTACTTTTTTGTATTTTACAAAATAATTTATTACCTCACTGATTTTTTAAAAAAGTAGATGAATATCCATATTAAAATAAACAATTTTCTAACAGAAGCAGGGGATGTTAAAAACACAGGAGGTATTCAATTATTTTTATAAAATATAAAAGGTAATCAGTTACGTTTTAGAACACATGGAGGTATTCAACTAAATTTATAAAACACAGAGGAGTAATCAACTACGTTTTAAAACATAGAAATATATTGTACACTTTTAATGCACACTTTTAACAAAACACATGAAGTGTTAAATTATTTACTCGTTAAAGAAACCATCATAAGTCTGTCGACGGGTAAGCAATCTGTGCATATGATTCTCTTTTCTTTAGTTTTCTTATTTTTTATTCCCACCCAGTGCTAGCATTAGCACGTCACTTTGACATAAACTACAAAGTTATTTTAATACTAATTCACGAGAATTATTTACGGGTGCTCGACCGTTTTACAAACTTTGTTACTATTAATTCAGGAAAATTAGTCGCGAACCCTTGACCATTTTAAACGGCCAAGTCTGATAACTAACACATATTATTATCACTATATGTAATAGTAATACGTGTTTATTTTAGTGAGATTTATTATCTTTTCCTGTAAGCCCCAACATTTATTTGAGTATTTATAAAAAAAAAAATTCGTTTCAAATTAATCCCATGTTATTGGATTGCTAGATACATCCCTCGTTGAGTTTAGAATCTTCCACGTAAGAATATAAGATTCTTATTATTTTTGTTCTTTGATTATTGACATTTTCACTAGATAAGCAAGTGTTTTATTAAATAAAAAACTTCAAACAATCAAAACCAGGAATCAAAAACAAAACCTATACAAGAAAATCATCTATGCAAGAGTGTCACCAGACTTCCATCTATTACAAAGAACCATATTAAGCCTCCTCCGTTTAAAACTTTTCCCAACACTTATTCTCATTCATTGACATGTCTATCTAATTCTTTGCAGTTTAGCATTCAAATCTTATATCAGCTCGAGTCTCTTCCATATATTAACTTTCGAGAAAATTTTCAATGAGTTCGTACTGATATCAGTTTATCATAAATTAGTAAAATTTATATGTGTAAATTTCATCATCAATTTGAGTAGATAAGAGAATTTTCCTTAACCTTCAAAACCTTACAATTGTTTAAAATATTGCCTTTCCTTGATTTCTTCTCAAGAGGTGTGACACTTTTCTGGATGATTATGATGCACTTTTGTCCTTTTAAACTGTTAAAATGACTGCTGATAATTCAAAAATATTGAAAATTAGTCACGTGGCATAGACGATTCAATAAAAAAAAAACCCATTAATTGAGCATCTAAAAGTTTTATCTGCTAGTGATGTTTATTGAACTTTAACAATAAGTAAACACATGATTAGACCTTTGAATTACTAATTTGCCTATTAGAAACTGTGTGCTACACAAATTAATACCATTAGTTTTGATACATTGAGCATGCTCGAATTACGTTTTGATTCAATTAACAAACCTGCTAATCAAGCAGCTGATATAGCTGCAAAGTTCAGTAAAAATGACTTTCTTGTATTAGATTAGATGTCTAATTATATTCTTCTTTGTATTGTTGAAATTCTCAGTTCAGATTTCCTTTAGTCGGGAATTGGCTAAACTTGTATATGACTTTTTTAGAAGTTTATATATATAAGATTTTTGTTTCATGACAAAATAAATAAATAAATAAGTTTTTACATAAAGACAAGAAGGATTTTCCTTCTAGCAAAAAAAAAGAAGGATTTTCCTTCCATATAAAATTGCATCACCAAAAGTTGCTTGACTAAGGCCCAACTCCAACGGCCTCCTTCAATTATAGCAACAAAAACAAAATTTTCTTTAGGATAATATATAGCTTGATGGGAGCCGCATCTCTTCACACCTTCATTGCTGCAGCCTTTCAGTCTAATAACACTATAAGGCTCCGTAAAATATTTTCGTGAAAAATATTTTTTTAATTTTTTAATGGTTAGTAACACAAAAAAATTAGTTAATTATAAAATATTTTTGGGTAAAAAATGGTAGTTACTTTTTTTTTAAATTTTTCGGTGTTTGATAATATTGAAAAATTGATCAACTGCAAAATATTTTCTGGTCAAATATTATAGCTAGTATAAAATTTAAAAAAATATTTTCATATCTTTTGAAAAAAAAATATATTTTCCGGCAAACACCAGAAATTTTTTTTGAATATTCTATTTTTTTTTAAAAAAAATATTTTTTTAAATAAATTATTTTACGGCAAACAAACAGAGCCTAAGTAACTCTTACGAGAAGTTGACATCCTTTTGATTGGGTGTAAACTCAACTTTTGAATTATAAAATTTACTCTATATAGTCTGTTGTAATTCCATCCCTTTATTTGGGATTTGTTAACTTTCTTTTATTTTATTAATATCAAGTTTCCTTTTGACTAAAAAAAAAAAAAAAAGAAGACATCTTATAAAGACAAAAAGGATTTTATATTTTTTTTTTAATTTGAAAAGAGACATAACCAATTAATTACACAATATAACGACGACATAAATAATCTCAAGAGATCGAATATTTCACTATTATTTTAAAAATATTTAATCTCTTCTATCATCTCTAAGAGATCATTAAGAGTATTCGGAATATCTTTAATAATTGTACTTTGCATGGCGTCAGCATGTTTCAACCCATCCCAAAGTGCCACCATCTCAGCCTCCATATTCGAGGCTTTTCCCAAGTTACTTGTTAGAGTATTTTAAATGGGGTACATTATTTACAAAAACATATTATTTTTAACAATTTTTAAAGATTGGGTCTTTAAATTTAAAGTCAAAATATATGAGACCTGCCACTTTTATCAATTTTTTAGCTAAAATAGAGATCCAATTAATTTTTAGGTCTCTAAATTTAAAAATCCAAAAATTGATTGGGTCTCTATTTTAACTAAAAAGTTAATAAAAGTGACGTCCTATGTATTTTGACTCTAAATTTAGTGACCCAATCTCTAAAAATTGCCAAAAATAGTATGTTTTTGTAAATAGTGTCTCCCATTGAAGATGCTCTTATGACCATAAATCTTTAAGTATTTTCTTCTTCTTTTATTTATTTATTTTTTTGTTGATCAAAACAGGTCTTATATTTGAAGTTATCACCTCTAATCACAAATATTACATACTTTTAATTAATCTAAAATCAGGGGCAAACCTACTTGGTCTTAAAGAGGTGCATCAATTTGAAACAAAAAATATTTCTTTTTTATTTTTGATTTAAAAAAAAAAAGTTATTATATTAAATACTTTGATTATATGATAATACATTTAGACATCTCTCACCAATGAATAAACTCCTAAATTTAAATGCCTAAATCTATCACTGCCTAAAATGTGTAATAATACATTATTGCACCACATATTCATCATTTAAAATTTTAAAATTAATCTAATGTAATCGGTCGTACTCTTTCTTGTGGTTGGATAAGGGGTCTATGACTCTGTCCATTTCTTGTGGTTTTTTTTTTTTGTCGGGCATTTCTTGTGGTTTACTGTGATTTGGTCGTGGTTTTTAATTTTCATTTTTTTTATTGTGATGTGGGTCATGCATAAGCACGTGTAATAAGTAATATTGGCCCCCCCTTTCTAAATAGATTCTATTTTTATTTCCCTGGGATGTCAGTTAACACGTGTTTTATGTGAGTTGTGAAGCATTGTATGTTCTAAGTCCAACTCTAACAATTTTTTTATTTTTATTTTTACATGTAAAAGATTTGGAATGCTTTTTTTATATTTAGAGATCCTTTATTTTAGTTTTACTTCAATTAGCTTCTTTATATTTAATCAATCTCTTAGTTTATGGAATTTTTATTTCAATTTCACTCCAACAAATTCTCTATTGTTAGAACTACCTATTTTTATTTTATTCAAATATTCTCTCCTTTTATTTCAATTAAACATATTATTAAATTTTTTTATTTCGGAAACCATATATTTTTAATTACCAACATAAATTTTTATTTTTAAATATTATTTTTTATTGTTTGATTTAAAACTTTTCCAATAACTTTTAATTTTTTGATTATGTTTGTTCATGATATTCTGTTATTTATATTTATTGCATTATTTTTCATTAAACTAATTTAGCCAAAAAAAAAGGACTAAACTATAATTAAAGCCCTAATCTATATATTTATATACATATGTGAATAAGCAATCAGCAATCCCAAATCTTCAACGTGGACAGTGTCCCTACTACTATATCACCCTTCTTCGACCCAAAAAAAACCCAACCTAAACCATAAATTACCTTCGTGTCGCACTCAGGTTTGGTTTTTTTTTTTTTTTTTCTTGGCTTGCTTTCCATTTTTTTTTTTTTTTGCTTGATTTCTTCTTCGTTTGCTTTGTTTTTGGTGTAGTTTGAAGAAGCATGGTCTGTGTACTTCCTCTCCAACAGTAAAGAATCATACCGTTGGAGAGTTTAATTTTTATTTTATTTTTTAATAATTTTCTGACAGTAAATAGTGTCTAGGGGATGGGATAGGGGATGATAGTTTTTCTCCTACATGTAGAGAATATGAAAATAAGTGTAGGAATCCCTTACAATTTAAGGGATGGGGTAGGGGATCTATTGGAGTGCAATTACTCCAATTCCCTCCCTACATATAAGGTAAGGAGTCATGTAGGGAGTCTCATGGAGTAAACCCCACGTATGTAGTAAAGTCAAAATCTCACGAATTGTCCAATGCAATTTAATTTGCTTATTTTATTTTCAGAAAAAGGCTAAGGTTCTGTTTGGTCTAATTTTTTGACATTCAAAATTGCTTTATATGAGTTTAGAAACTGATCTCATCTGTTTGACCCATTTCTGAAAGTGTTTTTAGATAAAAGTTGAAGTTGAAAAAAGTTAAAAAATAAAAAACTCCAAATTGAAGTTTTTCAAAATAAGCTTTTACGAAACTATTTTTATATAATGTGGGAAACTGTTTTTTTTTTCAAATATACCACTTCATATTTTTTAAATTATAATATTACCTTCAAATTTTTTAAAAGTTCAATATTGCTCAATATATGCCAAATAGTCAACGACTTTTGTTAACAGTACTTCTAATCAAAACTTTACTGCAATACCTCTACAACTCAAAAATTAAAATTTTATAACTAGATCAAACAGAGCCTAAAACCTTAAGAATTTTTATTTAAAAAAGAAAAAAGAAAATTCAATTCAATCCTTACCATTCCATTTTAGGACATCCAAAAAGAAAAGATATGCACTAAAAGTGAGAGAAAATAGTTTACAATATGTAGAACTGTAATAATTCATACGTCTCCATGAAAAGGACCGCGGTATCAAAATCTGCCTAATATAAAACCTTCCATCAGTTAATTGGCTTTAAAAATATGTTTTCATTTGTTCATGCCTCTTTGAATCGTTTCCATTTTCTAATTGAATAAATCGTTCTATATAATCATGACAGAACAAGTAAAAATTGAAAAAAGATTTCTAGAATATTATAAAAGATATGGGGTTGATCATTCTTGGCTAACTAACCCTACCTTATTGGGAAAATTTGCTTGTAAATATTCATTTCAAAGAAAATGAACTAAATAGACGAGAATGATCTTATCATAGGATTGCAATAAGGGGCGGAGCCACCTTTGGCATTGGGTGTGCAATGGAACACCTTAAAATTTTGGGTGTGTAGTCTTTTTTTTTTTTTTTTTCTCTTTTCATGAAAATAATATTTTTACAGTGGAACACCCTGAAATTATGGTTCAATGCCATAAACACAACATTTTTTGCAGTGGAACACCCTTATATTTGTGTTATAAAGTGTGTAAATTAAGTATTGGTTTAGTTATAGTATAAAAATATGATTTTAGACATAAAACCATCAATTTTTTTATAGTTTATATAAAAATTTATACATAAATAATTATCCTGCAATCCCGGTTACTGACTTTGATATTGTAGTACACACCTTAATGCCCGGTGCCTGGCTCCGCCACTAATTGCAATCCACTTCACATCATTCGACTCATGGGGGTAGGGGAAAGGGAGATTTTTTTTTTTTTTTTTGGAGGGTGGAGGGGGGAGGGGGGAGGGGGAAGGTAACATTGGACAGGGATAAATGTATATGGAGGAAAACAAGGGTTGCATTTTTGTTCACCTTAATTTTTTTTAATTATAACGATATATTTAGAATATTTTCAATTTAAAAAATTAAAAAAGTTGTATAATTATTAAATTGTCCTGAATCTACCCTGTTATTATTTTTATTTTTTTGTCGTAACCCCTGCCATTGAGTTAGGTAAATTTGTTTATTTGTGCGGTTCCTAAAACACAAACACCACATTGCCATATTAAACAATAGCATGAAAAACTTGGCCATATATGATTTCATTTAAAATAATAAATTCAGCAAATGATTGCGCAGTTTTGCTTCCGTGGTTATCAATATTTCTATCGGAAATGGTACCTTTCTTTCAATGGTAAGTCCCCATTATCATCTATCGAGTATTAAATTAAACGTGCCATATGCCTAAATCTGTACAAAAAAAAAAAGAAAAAAAAAGTTTAAAACGTGGACGCAAACCGATAATTCTGCTAAGTATGTATACAAACACATATTTGTTTTGATTCAATGGAAATTTGAGACCATACAATATAATTATCAATACTCAAATTAACAGAGACAGCATCCAAGGGATGGCGTGGACCCTGACCCCTCCTAATTTAAAAAAAAAAAATATATATCTATGTAGTATCCTTTAAAAATTATTGGTCTTCTTATTGTTTTTTTTAAAAAATATCTATATATTATTATTTAAAAAAATATTTTGAATTTTTCAATATTAAATTTCTCAAATATATAATAAATTACATATCATTAAACTAAATTCCTAATGGCTAGACAAGCACAGATTTGGAGCATACAAACATGTTTCCCACGCTCCATGCACCCACTACGAGTCCTATTTAAAGGAAGGGAGATATTACAAGTGTCGCAGCCTAGAAACGCCACGCAGCGATGGGTTCTGCTTTATGCGCCAACGCACGGGTGAGGGGCGGAGTCTTAGCCTGAAAGAAAACGCTGAAAGCAAAATTGGATTCCCAAGCAATCGAATCTAAGCCACCCACCGTTTGGCCCTGCTGTTTTCTTGTTTTCTTCTTTTCACAATCCAGATGAGTTATTATGGATCCACTTCCCTTTCACAATCGCGTGTGAAATGCAACACCGAGTCTATCCTTTAGATTTTCTTTTTAAAAAAAAAAAAAAAAAAAAAATCAAAGTCTATCCTTAATCTGTTGCATAATTTTTGTCTTTTACTTTTAGATTTCCTTCACAAATATCTTTTTTTTATAACAAAAAATTTATTTTAAATAAAATTATATTAGATTTATCCAAAGTAGTACTCAAGCAACAATCTCGTGATGTAATAGTATATTTTAATACATGCATCAATTAAGTTAAAAAAATATATAAATTTAGACCTTTAATCTATGAAAATATAAAAGGCACTAGCCACTTATAATTTGTCGAATGTACTAGTTACTTCCCCATGGTATTACAACTATTGAATAGCATATAACGTAGGAAGTTCTTTTATCCATACTGAATGCAAATTTGGATTCTTGACCCTATCCAAAGTTTCTTTATTAATCATTCTTTTCCTTTCTTTTTTGGGTGTGAAGCAGAATCAAATCAAAATACCAAACAATTGTTTGCTCTCCCTAAAAATGAGATGATCCAATCGTACCTTCCAATATGACTATCTTTTTATGATTTCACTCCACTAATTAGCCCTGCCTTCAGGATCCCTTTCCTTGCGGTTAAGGTAACGACTTCGACGATAGGGGGAAAGGAGTATGTAGGATTCTTTTTGCAACACTTTTTACCTCATAAATTAAATGTGCTTTTTAGTGTGTTGCACATGTCCCTTGATGTTAGTTGATTCGTCCAAGTTAACCACATTCGTGTCTCATGATTTGACTCTACAAGTTTGGGTCTTTTGTGTATGTGGCTATGAGGACAAGGGTTTATGTGCAATATTTTAAAACTACGAGCGTTTGCTAAGATCATTTAAGTAAAATAGATGGGTGACGAGGGGTCCTCGAGCTGAGGTGAGTTACTCACGCCGAGCTGAGACGGGCTAATCAGAGCCGAGCTTAGCGCATTCAGCTAAATGCCCAACCTGGATGCTGACCCGACCTCGAAAAACCCCGACCTCATTGCCAGTTGTTCCGATAGGACATAAAACATTGATGAGACATAAAGCTGCACCGCATTAAATGCTGTTAGACCTTAATTTAGTATAAATAGAGCTTCACCCCCTTCATTTCAGAGGTAACTTGTCATTAAATGCTCTCAGCTACCTTGCCAGCTCGGATATACTAATCATTCGCACGCCTGAGGGGAAAAATCCGGGTCATCATCCCGCCTTTTCCTTGTGCAGGTCAGGTAGCCGACCTGAGAAGTTCAACTCGGAGGCCAACCTGAAAGTTTAGCTTAGCAAGCGTAGCCGACCAACTCAACTGTGAGAATCCGACCTCGATAGTTTGGCGCCGTTTGTGGGAAATAGTTATTTCTGTCACTCTCCTTCACCACTCACTGAGAAACCATTATGGTACAAACGAGAAGCCATAGCGCACCGGTAGAGGATTCACCTAACCCTATGGGGATCTCGAAACCACGTAGATGCCTAGCCAAAATCCAATCCCAGCCGACGTTGGGACGAGCCAACATATACACATAGCCACTCAAACCAACCCCACGGCGGATGGAGACCTCAACTCTAGCCTATCATCGGAGATAAAGATGATGCTGAGGATGTTTGAGGAACTTAAAGAGCAGGTAGCCCGGCTAGCTGAGGGCTCCCTGGCTCCGCAAGAAGCTACACCGTGGCCCTCTCGTCCACAGTTTCGTATCCCAGACTCAAGGCCAAAGCGAGCGCAGGACGAAGGGGGTTCCCTAGAGCCAATGGCGAGACCCGGCGAGGCGAGAGGACAAAAGGCAGCTCAAGCCGACCCCGAGCAGGCCAAGACTGCGGCCGCTATAGCCAAGGTCATCAACCAGCTTGGCGTAAGCCCACTCTTACCCGATGTGCTAGCCACGCCACTACCGACCGGCAACGGGATGTCCAACCTGGCCGTGTATAATGGAGATGGAGACCCAGCCAGCCCCCTGCTCAACTTTGATCACTACATGACTTTGCATGACATGTCCGACCTCATGAAGACGAAGACATTCCCGACTACACTGGTTGGCAATGCCTTGGATTGGTTCCAGAAACTTTGTCCCAGTTCAATTGTAAGTTTTCATCAGCTGGCTGAGGCTTTCCTCTCTCCCGAGCCAGCGCGCCACCCGCCACACTTCTATATTACTGCTGGTGAAGCAACATAGAGGGGAAAGTTTGAGGGCTTACACAGCTAGATTCAATAAAGAATCCCTCCGAATCCCCAACCTGGAGGACTCCATGGCGTTGATGGCTTACCAGAGTAGGCTTAGGTCGGGCCCCCTTACATCCTCATTGGCAATCGACCCCATGGATACTGTATCCGAGCTGATGGTATGAGCAGAAAGGTACATGCACTCGGAGGAAATCCATCAGGTAAAGAGGGATGATGACAAGGAGAAGGAAGCTAGCAGGAAGGGAGAGACCTCTTGAGCCCAACCTGGGGGTAAAGTCCAAAACGACTGAGGCAAGCAGCCCCAACAGCCAAAGCAAAACCCCTGATTTACTATGTTCACTCCCCTCAACACCACAAGGGAACAAATCCTGATGGAAATCCAGCACCAGAACCACTTGCCTCCAGCTCCAAGGATAAAAGGCCGACCCGAAAAGCGCAATAGAACCAAGTATTGCCGCTACCACATGGATTACGGCCATACCACCGAGAAGTGTAAAGAATTGAAGCAGGAGATCAAAGCACTGATAGCCCGAGGTCACCTCCGGAGGTACGTAGATAATTAGTCGACCCGAAGCCAAGATCAAAGGGACAGGGAAAGAAGTCCACCCAGACGCCAAACCGGGGGCAGACGTCTAGATGTGATCGAGACCATTGCAGGAGGATTGGCATCGGGTGGAGAGACCTCGACTGGCAGGAAGGGTTATGTTCGAGCCGAGAGAGAGTATGGGCCGGCGCGGGGTCCGGTCCCGGAGTTGGAAAAGCTTATTTTTTCCTCAGAAGATTTGGAAGGTGTGATATTGCCCCATGACGACCCACTGGTGATCAACGTTGAAATAGCCAACTTCACTGTAAAGAGGCTGATGGTGGACACCGGGAGCTCGGCGGAAGTCTTATTCCTCAGCGCTTTTGCTCAAATGGGGTTGAACAGGAGCCGACTCAGGCCATTGAGGGGCACCTTAGCTGGTTTCACCGGGCAAGCCCACCGAGCCGAAGGGGTGATCAACCTTCCGCTAAAGCTGGAAGACGGAGGCAAGTGGGTTTCGATGCAGGCCAACTTCATTGTGATGGATTACAATTCCACTTACAATGGGATTTTAGGTCGGGTGGCACTCAACCATTTCAGGGTCGTCCCTTCAACTTACCACAAGGCCCTAAAATTCCTAACCCCGACCGGCACCGCTACCATCCGTGGAGCCCAGCTCTTAGCCTGGGAGTGTTATGAAAACTCACTCCGGCCCAAATATCAGGTTGGCTGGGGACCAGATTTGCCCGAGAAAAAGAGGAATGCTAAGAGAGGTAGCCCGGCTGAAGACCTTCAGGAGGTGAAACTATCCGATGAAACAAAGAAAGCAAAAAACAGAAGTGAACTCTCTGCCGACCTCAAGAAATGTATAAGCCAATTTCTCCTAAAAAATGAACACATATTTGCATGGTCTGCCTCTGACATGACAGGTGTTGACCCGGGAGTGATTGAGCATCACCTGAATGCCGACCCGAATCACTATCCGGTGAAGCAGAAGCGCAGACACTTCTATTATGGTAAGCAGCAAATCATAGCAGAAGATGTAGACAAATTGGTAGACGCCGGCCACATAAAGGAAATCCAGTACCCAACCTGGTTATCCAACGTGGTGCTGGCAACCAAGTCCTCAAGAGAATGGAGATTGTGTATTGATTTTACTGACCTCAATAAAGCCTGCTCTAAGGACTGCTTTCCCCTACCTCAGATTGATCAGATGGTGGATGCCACCTCCGAGTTCGAGCTGCTCTCTTTCATGGACGCCTTCAAAGGCTATAACCAGATTAAGATGGCACCCGAAGACAAAGAGAAGACTGCCTTCACTACCGATAAAGGTCTCTACTACTACGAGGTCATGCCATTTGGCCTCAAGAATACTGGAGCTACCTACACTCGGATGGTGAACAAGGTTTTCAAAAATCAGATTGGCCGAAATATGGAGATCTATATAGATGACATGTTGGTCAAGAGCAGGAGGGCGGAAGATCATGTAGCCGACCTGGCTAAAGCCTTCGCCGTAATGGGGCACTTTGGGATAAAACTGAACTCGAAAAAGTGCCCATTCGGCGTCAAGGCAGGAAATTTTCTAGGCTTCATGGTCACAGCCCGTGGAATAGAAGCCAACCCGGAGAAGGTTCAGGCGATACTTGACCTGGCGCCGCCGACCTACGTGAAAGACGTCCAAGTGTTAGCAGGCACGGTTGTGGTACTCAGCAGATTCATGTCCAGGTCGGCCGACAAGTGTGCTCCCCTGTTTAAAATATTGAGGAATCGTAAGAACTTTGAATGGACTACGGAATGTCAGAACGCTTTCCAAGAGCTGAAAAGGTATCTAGCTTCGTCACCCCTACTATCCCGACCCGAGGTGGGGGAGGAACTGGTACTTTACCTAGCATGCTCGGGGACAACAGTGGTAGCGGCACTAGTCCGAAAAGAAAGGAAAGAACAGAAGTCGGTCTATTATATCAGCAAAACCCTGCAAGGGGCCGAGGTGAGGTACTTCTCCTTAGAAAAACTCGCATTCGCGCTTATCACAACGGCAAGAAAGTTGAAGCCATACTTTGACGCTCATCCGATTAAGGTCATGACGGATGCCCCACTCAAGTCCATCATGCACAAGCCGGAGGCGTCGGGCAGGCTGCTGAAATGGGCAGTTGAGGTGAGTCAATTTGACATCACCTACCAGCCCAAAACAGCTATTAAAGCCCAAGCCATCGCGGACTTTGTGGTAGAATGCACTAACCGAGCGGAGTATGACCCGGAGGATGTGTAGAAGGTCCATGTGGATAGGGCCTCAAGGAAGTCTCGAAGCGAAGCTGGGGTGGTCATCCTTGACCCTACTCGGCATAAGCACCAATACTCCCTCAAGTTCACCTTTTCGGCATCCAACAATGAAGCTGAGTACGAAGTGGTGATTGCAGGGCTAAAAATTGCAGCTCAGCTCAGGGCACAGACAGTCAACCTGAGCACCGACTCTCAATTGGTTTCTAGTAAGATATCGGGAGAATTCGAAGCCAAGGACAATACTATGCTGGCCTACCTCAACAGAGTCAAGGATTTGACCTCAGGGCTCAAAAGATTCATGATATAGCAAATTCCAAGGGAGGAGAATATGAAGGTTGACGCCCTGTCCAGGTTGGCCTTGGGCGAGAGCCGACCTACCCTGGTCTATGTGGAAGAAATATTCGAACCAAGTATTCAGTTGGTGGTGCAAGCCGTAGCCGAGCTCAATCTAAGTCCAGATTGGACTAAACCAATCGTGGACTACTTGGAGGGGGTATGACCCCGGAGGATGAAAAAACAGCTCGAAAACTCATGAAATAGGTCTTAAGGTTTGTCATAATTGCCGAACAACTCTATAAGAGAGCCTACACTTGGCCTCTCTTGAAATGTGTTGGGCCCGAGAAGGGAGACTATATACTCCGGGAGATCCATGAAGGGGTATGTGGAAATCACTTAGGAGGCAAAGCTCTGGCTCAAAGGCATTGAGGCAAGGCTATTTCTGGCCAACCTTAGAACAAGATGCCAAAGAGTATGTAAAAAAGTGCGACACCTGCCAAAGGTTCGCCAACATACAGAGGAAGCCTACGGTAGACCTCACAGTGATGATAAGCCCATGGTCATTCTATCAGTGGGGTCTAGATATCATTGGCCCATTGCCGACCAGTGTTGGCCAAAAGAAGCACGCCTTCGTAGCTGTAGACTACTTCACCAAATGGCCTGAGACTGAAGGAGTTGCTAGAATAACAGAAAAAGCCAGTTTGGAATTTTGTGTGGAAAAACATCATTTATAGGTTCGGGGTGCCAAAAGTCATCATTACTGACCACGACAAGCAATTTGACAGTGCATACTTTCGAGGCAAATGTGCTGAGATTGGGATCGACCTTAGATTCTCATCTGTTGCTCATCCTCAAAGTAATGGCCAAGTTAACCAAATCATTTTGCAGGGCCTGAAAACCAAGCTGGAAGAAGCAGAGGGCCAGTGGGTATCGATTCTTCCCCGAGGTATTGTGGGCTTAGCGGACCACCACCAGCTTGGCAACCGGAGAATCGCCCTTCGAGCTGATCTTCGGTACTCAAGCACTGCTGCTAATGAAGATCGGGTCTCCGACCAGTAGAACCCTCCACCATGACCCAAAAATAAACGGAGCACGGATCCATGAAGAGCTCGACCTCGCTGAAGAGCTCCGAGCTAAAGCTCAAATCAGAATGCTGGCCAGCAAAGCTGCCATGCGAAGAGCCTTTGCCAAACAGGTCAAGCCTAAGCCTATTAAGGTTGGCGACCTTGTACTCAGAAAGGCCATCTTTTTGCCGCGCTCGGGTAACAAGCTCTCCCCGACCTGGGAGGGACCGTATGAAGTCGGGAAAGAAGTCCGACCCGGGACCTTCTACCTCCGCGACAAGAACGGAAAACTATTGAAGAACGCATGGCACTCAGAACACCTGAAGCGGTATTTCGTTTAAAGGCCCCGAGCTGAAATCTCTTGTTAAGGCCCCGACACGAAACATTACTTGTAATTGGCCCCCGAGCCTAAGTACTTCGTGTACAAATTTAATACAATATATTTTGAAAACTAGTGCAACGCCTGACTCGGGCCCAAGCACTTCATTTAATTAGCTATTGCCAGCTCGGATTAACGCGGTGGTCACGCTTAATTACGAGCTAATAATTCAAAATAAACCAGCTCGGACAAGGTTTCAGCTCAGGTATAATCAATAACAGTTTGATTAGCTTTGCTAGTTCAGATTAAGGTCCAACTCGGTATGATCCGCCTTCAGGTCGGTATATTAATTTAGGTCTAAACTCGAACTCAACATTCGTCAACATTAGTTTGACCAATTTTAAATCAGGACTGACGAGTATAGGTCGGCGACAATTATACAGTTACCCAGTTAACCAGCTCGGATTAGGATGATAATTCATTAAATCGCGTCCAGCTCAGTTCTTTTTACTTAAGTTTGAATAGTCCATTACATTGGCCCGACCCCACTTACTTAAGAAAAATTTGCGAAGGGAAAGGTACACAAGTACGAACTCGAATAAAACGCAAAATATTAATTCCATTAGAATTGAAAAAAAAAAAACAACAATTACAGAGCCTGACCTGGCCAAGATTACAATGAGCCTAACCTGGGCGAAGTTACAAAAGCCTGACCCGGGCCGATATATAAAATCTACTTTGGAGGAGCGGCGTTGGTTCCATCAACCTCGTCCCCGACCTAGTCCATATATTCTTGGACAAATTTCATCACCTCTTTAGCCTGGGACGTCAGGTCGGCAGGAAGCTCGGGGATCTCCCAGAACTCCGGCAGCGGAGCCTCCAAGATTTCAATATAGTCATTCTTGGTGGCCGGGAAAAAGGTCTTCGCTCTTTCCCGAGCTGCGACTTGACCCATGAATAGAACTCAAACTCGGCATACTTGGCCATCGCACCACCTTCCGTGGCCAACCAGTCCACGGCCGCATCGCTCGACTTGAAGGCTTCCACTGCCTTATCTCCTTCAGGGCCGACCAGGTCCAACAGATCCCAGAGCTTCGTCTCGGCTTCACGTTTTTCCAGTTTGTAGCGCTCGACGTCCTTGGCCGCGGCTTCGCGTCGGGACTTCTCAGCATCAAGCTCCTTCTTCAGACGGTCGATCTTCGTCGTGTCCGCCTTGCGTCTTTGGGCGGCCTCCTCCCTCAAAGTCTCAAGCTTGGCTCGAGCATCTATGTATCACTACTCGAGCTCGACGCAATGACTCTGAGCCCTGATAAGAAAGCTAGGAGCTGAAAAGATGTGGGACTCGGCCTATGTACAAGAGAGCAAAACGATCAGTCGAGCTAAAAAACATAACCATATCAAAAGTCGGATAAGATTCACCGTAACTATGGCCGTCCTCAGGTCGATCGAGAGCTGCTCTGCCGGGACCATCGCCGGCTTGGGGTCGCGGGCCACCTTGGTCGCCTCCACGAAGTCCTTGGTGGGAGGGCTTACCTCCGCGACCTTGCCTTTGCCGGAATACCCGGTTTGAGGCCGCTTTTTACTCTCATGACGGGACGCTAAGCGCTCCGGGATCGCCACACCCGAGCTCGATCTCTTAGGTAAAGGAGACCCCGACGTCCCCTTGGAAGAGACCTCGGAGCCGACCTCCCGCACTTGGCAGCTGGGCCGCTTCCTCTGACCTTGAGCAGCACCTCTTAATTCAGACTGAGCTGAAGCCTCGCCGCTAGCGTCGTTCTTCTTTCTCACTTGGGCATACGCAAGTTTCCTCATATCTGCCATACCTACAAAAGGTAGAGGAAAGAAATGAAAAGGAGCTGAAGGCCAACCTAAAAAGACTGACAAACAGGATAATTGGGAGGTCGGACGCCGATCCTGCAAACTTACCCTCTTCTGAGCCAGACCCCGCGTCCCCTTCAGGCTCGGGAAGCAGGTTAGGATAATCCCTTGAAAGGTCGGGTTCCCTACCAAATAGCTTGGAATCCCAGATCCGCTCCCATTTGAGCACATTATCAATATTTATCAGCGTCCCGGGCGCGGGCCTGAGCACCGCGACTTCCTCAAGTTCCTCCTCTGAGAGCTTGGGGTCATCATTGACGGTCTTCATCAAGTTTGGAATCCAGACCAACCTGTACCCAGAGTTCACAGCCGGCTCTACCCAATAATTGTCGTTATGCCAGCCCTTGTTAGAAGAGTGCCACTTGGTGAATATGGAGTTCTCGACCCGAGCTGCGAAGTGGAACCACCCTGGCTACTTCGGGTTGGGTTTGCACACAAAGAAATGCCTGAACCTGCGCAAGGTTGGCTCCACTTTCTTCTCAAGGTAGAACACATAGAAGGCCACCATCACGGCCCAACCATTCGGCGACATCTGACCTGGGCTGAGCTCAAAGTAGTTCAAGATATTGATAACAAAACCGGGGAGGGGGATCTGGATAACGTCGAATGCAAGGTCGTATATGGTAAAGTGGTCGACTGGAGAATAGCAAGCCGATTCGTTCCGACCTGGAACCTTCAGTTTGTGATAACGATCCACTGACCAGTTCCTCAGCCTGGCGTTGGCCATTTGCATCGTGGAATGGCACTCACGTTTACAACAGGCGAACAGCTGCTCAATCCTCTTCCCCCGAGTTGAAGAAGCGCTAGCTGTGGCCGAGCTTCGAGGTCGAACAGCACTAACAGGGACTACTTCGATCGGCTCGGTGGCAGAAACTCCGGCTAGGTACTCTTGTGGCATCTCGACCCCCTCCAGTTGATTTAGCGACTCCTCATCTTCCCTATCTTCCAAGTCTCCCAAGTCGGCCAAAGCATTCTCCTCGGCCTCCACTTGCGCCAGTCTGACCCCGATAACTTGGCAATCATCATCGCTCTCCCCGGGCCCAGATTTTCGAGCTGATCCTTGAGACGTGCCGGTGCTCTCTCCACTTTGGTCTCTATTTGAGGTAAACTCCGAGCTCGACGGATTCTCATCCCCACCATTGGACCTCACCTCCATTGCCTGGGAATTTTTCGACTCCGACCTCCTCATCCTGTCTACAGACTAAATATAAATGTACAGGAATGACTAAAGGGAGTCGAGACGTACCTACTGCTCTAGGCTGCGGAATATGACCCGACCTAGCTGGCTCCGAGCTGAAAATCCCGAGAAGATTCTTTACGAGCTAAATGCGTCTGACCACTCTGGTATCCGACCTAAAACTCTTGAAAGTTGAAAGCGAAGTGTGAAATGAATCTCGGATGTCAAGGCCCTTTTTCTAGGCACTTTTGAAACTCGCCTCAGGGAGCCCAAACGTCGCCTCTTGTCAGAACCGCCAGGTGACGTGTCAGCCATCTAAAGGGCATGCCCCGCTGACGTGGCCATCCCTACTCTGCTGGGGTCGGGCATCTCTAGCTCGGGAGAAATTCCCAATTCTAGATCTCACCCCCTTCGATCTCGACTTAGGGGGAGGGGGGGATTGACGAGGGGTCCCCGAGCTGAGGTGAGTTACCCACGCCGAGCTGAGACGGGCTAATCAGAGCCAAGCCCAGCGCATTCAGCTAAATGCCCAACCTGGATACTGATCCGACCCCGAAAAACCCCGACCTCAATGCCAGCTGTTCCAATGGGACATAAAGCATTGATGGGACATAAAGGTGTACCGCATTAAATATTGTCATACCTAAATTTAGTATAAATAGAGCTTCACCCCCTTCATTTCAGAGGTAACTTGTCATTAAATGCTCTCATCTACCTTGCCAGCTCAGACATACTAATCATTCGCACGCTCGAGGGGAAAATCCGGGTCATCACCCCGCCTTTTCCTTCATTTTCCTTGTGCAGTCAGGTAGCCGACCTGAGAAGTTTAACTCGGAGGCCAACCTGAAAGTTCAGCTTGGCAAGTGTAGCCGACCAACTCAACTGCGAGAATCCGATCTCGACAATGGGTAACTAGCTTTAGTATGGGGGTAACAAGCTTATTGTGAGAAGCACAAGGAGGTACTGTATAGTTTAAATGAAAGGCAATGTGAAATACTTAGCTTAATTGTTGTGAAAAGCACAAGAGATTATTGTGCATTTAATGAGATCATTTAGTACGATACTTAGCTTGTTATGGAAACAAACCGTTGATTCAATCACAAAAAGTAGATTACATTATAGATTTAATGTTCACAACTCTCTATCCATCCTCTCCACCAGCTCTGACTACTCTTTTCGATACACACCAAGATTGACTAATTGAATAGTAAATTGGGTTGCTCGTTCAATTCAGATTGGGTCCATTTTCCCTTAATAGTCTTATACTCTTATCCTGAATCTGTCTACACTTGTACTTTGGGACGCCTGTTCTAGTGATATTGGTTGATGTATTCCCTTTTGATTGTGATTATATAATAACCCGACAAAAAATAAAATGTTCATTGATCTCTAATTTGCCTTCAGAACTCTGTAATCTACTTAAATCGGACATTGCGCCAATGGGAATTAGTTCAACTTGATGTACTCGTTTATCCTTTTAATGTATTCTATCTCTAATGGATAGGACACGTTGATTAAGCTACACAAGTTATCTAACCCTATTGGCTACCGACAAAAAAAACCCTATTGGCTACTCTCAAACTAATACGATTCGCCTAAGCTGCTAAATACATCACTTTGGCGCGGGGGGGGGGGGTGGTGGTTGTGAGGGTTTTGGCATCTTTCTCTCGTTGATTAATTGGCTACTCTGAAACTAATACGATTCGCCAAGCTGCTACATACATCACTTGGTGGTGGTGGAGGTTTTGGCATCTTTCTCTCAGGATGGATAGGACACGTTGATTAAGCTAATAAGGGGAGCACCTTAAAAATTGATTAAAAAAATTAACCATCTCCACACACCATATCGGCGCGTGTACTTAGATCTAATTAACTTGAAAAATATCTAAAGACTTCTAATGGTGACGTGTACAAAAGATTATGAAAGCCCACATCCCTTGTGGGCCCCGCCTCCTAACTCCAAGAAATATCGCCACCATCCCATACCCCCCCCACGTTACCACGTGTTACTGTTCATGACACCTTATAAATATACATTTATGTTTGTCAATTTTTGAATGCCAGTTTAATCGCCACCATTTTTATTTTTCTCACGCTCAACACCACCACTGAACCACCACCACCACCACCACCACCACCACTACAACTACCACTGCCGTAGCCTCCTCATATGTTATGGATGCTAATAATGTAACTGCTCCGTTTGTTATGAAGACTTACCAGATGGTCAATGATCCGACCACTGATGGACTCATCACTTGGGGCAGAGCTAACAACAGTTTCATCGTTTCCGACCCTTTAGATTTCTCACAGAGGATGTTGCCTGCCTATTTCAAGCACAACAATTTCTCAAGCTTCGTTCGCCAACTTAACACCTATGTGAGTAAACTTATCTACTCTACAACACTTATTCTTGATAACAAACAAACATGGGGTCCATCTTAAAACACATTACGTGGTCGACTTTTTTAACATTTTTTTCACGTGTGACTTATAATTGATTGATTGATATGAATATTGATGTTGTCAAATATTTATATATGTGACTCAAATTTGAATCGAGTAAATTACATAATTAAATTTATAATTGTTCTAATTTTATATAGAAAAATTTGTATGTGACTTTTGTCAATTGGGCATGTTTCAGGGGTTCAAAAAAGTAGATCCGGACAATTGGGAGTTCGCAAATGAATGGTTTTTACGAGGACAAACGCACTTGTTGAAGAATATTGTTCGAAAAAAACATGCTAGAAGCACATACGTTGGACATTATAAACACGAAGAGGAAGAAAACGAGGACATATTAATGGAGATAGCGAGGTTAAAGCAAGAGCAAAAGGCTTTGGATTGTGAAGTAGAAAACATGAACAAGAGACTAGAGGCCACGGAGAGGAGACCACAACAAATGATGTCTTTCTTGTACAAAGTTGTTGAAGACCCTGAAATTCTACCTCGTATGATGTTCGAAAAAGAGAAGATCAAACGGTTAAGTATAAGCAGTGGTGAGAAAAGGAGAAAGCTTGTGACGACATCTTCTTGTTTGTCATCATCACCTTCATCAAACATGGCCATGACAAGCCCATCCATCAAAAGTGAAGAAGAAGAGGATGTTACAACCATGGGGGCAATATCGCGTCTTCGCTCTCCTGAGGGAAATCTTGAGGCTGATGGCTTTTGTCAGTCTTCGCCGTCGCCGGAGGGGGCGTCCACGGCGTGGTTGAGCCAAAGACAGGTGGTGATGGGTCGGCCGGCTTTGATCACACGAGACCCTAATTATTATAACTGTGTTAATGTGATTACTAGTTCTTCGTCGTCGGGTTCCTCCGCCGGAAGCCCGTGGGTGGCGCCACCTGTGGACGGTGGTGGTTCTTGGTATGATAGTATGATGGGCGGAGGTAATGTTAATTATGATCACGGACGAATTGTGACCGAGGAGGATGCTAGTCCACCTCCTTATCCATTCTCACTGTTGGGAGGTGGTTTTTGATTTTGTCACTAAATTTATCATGGATTTTCTACTTTAATTTGTTTGTTATTGATTTATTTTCTTTTTTCTTTCTGTAAGTAGAAAATAGTTTATCATGTATTTTTCTGATATTTCGTATTTAGTGAATTAGTTTCGCATTCGAAAAATGTTATTCGTGGTGAAAAATATGGGATATAGGTAGTGCAGTACACATATAAATAAATTGAGGCATTAAGTCAACTCCGATACATTTTTTATTTTTGTCCCTACATATAGGGAATTTGGGCTATT
Source organism: Ehretia macrophylla (assembly GCA_037974665.1). Classification (NCBI taxonomy): domain Eukaryota; kingdom Viridiplantae; phylum Streptophyta; class Magnoliopsida; order Boraginales; family Ehretiaceae; genus Ehretia; species Ehretia macrophylla. The sequence continues at coordinate 50,850,217 of CM075771.1, read as the reverse complement.
TTTTTTATATTAAAAAATTTTATATTTTAATTTTATTCTAATAGTTATATACATTTAATGAATATTTTATTTTAGGAATCATTTATTTTAATTTCATATCAATAATTTCTCTATATTTTATAAATTTTGTATTTTTTACCATTGACAAATTTTAGGAGATAAGATCTCTCTTATATATAGAGATGTTGAAAATAAATTTAAGTATTTTCTACAATTTTAGAGAATTTGTTAGAATTCACTTGCACAAAACTATGCCGGAATGCTTTTGGAGTTGGTCTTGCAACAATTTTTTTATCACTTCATTTTTTCGGAAAAGCGAAACATCTTTTAAAATGATTGTGAAATGGTGACGGCTTTGTCTTCATGTAAGAAAACATGTAATTCAGTTAGATAAAGGTTAACGGAGCTTCTCCCATGGAGCATGGAAACTAGTAGATTGGTTGTGTTTTAACGCACGTTTACTGTACGAACAGATGAGTTGACCGGGAATGATGTGTAGCAATAGCACCTGTGGACTTTTTGTCAAACTGTTAGTTGTGCAAGAAATTGGGATTGGTTTTAAAAAAGGTCGTGGATCTCACATTCTTCAATTAGGTGCGTGAATTTACGTGTTGAGATAAATTTTACTGTCTGAGTCTGAACATTTTAAAGACAAATCAAAAAAAATTGATGCTTGATTCTGTGTTTTGCGTATTTGATTAAGTCTTTCCTCACTACAGTAGGTGCCTATATTAGCTGAAGAAGTAAAGTCATGTCTATATACACATTGGCAATAGTTTTCACATTTTTTTAATTTGGAATGTTGCAACAGATTCAAATTATAATAGTAGCGTGTTTAGTGAGAATGACAGATTGATCGATCCAATATTAAGTCTCATAACAAGGATAGAGCTAAGTTTGATACCTTTTTTATAGGAATTTATTTGAAGTAGGGTCACATTGAATTTTTTTTGAGGTTATAAATTTCATTGTGTAATGATGCACTTTAATAGATGTTTCAAATTAATTAAAAGTTGAATAATATTTGTAATATGAGAGTAAAGTTCAAACTTGAGACTTTAATAGACTTATTCTTGATTGGAATTTTAGTAATTATGACGACATCCCCCCTTTTCCACAAGATGATCAAATCTAAGTTGTATATAAACTAAAGGAAATTTTATCCCTTGCTTGTAATTTGGTTTAATCTTCTAAAATTAAGCTTCATATTATTATTATTATTGTTATTGTTATTGTTGTTGTTATTATGGTTATTATTATTATTATTGTTATTATTGTTATTATTACTATTATTATTATTGTTATTATTATTATTATTATTATTATCAAGCTTCATATTATTGAGTTAAGAAATAAATATGTCCTAAATGCGCTTTTGTCTCGTGATGTTCGTCACCACATTAGATAACGTTGATATGATAAGAACCTTAATTTGGTTAAATATTCTTAATATATGATTACATAACGTTGATATGATAAGAACCTTAATTTGGTTAAACAGGGAGAAACCACCTTTAGAGTTACTAACGACCTCTAGCTAAGAACTAGACATTCCTCAACCAAAAAAAAAAAATCTTAATATATGTTCTTGTTTTGCATTTCCTTTTCTTATCCACATACATATTGTTCAATTACCACCTCATCTAAAATTTAAATTATTAGAAATGTATTATTATATTTATTTATTATTTTTAACATATTTTTGCACGTGTACGCATGATTTATTTCTGAGTCTTACATGTGAATGATTTTAATGCTTTCAAATGAGTAATGGCAAGGGCGGAACTAATATTTTATTATGGGGGGCCGTAATATTTTTTAAGAAAATAATATATAGATTTTTTAAAAAAGTTGGAGGGTTGAGGGGCGTAGGCTCTGGTCTAGCATTGCCTCCACTCTTGTGTGATAATGAGATTTAAATTTAAAATTTTTTAATTTTTTAATTTTAATATCATATTAAATTATTTTTTTAAAAAAAAATTTAAAATTTTAATAAAAAAATATTATATTTATTCATTATCTTTAAATATTCATCGAAAAAATGTACTTTTAATTGGTGGATGATGCTTTGCCATATGCTTACGACAAGAAAAAAAAAAAAAAAAAAAAGGACTTTGTCATATGCCGGTAAGTCTACTGTATGATTTCACCTCTCGTTTTGCTTCTCACTCACTACACGAACATAGACGTACACGTGTCCATATACACGTTTGATACCGTGGTACGAGCTTAAAGCACTTGTCAGGCAAAGTTTCCGGTTATTAAAAACAAATAATAACTATAGCTATTGTTATTCATTATATACAAAATATTTTTGTTGATAGGAACAGATTTAAAATTTTTTTTCAAAAATAATTAAAACGCTTAATTTTCTAACTATATAAATATATTTTATTTTTTAATAGTATTAATTATACATAACATTTTTCTACGCTAGTGAAAATTGTAGTTTCCACTTATCCAAACATACATCCTCCCTTGTCAGTCAAAAAGATTAAAATGCCTGAGCCATACAATAAAGTGGTATTTTTTTAAGTTTCAAACAATAAAAGGGTATTCACATTATATGTAAGGTCCAAACTCTCCGTCCGGTTTAGAGAGTGGCCGTGTTACATTCCAATGTACTTTTAGGCTTCGTTTGTTTGCCGTAAAATAATTTACTTGTGGAAAATATTTTCAGTAGAAAATATTTTTTTAGAAAATAAAATATTTTTCTTTCTTTGTTTACCGTAAAATAACTTACTTGTGAAAAATGTTTTCTTAGAAAATGTTTTCAGAGGAAAATATTTTCCTGAGCTCCGTTTATTTGCCGTAAAATAACGTGTTAGCGGAAAATATTTTCTTGGAAAATAGAATACTGAAAAATATTTTTTGGTATTTGAATGTACAATAAAAAATATTTTTCGACATGAGATTTATAAAAAAAATATATATATACACATAAAATAGGGGTGGTTAAGTTCCAGAAAATGTTTTCATCTCTCAAAAAAATAAAAATATTTTCTCAAATTTTGAACTAGCCGTCATTTTTGACCGAAAAATATTTTCCGGTGTTATCAAACACAGGAAAATTTCCAAAAAATAGCTTACCATTTTTGACCGAAAAATATTTTTCGGTTGATCAATTTTCTGGTGTTACCAAACACCGGAAAATCTCCAAAAAGTAGCCCACTATTTTTGACTGGAAAATATTTTTTGGTTAATTAAATTTTCGGTATTACCAAACACCGTAAAAATAAAAAAATATTTTCTAAAAAAATATTTTACGCCAAACAAACGGAGCCTTAGGCCGTGTAATTGGCAGGTTGTGATATGCCTACAGATAAAAAGCAGCAGAAAGTCCCAAGACGCCATGTGAATACGTCCCACAGGAACAGCTCAATGCGATTGTGCAAATATAATTACCGTGGTGGGGCCTCAAACCCATAATCGTTAGCTTCCATAACGTCACTTTATTATTAAAAACACCGTGTACATAGCTTTTCATTTAGTAGTATGATATTCGTTTTAAATATAAGAACTTACGAGATTAATTTTTATAAATAATATTAATATATATTGTATAATTTAAATTTCTCCTAAATTTAAAAACAAAAACAATCTTATATGCAGCGTAAAGCATATGACACTACACTACACATTGCCTACCATGAACCCCAAATCAAATACAAAGTGCATTTCTTTAGGACATCCAAGAGTTTTGTCTCTCCTATCTCCTCTAGTTATGTGGAGTTAATTTTACTAAATTATTTAAACTTAGCAGAACTAATTTGTTTGGTCTTTCTGTGCTATACTCCTTAACTAGTGGCATCCCTTTTAAAAGAAATGAAAAATACAAAGTGCTTGTAAAGGAGCTTACAAAGTTTCAGACTGAAAAAAAGGTATAAAAAGCTTTGGATGGCGAATCTCACTTTGACATATAAAAAAGTTCGAAATTCTTATTTTCTCTCAGACAACATTAATTATGCCAAATTGCTCTTCCGAAGTATCCAAAGTATTTGAATATTGTTTAATATTCTCACATCGTCAAAGTACCTATTGGAAAATAATATAAATTAGTGTCCTATTTATACTTGTCACGCCTCCTAAATTTGACAGGATCAAATTCGGAAATGTGATGTTACGCACTTAAAAAGATTTCTCTTCCAAAATCTGCAAGGCTCTACTAACACAATACATAAGACTATTTTCCATAAAGTCACTTATCAGAGCAATTAAAACTCATAAATAAATCGAGTAATACTTATAAATATTCATTACAAGAAGGTGATACCTTACAAATGATATTCGTCTATAATATCACTATTATCAGAATACCACATAATTGCGAGGACTGATCCTAAAGGGTGGCTTCAAAACCCAAGCAGCCCGAAAATGTCATTACCCCAGTCTCTGCACAATTGAATTATATATTATGAGCAAAGAAAGCTTAGTAAGAAGGACACCCGGAGTCAGGCTCTGAGGGTTGTCCAAGTAAAATGATGGAATATAGAAATCAAAGTTAAATCAAATGTGTGATACAAAGTCAAAGTACAGAGATATTTAAAAGAAGGATTAAAAATAGTTGTTTCACACCAGACTAGAACCGAACCGTAACCTGATCAACATGAAACATACACACAAGACTAATACCAGAGTTATGCAACCCGATATCACAAAACCTCTGCAGTTATCTCACAATCCATTTATACTGAAGCATCACACAGGCTTATAATGAAGTGTCACACAAGCTTATAATAAAGTGTCACACAAGCTTATCTGTAATTTCACAATACAAGCATCTCATTGACATAACCCACATAAATATCGCCTAGAGTTGCAATACATATATAGCTTCCACACCACTTATCGAAAGGCCCTGTACTAGCCTCATCCTATCACGGTGAACCATCTCTCACTGCTACCTGCAGCCCTACACCTTCGTACAGTGAATTATCTCCCACCTACGGACACACAATCTTAAAAGGAAATATTTGGGAATTTCACCTGTCGAATAGGTGTTATAGCTCTAAGGATAGCACATAGTAATTAATACAATAAATTACCCAAATCATGACACAATCAACACTAAAGCACCAAGCCATTCAATACAAATGAAATACAAGATTCTAATGATAAGCGAATCAGAATGGAGTCAATGAATTCATATTGAATTACAAAATATGAGATATCGAACCAAAGTATAAGAGAGAACCAAAAGGGGTCTAAGCGTAAAAAGGTTGTCCAACTTACCTCGAGTCTAGCTTTAAAAATAAATCGATCCTTCTTTCTAAAGTTATATCCCCAAGCTAATTTCACGTTGCATAATAATAGATCAAATTTAAATATCCAACTTAGACAAAATAATAATCTAAAAATATTCTAAGAATATATTAGATGATAATTTGATCCTCATCTTCCATTCTTCCGGTATTACCATAACAAAGTTATTTGAATAGTTTTACGTGTTCTTATTTAATCCTTTCAATTGTACTTAAATTTACACTACTTAATAAATATCACTATTGTATCCGATAAAATTCTAAACTCAAATAACTTTATTTTACTTGTTGTCTTTGTTGACCTTTATTGCCTTCGTTTCTTTCCTAGCTATACAGGTCAACAACATCTTTCACCACTTACTCCAAACTTTCCTAATGCCTACATATTTGTACATCAAAATACTACTCCATATCTATCCAATACATCCAATCAACAAAACCAACCAAACTAAGTTTCCTTCTAAATCTTACTCATGAATTTAAAGACATAAACACTTGCATTGTACATAAACATACACACCATATAAGACCCACCTCATAAATCATCACTAACCAAACCCCCAACTACCTTTAAGGACCCCCAATAGCCCCAAATTCCATAACCAAGGTGAATTCTTCAACTTATTTCACTAATCCCAAATTCATCCACAATTTTGAGTTGAAATTAGTTTGGGTCTATGTCACCACCTTTACATACACATGCATCTCAATCTTTAAGTTTCCTTTCTCACATACTTTATGCTACCACACACAAACTCTACAAAACGAACACACACACACAAAAATAAAAACGCACACATGCACGGAACACATATTTGCATACTATAATCATCTTTTATTTATATATACATAATACACACAAAATATGTATTATTATCACAATCTTATATATACATATACACCATACTTATATATATATATATAAACTGATAGATTTCTTCCATCTTCTTTTCTTCCTTCCTCTGATCTGATCTTTCTTATCTTTTTCTGCACTCTCCCTCTCTAACTCACAATTGAAAGGAAAAGAAAAAGCCAAGAAAATATCTCGTTCTTTTTTTTTGTAAACTGATAAATTTCATTAATATGAAACTGGAAAAGGTACAAAATAGTCATCCAACACAGTAGGGGCGATGTCATTTACAAAAATATCGCATAATGGAGAGGGGAAATGTTAGAAACTCAGTCAAGCCCTAACTTGTCATGAAGAAAATGCTTTGTCACCCAATCCGCAGCTTTGTTGGCTATCGTTCTAGTGTACTAAAACCTGACATGATTGATTTCAGCTGCAACCAACAAAGTATTGTCAAGGATTGGTTTAATGGCCCTGCGGGAGCCTTTTCTTGACGAGTTGATGGCATTGAGGACAACAAGTGCATCACTTTCAATGATGTAAAAGTCATAGCCCAAGCTTTTCGCAAAGGACTAGGCTTGTTTAATGGCCATGGATTCTGCCTCAAAAGTAGATCTATAGCTCACATGAGTTGCCAAACTGTTGATTAATCTCCAATAATGATCTGGGTAAACCACTGTTATAGCTGCTTTTGAGGGGAAAATAAAGGTTGCGTCAACATTGAGTTTGAACCAGTTGATAGACAGTGGGATCCAATAGTTTTGAGCATGCAATAAGTTAGAGGTTAATTAATGTTGAGAAATTGATAAATTAGTTGCTCTATAGATGTGTAAGTGTTTATATGCATTTGACAACGTCAGGGGGATATTGATATTAGTTCATTCAAAGACAAAGGCACACTTTGATTTCCAAATTTTCCGAGCACCATTACCATTAGATAGCCCTGCTGCTTTAAACCGCAAAGACAATTGTGAAAGTCACTCATCAAATCTAGTAATATCACTTTTATCAAAGCACAACTGAAGAGGGCTTCCCTACCATACCATTTGAGATCATTTATAACATAGGATCGTGTGCTCAATTGTCTCAACTTCCTCGAGATAAATCTAACAAACAGGGGAGGAAGAGCATTTTCATTTGATTAAGTTTTCCTTGGTGGGAAGAGCGTTTGAGCAAACTTTCCACAAGAACATTTTGACCTTGAGAAGAGAATTAAGGGACCAGATAATCTTCTAGATTTGCGGATTAACTGAATGAGATGAGCTTGCAACATTAAGTCGTGCAGTGTTTCTTGTTTTGGCAACATGATACCCAGACTTCACCTTGTAGATGTCGTCAATGGAAAAAGGCCAAACAAAGGTATCAGCCATGCCAGCTCTTGTCATAGATAGATCTTTTATGTAAAAAAAAAAAACTATAATTATTAAATGACCCCATACTTATTTCAATATTCGAAATTGACCCCAACTTTTAGGGATATTATAATACTGATGTCAACTTTGAGATTATAATATGATTTGGTGTCATTTTTTGGTGAAATTATAATGTGCCTTTGAACAATAGAATGATATGTGTTGACAAACACCTTATTTTTTTCTTATTTTATGGAGCTTCCGATTTTAGTTTAATTACAACAATACTCCCTATTCTAGCTAGCAGACTATTTTTTATAATATATGTTTATAAATCTTGCATTTCTAATTTGAAATTTTGAAGATTTATGTTCTTTTCAATGATTATATTCTTTCTATTGCTTATATTCTTTAAAATCGTATTCTTCACACCTTGTTAATCTATTTTAAAGCCTGCATATATTTCAACATGTACAGTAAAATATTGTTATAGTATTAACCGTCCTTAAAAGGGTTTCTGAAATTGGGAGACATAAATTTTCTATCTGGCTCCCAATCTAGGACTCCACATCTAACTTCTTATTCAAATTAAAAGCTTCAGTTAATAATAAAAGAGTATAAAAATAAATAAATAAAAGTAATATTAAAAAAATTCAAAATAAAAAATGACATGGCCATGAGAATTTTAAATTAAAAGAAGAATAGATATTACTAATAATTGAAAATAATATTAATAGTATCAACGAACCAATAAAATTTTTAATAATTAAAAAATAAAAATATTAACATATTGTGTTAGCTAAAATAGAGAGTGCTATTAGATTGAAATGAAAAAGTAAGTTTTGTTAAGACAAATGTAAAATACGAGTCAAGAACAGGAAGCCACCCATTTTACTATCTATTTAAAGAAAAAAATTAGAGAGCCAATTAGAGATGACCTAATAGAGAGCTGGGTAAGATATGTAGTGGATAGAGAGTTCTTTTTTTTTTTTTTGGTCATTGATAGAGAGTTTATTAGGGAGAAAAAAGTTGCATTTTAGTTTCCTATATTAAATAGAATGCTAAAACAAAAAAGTCTCTTGAACATACTTTAATCCATATAGAATTCTTCTTTTTGTTTAGGAGACTTCTAAATTCAAATTGACCATACTAAAGCTGACATTTGGGTTGGGTCGACATAAGCTCAACATAGTCCAACACACTAAAACTCGAACCCAATGCATCATAATTAGAATCGGGCTCAACTCGACCCTACCCAACTTAAAACCCAACCTAGCTCAGGCCCAAATCGAGCCCACCTATAAGTTAAAAAATTTGAAATAATATGCATTAAACAATGCATCATTATTCCTATAAATATGTGATGTTTTCAACTCTACTATATTTTGACACTACACACGAAGCACATTACTATTTTTTTACAATTGAGTCATTACTCATATAAATCCTATGGACACTGTAGCTATGGCAAAAGAACTACAATCACGATGATTATGAGCATTAGAAGTTTGAAATTATTTCACGTTATTTGAAAACAGGGGACATGCAGTTTGTTATTATTGTTAGCATATATATGTTATCACAGTTTTGAAATTGGAACGTTTGCAAAACACATTTTAACTAAAACACCTAATCTATAACAATGACAATCTTCAAGTCATTATTCAACCACCGCCATTACCACCACTAGAACAAGGTCTGCACAACTACTGCCACCAGGCTCACTATCATTGTCCATCGCCAGTAGACCTAGTACCCCTACAAGGAGCAAAACAACATGGAAAACTTCTCCACTAAATTTCCTCCAACGTTTATGTAATGTTTTATTTTTATGTTCACGTTACTAATATAATCGAGTCTCGTGAGGTTGTGGCTTGTTATGTAACATTTTATGTTATCGTTATAAATTTATTTGTGTCTCATTAATTGTAAAATTGACCTTTCTTAAAAAAAATTAGGTTTAAGTCTTACTTAGGTTACGTTTTTATTAATCCAAGTGCCCCTCATTTAATTCTTTTAGTATATATATATATATATATATATATATATATATATATATGTGTGTGTGTGTGTATATATTGATTCACCTCGATCCACGAGTCCACTTCTTTGGGTCACGAGCTGAGCTAGGTCGGTTGGGCCAGTCCAATTTTTTTATTTTTATTCTTTTTTTAGTTATTATATTTTGAATATACTATATATACATAGACACACAGACATACACATATATATATGTATATGTAATTTGAGAAATAAGCCAAGCCCAACCTGATTCAAGTACCCAATCCAACCCACTAAAAACCTAAGCTGAATGAGGTTCAGATATGTTAATTCACGACTCATATAAACTGGAGTGAGGTGGGTCAGACTAGTCCAAATACTAGCTCGGGACCAAATATTGCTTGCTACATCTTTTTTAATAATTTTGTTTGAATGAATCTATTTTAAAATTTCATTAGTATTAGGATATCCTCAATGGAGTCTCTAAACAGCAATGATTGCTGTTTTTAGAGACTCGATTGATTAAAAATCAACACCAATGGGGGTCTTTAAAATACTATTTGATAGTTTTTGGTACAAAAATAATATCAGTCAAGCTTTGAGTCTTTAAAATAGCACATAGTCTCTATTTTCTTCAACAAATTTGTTGAAACAAATGAAGACTATACAAAAAGACAAAATGGAATCTCTAAAAATGCACAATCTTCAACAAAAAAATAAAAAGTCAGATCTGAAATATAAAAAAAGCAACAGATCTAACAAAAGAGTCGTTTGAGATGTTTGAAATCTGAAAAAAAAAATTACCGTTCAAAACAAAAAAACACAACAGATTGAAAATATTTTTTTTGAACAAATAGCAAAAAAAAAGGGTATTCACAGAAAAAAAAAATAGTGTGGTGGTGATTTCGGTGGTGGTAGGGTGGCACCAGAGAAGGGTGGTGGGCTGGAGGAAGCAAGAATTGACAGAAAAAAAAAAATTAATTGCAGTGTTGTGGTAGGGTGGCCCCGGAGAAGGGGGGTGGGGTGGGGGAAGCGGGGAAGCAGGGGTAGGGGAAGCGAGAATTGACAGAAAAAACAATTAATTATAGTGTGTGGTGGTGGGGTGGCACCAGAGAAGGAGGGGTGAGGGTTGTGGGAAAGGGAAGGGCAGAAGAATAAGGGGGGGTTGTAACACCCCGATCACTCTCGAGACCGAGAGTTCTATCAATCGATCTAATCACAACCCAAACCAAACTCGGGCATAATTTTCAGGGAAAAACGGACGGAGTCTCCCCTGTTTCTAGGCAAAATGTAAAACCTGCGATAGTATATAAGTGGACCAATACCATGTCCAAACATTCAAAACCACCTCAAGGCCATCTGAGCCTCGGTTCTCAACAATTTAAACTCAGCAAGTATACATACAATTCCAATTTAAAAGCTAACATATCTCTTTTCATTTTTGACAAGTACATTCGAACTAGACGGTTAAATCATACTAAGCTACTGCATAAAATAAACTATCATGCCATTCTAACTCTTTTCCTTTGGACATTACAGACATGCATTGAAGTTAAGCTATGCTAACTGATTACATAAACTAGCTTATCAATTCACCTCAGCTACTTAGCTAAATTTAAATTACATTTCTTTTGACAATAAATACAAACAACATATGAACATACATCTTTACAAACTTCGACACTCAAGCCACATAGGCACGCAAGACAACTCTTCAGGCAACAAACTTTCACGAAATCACGAACTTTCCAACTAACATGACATTTCCTGAAATATGGTGGTGAGGAGTGAGTATACACAACACGTATACTCAGTGAGGGCGAGACAGATATCGATTTGGAGACAAAGAAAGTCGTGCAATGCAAATAAGACAGGTAAGCAAGATAACTGATAAATAAGCAATCAAGACAAACAATCAATACAATAAGAAATTACTGAAAACATTAACACAGCCATTCAAAGCTATACCACACTCTGAAGGCTATGGTTCACTCATACGAGCAATGTACCATTTCACGAGTGATACATCAATCTCGAGCTTGATGTTGACAACAATGACAATAAGCGCGCAACCACCTTATAACACCAGTTTGGAATACCCCGGAAGTATCCATCAATCTACGACCCAAATCTCCCTGGGAGGCAACCCAAGCGAGAAGAGGGAATAGCTACAGAGCTAGAGCAACCAACACTGGCAACCCGAGGCTACCCAGAGAGGCCCATCACTCACGCGCTGACACTATGCAATGCAAGACTCGATACAAGGCGATAAACGAGCGATAGCACAACAATACAGAATAGAGGAGATAAACGAGATATCAAGCATTATCAACAATTGTTAAACATTTCAATCAATAATCAACTCTAACAAGCGTAATAAGCATTAACAAGCATTTACAATCAAACAAGTAACAAGAACAACACCAACTAACATTATCAAGCAATAACAAGTATTCTATAGGCATTATAAGCATTATATAGGCAACATAAGAATTCTATAGGCAACATAAGCATTCTATAAGCAATATTCTATGAAAACACACAAAATCATGAAAATGACCCCAACTTACCAAACTCTATTACTTTCAAACGAGCCACGAGTTTTGGAAATCGACTTCACCAATCCTCCAAGGTCACTATAAGGCACGTCTAAAGACCCCGAAACCCTACTTAACCCTCCAATTCATGCAAAGTCCCGATTTCTCCCTTTGCTCGTTTGAACTACAACTATATTAACGAAACACCCAACGAACGCCATAATCACACCAAAAGTGCTTCCATGGCCTCCCGAAACAATGCCATCATGCAAAATGAGAAAACGCTAAACTCGACCTAAACGACCCCAACTTTCACCAAGGCGTTTTTCTCATTTTTTTCATTACGTAACCTAAACAAATCATGCATTTAGGCATTCTAGCAAACCTAGCACCTTTTCACATCAACAGACAGCATAACAACGCAGCTTTATCGTTTCAAGGTTTTACTCTGCACAAAATACTATTCAACCAACAATTTATATTTTAATTTCAATATTCAACTGTAGAAAATGTTAAAAAGCTATAAATACGTGTTCTACGATTGCTAGGGAACATACTTTAAGCATGAAACAGACAAAATAACAACCTACGGTTAAATCACAAAAATTAAAGTTTATGTTCAACATTTTCAAATGCGCAAATAACGATGAAACCCTCACCTTAGATGCTCCTAGACGCTAGGGAAACTCGTAGGATGCCTCGGAAACCACTCCGTGTAAGCTCACGCGAAGATTTGATGATATGTTTTGAAAAAATTTCTTTCTTTTTCTCTTTCTTTTCCTCATGGCTTCAAGCCTTTCTTCTCTGTTTTTTCGTTTGCATTCTGCTTATTTAGGAAAAAAAATGACAAGAAGTCAAAGGTCAAAGATTCGGTCAACCCGCTAAACCAAAACAGATATGCGCGACCTTCCGAAACCGGCCATAACTTCTTCTACAAAACTCCACTTCACGAACGGTTTGACGCCTCAGAAACTAGACTCATAGAGCTTTCCAACCATATATAATTTGCTATCTAACTCTTCCCCAATTGGTTCAGATTTAATTCCAAAGTTGACCCAAAATTTGACTAACTTAACATTGCATTTTTTTTATTTCTAATCCCAAGTTTGCCTTTTATTAAACATTTCAAAAATTTCCACCTTGTCCTAGTTGGTCAATGTAGATGAAAAGTCAACTAGTTTGGTCAAAGAAGGTGAAAGGTCAATAAAATGCAATTTAAATGAACATTAAATGCTATTGAATACATGCCAGGCTCGGGGTATCACAGGGGTGGAGGTGGCAAGAAAGGGAAGGGAAGAAGAAGGAAGGGGGGGGGGGGAGGGTGGTGGTGGCGAGGAAGGGAAGGGAAGAAGAAGGAAGAGGAAGAGGAAGATGAGGAGAAGAGAGGAGGGGATGGGTGAGGGATGAAGTGATGAAATATGGTTTTATATCTAGGTTTTTGTTTTTGTTTTTGTTTTTTTTTTTGTAATTAAGTTTTTATATATATTTAATTAGGGTTTTTTTAATTAGATTTTTTTAATTATATTAATGTAATTAAGTTTTTTTAAATATGTTTTTTTAATTAGGGCTTTTAAATTGTACTTTTTTTAATTAGGGTTTTGTATTTTGTTTTATTTTTTAATTTTTAATTTTTATTTATTTTATGTTTTTAAATTATACTTTTTTTTATTTTAGGTTTTATTATACTGTTCTGATTGTAATTGAGTTTTTTTAAATAGTTGTTCTTTTTAATATAGTTGTAATTTATAAATTTTTTTATTCTAATTGAGCTTTTTTTTTTTTATATAGTTGTAGTTTTTTAAAAATATACTTGTAATTTTTTTTTTTGTAATTAAGATATTTTTTATAGTTTTTTTTTATGAATAAAGTTGTCAATTGATTATAAATCAACATAACTATCGTTTTTTTCTTTTTAATCAGTTTTTTTCATTCAATTATGTAATTAAACGTAGTCCTAATTATTTAAATGTTATCTTCGTTGCAATTTATTTATTTTTTGGTTGAAATTTTCGTTAAAAAATTGAGATAATCTAAATAACAATTAATTAAAAAAAAGGTAACACACGAGAAAAAATAACACATAATTAAATTACTATGTAAAATTAAAATTAATACAATATAGAGATCGTCATTGTGGATGTTTTTTTTTATCTTGATCTCTAAATGGGTCTTTAAAATAATTTTTTTGTCTTAATCTTTAAGTAGGTCTTTAAAATTAATCTTGATTTTTATATGAGTTACTAAAATAATAAATAAATACCCATTATAAGAACTCTAACAAAAATAAAAATTACTATAAGTAGCGGTAATCGATGACGGAAGACTGGCGTCATCCCGGATCACGTGGGACTTAGCGTAAGGACGCGTGTCCTACGACAAAGGCACGTAGGATCAAGTACTTTGAAAATATAATGTGGACAGAGCAAAAGTTGGACCCACATTGACTAAAGTGTTTGGTTATTTTTCACTTTTTTTTGACCAATTGGAACCTTTTGGGACTCACGTGGGTGCGACACGTGTGTCAATGAAGATTTACCTGCCTTGTCGTTTTTGTTTGACGTTGGGGCGTAGCGACAAAGAATAAATGAAAATGCTTCAGTCCGTGGGGTCTATACTGGAGCGCGTTCTTACACGCAAGAGATAAAATATAGACCCTCCCAAACGTTTTGAAAATTCTTCCAAGAATAAAAATCCACATGTGCTGCGACTGAAAAGACAAAAGAAAACTCTCAATTTGGTGCTCTTGATGGTCGGATGTGAATTCGCTGCTTTTTATTTATTTATTTATCACATCATTGACTTTAGTACGTGTAGTCCTTCCAAGTTCGTTAATTCTTTAGTTATGTTATTAAGACGTATTATTATACAATAAAGTTATAATTTTAAAATTAATTTAATATAGTATTATTTAAAATAATTTTTTTATCAATTGAAAAAAAAAAAATAACAAAAATAACACAAGTCCGAAATGGTATATTCCCCATATTTGGTGAGAACAATGATCCCCAAAGCGAAAAATATAATAGACTACTATTGTGGACAGAAGTGACAAAGCTTGTAAAAGAGTCAAACGGGTGAGAAACACCTGTCTTGGCTGGTGCAATTCGAACCATATTCTTTATGCTTATGCTGTTTAAAATATTGTAAGTGTTGCCCTACCCAAATGTGGTTAGGTGAAGATTATTCACCAAAAAGAAAAAAGAAAAAAAAAAAGTGGTTAGTGAAGATCCACGTACAATTGGCGTGCATTATACACAAATGACGAGAAAAGGAGAGATTGATTGCCCACTAAGCTAGGCACAGGTGAAACCACGAACAAAATTTGCACATCATGCGTGATACTCTCCATTTCTTGATTCTAATACAGATTTGTGACGCGAACTAGTTATGTTGTGACCTCCCGTTTCACAAATATTATGTAATATACGTTTATAATAATTAAAATTTACTATAGATTTTAGTTTTGGTATTTTATTTCATACGATCTTGTAAAAATAAGTATTTGTAGTGTTTTTAGAGTAAAAAGGCGATGAGACAAGTAATTCCTCTATTCTCTCATGAAGGTTAGGACTTATGTCTCCTTTCGTTTTGGTAACTTTTTTTTTTTTTAGTATTAATAAAATTTTAAAGGATACCGGCCCTCTTTTCCTATAAAAAAAGATTAAATTTACTATCATTATTAAAATGATTTAAGTGTTTTGGACCAACTGATTATAGTCAACATGTGAGTAGACCAATAATTGGGCATGGTAAGCCGATAATTGAGTTTGAGTCATTATAAGTGATATTATAGTAGCCTCTATCAAGCAAAAGTGTGGATAGTTTATAATGACTTCGGTTCAATACTATAATTTACACGGATTTAAATATTTTGAATCAGTTTATTAGATTCAGTGTGTCAAAAAATCAATGGTTGTCTCTTTACTTACATAGTGTTTGGAAGCAATTCGTGTATGAAATTCATTTTATTTATAAATGAATTTCATGAAGAATTCATTTACAAATGAATTCTTTTGTTTGAAAATGTAAAACAAGATTAAGTCAATTCTGTTATTTGTAAATCCAAATTGTATTTAGAACACATGTGAAATTAGAATTAATAGATGTATTTACTTAAATATCTTTTTTTTATTCAATTGTAATTAGGCTATCATATAACTATTATCTTTTTGACCAATTATTGATTCCTGGTACTATCATAAAAATCCCCCCCAAAAAAAAAGCAAAGAAATATTTTCAAAAAATATAAACATTACAAAATAATCATAATAATTTTAAGTGCACCCAAAAAATTAACATGAATAAATAACATTTAACTTCAACTATACACATATACACGGCCACGGCAAAGTCACGACACACACGATACTAATCTTTTTAGCGTGGTTGTCATATATAAAAGCATTATCTAGTGTTTATTATGATTGACACATATTGATTATATTAAGATTAGTATGTATTCTCAGTTCATTCTTTTGGATAACTAGAAATTCTTTTACAAGATTGCACAAAAGAAAAATCATGAATAAATTTACAAAGAAGATTAAATGAATAAAGAGGAATGAATGAAAGATATTGAGTTTTTTCTTTTTTTGCCGTCAAAGAGAGAAGAGTGGGGAAGGCATTTTTTTTTCTTTCTTTCTTTAGTTTTTTACTATTCCTAACAAAGTTAATAACTTAAACTTGATGGTAGTTTTGTCCTCAAAGAAGTAGCAGCAGAATTAGAAAATGTGGATTTACAAATTCTACCTCTTGAGTTCGGATTTGAATAAGGCTTGTGCAAATCCAAAAAATGCAAATCTTGAATTTATAACTTTTTTAAAAGGTGCAACCAAACAAAAAAAAAATGGATTTACAAATGAATTCCATAAAATTTTGTAAAATTCATTTGCAAATTCAACCTTTTGTGTTTGAAAGCACCTCTTTAAAAAATTAGAAATCCAAGGTTTACAAATTCTGGATTTACTCAACCTTTATCCAAATCTTTGATCAAGAGGTAGAATTTGCAATTTCAAGCCACAAAATTAGTCAATTATCTTTTAAAGGCTAAACTGCCCTCTAAATTTTATTTCGAAAAACTATCACGTTACCCCCCCCCCCCCCCCCCCGTCATATGCAAAAATATCACTCTATACCCCTGTGTTCGTAAAACTTTAAAAAAAGCCCTTATATTATTAAAAGGTCATCATATTATCCCCTTTATGTCTTTTTTAAACTATTAAATGTCATTCTTACCCTTTTATAATACATAGTTTTTTTCTTTTCTTTTATTTTTAATTATTTACCACTAAATAAAAAAATAAAAAAAACATCATCTTCCCCAACCACCCCCCATTCCCACCCCTACCTCTTGCTGCTCTGTCGGAGCAGTAGCAGCGTGGTGTGTGGGGGTGGGGGTGGGGGTGGTTGGGGAAGATAATTTTTTTTTTAATTTAGTGGTAAATAATTAAAAATGAAATAAAGAAAAGAAAAAAAAATATATGTATTATAAAAGGGTAAAAATGACATTTAATAGCTTAAAAAAGACATAAGGGATAGTGTGATAATTTTTTAATAATACAGGGCCCTTTTTTTGAAGTTTTACAAACACATGCAAGGGGGTAGAGTGATACTTTTGCATATCACAGAAGGATAACATGATATTTTCGCTTTTATTTCTTTTTTATTGCTTTTTGTCTTTTGTTCTCATTTTCTATGTAATTATTTTTTCTTATTTTTCTTGTAAGCTTCTTCACAATAAATTTATTTTTTATATTTCTTAATTCAAACTTTTTTTTGGTATTTAAATTACAAGTTATTTATTCATTCATCCTTAATTTCAGGTAATATTAACATACATAAATTTTCATCTAAAATTATAAATTATTTATTCGTATTATTTATCCATCTATCTATTCGTATTATTTATTCATCAATATTGATTAATTAAATTTAATTCTAAAACTGATTAGTGATATTGATGGAATATATTTTCTTATCAATATTTTAAAAATAAAGCTTCAAAATATAGGGACATAAAAGGAATACCTACAATAAATATATTTATAAATCTTAGAATTGACTTAATACTATTTTCAGTTCTAAATAAAAAAAAAATTATTTTTAAATCTAAATCCTCACAAAATTTATTTAGAAATTAAATGAATTACATCATATAGATTATTCTCCTTGAATTGCTTTGTTTGCGTAAGTCTCGTCTCCAGGTGGAACCCGCGTACATTGTTGCATTTAATGTTATGTGAAAAGGATTATAGCAATTAACTTAACAAGATAGTAATTACAACCCAAGAAATAATACGTATCAAAACTAGTACTAATTTAAGATTCTTAAAATTTGCTAGCAAGTTATGTAATTGCTTATTCCATTAAGACAGCCTCTTGCAAAATTTTGAGGTAAGACTGTGTACAATAGATTTTAAAGTAAATTCGATCATTTTTCAAAAATTGTGATAAAAAGGCTTCGTCCACCAAATTATCATTTTACCACAAAAATGCTTTCTATTATTTTCGAGTTTACGTCTTGAATGTTACTTGTTAAGGCATGGGAAGAAAAGGAAAGAATGCGCCAAGCAAAATCGTGTGGGCCGTTTCCATAAAACTTTCATTCATCTCCTGCAGTCACTGCTGGTGGTCGTGAAAAGCGATAAATGGAATGAAACAACATTTTCAAGAATGATTTGTATATAGTTCCGGCTTGGCCTCTTTTGAATGGAAAAATAATAATAATATAAGTTTGTGTCAAATTATGTGTTAATACAGACATACGACTAGGCCTTGCTAAAGGTTTATGGCCATTTTTAGAATATGAAAGGCTCACCAATAAGAAGACCATGATTCCTCCCCATGCTCTCGCCCACAATCGAACTGCAAAAACAAAATGGACATTGGCGTGGGCCTCGCTTATGTTGCATGTTTATGGACAAAAAAATTAATTTATTATTTTTAGTTTTATTGAGATTGGTCATTTATTTATGGATAAATATTACACTATGTTGTTTGTTTTGGACTTTATCACCTTTTCTTTTATTTAAATTATTTTTATTTTATTTTTTAGGTCTTCTTAACATTTAAATTATATTTTTCTAATTTAAACTTTTAAATGTGTATTTACTTTAATTGCTTTTAAAAAATAATTTAGGTTTTTTTTTTCTAAAAAAATATTTATTAACGTGTCGGGTTGGGTATAGTGGATTTTTAAATGCTTATCTTGAAAAATAATAACAACATTGGAGACAATTTGAATAATTAACCCTAAATGAATTAATTATGTTAGGGTAGTTATGTCTTTTGCTCGTCTTCCGTTAATGTTTATTCTATTTTTTCAGAAGGACTAATTTGATTGTTTTAAAACAAAGGGACTAACTAAATAGACAGTGACAATATTGAGAATTATTTGCATATTAATCTAATAAAAAAGGGCAAATCTCATAATTAGTTCTCATTGTTTATACGTTTTGGACAATTAGTCCCATTTGTTTCAAAAGTCATGCGGCTAGTCTTTATTGTTTGCAAAAATCTCACTATTAGTTACTATTGTTTCAGAAGTCACGTGGTTAATCTCTATTATTTACAAAAGTCCCACCATTAGTCTCTATTGTTTACAAAAGTCTCATCCTTAGTCCCTATTGTTTGCATAAGTCTTACCATTAATCTCTATTATTTAAAAGGTCCTCCAATAAGTCCTTAATATTAACTACATGTTAAAAAGTTAACAGATTTTAGGGTATAATAGTCTTTTTATAAAAAAATATTTATTTTTAATTAAATAATAAGGGTAATTATGTAATTTTTCTCATTGAGTCAATGGTTATAAGGTCATTTAATAGAAACATTGATTTTTTCTGTTAAGTTTTTAATGGTTAATTGACTGCAAGGACTAATGATGAGACATTTACAAATAATTGAGATTAATGGTGAGATTTTTGTAAATAGTAGAGACTAATAGTGAAATATTTGCAAACAATTGGACTAATGGTGGGACTCTTGTAAACAGCGAGGACTAACTGCATAAATTTTCAAACAATGGGGACTAATTGTTCAAAACTTATAAACATGAGGACTGTCCATAAAAAAATATAATAAATGTAGGCTCTCAGAGTATTTTGTAGACTTCTAATTATTTATTTATTTATTTATTTGGTCAAATGTAGACTTCTAATTAGAATATTAGTGAGACACTGGCATTTCTTTCGATTTAATTTATCTTGAATCAGAATCTCAATGTCAATTCAAACATAGATTTGATTCAGACTGAGTTGATAAATCTAGCCCATTCCGATTTGGGGCGGACTCTCCCAAAAATGATTGGTCCCCGTGTACACTGGGCCTATTATAGACTTATTTGTAGCTTGTGCATTTTTCTATGGTTTTAAAATAGGTTCAGTCTGAAAGTTTGAAAGCTAAACTGTCATTTATGTGCCTTTAGCTGATATATAATTTTGGGCTGTGTTTATTATGGCATGAAGGTCGGAAGCCGGCCCAACAGGTTCTAGCTTAGCTCTGATGTCTGCTAGCCCTACTAATTTTATATCCAAACCCTTTACTACCATTTACTTATGGAAGTCCGACCAAAAAAAAAAATTACTTATGGAAGACATTTTCACTACTTGGATATTTTTACTTGGACACAAGTTGTGTTAGGTGTGAGAATTATGCAGAAATATTCACTTCGATACGTGTATTTAAAGAGGATGTTGTTTCCTTCTAATAATAATAACAGTATTAAGTGACTAACTTATTTAAAAATTTTAAATTTTTATTATTTTTAACATGTCTTTTCAAGTACAGATAAAATATATTTTTTAGCTTCATAAGTGGGCAATTTATTTATTTTTTCTTTAAATATTACGTGGTTGCAAGACTTGAACCTAATACTATTTAGCAACTTGAATTATGAAAACATATTAAGTTATTACCCTATTAGAAACTTAAACTTTTATTGTCTTCAACAAACAGCGTCCCAAAAGAAGCACAATGTAAATAGATAAGGACGATATAACCAATACCAACATAAAATAATATTGTAATTAGATTTTACAGGATTTAATACCGAAAAATAGAACACCATAATAAATGCATAATAGACTTATAAAGTCAAGACATACCAGAAGTCCATGTGATACTTCCTTTGCTGCAATCAATCTTCAAAAGCCTTTGTTAATCCTGCAAGAAACTTGGGCGACGTGTTATGGTAGACACGTTTAGACTAGGGGCTTTTCCCTCTCCAACTTCTGTATGGTGGCTCTCAATAGGGCAAATCAACCCTAATAGCTTTATTTATAGATTATTAGTATTATGGATGAGAGAGAGGGCCTAACCTAAAAACTGTATTGGGCTCTCCCATCAAGTTGCTCTAGATTTTAATCAGACTCTACACCTTACATACCACACCAATTAAAATAATATTCACTATAAAAAAAATTAGATCTTGCGAGAGACGGTTTCCCTCACCGTGTCGTCGCCAATTTAGAATTTGCGACGACATGGTGAAGTGAAACGTCCGTCAGACACGAGGTTGTCGCCAAATTTATTCCCCTCACCAAACCGTCACTAATTGGGCGACAGCTACCAAACTATCTCCATCATGTCTCCAAATCCTCTATCACCAAGCCATCTCCATCATTTCCCATTTCCAAGCTGTCACCAATGATTACCGTCACTTAGCCCTCGCCAATCTTTCCTATCACCAAACTCTCGCCAACTTAACCCGTCACCAAACCATCACCAAAATTGTCGTCGCCAAGCCCTCTCCAATTTTTTCCTTCGCCAAGCCGTCACCAACCTTTGCCATCACCAAGCCGTCACCAAAGATGGCCGTCACTTAGCCGTCACCGAAGATGGTCGTCACCTAGCCGTTGTCAATTTTTAAATATTTTTTTTTGAAACTTTTTATAATTAGAATAACATATTTAAATGGTAGAATTTACAAATATAAAATTCATATAAGAAATAAATTAACTAAAATTTGAAAATCAAAATTCAATTTAAATTTTAAATTACAAAATTTTTTAATTACATATATGATTACAAAATGTTTTAATTACATATATAATTACAAATTGGCTACCCACAAATTTAACCTAACCCTATACTTTTGAATCTTCTCCGAAACTATTCACGAGCTTTGAATCTCCGAAAGCTCTTTTCGTTGATGAACTTTTGATAGCCTTTCAGATTGAAGTTTCACCTCCTTTTATTCTTCCTTTATCACTCAACATGACTGATCCTGAGGACTATAACCATAAATAACAAAATAAAATTATAAGATAAATTCAATACACAACAAACCTCGAAGATAAGCTATCAAAATTAAGAACAATGTCAACAATAGGGACTTGATATCTAGACCAAATACTAGTCTGCCTCCAAGCAAGAATCTCTGCAGCTATAAAGAGAAGGGAGTTAGTTTTTTTGGCTAGGTTTTGCAGGTAAAAAACATATCCAAAGTGCCATTTGAAATCTATATGTTAGCTGTGAGCTTGGAATAACAGAGAGGATTGAACCATAGGTCAAATGATAAAGAATTCACGCACTGATACATCTGAACGTATAGAAATAAAAAAAAGTCGCTGCATTGTCCAATGCTAATATGTGGAAATTGAATACTCAGAATTTTCGTCTCATGAGCTCAAAAAATCATATGTTTCTTAATTACAGAAAGCTTGCTCCTGAATAAGACTATGCAACGTCAATGAGCATCCTGAATGCTTCCAAATTTTAGTGACATCCTCCTAGTCAAGCGCAGTGGTGCGACAGTTTGAAGTCGGAAGAAAAAGGGAGGAGATAAGCGGGTGTGCATCATGGTTTTGAAAGGATTTTTTCAAAAAAAAAAAAAATATTACTCATTTCATTGGGGTGACTATTTTAATCTTATACCTTACACAACCAAGCAAGTTGTGATATTGAAATCTTTGGTCTTTCGATGCATGAGGTACGGAAGTATATGCTATACACTTATCATATCTTCTTTATAATTAGTAATCAACAAAATTGAAGAAAAAAACAAAAAAGAAATTTGACAAAGAAAAAGGGAAGGAAAAAGAGATTAAGAAACAAGGATGAAAGATGATGAAGAAGATAGAAGGCATACATTATTTCCTTTCCAGACTTGATATAGCCGGATTGATTGGTCATTGTTCTCGACAACACACTTACTGGAGTCAGAGAGGTGACATGAAGGCGAGTGAGTGGGCGGATACATCATTTTTTTTTCTTTTTCTTTTTCTTCTTGTGATGCAGTATTGGACAAAAGATGTTGCAGAGTCCCACGGACCTTGTAGGCTATACCAACATCATCATCTCCCTGAGTCAAACTTTCTACATACAAAAGGATAATAATGTTTTTTTTTTTTTTGATTTGTAACTAGCAAACAGATAAGCCTTTCAATGCTTTCAACATATATATGCATAGATATGTATATATAATATATTCCAAATTATAGATCCATGAGAATGTCTCCTGAGAATGAAAATTCATCATTAGCCCCAAATGCCTAAACCTTGTTCATATTGTCTGCAATTGATGATCCCTTTCTTCTTTTCTTTTAGTAAGAAACTGGTACTAGCTACATCTCCTCCTTCAATCGAGGTCATGTGTAATTCAAAATACTTAAAAGTCTTATATCTATGTTACCAGTAATAATGAATTTAAGTCATTATAAATTAAACACATATGTTTTACAAAATCAATGTGGGACGGGATGTCACACCTATATTCATATAGAGAAAAACAAGAAAACTAGCAATCTATGAACTAGAGTTAGCTCTTACTGCTTGCTCTTTTTTTTATAGGTTATATGGGTAGGTCTCATGAGATCTATGCTGACTGTCGGAAACACAGATTTTACTGCAACGAGGATACCTTTTTCAATCAACTACTATTGCCCGTGAGATCTAAGGTGTTTGTGGTGGAAGAAGAGTTGCTCTGGTTCACAACGTTAATAGATTTAACTGTTCCAAACCTGCATAGTTGATTAAACACACACAAGAAATTCTTAAATTGCCAATGATAGAAAAGATAGATGAGGAAAGAGGAAGAAAACACGATTGATTAAGCAATAATTTTGAAGATCTCTAACGTTCTGTACCTGGAACACTCTAGCTTTATGTCTTCTAATATTTCATCCGCTTCTGCTTCTGACAACGACAAGAGACCTTCTGGATCCAACTGTAAAAATTCAGCAGGAAAAGAGGGGAAGACTAATTTAACTGCCTTAAAACCCAGGAGGATAATGAACATAAGCGAACTAAGTATTAAAGCAAACAGTAGATGACAATACCATATTTTTTAGCTTCAGGACTTGTGTAGGCTTCTGAAGGAGGGGTTTTGCATGCTCAGGAATCCCATAGAAAGGCTCATGTTCAACATTTACCTACGATGAAGTGGACCGGTTTATTTAAGCACATGACTCAAGTACAACACATAATATCAAATTCTCAATAGAAGCCATAAATTCAGAGTAAACATGAAGAGGTGATAAATACCACTTGTGAATCATCTGGAATAGCTTGAACAACAGTTAGCACTTTTCCACCCAACCTCATACCATTAAGACTAGCACACGCCTTAAGAATAACTGAATGGTCAACATCCTGAAACAGTTGGAATAATTACTCAGCTCAAGCTTACATGATAATTACGACTATACTCATATGACCATAAAGGGAAACATATTGTATACAAGATGAAAGAGGAAATATATCAAGACTACGTGAAAACAGATTAACTAAACACACATAAGAGAATGATGTCTAATGAAAAAATCCATCGCTCGCTACAGGAGAAGCTCAGTCTTGAGGAATATCAAGCATAAAACTTAGTTCCGCATCCTATCTTTCATAAATATCAAGCCTAAAAAACTTAGTTCCTCATCCTACCTTGCTTACTGTTTACTGAATTCAATATATGTTAGTATTACAGCAAAGGATCCACAAAACTATGATGTGTGGAAATAGAAGACCCAGTCCTCGAAGAAGAAGATTCCAAACAGAAGTCAAAGTCTGCTAACAATCATTAACATTCACATTATTAGTTAGAATGCGTCAATATTTCTCCTTATTGTAGACTAAATTCAAACAAATTTATGTTTATACCTTGATTTCCATCTTTTAGTAATACATAAGGCATCTATTCAACGAGGTTCACATACGTGCAAGAAGTGCATAACAAGCATGTGAGAAGAACATAAATAAGGAAGTGTCTTAAACATGACTAACATGTCTCTAGAGTAAAGACATCTAATACATGTCCAGGATGCATAGTGGGAAATTTTGCTCCTATGAAACTGTCTACTTTTTACAGGTGAAAGCAAGATAACAAGGCACTCTTATCCTTAGAATCAAGATTTGGACAAGACAAATTTATATATTACAACGTGATAAAAAATGTTCTCACAAAGTGTAAAAACAATATCCAATATGGATGCTAGAAACTGAAAACTATATTTTTGGCATCCAAAATCCAATGACCCTGCCACTGATCTCGTTCACAACAGGTGCTTGTTGGGAAAGTTAGACTTCTAGTTCAACCCATTACATATGACACCTCCTCTTTTAAAGTTTAGATAGGTATAAGTAACCAAAAGATCCACCTTTTAACAACAATTATATCTCCAACAAAATGTTAACCAAAGAGGCATACATTTTTCCTTTTATAGATAAGATATATTTACGTGAGAAAAGTATAAGCTTAATACAATGATTGAGCACTTAGGTATAAGTAACCAAAATATCCACCTTTTAACAACAATTATATCTCCAACAAAATGTTAACCAAAGAAGTATACAGTTTTCCTTTTTATAGATAAGTTATATTTACGTGAGAAAAGTATAAGCTTAATACAATGATTGAACACTTACCATAAACCCTCACAACCAAAATGTTTTACATTTTACAAAATCAAGATGTCTTATAAGATTCTTTTCCAGCAGATAAGGAAGCTGGTTCGCCCCAAAAATACTTGTATAGTTTGGCTGGTACCAATTGAACCCCAAACCCAATTTCCTTCCCCTTTCTTTGGGACAGAAACTCACTTACTAAAAGACCTTTACACGACCTAACTTGTGCCAGTAAGGACATATATGCCCTCCACATATCTTACCCATTACAAAAGGAACTCTTGGTAATTGGTGTCTTCCATTCTTTTCCCACATGGACCACCATCTCACAAAATAACTCATATTTTTCAGTGTATGTTCCTCAACCAGAATAACTCATATTTATCAGTGTATCTTCCTCAACCAAAAATTTTCTAAGGCTCCACTGCAGCTTGAGGACATTCAGACAGGTAGAGGGGAATAAGAGCCTAATTAGTACTTAACAATGATAATTAAACCTACTAATTATCTTCAAGAAAATATGTTACTGAATGAATGAAAAAAGTATCTGGTTGTCAACAACATAGAAGAAATTTTGTCAGCTAACAAAGCAAAGTGGATTCAATAAATAACAATGGCAAGCACTATATCATGGTGAAACATTTCAGATAGTACAAAGGCATTCTTATATGTGGTTGGCATCTATTATGGTCAAATTCGCTGCAATGTGTTATGCAGATATTGCTACGACGACTGCTTTAAATGAAAGCCAAAGAGGAAAACCTACAAAGGCGCAAAAGAGAAGCTAAATTCTGAACTTAGGTTTAGGTGTTCTAAACTTCAAAGAAAAAGCAAGCTCAAAATTTCCTTAAATCAAAGTGGAGGTTGTAGATGATCTCCTAACCATACCCAGTATTCTGTTAACAACAGTATGTTTTTGCCATTTTGATCTTGTAATTTTTCATTGAATAAACAATGCAATTAATGAAACTTGACCAAAATAGCATAAAGTACATGTGGTTAGTCATTAACTAAAACAAGAACTTCACCTATTCAACCAAATAGAAGAAAAGACCAATGAGGCAGCATGGAATACATCTAACGGCCATTTAGTTCAAATTTCACACAACTCGTCATCACTTGAAAGTTTTATACTACTTGCATTTGATCAATGAACTCTAGTTGACAAGAGTAAACAATTTGTACTAGACTAGTTATCATTTCAAAACCAAAGCTTCCGATTACAAACCTTGCACTTGGCTCCAATCTGTAGTGCTTGTCGATGAAGAATCATCGGTCTCCTCCTCTTCTTCTTCATCTTCAGACTATTAAATTTTTTAACAAAAAATTAAATAAAAAACAATAAATTACACAATATATTAAATTGAAACAAAAAATAGTAAAAAAAAAAAAATATTGTATATAATGTAGATAGATGTATGTATACATATGTATATATAGATACATATACTGTATTAGGCTTGGCAAACGAAATAGCTGGTAAGTTAACATTACCATTTCTATTACTGGACAAAGCAGAACTCGGCGGCGGAGGACCAAACCGGAACCCTAGATCATTGTCCTCGTCCTCGTCGTCATCAGCCAGAGCCTACGAAGACGCCATCACTTGCGCTAAATGCTGCGCCGCAGCTTCAGTGGCCACGTTCTGCGTCCTTTTGATAGAAGCCATCCCCGTCGCAGCCAGCGGTAACCTAGACTTTGGATGCGCCGGTGACCCCACCGGCGACGTTGACCCCGTGCTACTCGATCCCCCACTCCACTGCCTAGAGTACACCGGACTCTCCATCCTCTTCCAATTCATCTCCTCTCTCTCTTTATATATAGCTTATATTATGTGCATATATATACATATATGTTTGTATATATATATATATGAGCTGGTGTGTGATTTTCAAATTAGATCAGCCCCAATTGGGACTGACGTCCTTTATTTAATTTTTTTTTTTAAGTTTAGTGGAAACGGGCATGGCTCCCGTCTCCAAAGTTGGAGACGGGGTTCATTTCCCCTCTCCAACTTTGGAGACGGGAATCATTCCCGTCTCCATTGGAGACGGGCATGTTTGCCGTCTTCAATTTAGAGACGGGAGATGAACCCCGTCTCCATTGGAGACGGCCTGCACCCGTCTCTATTGGAGACGGGGTTCATTTCCCGTCTCCAAAGTTGGAGACGGGATTGATCCCTGTCTCCAATTTAGAGACGGGATTAATCCCCTCGTCTATCTCCGATACAGAAAATGTAGGATATTATAATTTTTTATTTTTAAAAATTAAAATTATGAAAATTAAAATTAAAAAAATTATATATTCAAAGTTATTAAATTTAATCTTATTAGTTAAATAAAGAAACTTTATAAATAAAAGTATATATAAAAAAATAATATTTTATTTTATAAAAAATTAAAAGACATACAATTAATGAAGAATTATCAATAATTACGGTCTTCGAGCCGTCACCAAATGGTGAGAGAATCTGTCACCGAGCCGTCTCTTTTTTATCAAATTTTTTTTACCATCTCCGAGCTGTTACTAATTTGGTGACGGTCTAGCTAGGTCGTAACCAATTTGGTGACGGTCTATTTTGGACGTCATTAAATTGTAAAAGGTGAAAAATATCGTCACTGTTGGTGACGGTGACGGCTTGGTAACGATTTTTCCCGTATAACAATGTCTTGTCACAAAACTCGTGACAACTTTTCCCTTCACCAAGTCGTTGCCGTATTGGTGACAAATAATTTTTTTTGTTCTAATTGATGTCAATCTGATATATTAGTAAAACTCAAAGTCCTATTTATCAGGTGAAAGATTGACTTATTAGTGCGAACTAATAGAAATTTTTTTCCAAAAAAAGATTAACTTTGATTATAGTCTAGGTTTGATCTAAAATTTTCTTATAGTAGGGATTAAAAGATAAGGTATAATTAAATCAAGCCAAGCAAAATTAACTCCCAATGATTATTTTAGAATTACACATATATATATCGTTTTGGCCGAGGGATTAGAGACGGGAGGCGCTCCCGTCGCCAAAATTGGAGAGGGGAGGCTTTTTCGTCGCCAACATTGGAGACGGGAGGTGCTCCCATTGCCAATTTTGGAGACGGGAGGCTTTCCCGTCTCCAAAATTGGAGAGAGGAGGCTTTCCCGTCTCCAAAATTAGAGACGGGAGGCTTTCCCATCGCCAATTTTGGAGACGGGAGGCGTTTCCGTCTCCAATTTTGGAGACGGCAAAGTATGCCCGTCACTAACAGTGACGGCTTGGTGACGGTTTTTTCTGTCTCACACTATGCCGTCACTATCCTATCACAAATTGGAGACGACAAAGTATGCCATCACTAATAGTGACGGCTTGATGATGATTTTTTCTATCTCACATTATGTCGTCACTGTCCTGTCACAAAATTAGCATCAACCTTTCCCTTCACCAAGCCGTCGCCGTATTGGTGACAGGATGAGACGTCCCGTCGCAAAATCCAGTTTTTTTTGTAGTGATTATTGAGACGGACTTAGGCCCAACTAGAGTGAATAAATATCAATTATATAGTGAAATTTACCGATCAACCTCAATGCGTTTTTTAAATAAAAAAATATTTCAATCACTAACAGTCCACTTCTATTAGTGTTAACATAAATAACCACTAAGCACACAATAGCTGATAAGGGTATTATTACCCTTTAACAATATTTTACAAAGGAAACATAATAGAAAGTTACCACTTACGCCTATGGGTGTCTTGAATCAATGAACAAACAATACAAGACTCAGCACATAAGTGAAAAACCCACAAATTAAAGTGTTAATACAAGCCAATAAAAATCTAGGCGCAGTAACAACATAATAATTAGCGGACCAATTCACAAAGCTTTTGTATTGCTTTTCATCATTTCCTGAAGATAATTTGAGATTTTTTTTTTTTGATAACTTGGGAAACATCACCACATCACCCAACTCACAAGAGATAGACCAGAGAATTTGTTTGCAGCCTTAATGGCTTTAAGTTGTTAGGTGAAGATGATGCATGGTTGCACTATGAAGAGCTCTGAGTACATGTCCATGAAAAACTTGTCAACAATGTCGCGATAGGCTGGGCAAGTAAGGCGAGAATAGTAGTGAAGAACCTCTTCAATATCCAACACATGCTCTACGTTACTCTTATCCATCATTTCTAATTCCTTTACCTTTTGTGCCACCAAATAACTTCTTCTTTGTATTACAACCTTATCAGAATTTGAATGATTTTGATGCATTTTTCCTTCGTAAACAATTCTCTTTTCTTTTCTATTGATGTCCTTTCTCTCAACTTGATGATGATTCGTCGTAGGGCTTACCTTTGCATTCCTCATCAAGTTGTCACGAACTTCGTTGTCGTGTGATCTCGATATTGTTGGAGACATAAGTTTCGTAACACTTATCCCTTTAACTTTCCCATTTTCATTTGCCCATTGGTTTTTGTCAAATTCTCTATAGCTTTGGCCTAGATTGATTCCCGTGCCGCTGCCATCGCGAGGATAGGGGTTGCGCGGAGGACTCTTGGGAAGCCTTTCGTACCCTGCGGAAATGAAAGACTTAAAACTTTCTAGTTTTTTCTGAAAGAACTTCTTGGTACTAGATATGGAGGTTCTTAGGAACATTGGTAAGGTGAAATTTTTCCTCTTCTTTTGCTATTTTTCATGGAATAGTAGTATGGGCTCATAAAATTGCTATAAGTACTTGGGAAAAAAATTTGAACGTGGACAAGAAGGTAGTATAAACTTTACCTTTACAATATTCACTTTATTTTTCTGTCTCTAACATGCTCCCTTAGTTTATTCTCACTTCTCTTGTTGCTTCCTTGGTACTTTCCCTTTTTTTTGGATGATGTGAAAATCTAAATGGCAGAGTTCGAGTACAGAATTATTTGGCGAATCCTGACCACCAACTGATAATTTTTCGAGTGCAGCAATGCGCCTTACACATGCATCAGGTTAGTCAAATGCAGAACTCCAGAACAGTTGGGAGTGTCAAACTTACGACTTCACAAAAACGATTTTATCCCTACTATTTTTTATCATACCCTTGGGGTCCACACATGCCTTGATACTTCCTTTTTTCTCTCTTTTCTCTATATGGTATGAAAGATACCAAAGATGTAAAGCTTGTGACCGTTTTGTTTGCAATTGTTTATGTATAATATACTTTCGTTACTTTTACTTTTGAAGGTGGAGTTGGTGGTGTAGCCTCTTTAGGAGAATGTGGTTGTTGAAGTGGATCTCTCGGTCCCAAGTTTGATTAATTGTTCATATCATTTGATGTGAATGTTTGCTTCTCTATGCCGTTTTGTGCATTTGTCTATCTATACATTTTTCCCCCTTTATGCTGCACTTTGAATATTGTTGATGTCCACAAAAGAGAATTTACGGATGGAGTTGGTGCATTTGATTATCGACACTATACCTAGCGCCCCTTTCTATCCGGAAATGCTAACTTGGATAGGTATTAAATAGCCGAACATTGCTAGATATCATTTTTTTTTTATATTTCATTTATCACTTTTTATATATATATATATTTAGTTAAAATATTAATCAATTGAAGTGAGTGAATACAAACAAATTGTTAAGTTAGTAATGATTTGTTTTAATTAAAAATTTTAAATTCAAACCATAATTTAATTATGCTCTTATATACTTAGAATAAAATGAGTCAAATCCAGCATTTTTCTAAAGAGCTTTCTCGACATTCTTACTAGGAAATTATGTCCATTGGTTGTTGATTATTGACATTTTTACCATGAAATATGTACTTTGGTTGTTGATTCTTGACATTGTGACTAGAATGTCAAATAAACAACCAATGGACATATAAGTTGAGTGAAAATTATGCTTCTTTCCTTAATTGATTTATGTATGTTTTTATAGTTTCAACCAATTTCATAGCCATTGTTAACCGTCGATAAACCAGCCTATAATTAACTACTCAAATTTAATAATCGAATAAGACACCTGGTCTAGTAGATGCCCTAATCAACGAACAACTACTTTTAAATCCCAAAAATACTTAGCAAAAAGAGAGAGTATAGATATAGATATAGATATAGATATAGCCATGTTAATATGGAATAACATGTGTTTACACCAAAGGACAACCCAGATCGCATATCTCCTTTAATCGTATATGGTAATGGAAAATCAGAATAAAAAAGCAATTGAAAAGGAATCCTATGTTTAAGTGTCCTCTGAACTTTTTGTTAATGATATAATGGATTGTCCAAAAGGATCATCATCGATCGTTGCAAATAAGTTTATATAAATTACTGAACTTTTGACAATGTTTTGGTGAAATACAAAATTCAAATCCTAAAAGGCTCCAGGCTACTTATAATATATACTCTTACTTTTCTATAACTTTTGTTCTTATTTAAGAAAATTAATCATGCTCGTTTAGCAGATTTAGAATCGGAATGAACAATTTAAATTAATTATCTCTGATATAAATTAATATTATTACTATTAACAATTTAAAAAATTCATATATATGCAAAATTTTGGGGAAAACGCACTGCAAGATGTTTTAGTAACAATTATGCAAATGAAGACCAGGTAACCAGGAAGATTATTTATGATGTCTGTAGCAAAATGAAGACCGCTAGAAAAATATTGAACAAATTGTTGGGAATTAATGTTTTTTGATAAAACACGGTTCATTATAAGAATTCATCAAATATGTGGCAGTTATGATTTTAAAAGACAGCAGTTTTTAACTGTCATCTCTTAAAAGGCAGCATTTGGAAAAAACTGCCACCAAAGTGCTACCTATACCAGTGTTACTTATTCCATAGGTTGCGGTATAAAATAAGTGTTGCCTATGTGACAATCGTAGCGGTTCGTCGTAACCGCCACTTTAAGTCTTACAACTGCTGCCTATTTTACGCACAGTAATAGTTAGCAGTTGCTAAGAACTGCTAGGTATCTTCTGTGTGATAATAGGCAGCGGTTCTTAGGAACCGCTACCTTAATGTTCATATACCCACCAAATGTGTAGAGAAGCCTCCTCAATGCTGTGTCTGCATTCTAATTCAATTCCAATAATGTTTTCATTTTTTTAGTTGCTTTCTTTCTGCAAAAAAAATTGAATCATCACAATAAGTGTTTCGACCCAAAAAAAAAAATCACAGTAAGTGTAATTCTGCACTCTGTGATTCGAAAATCATGTATAATTCCATAATGTGCATCATTCTGATTACTATCCACAAATGCTTAATAAATAGACAAAGTGCTTAATAAAACCATAATATCAACAACAAAATTTTGAGGCAAAAAGGGTTCAGGAAGTGGTTCTGGCCCCGTACATAGCAAATGACTTGATTTCATAAGTCGATATTACATACAACTGGAGAGTGCAGAAAATTGATATTTGCAAAAAGAGAGATCCTATTAGTAAGTTTAGCACACTGCAGATTTCTTTTTACTGAATATATCTTGCTTAAGAACTGTTGATGCAAATATGTCTCTTGCCAAAGGATGCAAATAAAGTTTCTGTATATAACAAACAAGCTATATTCTATTTGAGTATAAGAAACAACTTTTACAAAATATATTGCACTATTATAGATATTAGGAGATAACGCTTGATTAAAATTTCCGTATATAACAAACAGCTTTTACAAAATATAATCAACAGAAAAAGAGAGAGGTGTGGGAGGATATCACATCAAAGAGGGAATAGCCTCTTGCTTGGAGTAATATCAAATGTTCATGAGTAAATATGAAGCAATATAATAAAGGAAATTCAGGACTTACAAAGCATCCCTTTGTTGTCGCTGTTCCCATCATCTTCCCCAGTATACTGCAGCAACAAAATTTATGTCAAAGATTAAGGAAAATCTCATATTTAGTCACTATTGTTTGTAAAGTGTCTCAGTTTAGTCTTTATTGTTTAAAATATCTCAATTTAGTCCTTATTATTTTTCTAAAAGTTTTAATTTCATCCCTATTATTTAAAGTTTTCAATTTCGTCCTTATTGTTTCTCAAAAAGTTTCAATTTCGTTCCTATTATTTTTAAAAAGTTTCAAATTCATCCCTATTGTTTCTAAAAAAAAATTAATTTAGTCATTGGATAATAGAAACGAATTTGAAACTTTAAGAAAACAATAGGGATGAAATTGAAACTTTTTAAAAATAATAGAGACGAAGTTAAAACTTTTTAAAAAATAATAGTGACTAAATTGAGACATATTAAACAATAGGGATGAAATTAAAACTTTTGGTGAAACAATATAGACTAAATTAAGACATTTTAAATAATAGAGATTAAATTGAAACACTTTGCAAACAATAGAGACTAAATGTGAAATTACCCCTCAAAGATTACATCACAAAGTATTTGCATCACAACTTGTGTTCATAACATCTGCCAAGAGGTGTGGGTTTAAATTTACCTCAACATCATCATCAGAATCCAGATCTGTAGCAAAGATCAAAAGACTAGAAATATGGATATAAGCCAAACAAAGTATGAAATTATTTCTTCTTCTACATCGAAATTGATGTCATGCTAGACTTGCAAAGTTAATTTTACAGTCTCCTCTTCCTTCTCTAAGGCGTTCTCCAACAAGCTAGCTAAAACCTCAAAATCTCTACATGTAGGGAAGATGTTGGAGACTTTTGTCTCCAACAGCTTCCCTAGAAATTCCCTAGAACTAATGTTCAGCATCTCCACATGTGGAGATGCTGAACCCATGCCCTACACATTCCCCAAATCCATCCGACAAAAAAAAAAAGATTGATTAAATGTAGAGAAATTGGTGGAGTGAATCTAAAATAGAGATTCCCTGAAATAAGGAATTGATTAAATGTAGGGAAGCTGTTGGAGTAAAACTGAAATAGGGAATCCCTAAATGTAGAGAAATGATTCAAAATCTCTACATGTAGGGAAAAAAATAGGAAAACTGTTGGAGTTGGCCTAAGTACTTATTTGATGATGTATGTGAGATAGTTAATTAACAAAATTTTGATCTACAATTTGAAGTTTTAAACAAAAAGTAGGCTAAATGTATATGCTCATGTAGTATATCAACTGGCTCCATATTACGTTTCAATTATCACAAAAGTCTTTAATCTTAAAAGTGATGGTACGTAATTTTTTAAAATTTCCTTTCAGTTATAAATATCGCATTAATTAGTTGGTTTACTTGGCCATAATCTTGTCATTTGCAAGAAATAATTTTTATATTGTTTAAATATGGGTATAAATTATTTTTGAAGCCTACCTTAAAATTGTAGGTACCAAAAATGTTTCCTGATCACTAATTAATTAATTTCCACTTAACTATTTTAACCAATAATAGATACGTATTATGATTAGGTTTGGCAGAGATTAACTTATGTACAAAAACACACAAGCGTCACTCTTTTAGGCCTAAGCTTGCATATATCATAGTTGAATTAATTATCTCCTTTACATTTTCTTTTCTTATAATTCTTTCTTTCTTCTAGTGGCTAATAATTAATCTATTTCCAAGTCTAATTCTTTCATATGTGGGTTTCTGAAAGGAAGAAATAAAATCTATCAAGATTAACGTTTTGGAGTTCTCATTCATTATATATCCGATAAGATCCAAATTGTACTCCTGCATCGACACAGTACTACCTTGATAAAGTTGTAGTGAGTAAAGTTGTTGCCATGTGGTATTAGTTTACTTCACATGATTAATTTAATACCATATGTTTTATTACCAAGAAAAAAAGGAAAAAAGAAAAAGAAAAAGAAAAAGAAAAAGAAAGAGAGAGGCCCATATGCTATACAAGATAAGGAATACATAAATAAAATTTATGAACCAACCAAATTAATGAAGAGACATGCATAATAAAATAATAAGTATTGCTGGTTTGGGAGGAATTGTTGTATGAATATCACTTTATTTATTTAAAATAAATTTTGAAAAATAATTGAAATTTAAAAACATCAAATCTAATAATTATTAATTCATCTCACTTTCAAAATGAGAGATTCAAGAAACAAAAAGAACCTAACTCGAGGGGAGAGAGAGAGAGTAATATTTATTTATTTATTTATTATTACAATAGAGTATGAAACTGTAACTTAAACACAAATATTTAATTAAATAAGTCATTATTTTACTATTTTATCCAATTTTTAAATATTAAAAATGTGTAAAAATGTCACATTTAGTCCTTATTATTTTTTAAAATTTTTAATTTTATCCATATTTTAAAAAAAATTAATTTCGTTTCTATTATTTTTTTAAAAAAAATTAATTTTATTTCTATTGTTTTAAAAAATTTAATTTTGTCCCTATTATTTTAATGAGAATTACCCTTACTTTTTAGGGTTTGTTATTCGACTAGTGTACATCTTTTCCAGGGAAAATTCTTCTATGAGGCATGTGACAAATCTACCACAGTTAAATGTTAAGTTGTTATTTCATAAAATTAATCCACATTAGTCAGTATCGTACATATATGTTATATCAGAATGTCTGAAATTTCTCTTTTTACTAATTTGGCCTTACAGAAATTTAATTAAATTACTATGATGTCCCCACTTATGATAATTGGTTAACATTTATCAATTAATTGAATTATTTTTTACCTATATACATGTGATAAATTTATCACATATCTCATAAAAAAAGTACCATTTTTCAGGCAGCAATAAACATTACACAAAGACTTCTTTGACTCAAGGTGGAGGCCTGGTGGGGCTCGAGAATCCAAAAATGCGATAATTAATGTGTTTATAATCCAACAAACCATAGCCCTGCAAGATCAGACATTCTTTAAAAAGCATCCCATTGGGGTGAACAAAATCGAAATATTGCAAACCTATCACTGAGTCATTAATGCAAAAGGGATGTTATGGAATGTTACCAGCACAGCTCACCTCCCTCAAAATACCTACAATATAGAGAGGATTTAGATCTACACCTAAATATTTAACCACACTACTATATACGATAATGTTACATAACCATCAAGGTCAGATAAACAGTAAAAAGCTATGTCTCTAGCCCCCACGTATAAGGGAAAAAGGCTCTGTGTCCTTTTCACTGCACAGCCATGGCTCCTCCCCACTATTTTCTCGTTAAGTCTTCTTGCCATTTCGATCTGTACAAAGACATATGACGAATTGCAGCCCTTCCCTACAAACAGAGGTGTCGCTGTTTCTATAACTGTTCAATAATGACCCATCGCTTTCAATGATTTCTGGTAATGGAAAGTTTGTTCATCAGGGCTCTATAGACTCAAATTTTTTGACATAAAACAAATACATCTGATTGGTGTTCAAGTTTGTCATTTTAACCTAATATATTTGTCATCTTCTATTTGAGTTTGAAATAAAACTTTGTAATGTTTAGACCTAGTCTTGGTTGTGGTTTTGTTACTTTTTTACCATGGGCGGAGCCATTCTTGTACTTGACCAAAAAAAAAAAAAAGTCATTCTTTTAGTTTTTGCTCACTGTAAATTTTTCAGAAAATGTAACTACTTTTAGGCTAAAAATCAATTTAATCCCTAATAAAAATAATAATTCATAAATAATTATGAAATCGTATATTTTATCATGCATGTTTGTTGCCAGGAGCAATAGAATATAATGCTCTTATCATGCATGTTTGTTGCCGGGAGCAACAAGATCAAGTTGGTAAGGATTAACCCTTTATTTCATTTTTGTGGTCGATTAGGCCAACTTCAACCGTCTTCCTATTTTTTTCTCTGCATGTAGGAATTTAGAGTTGACTCATTAGCTTTAAGGATATTTTATTTCACTTTCACTCTAACAACTTCCCTACTTCTAAGCATTTGTCTCTCCCAAAAATGGTTAAAAAGCCATTTTATCTAAAGAGACTATTGGACTTAGCCTTATCATAAAGGAGCTCATTTTTTAAGTACAATTGAAGCAATGGTAATGGTCTTATCTATTAATAAGTACATTAGGTTAATTAATATTGTTGCAAAACAGATGCACCTAACACTAATGAATGATTTTGTCTCTTTCACGAATTAACAACATATATCTATAAAATTTTGTCCGCAGGCTTCTTGCCAATCATATGAGCTGCATATTTTAATCGCGTATTTAATGCTCGACAATCTTAATCATGATTCTTGCATTATAGCTCATAGTCTGAGATAGTTATATAATTACTCAGAGAAATTTGGTGTATGATGAGTTTCACTACAAAACAAATGTATAAAAATATTTTGTAACTAATATTTTGTGGTACATGAATATCGCTACAAGCTTTTCCGTCGGCATGTGATAGTTGGCACAAAATTAGTACTAATAATTAAACAAATCCAATGGTTGCCGCAGAACCGAGTTTGGTCGGCCAAATGAATGAAGGAATAAATTTGAAATGGCAAACCTTGAAAGAACACAATTCCTGTTATTTCTTTATTTTTATTTTTTAATTTAAGAAGTGGGCCTAAACCAATTTTATATTATTTTGAAATAATGTTGTACATTAAAAAAATTAATCCGAAACCTTTTGCCCCTAAATTAGAATCATACCACTAGGCCAAATATCTACTGACACGACGATTCTTGTTATTTTCACACTTAGTATTTGACATGCTGCAAATGCTCCTTCTACTAAACAACACATGTATAAAAGGTAGTTCAATGCATAAATTTTTTGTTAAATGATTGATCAACTTTTGGTTTGTACACCTTATCTAACATTTTGTAAAAACTTATTTTTCCAACTCGAACTCATGACTTTCAAACTCTACAATGACAACTTTAATATTACACCAAAGTTTCTTTCTAGACACATATGTATACATCAAAGCAAAATTTCGAATTTAAATTCTCTCCTAGTCACATAACTAATATTGTTATTAAAATTTCAACTCCTAGTTAGTCGTAACTAAAAAAGAATCTATGAAGAAAATCAGAAACTTTCTTTGATGTTGCGATTAGCGTTATCTCCAAAAATCATCCCAATATATGAACGTGTTAAAAGTCCTGCACAGTCTCAAAGTAAACCCTTTTTAGAATCATCCATCATCGATCAAGGTGGTAAAAAGTCTTGCGAACAATTTCAAAAGTAACCAAACACTTTTAGAATCATCTATACACTTAGTGTCATCTTTTGCCTTTCCCTCTTCAATCTTTTTTTCAAAAGAAACCTGATCCTCTGCCATGATTTGGTCTTCTATCAAATCTCTGCACACTCTTCTTCTGATTCATCTTGTCAATATCACATCCCTACTGAAAACATCCAGTTTCACCAAGAAGTAAAAACAATAAGACTAGGGGAAATAAGCAAATGCCTCAAGACACATAGCGGTGGTTATTGTTACATGTTATTCTTTTATTCGAAAATTTTGAGATTTAATATATAAATTTTTCTTATACAAAAAAAAAGTGTGAATGAGTGATGAGAAGAATGAATGATATATAAAGTTGCTTTAGAACTTAATATTTGAAGAGAAACGAGAAGATAAGAGAAGAAAATACTGATTATGTCTAATGATAAACACATAGTCAAGGAGCATTAAGAACAATAAGTACTCTTCTCCACTAAAATACAATCATGAGAAAACAGGCCACTTTTCTACTGATTACATTCTGAGAGAAGAGTAAGTACTCTTCTTCATTAAAACACAATCATGAGAAAACATGCTACCTTTCTACTGGTTACATTTTTAATACAACTTCTTCAAGACCAGTTAGAGAACAAAGCTTCCCAAATTTCAGTGAACACTTCAATGATAGCCCTATGATGATGATGAGAGTTGAGAGACAAAAAGCACTGCAACATATTTTCAAGATCGTTGGCTGCAAATATCTGCCTTTCAACAATCATTTCCACCATGGAAGTCCTGAAATCGTTGTATGGATCACTCGAACGCCTCACCACTGCGAAGCTACCTTTAACTCTGCCTTGTACAGGCATTAGACCCCCCTCAGGCTCCTTCTTGGCTGCTCTTCTCCGCCGAGGCTTACCTGATATGTGGTTGCTACGCACGTTGTTGTTTCGCCGAAAAGATTCAGAAGAATTATCAGAGGAAAGAGACCTTGAAGAGAAGAACGTTGTTTTATCATCATCCTCTTCTTCATCACTGCTAAACAAACCATTATAGTTGCAGCCTGGAAAATCATCAAATTCACGACTTATGTTCCTGGAACGTGTCTTCTTGGACATGGCCTTTCGACTACTCCTTTTCTGTCTAGGCTTTGTTTCGCATTCGTGCAATGCGTAGTATGCACTAAAAGGCGAAATGGGAGATACAGGTGGGCATTTTCGGCCACCAATATCAGCTGGAACACGAAGAGGGTGGTGATGGTCTGATATTTTGCATTTCGAAGACAAGGTTTTGTTCGATATACAGCTTGGCTCTGTGTGAAGATTTTCAGGCCATTTGGGTCTGCAAATAGATGGAAATGGACGAGGCTTTGGAGAGAAAAGCTCGATCAGTTGGTAGTGTTGGCGATTTTGAGGAAGAAAAACAGGTTTTTCAACAACATCATTGATGTGTTTCGACCTGCATGACCCAAATGATGATCTGAACATGCTGGAGATTCTTAGTTTGAATCTGTCCTGCATGTCCATGTGGAGGTTGAAAGGAAGAAAGTGTGTGTGTGTGTGTGGTGGGGGTTGGTATGGGTGAAAGTTTGGAATTCAGATTTATGAATAGTCCTATATGTTATATGTTATGAACCGCTACAAGAAAATTTTCAATTAGTTTGAATTGATATCAGTTTTTAATATATTAATAAAATTTATATGTATAAATTTTATCAATTATATAAAAAACTGAACTAGACTGATGCAAGAATTTTAAAGCTACAAAGAATTAAAGTTAACATATGCAAAAGTCTTTATATGATCGTTTTAAAAAGCCAGCTTTGGAAACTTTTTGCTGTTTTTGTCTTCTTTCTTGTCCACACTCGACAAATTCAGTTCAGCTTAAAATAAAAGGTTACAGCTTGATCAGTAGATTAATATATATTTGTCTTGTAATAGACTTATAACGATTCATAATTAGGGTGAGTTTCAAGAATAGTCCTTAACTTTGCTAAAAATTCAACTTTGGTGCTTAAAGTTTTATTGTACATGTTTTTTTTTTTTTTTCATATGCTATGTTTTCATTATACATGTTTTAGTTCCTAAGTTTTTCAAAGTATTCCTTTTTGATTCATTTTAGTCACTTCCATCCAAAAATTAACTGGACTGGTCACGTGCATTGCACGTGCTGGTTTTGTACACAAATTAGAGGGGGAAAATAGTCAACCGACTTGATCTAACTTCAAATGCGGAACAATTTAAAGAGTTTAGAAAGTAAAACGTGCAAAATTATTATCTAAATTAAAAAAAGAGGAGGTTTTTGTCCTTAATTATGGTAAGAACACTTTATTTATTTAGCAAAAAAAAAAAAAAAGAAGGCATCACCTTGACAACATTATCGTTAATTATCATATTTAATCATCTTGCTTTGACGATAAATAAAATTACTTTAGTAGTTGAAGTTTTCTTCACATACTTTGAATCTTCCAATTAAGAAAATGCCTATTTTCTGCAAAAGAGTTACAGTAAAAATATTATCCATAACCATGATATTTCCTTGTTGGAAAGGCCTAATTAAGTCACTCTATCGACTTTGCACGTGATAGTTATCCATTTTATAGAGAATAAATACAGTGGGAAGAAAACTAATTCATATCGCTCCGTGTTTGCAATAACATATGCCATCTACGCTTGAAGAATCGTTTTTTTTTTTTTTGTCGGTAGGTTGTAAATACCCTACTATAACAGTTTTTTTTTTTTTTATAAATAATAAGCAATAATTTAAAAATATTTAATTAAATTAAAATTATTGCAAAAAGAAATTGCATAAGAAATTATTGTAAAAAATTGATAAGAAAAATTTAACCATTGCAATAAAACAAAATAATTAAAAAAAGGGTTTTGGCAGATACAAAAGTTAAAAGAAATTGTTATAATAAGACATTTATTCCAACGTTTCTTTATTTTTCAATTCAATCAGGCTAAAATATTGTAGTATTAATGAGCTAGCTTCTTAATTCAGGTATAGGTTTCATTTCATGGTTATCCGCAAACAGCCTCTGACCATAATGCAGTGACATACATAGAATGTAGGGGACCAAAAGATCCAGCTGAATTTGAGTGTGCTACAGCCATGTAATTATTTCATATTGAAAGCGAAAATCCATACGGCTAAAAAGAGCCAGACAAACAAATAGGTTATTGATAAGGGATAAATACAAAATCTAATGCCAAATACCGACCTTACTTTTGAGTTTATTATGAGGCCCTTTATAATTAAAGGAGGTCAGGTAAGACCGACCTAATAAGATAATGACCGATCTACCACTTTTGAGGACCTCTCCACCTTGGGAGGAGGCAGGTCAGGAACCGATCGACAAGATCACATGAAATTTGAAAGACTATTTTATAGAAGGATATAAATATATGATTTGTCCACAAAAAAAACTAATTCATATTTTTCATAAACGCTCTTTACTTACAAATTAGTATCTAGCAAGATCAAATCACTAATTTGAGTATCCGAGTACCCACCTAGGAATAACCCGCAATTTGTTCATTGTTCGCAGGTGAATCTAAGAGCTCGGTTTAGGTTCCGAGGTCAACCAGTACCAGCTTTTTTACCTCAACAGTTATCAAAATTATACATAGCTCTTTGAAGTTGATTATCGAAGACTGCCAATTCATGCTCTGCAAGCATGACCACCAATCTGAATCATATTTATAGGAAAGTTAATTCTTGCGCTGATTGACTCGCCAATTATGGCCTTCAACTCCCCATGGGTACCATATTTCTCAGCCCGACCTACTACAGGCACCTGTAGGGATTAATGTGTGAGACCGCAATCCACAAACTGACGCATGAGAGACTCACCTTTTACTTGGGAGTGAAGAGGTGAAACATAGCATGACACAAGAGTGAGGCTTCGGGTTGACTGCCTGCTCAATCAAAAGCATTCCGAATCAGATTCAACATTTGCCGGATAAGGACAAGAGAGGGA
Organism: Ehretia macrophylla; assembly: GCA_037974665.1. Lineage (NCBI taxonomy): Eukaryota > Viridiplantae > Streptophyta > Magnoliopsida > Boraginales > Ehretiaceae > Ehretia > Ehretia macrophylla. The sequence continues at coordinate 50,807,370 of CM075771.1, read as the reverse complement.
AAACTACTTCTAAGTGGATCGAATAATGCTAATTGGCTTCCAGCCTGCGTTAGATACAAAATAGTAGTAGTAGTAGTAATAATAATAATAATAATAATAATAATAATAATAATAATAATGTATTACATCACAATTTACTCCAATGTGAATATTCACAAAGTGGAAGATATTAAATTCCATCCAGTCACTAGTGACATTCTCTTAAAAGTTGTAATTATGGAGTACTGCATTGCACGAAGCGTAATTTTTGGCATTAATTAGGAATAAAAGCGATGCTAGTTTTGACCAGAAGAAAGTAATTAAAACCGCCAGAAGAAAGGGCTCTTTAGCAATAAAATAGAATATTCCAATTTCATGATTGTGGAATAATGTGAGTGGCTATAGATCTTAAAGTCAAGTGGCCTATAAATAGATATTTCAAAGTTCAAACAAGGTCTAGGTTTTTCAATTTGAGTGGCTGATAAGGATCTGACGTCCCCCGCTGCTGTCTTCCAACTTTATTCGCTGGTAGCTAGGGGCGAACTTTATACCCTTGACTTGTGGAGATTATAATTTTTAAAATATCGTTACAATTATAATTTGTAAGTGTTCCCTCATTTAAACCTCACATTTCCATTAAATGTGATTTCTTCAATTACTTTGTCTTTAATAGTAAAATATTTTAAATTCGTATTTGTAAGTAACACCATCTCAAAAGGTATTTGAGTTATGAACACCTAAAACCAATATGCCCTCTATCTAGTTTTTGTTTTAGTCATCTTACGATAGTTGATGGACGAAAGTCAAACCTTCCCTTGTTATCACTAGCATTTAAAATTTAGGAATAAAAAATCTTAAGGGAGTCACACCTGAATAGATGCATCTTGACCAAAGGTTACCTTTAATACTATATTAAAAATTATAAATTTTTATGTTGAGTTGGTCCAAAATTTTATAAGATAATCTTTAAGTAAGTAATTTTTTGATGTGAAAAGAATATTTATTCCAGCGTGGACACAATGAGCACTCGTAAATAAGAACCTTAGAATGAGGTCTTCTACCTTAAGGTAGTGATTTGTATCCTGGATTAATTTTAGACAGGAATAAAATGAGTTAAGGAATGTAATGATTCTGACAATGGAATGAATTTGAAAAAATGTATGTCATTGTTCGTATGCTCTAAAAATAAAGATAGAAATTGATATATAAATTCCAAGTCCATATTTGGTAGTCAGTATAATAAATCAGCAATGTGAATGACTTATATAAAATGACAAGAATACCATTTTATTGCTATAGATGTATTATTGTCTCAAGAATAAAAATAAGCATCATATCAATTATAATGATTAATTTGAGGCATATTATTATTTTAAATTTAATTATTTTTTATTTATTTTTTATATTATATAATTTTTTAATTAAATTAATATTATCTATTAGTATTTTTATTGAATTTATTTTTATTATATCGTTGTTATATTTTATTTAATATTTATATTTATATTATCATATTTTTTATTTATGTTGCTATTGTTATTTTATTTATATTTATTGTTATTAGTGTTTATTTATGTTTATATTATTATTATTACTATTACTACAATTATCTTATTACTACGGTTTTAGATTAATAAAATGGTTATAACACTAATACATAAAAAATAATAGATAAAAATTATAATATTAATAATAATGTTATTAATATAGTGTGTAGTATATGTTTTTAAATTAATAGAATGGTTATAACACTAATAAATAAAAATAATAAATAATAAAAATTATTATATTAATAATTATAATTTTATTTGTATAGTGTTTAATATATTTTTAAGGGTATTTTAGCTACTTGAGTATTAAGTTCATCATTCTAACGTATATGAAAATGGGCTATTCCTATCTGTTTTGTCAGAAATGGGTATTCCCAAATTTGTCAGATAAGAGACGGATTTGCGACGTAAAATCATGACCGTCGAAAATCTCTCTCCTTTTAGAAACGAACAAACAAGTCCGTCTCCAAAATGGAGACGGATTTGCGATGATATATCAAGACTGTTGCAAATCCTTCTCCAGTTGGAGACGGGTCAATAGGTCCGTCTCCAAAATTGGAGATGGACCAATGTGTCTATCTCCAAAATTGGAGACGACGGAACTTTGGGTTCGTCTCCAAAATGGAGACGAACACAAGGGTCCATCTCCAAAATTGGAGACGAAACTTTGGGTCCGTCTCCTCCGTCTCCAAAATTGGAGACGAAACTTTGGGTTCGTCTCCAAAAATGTATAAATTTTTTTGAATTTTCCCCCAAAAGATTTTTGGGGGGGAAATTCAAACAAATAAAAATATAGTGCCAAGGGATCTCCAAAAATGTATAATTTTTTTTTTGTTTGAATTTCAAAGATTTTTGGGAGGAAATTCAAACAAATTTAACCAAAAGTGTCAAGGGTCCATCTCCAATTTTGGTGACGGAATAAAGACAGACCTTTATTTATATATATATAAAAAAAAAAAACATGCCAAGTCCTTATGAAAGGACTTGGCACATGGTTCAGGTGGCTGGAATTTCCAGCCACTTGAACCATTTTTGAATTCTCCCCTCCCCTCCCCCCAAAAAAAATCTTTTGGGGGGAAATTCAAACAAAAAAAAATTTAATCATAACCCTCCCCCTCCTATACTCTTAACTCATACTTTCAAGAGCTCACTCACTTTTGCCCTCATTTTAAGGTAATTCTTTTTGTTTACTTGTATTTAAATTTTCAATTTTATTTTGGTTTATTTCATTATATATATGTTTGTATCTAATGCCAATTATATGTATATGTATTATGATTTTAGAATTTTTTTATATATTTTCACGTTTTTTGGGATTATATATGTATTATGTATATATGTCATATATATGTATGTATAAATTATAAATTTAGATAAATATATATAGATTTGGTAGTTTTTTCATGATTTTAACATTTTGAAAAAAATTTCAGCTTTATGTGATGTTTTTCTTTAATATTTGTATATATATATATATATATATATATATATATATATATATATATATATAATTAGTATAATTTTTTTTATTTCAATTTTTATAGCAAATATGACATAATAAGAATTTATAACTTATTTATTTATATTATTTTTTTTTTTAAAAAAAGTGATAAAAGTGAGACAAAATGTGAGGGAGACAGAATGGTGACGAAATGTAGAGGGAGACGGAAATGAGACGAAATGTGAGCAAGACGGAAAGGATATGAAATGTAGAGGGAGACAGAAAGGTAACGAAATGTGATAAACGAATTGGAGACAATTTTCTTATAGAGACGAATAGGAAACGAACATCATTTGCAACGAAAGGGGGACGAAATATCTTTTCATCTCCATTTGAGGCGAAATAGAGGCGAAATTTAAAATTTGCGACAATTCGAGAGCCCGAGTTTCGCCTCCGTTTTGTCTACTTTTCAGATTGGAGACGGAAAGGAGACAGAAATGTGCCGTCTCCCTTTCCAAAATTTCTTGTAGTGAAATACCATTCTATTTCTATTCGATTTCTATATATCAATCGCGACTAAGAGTTTATGGAATGGTTGTAGCTACTGAGACAAATTTTCATTATTGAGAACTTAAATAATTTAGTGTAAGGGAGATTTCATGTTGGCACCAAAAAGACTCAATTATTATAATATTATTATTTTTTATTTAACTGTAACCATAAGGCTCAATATATAATTAGTATTTGACATTTATTTGGACTTATATTTATATTTATCATTATTATAATTTACTTTATCTTTTGAAGTTATGTTGTTCAAATTAAATTTAATATTGTAAGGTTTAAAAAAATAAAAAAATTTGTGAGTAATCTCCATCTCCCATAGTGATTCGGAGACAGGGTAGAGACAGGGCGGAGGCAGGATATAAGGGTATAAAATGAGAGGGTGAAGTGGGTGTTGGAGAAAAGTTTTAAATAGAGGGGTCGGACATGTCCCCGACCCATTGCCATTCCTAGTATAGACAACCCGAGAGTGATACTAAATCATATTAAGAATGTGTGCTTCCAATTATGGCTCTTTAGACAGGAAAATTATGACTAGTATAATATCAAGAAAAGGCCGTTTGAACTTGAAAGGCCGTATTAAACTAAAATTAAGTAAATTTTAAGATAATATATGATGAAGGTGTTTTTTTAGAATTCCATGTGGATGGTAAAATCAATCATCCTTTTGATCTTGTCATTAACACATGACTTGTGAGGCTAACAATAAACTAAAGTGCTCTGCTAGGTAAAAGCATAAAGATTAATAGACCTCAAAGGCAGATTTAGGATTTTTACATTGTAGGGGATAAAATCACAAACACATATACATGGATAATTTCTTTTAATAGGGATTAAAAAGATTATTTAGCCTAATTATACTTAAAAATACACAAATTTTTAAGAAATACAACTCCAATTTACTCCAAATAACTATTCTCTAGGGGTCAATGAGGGCTACAACTCCCGTTGGCGTCTAAGTAAATTTGCCCATGATGTATACCTTATTGGAAAAATAATTTTCTTTTAGTTCTTAGCATCCTCCAGATCGTGTAACTCTTCCCTTTATCTTTAATGCACGTACGCCCTTTTCTTTTACAGTTTGAAGGGATACCTAGTCAAAAATCACATAAGCAAATACATGAGTAGACTTTACGAGAAGTTGCTAGTTCGAATCGTGTTAGTTATGTTGTACATGTTTAGGTCTCTCCTTAATTAAAAAATAATAATAATAAAAATACATGGGTAAATTAAACACTACCTTTATATCCAACGAATATTTCACATCTTCTATATATCTTCTCCTAACAAGATCTCAAGAAGCATTGGTGCCTGGTCTATGGAGCATTCTCCCATGGGCTGTCCTAATTCAAAATTTGAGAGTCAATTCACATATTTGTTAACTACATAATATAGCGTGTCACACGGAATTCCGAGTTCCGGTGCAAGATGTTTTTTCCAGTCATCCAACCAAGGCTTCAAGGGGCTGTTTTGTGGTATGTCGCCCGTAAAGCAAGTTTTTACAACCCCTTGGAAATCTGGATTTCAAGAATATGGACAAAGACAATTTTGTCACCTTTTCCATGTTCGACTCTATTGTAAATATCAATTGCCAACATTATCATGGTGTTTGATTTGACAATATAATATTATATCAAAACTGTATCTCAAGGAGTACAACTACAATCCAATTCCCAAAAAGTGTAAGAGAAATACAATTTCAAGGTCTGCTCACTTCCTCATGATCTCCCACGAGCATCTTTAAACCCTAGAAGCTTCCGAGAAGAAACAAACAAAATCAGAGACTCCACTTCTGGCCCTTTGAAATTGAGCAGTCCTTCCAAAAGCAAGAAGATAGTTGTGGGGAAGAAAAATTCAGCTTTTCAAGTAGAAATTTTCTGAGTTACAAGAAGAAAGCATCCCATTTTAATTTACATGGATTTCCTGACTTGTATTTTTACTTGATTTTGATATGGTGCTTGGCATTCAACCAAAATGGTACCAGAATTTTAAGCATTTTTCTTACTTTATCCAAGTACTTTTGACTTTTGGTAAGGTTGATGTCTATCACTTTTCAAGCTAACGAGGCTGTCGTATCTCTTGGCCATAATATGAAAACTTATTCAGAAGTTTCATGAATTTGAGGTTGAAAACTAGCATAATCATGTGATCATATATAGGCGAAATATCCCTGCAGGATCACTAAAGTAGTAACTTAAGATTTTTTTTTTTTTTTTCATTTTTTTCTGGTTACATGGAAGCCAGCCAAAATACTATTCGATGATCAACTTCGGGATGTCATATCTCATCTATTTTTCTCAGATGGTGGATTCAATTACAATGGTAGAGCTATATATTCTTGAAGGTGTGCACAGCAAGGGGAGAAACTTTTTTCTTTCTTTTTGATCCCTAAAAGAAATTTATATTGAACCCTCTCATTGCATGAACAATGTGCAGCCAATCGAATAGCTCGAAGTTGAGATTCAAGACAAGGGAATTGTGCCAGATCATAATCCAAAAATGCATATTACTCCTTAGTGATTGGTACTCAATTTGATTTAAAAACAGAAGTGAAGCAAAATTTAGTAGTCGAATTCTACTAAATAACGCCTAGTTTACATTCAAATAGCACGTATTTCGGAGTTAATAATGAAGTGAATGAAGTACAGCAGTAATTAAGACCATGATAAAAATAAAATATTAAAAAAAAGTACAGCAGTAAGGAGAGGACTGGCCTTGGGGTCAAACTATTATTTTCTCATGGAGAATAATTACGTGCACTAGCATGGTTTGTGCGAGCATCAGTATCTCCTTAGAATCTGAGAAGAGAAAATTTTCTTTTTGGTTTTTCCTTTCCGGTGAGAGAAAAGTAAATTCAGAGGTGTTGTGTATTACAAAATATATTAGATTCATAAATGACGTTCAAAACGTTTAACACATGATGTGAGATTCACCTGTACGTGGTTTTACATGCTAAAAACAAAATATGTAGAGTCCATGAAGTTTTTAAGTTAATTAAACCTTTAGTTTCAAGGATAATTCCTATATTATGAATATAGGATGGCAAGTTCTCGTGGATAAGAATACAATATTTTAGAAAAATACAGAATTCTTTCTTATAGACGAGTCATAACTTTCAATATCAATATATATATATATATATATTTTGTAAGACAACATCGAGCATGCATGTCCGAGTGTAAGAAGAATAAAAATACATGATATATTGTACTAGTTAAGATTTTAAGAATTACAAAAAGATATTCTCAATATTCTCAAGTCATGATCCTTATCCTGTTATGCCTTGCTGGCTGCATTGACTACGTAGCATGTGAATAGACAAAATAATAGAAAGAATAGCACAAGTAGTTAAGTATTACTGACCATATATAGACACTTTGAAGAGTAAAAATTTTCCCGACAAAAAAAAAAAAAAAAAAAGAGTAAAAATTTGCAAGCTAGCCTGGTAGCATGATAGACAGAATAAGTATTACATTATATATTTAACTATTTTATTAATCTTGTTTTTGTTAAATTAGATGCTTTAAAAGCCAATTAAATGTATTTTTACTCGAGGAAAAAAGTGTTCGATCATGTGACAAAGTAGTTGCCTTAAACATATAGACGGGCATGGATTCATCAAAACTGTCATTATCTGGACAGTTTATTTAAATTATTATTAATGCGATTAATTATTTAAATAAAATTGCTTAGAATAGTATTTATAGATTATATCCTTAAGGGTAAGGATATGAGTGGCAAAATCTATATTCATAAATATATTCTAAAAGTAGTCCCCGATTGTAGGATAAATTAATTAAACGTTAGTTTATGATGATAGATTGGATTACAGTCTACTATTCAAATAATATGAGATATTAATTTGAGCAATTAGTCTTATATCCTGAGAGTAGATGTATAAGTACTTGTTGAGAACAAGTAACTGGACATGACCGTTAATACAACGAATTACATGGATTAATCAATAATTCATTGTATAATGTAATGGTACAATTAGTCCTTAGACCTAGGATACCACGGTTATCTTGTGTTAGAAGTACCGTAATTTGCTAATGCAATTAAGCTAGTCTTAATCAATGATTGGACAATATACTGATCAGTGATTACGATTTATTCCTTCATGGAGGGGTGTGTGTGTATGTATCGAATCTATCATTTAGGGATACTATGTGATTTATTAATTGAGTAACTAAAAATTCTTGGCTAAGGTAAAATTATGAAAATCGTACCACAGATTATTCGTAAGTTACTAATTAAATAGATTTGGACATATGATTAAGTAATAGAGTTTGACGACCCTATCTATGACTCTGGCTTAATCAGAATGATTTATATAGAAGGAATTGATTGCATAATGATTACTAATTGGAAGGATTCGTATACTTGCACTTCACTATTAATGGGATAATCACGATATACTGCTAGGTGTCACCACGATTTGTGGAATTATTTAGAAAGAGTTCTAATTAGATATTAATAGGATTAATATCCACTACCAATTAATTATAAATCCAAGATGTTACACACAAAAGAGATTAGCGAATTAATTAGATTGGAGAAAGAGATTAAATTAATTTTAAGATTTTTCTAATATTAAACTAATGAACTCGTAGTAATTAGTTAATTGATATGATTAATTATAGAGTTCAAGTGTGGTCAATTTTGACTGGCCCAATATTGACTTGAGGTTATAAGATATAAAAGAATATTCTGACAGGAAAAATGCTAGCACACAATTCTCTTTCAGTTAAAAATATTATGGATTTTCTCTAAAAGTTCTAGTGGAGGCTAGATCCGATTGATTGTGTGAATCTCGTGTGGATTACTCTTGGAGATTTCACGCTTGGAAAATTCATCTCAGATTCATCCTTGGGTTTTCGCATTAGAGGTCATCCTAAAACTATAGCGTAAATTTAATTCTTATATTAAATCGCGTTAATAATCATTGATGGATACAAGTATTTATTCTGCTACGTAATTTAATAAACAAAACAGAAAAAGAAAAACGAACAAGACAATATATTGGGGAACCTAGAGTAGAGGCGCCTTGCAAGTGCATAAAATATATTGGGGTTTACTATATTATTTATTTTTTGCTAAGCTACTATATTATTTATTATCTTCAAAACTTTAACATGTCCCCGCGTGTGAGGGCATAACTAGTTTTTGAGTCTTGTACATAGACAATCTTAATGTTTTTAAATGGGTGAGCGTGAGTTTTAAACTCACAACCTTTTAATTTAGTACTTAAGTTCTAATATTATGTTAAGTGATCGGCTCATCTAAAAGTTTAAATCGTTATAGAGTGATTTATTATATTATTTATTATTTTTAACAATATGAGGATGTTAATTCATAAAACGAGGATTCACAATCATGTTCTATATTATATTGCATTAAGTTTGATATTTGAATCGACAAGTTTGCGTGAATTTGATTTCATTATCTTCGAAATTGCTTGTGACAAACAGTAACCATACATTATAATGTTTTTGACATAGCAAACAATTAATTTGGGAAAAAATGAAAATTTAAACAAATATAATGTGAAAAATAAGCTAAAACAGTTTGAGTTTCATCCCGAGTTAGTTCTGCCAAAATGAAGCCAAATTCTATTTCGAACTATATCTTCCAATGAGTTAAATTCACTCATATACTACAGGATGTTATTAATATTATATGTCCATTTATATGTAATATCTATTTCATATACAAAATTTATTGTAATAATGCAATAAACATAGAAATATATGCTTTATATATAATAATACAATAAATATACGATACCATACTATATGCTATGTAGTATATAGTTTTAGTGTGTTTCTGTGCATGCTTAGGTACCTTACAATTTAAATAATACACAACATCATGATCCTAACAGACAAAAAATAGTCCTGTTTAAGCTCCTTTTGGGAGCTAAATGAGCTAAGTTTTTGCTTAATTTGATTCAATTGCAAATAAAGAAATATGCTCCTAGAGCAAAAGAAACTTGGTATATTTGTACTTGGCAAAAAAGAACATTAGTTAGGATCTTTAGGAAACATGACGAAATATCCACCATGATCCGTTCCATTCTTCTTGCACAAGGGAAACAAAAATACGAAAGTATGTACATATATCATACAATAGTTACGATCTTTAAAAAATCATGACAAGTAAAGGTTTGGGGCGTGGGAACTATCCCTATGTTCCATCTCGTAACCTAAAAAGATTCATCCAACACCCGTTTTGTTCTCGCGTTCTATACTCCCATTTCTCGTGCCCGCCTCGTTCTTATATCCTTGTGGGGAATGAAGATTACCAAGTTTTTTATTATTCATTGAGCTTTATGATATTGAATTTAATTTGAACCGTGTAACTTTAACATATAAATAAAAATTATAATAATAACAAATATAAATATAGTTCTTAAATAAAACACAAATATTAGTTATATATTGAATCTTATGCTTGCAGTTAAATAGTAAATATAATATTATAATATTCAGTCTTAATCATTTAAGACAAATTCTGGTAAAAACTATTGTGTATAAGAACTACATGTGAAAAAAGAATACTTGTTTGTGTTATTAGAATCGCATTGATTATTATAATTGTTTTGGTTATGGCATGCCCACATATAATAATAATTGCAAATTTTTGAAATATGACCCTTAAATATGTTGTTTGAAACAATTTTGAAATACTACTAGGAACAACTAACAAATCTCTCTTAAATCCACGATGATTAATAGTAAAATAGAGGTATCTATGTAAAATGATTGCAAATGTCAAATAATTACATGTAGCATTTTGATTGAAAGAATGATTATAAAATTCTTTTAAGTAATTTATTTTTTCTTCTCCATTTTTATAATACTTTGTCTAATGTCTTTTTCCTATACTTTTATATTTAAAATTTTAAAATTTCGGTAATATGTAAAATTAAAAATATAAAAATAACTATACATGTATGTAGGGCGGTTTATGTGGAGCGGCGAATGCTTATCTCCACGCTTTGTCCAACCTCTGTGCAAGGATTACAAATTAATATCTATTTCCCTGTACATTCCCCATTTCACACCTCAATCCCTGCTCCATATGGAGTTGGGAAGGGTACATGTAAAAGACGTTAGGAGTCATCACCAGATGCGGTTCTAAAATAGATAAACAAAAAATAACAATCATATGTTGAATTCTTCATTTTTTGTAAAGTACAATAGAAGAGGTTATTCATAAGTCACAAAATTTAGTGAACAAGAACGTAAAAGTTTTGTTTTTTTTTTTAAATAAAAAAAAATATATATATATATAGTCTAATATGCCTTATATTTAAGCAATTTAGGCACCTTACCTCGATTGCAAAAAGTAGACGTATTTTTAAAAGAAAACTTTAGAGTAAGTAAACATATATTTTTTTACAAGTAAGAGTGCAGCCCTTATTAACACAAAGGTAAATCCGAGCTGCGCATGACTCCAAGCTAGAACATTAATGCAACTCGTGTTTGGAGTATATATCCATCTCAATTTTAATTATCGAATGGCAAAACCAGGCTCTTGTTGAAGGTTAGTAATTCAACTCTTTCAATGGAAAAAAATATATATATGTTCAATGCTCGACCATTTGCTATCTTTCAGTCTCTATTTATCTTTATCCTCAAAAAGAGATCCAATATCTTCTAGGGTCTTGCCCTTTGTTTCTGGCAAGAAGATGTAAAAGAAGATGGTAGCGCAAACCATTATTCCAGCAAGCCCCAAAAACATCCACCCAAATGTTATCTCGTGTGAAACGCTAAGAAATGACATCGACACCACCCCACTAACCAGCCGGTTCACCGATACCGCGAGGCTTGAACCTTGGGCCCTTAACCTCATCGGAAAAATCTCCGATGAGTACACCCATGTAATGGGCCCAAGCCCAATTGAGAAGAAAGAAACATCAGCGCAAACAGCAACCACGCACAATGCGATGGCCCACATGGGCTTTTCATCAGAGTACTCCAGATACTTTGAGCCCAATCCAAGTCCAGCTAATGAAATGGCCATACCCGTTGAGCCCAATAACAATAAAGGCCTTCTTCCATAATGGTCCAAGAAAAGTGCTGATACCAACACAAAACATGTCTTGGCTATTCCCATGATGACCGTCACCCCTACAAGGGTTTGCCGGTCGTGAATTCCGGCATTCTTGAACACCTCCGGCGTGTAGTACACCACGGCATCGTTACCGGATGCTTGCATGAAGAAGTTTATACCAATGGCGGCGATGAGCATGCGCCGAACCGGCGGAGAAGGCCTTAGTATTTCCTTCCAAACCCCTTGTCCAATATTTGAAGTTGATGTTGCATGGGTTGATTTTGGGCTAGCATTTGGGCTTGTTATAACAAGAGAAGCAGCTTTAACTATTTCCTCTAGTCTAGCATTTGCTTCTTCTTCATTCTCAGATGTTTTCCTCAAAACCTTTTGAGCCTCACTTATCTTCCCTTTCATGACAAGCCACCGTGGCGATTCCGGCATGATCATTACCCCGAGGGCAATGGCGACAGCCGGAACTGCCGCGAAGCCAAGCATAAGCCTCCAGTTGAGGTGGGGTGGTAGACTTGCCAAACTATAGTTGATAACATAACCTAGTAAAATACCAACACTGATAAACACTTCAGGGAGAGATGTGAGGAAGCCACGAGTCGTGGCGGGCGATACCTCCGCGGTGTACACCGGAGCTATCATGAGAGAGTAGCCCACGCCGATGCCGGCAACGATTCTTCCAGCCATGAGGTATGGGAACGATGGTGCAAGTCCCATTAGCAATGCACCAACAAAGAAAGTTGCTGCTGCCAAGACAATGGTGTAACGCCTTCCTATCGCATCTGATGTCTTCCCAGAGGCAAATGAACCAATTAATGAAAACACATTTAATGCTCCAACCAATATTTCAATCTCAATTCGTGTAAGCTTGAGATTTTCTTTCATATATAGCACAGCTCCACTCATCACTCCAATATCTACACACAGCAATTTAATTAATTAGTTGAATTAGAATTATGAGAATTATATATTCATGTATATATGTCACTTAAATAATACATATATACTCAAACATGCACAAAGTACTCAATTTTCTGTCCACAAATGTGTCTGAATTGAATGGTCCTTTGGCTTTTACGTGTACAATTTAGTTTGTATGATCAAAATTCTTACTTGTATACATGTTGTAATCAAATTGTGGGGGCTATGTGTTTGCATTTCGATATCTCTATTTAGAGATAACGAAGGGTCTTCCATTTAGTAACAACTTACAATATAACTAAATGGGGTGTATTAAATTACCATCACATGCCGACGGGATTTGTTTTTTGACCTTACACATAAATAGTTTTTTTATTTTTAAACTAGTGACGACAAGACTTAAACCTAAGAGAGTTTAATAACTTGGACGACTCTAATAACATATAAATTTACAAAAGCATCTAAAATAGTAACCTATTAAAGATAAATTTATTACATTTATTTATTGTTATCATATTTTGCCGTCACATTAATTTTCCTACAACAAAATACTAGATTTTAAACGTATAAAAGTAAATTTTGGATGTCATATTGAAGGAATTTGAAACTAAAACTAAATTATAATAATTAATATATAAATGTAGCATATAATTTAGTCCCCATTCTGTCACTTGGATTGATTTTTCAATATATATATATATATATATATAATACAAACAATTAAGAGAAAACTCTTCAGAAATTTAAGAAGTAGTCTAATAAAGAAAAACACAAAATTGCAAATGAACTCACCATAACCCAAGAGAATGGAGTTGGTGGAAGCCAAAAGGGCACAAGCCAAAGCATACTTGTTGAGTCGAGGCTTTTGATAAGAAGGGTGGCCTTTTGGAGTCTGATCAGAATCAGCAATGGTGGTTTCCATGGGCATTGTACCAACCGATGCCTCCATTTCTGCTGCTAATTTTATGGTGAAATCTTCAGATCTCTTTTTGTGGGTCAAAAAGAGTATTGGATAAAACATGGGATTAGTAGAGAGTAAATGATTTTGCTTGCTTTTCAGAGCATGGATAAAATCTGATTTGCATGAGTGGAAAATCTGACACTATTCTTGGAAACAATAACACTTCTATCCGTCGGAATTAATGGTAATTCGCGAGAAAAAAGTGAAGTATATAATATATATAAAACTTATTTTTTATGAAAAAACTTATATCAGGTCGAATTAATTGAATAACAATTCTTTATATACTTTGTAATATGTCTTATCCAAATTAATTCCAAAGTTAAACCATACTAAGTAAATGCTCAAATCTATAGAATATCTTAATAATGTGGTGCTTATATACTTTGTAATGTGTCTAATTATATATAGGGGTAAATTCTAAGTCATGATTTTCTCAACGCTACCACAGCTTAGCCGATTCAGACTTACGATTGGGGTCCACTGCCTAGTCCAGCAGTCCCACTCCAAAATAAGGAAGATAATTACAAAGGAAAATTGTCTCCCAATTATAGAATATAGTTGTTTCACACAAATAAATTATGAATTTTAAGATATTTTAAGTTATTTTATTTAATATTAATTGGTCTTACGGTGCGAAATTATGTTTTTTTATCATAATATCAAAATTATGTCCTGGTCCAATTTTATTGATCTATGTTCTATTCATTCTTATCTCAACAGTTGGTTTCTGCTTGTTTAGAGGACAACTCTGTTACACAACTATCGTAAATTCAACTTCCGCCTTCTACCATGTCAATGTGTCTTGAACAGCTCGTTTTAACTCGTTCAATCCCATGAAGGGATCTTGCATAATATAATTGTCTTATGTGGACAAATTATAAATTTCAATACCAACATATAACATTCAAGACTATTTTACCTAATACCAATTAGTAGTAGCGGAGCCAGGCACCGAGTATTAGGGTGTGCACTACAATATCAAAGTCAGTAACCGAGATTACAAGACAATTATTTATACATAAATTTTTATGTAAACTATAAAAAAATTAATGGTTTTATGTCTAAAATCATATTTTTATACTATAACTAAACCAATACTTAATTTAAACACTTTATAACACAAATATAAGGGTGTTCCACTGCAAAAAATATTTTGTTCATGGCATTGAACCATAATTTCAGGGTGTTCCACTGTAAAAATGTTATTTTCATGAAAAGAGAAAAAAAAAAAAAAAAAGGCTATACACCCAAAATTTTAGGGTGTTCTATTGCACACCCCATGCCAAAGGTGGCTCCGCCCTTGCCAATTAGTACATATAACATCCAAGACTATTCTACCTAATACCAATAAGTTTAAGGGTTAAATCCACTTTGTACTCCTAACCTTTACATGCGGTGACACTTATTAACTCTTACTTTTAAAAATGTCACTTACTATTCCTTGACTTGGATCAATTTTAACAGGATTAAACTTCTGTGAAAACAATTATTTCAAGTTACTAAATTACCCTTACAATTAATTCTAAAGATAAAATTACCCTTCTAAAAACAAAATCAACCCCTCCCATATCTTTCAAACCCAACCCAGGCTATTATTGTTTGGGTTTCAAGTTATCATCTATCATCCAACCCTACCCCCAACCTCACAGCCACCACCATGCCAAACCCCACCGGTCAACCCCGTTCCTAGCTACCCCCAAAATCTGCTACCTCCACCCCCACGAACCCGACACCCCAAACCTTACACCTGCTCCCACATACCACTATTAAACCCCCTTCCCCGACCCCGTGAATCTGTGTGTGTGTGTGTGTGTGCGAATCTATATGTGTGCATATGTATGAATCTGTGTGTGTGTATATGTGTATGTGTATGTGTGAATCTGTGTGTGTGTGAATATGTATGTGTAACAGGCAAATGGATGCTACATTAGATGCTTCTTGCTTCTGGTAATATGGTGAACAACATAGATAGAGGATCAGATGTGTCATGTGTTTGATATTTCAGAGCTGGAAAGTGATAATATCATGGCTTTGAATACTTACTGGCAAAACATCCTTGTTAGTATCAAATCTGGGAATTGTGTTTTTGTGGGCTACCATTATGGAAGATTTTCTGCACTTTTTGTTTTGTGATCGATTCTGAAGGTTCAGGAAGGATTTGGAGCTTTTTTTTTTTTTTTTTTTTTTAAGAGCATGCAAGATGGAAATTGAGTGAATCTCAGTCACAAGCAAAAATCCTGGGATACATTCCACCAGATTTAAAGCAAATGGACTCTGGAAAACATACATCAATAGATTTTAATCTTCAGGGGAAACCGTAAAGAAAAGCAAATACAATGTCTCATTGGTAACCACACTTGGTTTTTTCTTTTTGAATACTTCAAGAACATAAAATCAGATTTGGAGTTTATATTGCTAACATAACGGTTTCGTATCTTTTTTTGACAAAAAAAAGGGTTTTATATCCTTTGCTTCTTTGGGCTTCAGTTCTAATCTCATCTGTGTGTGTGTGTTTGGAGTGTGTGTGGATATGACGATGATGGAGGAAAGTGTGTGTTTTGGTGGCGTGTGTGTTTGGTGTGGGATGTGTGGGGGGTTTAGAAGGTAGGGATATTTTTGTCCAAATATTTTGAAGAGTTGTAAGTTGCGTTAAATTTCTAACGGGAAGTGAACAATAGGGTTAGTAAGTGGAATGTTTAAAGGTAAGAGATAATAAATGTCAGTACATGTAAAGGATAGGAGTACAAAGTGAATTTAACCCTAAGTTTAAGAATGAAATTTCAGGCTTCTTATCAAATTTTTCTCTTTCTTTTTTTACTTTTACCTCTCACTCTCATAAAATTTGAATCTTAGTCTCTCAATTATAAGGAGGAGCAGTCTACCACTAGAGTATTCCTAAATATTTGCTTCTTATCAACTTAAACACAAAAGCGTCTCGCACACTTAACAACAACACGTCTTTAGATTTATTTATTTATTTATTTTTAATTTTAATATAATAGAGAGTGAAACCATAGTTCAAATTCAAAACTTCTAATTAGAATAGATAAATATTTGACCATTCTACCATGTCTTGAGTCATGCCTTAAGATTTTGGACTAAACTCAGTTTGCTAAACTGGTTATATGAACCCATGACAAAACTACCCCGTTAGCATCCATTGAATTATGTTACTAGTATTCTAAGTTCCAACAATGAATTTCAACTCGGTGTATGAGCTAGTGGAAGTGCATGTGATCTGATCTTGATACTACTACATTGACTGCTTCACACTGGATTTAGTGAGATAATTATGTTGGTACGATGGAGATGTAGGTAATACCAATCATGATGAAGGCTTTTTGAGCACAAAGCATTTAGCAATTAAGAAGGATAATTCCTAAATTACTTATCCAACAAAAAAAAATCCCTAAATAAAAAAGGAAAGACAAATTAGAATTACGGATGACAACAGGCTGGATAGGTTTTGATGGTACTCGTCTCGCCCCCATTTCAAATGGGGAAAATATTGGGATAAGAAATTGGGAATGGGATAGGGGGTAAGGTTTAGCTTTTAATCCCCGAGCAGGGATGGGGCGGGGCACGGGGATAACTATTCTCTGCCCCACAAAACTCATCTCGTATACATATATAGTTATTTTTATATTTTTTAACGCCTATATGTTATAAAATTTTACAGTAATAAATATGAAAGCATAGAAAAATAGACAAAGTGTTACTACGATGGACAAGAAAAAATGAATTATTCGAAAGAATTTTATTATCATTCTTTTAATCATAACACTACATGTGTCATTACTTGGCCTTTGCAATCATTTTACAAGAATATTTATGTTTCATTGTTAATCACAGTGAATTTAAGAGATTTTTTAGTTGTTCTTAGTCGTACTTTAAGATAGATTTAAATAATATAATTAAGGGTGATATTTTAAAGATATGTGATTACCAATTATGTGTGGTCATGCAATAACAAAAGAAAAAAAAGCAATGCGCTTCTATAATACAAGGAAGTATTCTTTTTCCATAGGTATTTCTCATACACAATAATTTTAGTTAGTTAGAATTTATTTTAAATGCTTGAAGTTTAATTGTTATAATGTTATTTTTACAAAGCCACTCAATATGTTATGTATGTTTGATCAATATTTTACACCTATATTTATATTCATCATTTGTTATAATTTTAATTTATATTTTGAAGGTATGTGGTTCAAATTAAACTTAATATCGCACAGGTTAAAACAATAATAAGAACCCTGTGAATAATTCCCATTTTCCAGGAGGATACAAGGACGGGGTGGGGGATGGGAGTGCAAAGTGGGGGGGCTGAGAAGGAGTTGGAGGCACTTTTTAAATATGGCAAGGTATGGAGATAGGTTTCCCTGCATCATTGTCATCTCTAATTAGTGTTGGAAATTTTGAGTGGTATATATAATACAACTTATGTTGAAGGAATGAATTAACTTTACTCATACATAATCTAACAGCAAAAGTTAACTCAAAAATTAGAAATTTCTGGCAGAAGAATATATTAAATAAACAAATTATTGCAATTTTATAACTGTAATTTAAAAGTATAATAGAAAAAGACAAACCAGATATTAGATTGAGCCCTGAATTCGATTCAGATTTCTTAAGACTTTTAATGCCCTGCTACAGTGCTTATGACTTTTGGCGCAAGTTTTCCATTATATAACGATTTAACTTCTTGTAATTGAAACACTTCAAATTACAAGAATCGATGTACCTAAAATTGTACAACTCTCTCTAATAGGTATATGAAACCAAAAAGAGATTGAAGAAGAAGACAATAAATTGTCTTCTTATATTCATTAGCAGATTAGCCACATCTTTTGACAAAGTAAAATCACTTCATCAGATAGATTGGTTTTGAATAAATAGGACAAATATATGATAAAACAACTTGGCCATAGAATTTCACTTAAAGTGAAAATTAAGCAGCCATTGAAAATTAGCCGTTGGCCATATCATTCGCATGCACATCACAACTGACCGTTAAGCTTTATGCTCTCCGTTATTTTCTATTCATATTACCAACAATTAGAATAAATTTTTCAGAGCAATTTAAATACTTTTTTAACCATGTTTAAGAGATTACATCCTTCTCCTAACAAATTTTAAAAAGATTGTAAAATGTATCTCGCATATATATATTAGAATCAAATTAGATCTTTTGTTCATGGGATTTTTATGTGGCCATAACTTGTTGGTATTACGTGTAAAATATTAAAAAATAAAATAAAAAATAGATCTACTTAAGATGACTCCCTACCTATCCCAATTCATGAATTTTAAACAATGGATAATGTTCAACCACCACAGTTAACTACGGCACCATTTTATCACCTTAATGAATAAGAAAAGAACACTATGAATGAGTTTCTGTTGTGAACAAGAATTGAAAAAAAAAAAAATAGATATTTAGAATTTTTGTTGTGAACGTGAGTTACAACGAAATAGAGAGCGTCATCTAAGAAGAAAACATAATGGCACATCTATATTGAATAAACTTTTATCTGCATAATCATAGAAAAATGAAGTTTGGAGACAAGATATGGGACAATCCAGGATTTACAGTAAATATAGGAGAGACAAATAAAAAAAAAAAAACAAAAAACAAAAAATTAGAAACGTCGCCTGAGAGATTCGAACTCTCGCGGGGAAACCCCATGTACTTAGCAGGCACACGCCTTAACCACTCGGCCAAAGCGACGCTTATTGCTAGGCTTTTCAGGTAATCTAAACTAGTAATTTTTATTATTCATTTTTTAATTTTTAATTTTTAATTTTTTATTTCCTGCCCCACTAGTCAAAGACAATCTTAGGCCCAGAAGTGATAGACATATGCACATAAACTTCTAAAGAGTAGGTTTCAAAACTGTGTTCATAAACGATCCAACTAAATGAGAACCAACACTTTTAATTATGAAATAAGGTTAGGATACATAATCTTTAACATAAACATCATGAATAGGACTACAATCTTAATTATTTGGCTTCTCTTTATTCGTTTCCTCGAGTAACTTTCTGGAGCTCTTTACAAACCATCAAGGAGAAAACATAGAGAAAATGGTGAAGGAGAAAAAGCAATATTACCTAACAAGCTGCCCTTAAGCAATCGTATATGTACGAATACGGAACCAACAATTTTGTTTTCAGTAAGAACCGTAATATAATATAATTTCATAATTGTACAAATGTAGATTTTTTTATTTCTGTGAGAACTAATTGACTTTTTATCCTGAAACTATATGAATATATTGAAAACTTATCAAGATTGCCCCCTACCGGACTTGAGCTGCATCCGCCCTTTAATTAACATGCACGTGATGAAGTGTGAGACAACGAAAAGGACGAGGATAAGGAAACTTCTATTCACTTCATATTCAATGAGCAATTTGCAAATAATCAATGGAGAGAAGTTTGCAATATTTGCATCGACTTGGAACAACTCGACTGCAC
Source organism: Ehretia macrophylla (assembly GCA_037974665.1). Classification (NCBI taxonomy): domain Eukaryota; kingdom Viridiplantae; phylum Streptophyta; class Magnoliopsida; order Boraginales; family Ehretiaceae; genus Ehretia; species Ehretia macrophylla. The sequence goes on along the minus strand of CM075771.1, from coordinate 50,787,401 downwards.
CTTCCCTCGACCAATTGCAACTATTTCAAATAATCACATAATCTGCGAACTATCAACGTATTGAAAAACGTCTGAAGCAACATCGGAAATCCAATTTGCTGTTGTACCAAAAAACAGTTCCCAGAACCAGAGATCCAATGCAAGAACAGAAGAAAAGATGAGCAGCGCTAGAGTTTGGTATCGATTCAATGGCCAGCCCAGGACTTCTGCCATCGTTTTGAGGAAAGGAAGGGAACTGCTACTCAGATTACGGTTCCTGATGGACCACGCGGTAATCCACTGCACCCTAGATGGGACGAGGTCAAACTCCTCTCGCAGTCTTCGCCCCAAGTCTGGCATGTGTCCACCACCGTATAGAATAGCAATCTTGTTATGCCCATCGCTGATTGCTCTTTGAAGTGCTTCTGTTGCAGCTCTGTTTCTCTCACCAATGATGACAGATTTCTCTTCTACATCAGCTGTCACTTGAGTGAACCTGTATATTACATAGCATTGCATTAATGCAACTGCATGCCCAGATTTTTTCTGAATCAAAGAAATGTAATTCAATAAACCAAATTCCAGAACCTATGTTGCTGTTTCTACACTGGCTATATGGATCATAAGTAGGAGTTTTAGATGATTCATATCTCTGCAACTCAGAGGCACTCGGAAATGGATGAAATTAATCAACAAAATTTAATTAGGTTGAGGTTAAACAACATTTCCACTCAAAATAGAAACATATGGGTATGCATAATAAGAGTTAAATGACATGAAATCGTGCAGGAATGCACGCATGTACGCAGGAATGCACGCATGTACATAAGTTTTATTCACAGGAAACAGATAAGTCCCAAAAGGGTTTTCAATAAAGAGAGCTAGTCACTGTTCGTACTTTCCTAAATGTAGATTTATCTGCTAGATTACATCTACGAAATCTACATTACATCTATAGTCAAATTCATACAGACAACGTGCCGAAAACAAGAAGAATGGATATAATTCAAGATGAGACAAAATACAATTAATTTTCCCTTGTACTACTAGTGAAAAGCTATATCCAGAGAATCTTTAACCAGCAGAGCTTTTACTGTTCATTCCATTGAAGAATATGAAAGACGGATAAATCTGATACTGCTGCATAATCACTTGAGAGAAGAAAATCAAAGGTAATGATATAACTGCTTACTCTGATGTTAGCCGCTTAGCCAAAAAGACCTTCATCGCCGCACCCAAATCAAGTCTTGATAAGGCTTCTAATTCAGGATATTGGGATGCCTGGCTTCCAACATCTGCACATAGGCCTCCAATGATGACAAGACCAACAAGAGGCATGGGTACTACACGAGAAGCCCATAAAAGCTTGGATCTCCAAGGACCAAGATCTTCTGGCATTGATGCAGGCTGCACAATCGCTTTGGTTGATTTAAGAGTCATATCTCTGGCAAAGGTGAAGAAGCTCTCACCTTTTTCAAGCTGAAAAAACCACATTGTATCATCAGATTATCAACTCGCATGTAAATAGAACCGACCATTCTTGAATAATGATCAAGAAACTGAGAAAAAGAGTCCATGGAAAAGACACATCTTCACAGCCTTGAAAACTTTTATCCTTTTTATCCTCCTAAAGATCTTGTCAAATCACATGGATACGAAATCACACTAATGAGCTATCCTCTTATTTACAGCAGCATCATATAAATGAAGCACCTAAAGCAAACTAACTAAATGAAATCAGTATAGTTTGAAGTAGATTAGGTAATTAACAACGTTAAGCCACCCTCGATACAAACATGAAAAATAGTACCTGAAGTAACTTGAACGTCTCAAAATCAAGATCAGCATGGTACCAATTCTCTGCCTGGTAGTCTAGACAATCTAATTGGAAATCAAGCATAAGAAGTCTAGCCATCCGTCGCTGAATAAATCCAAGAATATTAAAACCCCGTGAGCGAGAACTTTTAAGTTTCTTTATAGCAGCAAGGTTTTTTCTATTCTCTAAACTTTCCCTGCTAGCCACCATCTCATAAAGAACACAATTGTATGATTCGAGCTCTTTCTGTAGGGTTGCAAAGTACCTGCAAATAAATCATCAACCACAAATGAGAACTTTAATGAACTCGTAGAAAGGAAGAGAGTCCAGAGTAGAATTAATTTTCGGCAAAAGTTCTTGAAGGTCCTGGTAGAAATATATAAATTTTCGACAAATATGACATACAAATAATAAAAGAAACATGGTTTAGTTGACTGAATATACTTTCGAAAACATAAATGTCTGCAACATTTGTCAGTATCATTTTGTCCTAGTTAACATCTTCATTCATGTCATCCCATAGACAATCAGTCTAATTGATAACCTGAACTGACAGTAAGCTATGGTCATCAAACCAAAATTAAGCAACAGGTGGTTCATGGAATGTCTGTTTAGTTGCACAAACACATGCAGCCTCAAAAGGAAGCCTTTTGATTTGATGAAGCAACAAGAATGAAACTGTAAAAGAGAGCATGCACTAGTTCCTAACTAACAGATAGTTATTTGGGAGAGGGTAAATATGCTAAACACCCTCACATATGACTCAGGTGCAGAGAGCCCTATTATATAACAACAACAGCAGCACATTTTCAAATCCCATTAATCTAAATTGTAATATCGGCTAGGAATTAAAAGACGTCTTTAGGCTCTATCAATCTATTATCACCCAATCAAAAAGGCCAAATCCAGGGCAGACAAGGCCAAGTTCTCTCCCTGCGCTTTCCTCTCATTTTTCATCCCTTCTTTCTAATTGCCCCTCACCTCAAAGATATCATCCCCACACTGAAAAGTATGCACTTCCTCTCCAAACATGGGAAATCTTAGGCAGGACATATTAACGGATTAACCTCCCTCTGCTTGTAAAGCTAACATTCTTGCTTGCTAGTCAATTGTGGCCACACATCCCCAGAATTTGTCGATGGTGCACTTAACCACATACTACAGATGTCCAAAGTACATGGTGAGCAAAATGGTAATGGACGTCCTATCTGGCCTGTAGCTATCCATGGGCATGACGCAGATAATGGTGACTCTGCTGCTCTTCTATCTGGTACTCTAAATGTGCCCGTGCTTTTAACTGGTCACCCGCTTGGCCGTGACAAATTAAATTGTTTTTGGATAACCTAAGTTTTCAAGAGCATTAATACAACTTGTTCACGCATTAAGTTCTCCTACTCCACTTACCTTTTTCTAAACTCAATATCCAATTTAAAAAGTTTAGATCGACTGCTCCCACTTCCAACTCGGACACCCGTTTCAGTTTTCACTTACAAGGATGGAAGTTAAATGAGATTGCCCTCTCAACGCTAGTCTTCCCATATTTGTTTCCACATACATTTGCATATACATTTTCCATAATCCACAACCGGGAAGCTACCTAAATGGAGAGTCCACGCGTGCACGGGTGGTTGATAAACACGTATTATTGGGAACTTAAAGATATGAACTGAGTATCATTTGATGTTACCATCCAATAACCATAAAATTAATTCGACATCACTATAAACAATATAACTCTAAAATTCCAATTGATTTTCAAAATTCAAAACCATTAAAAGCTTACTCTTTATCAGCAATGTGTATTGTTGAAACCAAATCCACCTACAAAAATCATAATTAAATAAAATTATTTTCACAATCAAAACCAAAACCTATATAAAATACTTCACTATGTATGCGTACATATATACATTTCAAAAGTTGCAATAAATAATTACCTGAAGAAAAGGTTGAAGAAGAGACCAAGGAAACCTCTTGCGATAGCTAACCACCGCCGTCTGCAACTCGGCGTCAGCATCAGCGGCGGCGGAGGTCCCTTTCGTGAACCTCATGAAGTCCGCAATGGAATTGTTCCGCAAAAACTGCTCCGCCGACCCATCATCAATTGACAATTGCTTCGATAACGAGAAAACAACGTTAAGCTTCACAAATCTATTACTCTTATTGTTCTTATTAGAGTTCCTTCTCAAAGTAAAGCGAAACCTAGGCCAGGCTGACGGCGACGGAGCAGAGGCGGTGGAATCGGCGGCGGAATTTGAAGGAAATGAGGATAACGGAGTTGAGGATAGTAACGATAGAGAACTATGAACCATAGCTCCCCTTAGCTACTGAGTTTACTGTGTGTAGTTGGACGTGTATTTTTTTGTGTGCTGAGAATGTGGAGGAATTAAATTTGAGGATATGGTGAATAAAGACTGAAGACACAAGAAAAAAAGAAAATGTTCTTCTTTTTTTTTTTTTTTTTTTTTTTGTGTGTCTGTGAATTTTGAGCACACGTTGAGAAATAAGCAACAAATATTTTCATTTTGATGGTTTGTCTTTTGTTTTTTTTTTTTTTTTTTTTCATTGAGAGAAATTTAAGCCAGTTACATTCGCATTACCTGAGAGGAGGTGACCTCTATCCAAGGCGCTGAGAATATTATTAGGTGGGTCAACAAACACAATACCCTCAATGGGATGAAAAAACACAAATTTTGCTAACCAATCGATACACATATTAGTTTTTCGATATACATGCCACAGAGCATAGTCATGCTCTCATTCCATAATATCTTTACAATCTTGGATGGACAGGCCAAGGGGGCTATGCAATGGGATTGCCCTATAAAATTCGAACCCGATCTCTCAACCGTTCGAGAAAGTAACCCATTACTAAATTCATCTTACACCACTATACTGTCCCTGAATTTCTGCTAGCAGCTGACATGAATGGGAAGGCGAGCAGATGCTTAACCACCATTAAAGAATAAGTCATTACGGAATGAGTTAAGATTACATTTTTTAAATATATATGTATTTTTAAAATATTTTTAGACTATAAAATTAATTTAGTCATTATTGCAAAAAAAAATTATATTTAAGTACCCATTTATAATTTTTAATTTTTATTGAATAATAATCTTAAATCTGCAGGTAACTGCTTGTATTAAATAAATTTAAGTTTCAATGATATTCTATCTTTCGTATCAAAAAACAAATACAGTGTTCTTTTTTTATTCACTTCATTTTTTATTTTTTTTATGTTGCTTCTTGTAAAAGAATCTTCTCATCAAGAATTTGTCATGTCAATGATTTTTTTGGCTTGCACGCAATGACATTGGCGTATTGTTACAAAGAAGAACGAGTCAATTCACGATTTTTTGTGTGACAAGTGTCTACTTTTGCCTTTTATTTATTTTGACAATAACTTTCAACCAAAAATATACACATTTTTTTTTTTCCATGGGAAGCAAAAGCCACCTATAACGCAATTATTTTGGGGCACTTTTTGTCTCTTTTATCTTTCTCAACGAGGATCAGCAATAGTTGAGAAACTATCTTAATATTGTGGAGGCCAATTGGGAGCTATAAGACAAAATTAGTGAGCCAGTCTATACAAAAATTTGTTTCATGACAAATATGAACCAACTTGAATTCCTTATTAACACATAACATCTTTTTGCAGTTTTCAAATAATAATTTTCAAGGACTATTGAGCGGTGTTGTTCTTCTCATGAGATTAACGATTAGCCTCGAGTCCAATTCAATAATGAGATGGCCAATACCCATTTCAATGACTTTTTTAAGACCTTCTATAAGGGTCGTGAGCTCCGCCATGTTGTTAGTCGTGATCTCTAAAAATTTGACTACCAGACTTCTATAGAAAATTCTTATGATTTAACTTCTAAGTTTTACCCCTTTTCTTTTCTTTTCCCTTTTAAAGCCTAAGCTACTTTATATAAGTTAGGATGTAATCCATAAGAAGTGATGTTGAGACTTTTCATATTTAAAAGAAGAATCATATCACTATATACTATTTGGAAGGACTTGAGGTATGAAATTTATTTGATTTATAAATGAATTACGCAAGGATTTGTATTTACAAATAAATTTCTTTGTTTGGAATTGTAAAACAATATTAAGTCAATTCTATTATTTACAAATACAAATTTTGTTTGAAACACATGTATAATTGGAATTAATACTTATATTTTACATAAATGTCCTTCTTTTACTGTATTGAAATTAGGCTTATCATATAGAGATTATCATTTCATCCCATCATTGATTATTGCTATTATCATAAAATTGTCTCAAAAAATAAAACAATGAAGAAAAATTGTCAATAAAGTTAAACATTATAAAATAACCATAACCTCAATCATCAGTTTAAGATTACAAAATAAACTTACAAGAGATAAAATAACCTCAAGTTCAACCATATATTTGATATGAAAAAATAATCTTAAAAGAAAAGATGAGAGACGTTAGTTTTTTCTTTTGCTGAAAGAGAAATATTGAGAGAGGCACTGATTTTTTGTTTTAATCTTTTTATTTTAGCCAAAGTGCATTTCTTAAACCTGAGGACAATTTTGTCCTCAAAATATAAGTAACAAAATTAAAAAATATGAATTTACAAATTCCATCTCTTAAATAGGATTTGAGTTAAATATAAGAAAATCGAGGATTTACAAATCTTGGAATTCTACTTTTTTAAAAGGGTGTTTCCAAATAACAAAAATTAGATTTGTAAATAAATTTTATAAAATTTAATAAAATTCATTTAGTCCAAACAATCTGCTAGAGATTATTGGAGTTTGTCTTTCTCGAATACACAAAGAATTAGCGAAAAGGAATGTGAGCCTAGCACTTTCGCAATTCGAAACAGAATAAGGAAGGTATGAAACTAACTAATGTTTGTGGAAGTCTCACGGTTCTCTGAGTACATCAGACTATGATACTATCCACAACTTCTGCTGCTACAGATATCCCCAAGGACATTAAAAACTAGAGATGGCAACAATTTAGATAATTGTGAAAAATAAAAAAATCGTAATTGAAATTGTTTAATAAAATTTATAGTTATAATCATAACTAAAATCTAATGGATTTTAATCCATTATTATAACCGTAATTGTTGAGGTATAAAAAACTCTGATTAATCATAACCGTAATTGTTTAATTTTTTTAAATAGTTTTTTAATAAAAATAAAATAGCAATAAATTATATAATCTTCACTATATTTGACCATATATGAATACTCCCAATTAATTATATGTGTTGCATTTGTCTTGACTTTCAATTTCAAAGTCAGCATCCATTTTGTGATAATTTTTAATAAGAAAAACCAATCCACAATACTACAATAACTAATTTAGAACTAACAAGGACAATAATACAGATGTGTCATGTGTTGTATATGAAAATTAATAATCGATTTTCAAGTTTTAATTTTTTTTTTAACTTTTAAAATTAAAACCTATCAGTTTACCCGTTAGTTGCCCCATGTAAAAATCAAACCCTAATGAATATTTTATCAATTTTGTTATCGAATTTTTATTAGACGAATTTCCATCGATTTCAAATTTAAACATTAAACGCTATAATGCTAAAGACATTCTTAGTATCTGTCTTGCTCTATCTCAAGCCCATTTTTTGTAGCTCATACGACTAAAACTTAAAGCAGTTGACTGGACTGCTAAAAATGCTTTAAACTGGTTGTCTTCCTCTAGATTGGTACCCTAATATGAACCCCATAGCTTACTAGGGATGATAATGGATCAAATACTCGCTAAAATTTATAAACACGAACTTGAACTTGTTCAAAATATTTTACCCTAAACCCCTAGCGGATACTAAACAAGTTTAAATTTTACTTACCAAACTGAACCCAATAACCATTTAAAAACTCGTGCGGTACCCGACCCAACCCATTAATAAATAATTTTTTTTAAAGAATAGCCTAAAAATATTTTTAAATGCAATTAAAATAAATACACATTTAAAATTTAAATTAGAAAAATAAAGTTTTAATGTTAAGAAGACCTACAAAATAAAATGAAAAATCTTAAATGAAAGAAAATATAATAATATCCAAAACAAATAACATAGTGCAATATTTGTTTATAAATAAATGACCAATCTCAATAAAACTAAAAATAATATATTAAATTTTTTTGTCCATAAATGAAGCATAAATCAAACCAAACATAATAGAAGCATTCAGCAAAATCTTTTTGAGCAGTTATCTTACTTCCATAAAACAATATCAAATAACATTATATTATATGTGTATGTATATAAATATATAAATATTTTTATTAACTAATTTTTAACTAAACTAATAATAGAATTTTTGAGTTTTAGGTTTTTTTAATTGCTATTATCAAACCTTATTAGATTATCCGTGAGTAGCCACTTATAAAAACTAGACCCTGACGGATACCCTATCAGTTTCATAAACAGGTTTATAATCAAGTCGGTTATCCATCAAATTTGAATCCAAACCCTACCTATTGTCATCTCTAAGCTTACCAGCTCGTATCGCAACTAACGTTAGCCGCATAGAGTGCGATATTCTGTTTCATTTTAACGAATTGTTTCTCTGACCGAACAAAGGAAAAAATCTTCCATCCATCTACAGCAAAATATGTCATAGATGGAAATGGGCAGATTGACGAAAATGGGCTTTATGTGAAATTTAATATTTTTATTTGTACTTAACTTTGGAACGTGTTGCATGTAACATATTAAAGACTATGAACATATACGATTAGACCGTAACACTTTTCACTATTTTGAAATCATATTGCATGTTATATATTAAATACCGTGAATATTCACGATTAGACCGTAATATTTTCCACTGCTCTAAAAATTCTTTTTTAACTGACTTGGTGCATGTGTAGAGATACATCGCTGTACCTATAAGTTTACCAGTTGGTAGTTTGGTTCTGCCCGATAATCTAATGTCAGATTCCGCTAACTGAGTTCCCACATTATTCAACATGTGCATATTATATTTACTATGTGTCTCACGTCTATTTAATATAACTAAAGGTAACTTAGTCATTACATCTAGTAATTTTTAAAAAAAAAAAAAACTCAGTGAACATCTTACCATTAAAAACAATTCTCAAAAGATCAATGGTCTCATCATCTACGGCAGATTTGCCAAACCCCGAACAAAGAGGTCAAATTAGGAAAATTCTTCTATGAGGCATGTGGTAAATTTGTCACATGCACATGTTAAGTTGTTATTTCATAAAACTAATCCACATTAATCTGTATCGTACAGATATGTTATATCAGAATGTCTGAAATTTTTATTTTTACTAATTTGACTTTACAGAGTTTTAAATAAATTACTATAATGTCTCCACTTATAATAATTGGTTAATATTTGTCAACTAATTGAATCACTTTTTATCTATATACATGTGACAAATTTACCACATGCCTCATAAAAGAAGAACCCGTCAATCTAACCCATTTTGGAGATAATGACAGCTCCCTCATTTTTTATGATCACACTAACACTTAGAAAGATGTGCAAGAAAGTGCAAATTCATAAAGATTGCGTCTACAACTGCCCAAAGGAATATGTAGACATGAAAGAAAATGGCAAATCGTCACCAAGGAAAATGTATTACAATCACTTCTTCAAAATTGACCTGTAAGGCCAAGAAATTAAAAAAAGAAAATAAATACATAAAACAAGACGATGATATACAAAATACGTCTAAAAATGCGTGAATATACATCGGACTTATGAAACAGGAAAAAGATAAAAGAATAATGAAAGAATGCATAGAGCTATCCAAAGAGAAAAGCAAAAGACTTGTCGCCAAACCAGCAGAAGCCAGTCTAAAATTATTCAAACAGCAATTGCAACCTTTCAAGAGAAGAAGCAGAGCTTTACGAAGTTAGCAGCAGAGTAATTTACAGTACTTTTTCTCAACATTTTTTGTCGATTGTAAGTCTGTTAAGCTGACTTATGAGGATTGCAATCGCCCGGCACGACATGTTTATTCTCGGAGGCGATATAAAAACCTACAATTGCACCCCTATTTTGTACTTCTAAATGCAAACTCACACCCCATCCTCTAAAAGAATAAATCAATCAAGAATAAGACCTCATTTGTTTTGATCCTGCTCTCATCCTATCACCAATGTTGCCATAACAATCAAAGCCCAACTTCTAAATCCTCTAAGGTAATTGTAAGCAATTCATCTGTGTCTATACAGTCAAAACCAAGCATCAAATCCAAATTTTCTCTGGCATTAACTAGCATTGGATCGATTAAACCGCCATTCATCTAGAGACAAAATTCCACCCCCCTCCCCCCAGCTTCTTGGATCTGCAGCCATGTTGCAAATTTTTAGTCCATAAAATATGGTGGTGGTACAAATGGAACCCAAGTAACCAGTCATTTTAAATGGTCTTTTCATCAAACTATTATGTGGGCCTATTTTGTTCAACCCCCAATGGCTAGTTATTGATTAAGTCTCAGCTAACTGGGCTGGTAATGTAATAACTGAGCCCGATTATTGGATAGAGCTTGACGGACTGGTTAGTGGGCCACCAGCCCATTTACCATGTTGAGAGATTAGAAAAGATTTTAATGAGACCTTGACGAAAGACCGAAAGGCTTTCAATAATGATCCACTTTGCTTTTCGGTGCTGTCAGGTATAGAAATTTCGTATGGTTTTTTTGTTTGCTGACAAAGTGCCCGTTCTGTACTGGGCTTTGAGTGCGAGAAGTTGCGAGATCAATTTTTATTAATGATATCTTTTAATATATATTATATGGGTTAAACCTTCCTTTAATAATTTCAAAGAAAAAAAAGTGTGCAGTACTGTCACATGTCAGATTGATTAAATTTGTAACAAGCACCATTATTGAGTATAGAAACAGGAAAAAGGAAAAAGATTACTTCCCTAGCTTTCTACTTGCCTCGCCAAATTATGTACTATGCCACGTACTCCAAGGAATTATATCATTTCATAACGTTATAAGAAAGATTAAATGGTAGTCAACTAATAATACAATTATGATAACGATTCAAACAATTTATCATTATTGAATCTCGCATAACATTATATATTATGAAAAGATCTAAATCTGTATTTGGGTTGCACAATGCTGACTAAATTTTACTCTTTTTATTCCACCTTTACGCATTAAGAGAAAGTTTCAGTTTCAGTTTTTTTATTTTTCGGTCTACATTAGTTTCTGGTTTGAAAATCGGATAGAAATGTATATATACCTTTAATTAACCAAGCGAATATCATGGCACTAATTATGGAAGAATATAATATTTCCAAAGTGTGAAACTACCAAATCCCATGTGACCATCACGACCTGTCTTGTTCGTCATTTTTTCTCATCATTTCTTGTCATTCAAAGCTAATAATCATTTGACTACCATCAAAATCGATTCTGCTATCATACTTTTTTGAGGTGGGATTTTAAGAAAAATTGTTAAAAAAAGTATGAAGTTAGGCATTCAATTTCGTACCGTGTATGGGGTCATATATGTATAGAGCCTACACCAATTAAGTTGGATGGTCCGATTAAATTCTTAAAAAGTTCGATTTAAAATTTTAAATTTTGAAAGATTAGACAACTGAAAAAGTCTACAACTAGCCTATAACTTTAAATTAGGAGTGTTATGTACTTTTCTTTTCTAAGAATCGGTGATATTTACAATAATTTGCACATAATGGGCGAAAATTTACAAATTAGAAAGTGTTAATAATAACATAAATACACAATAATGAAAGAGGACATCATTGTATAATTAGGCTAAGGACCACGTTATTGATGGGAAAAAAAACTGAGTAAAAGACTTGCATCGTTGTAGACTCAACAAACTTCTTCTGGCCAACATCGGCGAGTGGAATGTATTTCGTTGGTGGCTGCTTTCTTGCAGCAATGATTGCTTCGACACACAAATGATTATTAGCTTTGGATGAAAATATTTGACCTTTATACTACATTTCTTAATGTGGTCTGTGGAATGTAATGAAATTACCCCGGTTTTTTTTTGTTTTTTGGGTAAGAAGCAGAAGATTTTTTTTTTTTTTTTTAATGAAAAATTACCACGTTGTGCTCCCTTAAAATGATTCAATCTCTATTTGTTTGCCATTAAATAACTTACCGGTAAAAAATGTTTATAGAAAAAAAATATTATTTTAAAAAATAAAATATTTTTTTAATATTTGAATATTACAGTAAAAAATATTATTTGACGAGATATTTTTATAAAAACATAAACACCTACAAATACACCTATATTTTCTCTTAGGGGTGGGGCTGGTGAGTGATGGGGGTGGAGTCAGCGATGATAGGGTAAGGTTAGGGTGAGGGGGGGGGTAGGAGTGGGTGAAGTGGGGATGGGGTTGGATAGAGTAAGTGGAAAATATTATCTTCTCTTTTGGGGAATGAAAATATTTTTCACATTTTTTAACTAATATTTTTCTTTGATCATAAAATATTTTTTAGTTGACTAATTTTTCGGTGTTATCAAACACTGAAAAATTGAAAAATATTTCCAAAAACATATTTTACGGCTAAGAAATGGAGCCTCAATTTTTTTTTTAACCCTCACACTTATAAGACTCGAATCTTAGTCTCTCAACTGTTAGAGAGAGTATCTTATCACTAAATTACTCCTGAATCTCAGAGCCTCAGTTACCAAAGTTGAGTAGCATCAAATGGAAGGATGCAAAGATCCTTACAATCTTGATCATCTGATGCACAACTTCACAAAAATTAATTTGTTTACTGTACTTTTCAATGTTGGAGAAATTAAATTAAGTATACACTACTTAATAGCTTAAAAATTTTAAATCAAATAATTACTTAAAATGATACTAGAGCCAGGTCACTGCATGCAAAAAATATCTTTTGTTCAAGTCTCGCCACTATGAGTGTTGGAGACTTAGTATTGCCATTTTAATCTCATTTACTTTGTGAATAACTTAAACCTCACTTGCATATGAAGAGTAATGTTGAAAACATAAGTCTCAATATTACAATCTTATTTACCCTGTGAATAGCTCAACAACCTCACTTATAGGTGAAGGACATGTTGAAACTAAATGTATAGTTAGTTAATTGATATCTCCAACATTCAAATCATATATAGCATGCCACCTATAACAAATCAATTTTATGGGATGTACCTAATGGCCTTAGGGGACTACAGCCCAATAATTTTTTTGTTCTTTTTTTGTTTTGATTTAAAAGAGAATTAAGTCGTTCAACACTAAAAAATATCATTTACGAAAATAATTCTCACAATCTTTCATGCTTATAACGAGAAGCATACCACCAAAGAACAAAGGTTTTTCTTAACCTTCCATGGATTTTGGGTGTTTAATGGCCAACAGATAGGTTGAATGTGCCTGCTTGAGTTATACCTGACAAAATAACGTACTTGTTCTTAATACATTTTAAAGTCTTTTAAGACTTACATTTATGTGGGTCGAAGATACACGCACATATACAAAGCAGCAGAAAAAACATTATATTTATATATGGTTCATTCAATTCCCCTTTGACTTAAGTCCACAATCCCACCATTGGGGATAATCCATATACTAATTCTTAATATTTTTTATGGCTGATTTTATACATGACAAAGTCTAAATTTTTACACAATTGGCTTCATGCATGTATGAAAGAGCTTAACCTTCTTCACAATCGATGTTTTTAGCAAAAATACGAAAAAATTATCCTCGAACAGTTATAATTTTAAACCTTTCAGGCAGGGGCGGTATTAGGGGGGGCCAGAGGTGGCCTCGGCCCCCTCAAGATTTAGAAAAAAAAGAAGAAATATATATGTAATTTTATTTAGATTTATAAAAATATATGTAATATTTTAAAAAATTTGAACATTCGGCCTCTCAATTTCAAATTTTTATTAAATAGTATTCTTAATTGAATATTGGCCCATCAACTTCAAATTTCTGACTACGCCCCTATTTTTGGGCTTACACCCACCTCATTATCACATGTGACAACGAGCTAGTTACAAGTTAAATAGTCCAATTTTATAGGAAATGATTAGGAATTTTATCTCTACTCTCTTAGGCTTGGGTCTGGACTTGAAGTCAAAACCCTAACAATTTAGCACTCACAAAATCTGGGGTGCAAACTAGAGGTATTATTTGAGAAGCTTAAAAAAAGCGTCTTACGTATGGAGCCCCTCAAATTAGTGTTTCGTAGTCCAAGACCATGCATGCGTGCAGGCCTTTGTATCCCCTACATCAGCTGTACGCGGTAAACCATCGGCGGCTACAAAATTGTGTGTTTGAAAATTTCCATTCGATTAAGGTTATGTCTTTTATTTTCGGATAATTGCATCGGATTCTTTTGTGGTGAGGTTTAAGTGCGCATGACCCTTCTATGGTCAAAAAACTCCCTCCAGACCCTCATGTGATCATATAAAAGTGCAAACGACCCCTCCGACCGCCAAAATAGTATATTTTATGACCAATATACCCCTTGCTCCATGTATAATAACCAACCACTCATTTAAGCTTCAAGAACCACTAATTTGAGCTTCAAGAACTATTCATTTGAGCTTCAACACCCACTCCTCCCTCGCCTAAGATGCTGCCGTCGTGAGTTCCTTAATATTTTTTATTTATTTTTAATAACAACACCGTCATTGCTATGTAAAATCATTGGTGTGTTTTGATAATTGATAAAATCATGAAGCAAGGGATATATTGGTCATAAAATATACTTTTTTGATAGTCAAGGCAGTCGTGTGCATTTTTATATGATCACAGGGGGGGTCTGAATGAAATTTTTTGACCATAAAGAGATCGTACACACTTAAATTTCACCACAAGAAAGTTTTGTGCAATTTACCATTTATTTTCTGATTGAAATCTCTACTTGTTTGTATATGTGACAATCATATGTTGTTGCTACATGTCATGAGCCCAAATGGAGCCTAGAGGATTGCGCAGAGCTTAGACGGTCCTTTTGTTTTTCTTCCTGTTTAAAGTAAGATATGGGTCACGACTTTGTAACGACCATTCAATTAATGGTCAGCGGACTCTACGCACTTCTAAAGTCCACGTGCACTATATACACATCTCGATCAGTTGTTCACTAGTTTACAAAAAATGGAACAACTTTTATTGTATATATATATATATCTACAAACTGAAAAAGAAACGGTAAGAATATGTCATCGGCATATTAATTTAACCATTTCAAACTTAATAGCAAGTAGTTGACCACCTAGCTGTCCCAAATTTTTTTTTTATGATCATTGAATTGAATAATTAATGGATTTCTCCGAAGAGAGAGAAAATTAAATAAGTTTCCAGATGAAATTGCAAAAGAGTAAGAGAAAGAGTAATATATTTGGTGACAAGAGAGAGAGAGAATTAAAAGTTGCTTTGACTTACATAGTGAAATTCTGTTGAAAAGCTTTTCTATTTTCTTGACATGGTATGACCCTTCTCTCACTTGTTAAAAATACTCTTAGAGACTTAGACGAGGTTTTTTTTTTTTTTTTTTTTTCTTCTTTGTGTCGGGATTTCTTCTCGAGTTTGATAGAAAAGATAAAGCTGCTTTTTTAGGATTAATATTTTTTCCCTCGATTTTTACTTGCCATGCGGTTCACATAGATGCAGCTCTGTGAGTCTTGGTTATAATTTCATTGAGAAAATAAAAAAGAATCCATATTATTTTTATTTATTCAGTTGAAGAATTTGTACTGACATATATATAAACAAAAGAACTTGATGGAGCCCTCAAGGGTTAAGTAGAATATGTGAATTGTAATTTGTTTTGGCTAAAAGTTTTAAGTTAATTAAAAATATATTTTTTTATTTTAAATATTGTTCGACCCTTGACTGATTAGTAGGAACATGAATTGATGCATGTTACTACATTATGGGGTTTATATATTTGGAGTGGATTTAATATAATATGATAAAGTAAGTACCTTGTATAAATAAATAAGAACTTGAGATGGAAGGGATCCACTACAAGAAAAACTGTTAAAGGTGACGAACTGTTTTGAGATGGCAAAAGAGTGACAAAACTTTCGCAACATGAATAGTGACCATTTTGAGACGGCTTAGATGTGTTGTCTCCAAACCGTCTCCCAATAGAGACGATTTGGATATGAAACATGAATGTCGTCTCTAATTGGTCTCTGATAAGAGACGAAAATGAGACGACATGTTTGAAGATATGTTATCCGTATTCATTTCGTCTCTCTTTTGGAGACGGAATGAAGATGAACCGTTGACATATTTTTTTCAATTTGTTTAACTTTTTTTTGAAAAAATTAAAAACAAAAATTATCAAAAGAGAGACGGATCATCCATTCCGCCTCCAAAAGGGAGACGGACCCAATGTTCCGTCACCAAAAGGGAAATGGACCCAAGGTTCTGTCTCCAAAATTGGAGACGGAACTTTGGGTCATCTCCAAAAGGGAGACGAAATCAAGGTCCATCTCCAAAATTGGAGACGGAATGGATGATCCGTCTCGAAAAATATAATTTTTTTTTTGTTTGAATTTTTTGAGGAGAAATTTAAAGAAATTGAAAAAATATTTATATGGGTTCGTTTCCATTCCGTTTCCCTTTTGGAGACGAACCCTTGACATATTTTTTTCAATTTATTTAAATTTCCCTCCAAAAGATTCAAACAAAAAAAATACATTTTTGGAGACGGACCATCCATTTCGTCTCCAAAAGGGAGACGAAACCAAGGTCCGTCTCCAAAAATGTACTTTTTTTTGCTTGAATTTTATGGGGGAAAATTTAAACAAAAACAAAAATGTATGTCAAGGTTCGTCTCCATTCCATCTCTAAAATGGAGACGGATAACATATCTTCAAGCATGTCGTCTCCTTTTCGTCTCTCTTCAAAGACGAATTGGAGACAACATTCATGTTCCGTCTCCAAATTGAGACGGATAGGAGACGAAAATTTGTGTTGAATATATAATGTTACATAGGTATGAATTTAATCTTCCCATTTAATAATTAAATAAAAAAATTATTTTAAATAACTAAATAATCTAATAATGATACTGAACAATTAAATAAAAAAATTATATACTAATTAATAATTTATTTTAATTTAGAATTTAATTAAACAATAATAATTACCAATTAAATTACTACATAAATTGTAAATAAATTAATAATGATAAATAAAAAATCCCCAATAAACAAAAAATATTACTAATAAAATTTAAAAACAAAAAAATAAAGCAAAAAGTGGTCCGTCTCCTTTAGGAGATGGACCAAAGTGGTCCGTCTCCAAAACCAATTTTATATAAATATAACACAAACCCCCCTCCCCTATATACAACACCCAATCCCCCACCCCTTACCCCGCACCCACATTAAGGTTATATGTATATGTATATCTATATGTAGATGTATAAATATATATAGATGTAGTTGCAAATATAGATATATATGTATAGTAGTATGTATATATGTATGTGCATGTGTATGTTTATGACTATTTATATAACATATCTCCAAGCATGTCGTCTTTTTTTCGTCTCCCTTCAAAGACGAATTGGAGACGACATTTATATTCTGTCTCCAAATTGAGACGGATAGGAGACGAAAATTTGTGTTGAATATATAATGTTACATAGGTATAAATTTAATCTTCCCATTTAATAATTAAATAAAAAAGAATATTTTAAATAACTAAATAATCTAATAATGATACTCAATAATTAAATAAAAAAATTATATACTAATTAATAATTTATTTTAATTTAGAATTTAATTAAATAATAATAATTAACAATTAAATTACTACATAAATTGTAAATAAATTACTAATGATAAATAAAAAATCCCCAATAAACAAAAAATATTACTAATAAAATTAAAAAATTAAAAAATAAAGCAAAAAGTGGTCCGTCTCCAAAGACAATTTTATATAAATATAACCCAAACCCCCCTCCCCTATATACAACACCCAATCCCCCACCCCTTACCCCCCACCCCCCACCCACATTAAGGTTAGATATATATGTATATTTTTGTATATGTATATGTATATGTATATGTATATATATATATAGATGTATAAATATATGTAGATGTAGTTACAAATATAGATATATATGTATAGTAGTATGTATATATGTATGTGCATGTGTATGTTTATGACTATGTATATGAGTTTATATATATATATATAAGTATATATATGCATATATACCTATTTATTATTGGTAGATGTATGTTTATTTTTTATTTTTGTTTTTATTTTATTTGATTTTTAGTTTTGTTTTTCTTTTTATACATATATAAATATATAGTTATATATATAACTATATATATGCACATATACCTATTTTTTGAATATGTAGTTGTAAGTTTGTTTTTTTTTCAGTTTTTTTTCTTTTTATACATATATTTATATATATATATATATATATATATATATATATATATATATATATAAGTATATATATGCATATATACCTATTTTTTGAATATGTAGATGTAAGTTTTTTTTATTTTCGTTTTTTTTGGGGTAGATGTTTTATTTTATTTTTTCAGTTTTTTTTCTTTTTATACATATATATATATATATATATATACCTAAATTTTGATGGTAGATGTTAGTTTTTTTTTGGGGAGGGAAGGAGGGAGGGGGGTTTGTTTAATTTTCTATTTTTTAGTTTGATTTTTTTTATTTTTTTCCTTTATTTGTTATTTTTATTTTTTTTAAATTTTAAGTTTTATTTAGTTTTTTTTCCTTTGATATATAAATATATATGCATGTGTGTGTATCGTGTGTATAAGTGATAGATTTAGGTAAATATATGATTTTTTTTGTAGTTTTATCATGAATTTAAGGTTTTTTTAAAAAAATATATTTAGATTTATTTTTGTTTTTCTTTCATATTTGTATATATATATATATATATATTGTATATATAGATGTATTATAAGTTGATTATATATTATTTCATATTTATTTGTTTATTTTTTTGTCTTTTCATAAATGTAAATATATTGTGTATATATATATATATATATATATATATATATATATAATTAGTATAATTTTTTTAAAATTTCAATCTTTATAAAAAATTTGACATAATCCAAATTTAATAACTTTTTTATTTTAATTTTTTTTTTAAGAATTAAAAAAATGTGACGAAACAGAGATGAAATGTGAGGGAGACGGAAATGTGACAAAATACTAGGGACTAAAAGGTGACGAAATGTGAGGGAGGCGGAAAGGTAACGAAATGTGAGAGACATAAATGTGAGGGAGATAGAAAAGTGACGAAATATGAGGGAAACAGAAAGGTGATGAAATATCTTTTCGTCTCTATTTGAGATGAAACGGAGACAAAACTCAAAATTGGAGACAGTGCGATAAGTGACGCCCGAGTTTTGTCTCCGTTCCGTCTCCTTTTTAAATTCGAGACGGTGCGATAGGTGACGCCTGAGAATATATGCGTATTAGACCCAAGATCAAGGGTTTGGTAAGCAAATGCTTCAACCAGCTAAGCTTGCTATTTCGTTCAGTACAATTAATTGAAAGCTAACTGTCACAAGACATGTTTGTTGTTACCCAAAATGGGTTTTTTGACGAATATCTTTGTATATGCTAGGCATATTGATAGAGAACAACTTTTTGATAAATTCTGTACATGCTAAAGCCTAAGCCAGTTGATAGAATGCGAATCATGAGGCATAAGCTTCATATACAACATTCATTTCCTAAATTTGTGAATATATCTAATTGTTTCTCTAATACAACATTATTTGGGGGGAAATATTGACCTTATTGATTAAGAATCGTATCTGTGGTTACTCGAGCGTATTTAAATAGACACTATGTTTACATATGGATTCCTGTGTCGTTACATTCCATTTAGGATTAGGAATAGGCGTGATGAGAATGTATATAACCCTATTCCGGTCTGGTCCGATATGGAATGAACTTATAATCATAGAATCGACTCGATCATCAAATTATAAGTTCATAACCCTATTAGTAGATTAATAGACTACTTCATAATGGCATATACATCACACATCTTGGATCAAGTATGTAATTATTGGAATAATTATTGGAGACTCAAATGATGGATATGCAAGCATGATAACTTATATGCTGTTCTATATCTCCATGAATCTAGAAACTTTTGCTTGCATTGTATTATTTGGTCTACGTACCGGAACTGATAACATTCAAGATTATGCAGGATTATACACGAAATATCCTTTTTTGGCTCTCTCTTTAGCCCTATGTCTCTTATCCCTAAGAGGTCTTTTTCCACTAGCAGGTTTTTTACCGGTCTGTCTGCCCCTAATAATTAATTCTCGACAAATAGTCCTTTTTATTTTTCTAAAATTTTAATTCGTCCTATTATTTAAAATTAGCTAATTTAGTTTTTATTGTTTCTTAGAAAATTTTAATTTAATCCCTTCCATAAAAAAAGTTAGTCAAATTTAACAAAAGTTGGTCATGTATGGTGCACGTGACCATTGTTTGGGGGACAAAATTGAAAAATTATTAAATGTTCAATTTAGTCCCATTGTTTTTAAATAAAATTCAAATTAGGCCTTAATTTTTTTTTTAAATCTCATTGTTTTCATATAAAATTCAAGTTAGTCCTCAATGTTTTTAAAAAAATTCATAACAGCTCCTAAAGTTTTGCATAAAATATCAATTTTCTTCTTATTTTTTGCCACCATTGTCAATTTAGTTCCTCTTATTAAAATAATATAAAAACTCCCTGAATATTTGTTAGCGCCGCAAAAAATGTTTTTCCCTCCTTGATCCAAAAAAATGCATAACAATTATATAAAGCAAAATCATCAAAGTTATCAAAATCCATACAAATATAAAAAGTCATAATCAGAAGCATATATTGAAGAACGACGCCAATGAAAGCGTCAGTACACTATTCCGTGTGGGGATTGTAACTTTAAAAAAATTCTCATTTGTCACTATATTTTTCATATTTCATTAACTTGGACTTGTCATTTGCTTTTGCGTATGTGTCACATGTGGTTGTGTGTGTGTGTTTTTGTAATAGGGACTAATTTGAATATTTTGTGAAACAAAATAGACTAATTTGAATGTTTTGTGAAACACTAAGGGTGAATATGATATATATTCAAAGGATATGTTGGTAATTTTGTTAATTATGTAAGGGTAATTTAGGCATTTCACACATTTTCTGTTAGATTTGACTAATGGTTTGATCGTAGGGACTAAATTGAATTTTTTTAGAAACAATAAGGATTTAATTCATTAATTTTAAATAATAGAGACAAATTTAAATTTTTTTAAAAAATAATAAAAATTATTTATGCAATTTGCTCTTATTTGTGTATTGCCAGAAAGCTAATGTGGAGTGGTTGATTAAGGTTCTTTTGAGTACATTAACTTTACATAATACAACCAAATACCTAAAAGGCTAGTAGTAATAGTTTCATGCTTATCGTTCAATCCCCAAGTAAGATTAGATTGTAGGTTTAAGAATGTCATTTTGAGCTTCAACAAATTCACTCGTCTAAATATTAAAATGATTAATGAGAATTTTATTATGATCACAACACTAAACTTGACTAAAATAATTAATCTTATTAAAATCAAAACTCTATCTTATAATTCACACCTTTATCACGCATTTGACATCACATACACAAAATCAAATAAATTTACGTATAATAAAATTAAAAATAGTTTAATAATTAAAAAAAATTACGATTATAATTTAATAATATCTATAATAATTTACACTATCAAAGAGAGCAAGAAGGAAAGAATGGAGAGATAACTTATAAATTTCTTTAGAAATTCAGAGTAGTGCAGTGGTGGATTACTCTCCCTGATAATTCAGAGATCAAAGTTCAAATCTAATAAGAGTGAAGACAGGTGTGGCGGTGGGTTAAATTTATAAATAAAAAAAATCCTATAAATTTCTCTAACATACACCTAATGCTTTTTAGGAACATAGGCGTTTGGAATCAACTAAGCCAGCCTAGTATACGGAGAAAACATGCATGTTTGGTAGCCAAGGGACCCATCGTTCTGCTACTGGAAGCAAGCAGGTCCACCATTCACGCCGTGGTTGGTAATCCGGGTCTTCTAACACCAGAATGGTAGACACTTTAACGAAATAACAATAAATCAAAGTATTAATTTAATTTAATTGCCCCCAACGGGTATCTCACATGGCAACGAGGGTGAGAATTTCATATCAAAGTACAGGTTCAAATTTTTTTTGATTGTATATGAGTTTAGACTCTAAACTTATTTGATACTAGTGAAATTGATCGTAACATCTTAATCACCTATTGATAAATTACATATTTACTATTTTTCTACCAACGTGCGACATTACAAAATAAATTAATAGTTATTAAATAAACAAAATGAAAAGAACATGTACCATCACCAAACATAAGGGCAAGTTTAATGGGGGCTCTAAAATATAATTTTTTTTATTTTTGGGCATTTTTGTACTTTTTTAGAGCCCATACCCTAAAAAGTAGCACTATTCATGAAAAAATGACGTAAGGTCCACCACTTTTGGGTTAAAAGATGCCAAAATAGTGCTCCTACTGAACATTTTGGAGCCCGAAACACTACTTTGGCATCTTTTAATCTAAAAGTGGTAGACCTCACGTCCTTTTTCCATGAATAATACTATTTTTTAGGGTATAGGGCTCTAAAAAAATACAAAAATGCCTAAACATAAAAAGATTTACATTTTAGAGCCCCCATTGAAGATAGCTTAAAAGCCAAAAATAAGTTATTTGGAATGCCAAGTAAACATTGAAAAATTGCTGAGGGCCAATCGTGTGCGGGCCTTAACATAAATTAATTAATCAAGTTATCATTTAAATTTACATCATTTACTTATAAAAATTACATCATTATCACTTTTTTATTAATGTGTGACATTGTAAATTAAATTAATAGTTACTAAATAAACAAAATGAAAAGGACATGCATCATCACCAAACATAAAAGCCAAAAATAAATTATCCGAGATGCCGAATAAACACCCAAAACTTGCGCGGGCCAGTCGTGTGCGTGGGCCTTCTTTGCGTAGTGCGTGTCTTGATACGACAATTCCATTCTACTTTCCCATGTGACAGTTTAAACCCCACACAAACACAAAGGCACATAGTTTACAGATTAATAAAAAAAGCCATCATTAGCTTAGCTTTTGAAAAAGCAGAAAAGAATCAGGCTCCTTTTGTTTGCCGCAAAATATTTTTTTAATATTTAATAATATTTAAAAATTAGTTAGATAAAAAATATTTTTTAATCAATAGTTATAATTATTTTTATTTAATATTTAATAATATTAAAAAATATTTTTCAGTTAATAATTACAATTAATATAAAATTTAAAAAAAAATATTTTTATACCCATTAAAAAATATATATATATATTTTACAAAATTCACTTTATATATAAATATTAAAAAATATTTTTTACTATTTTATTTTTAAAAAAATTATTTTTTTTAATAAATTATTTTACGACAAACAAACTAACTATCAATTACTTTTTATTTAAACTTTCAAAAAAAACACATAACGCTTCCCCTTCAGTCTTCATCTCTTCCTCATTCTTAAAGAAGACCACCTCGGAAAAGAAAAAGTAAAGGCAAACTCAATCCCTTTATATCCCCATATCTTTAGACACACAACACACACATTTAGATACATATATATATATATATATATTTATATAGAGTGAGAGAGAGTGAAAGGAAGAGAGGGGGTGAAGAGGGGAAATGTCAACAACACCAACGCCAGGAGCTTCACCGGCTCCAACATCACCACCAGCACCGCCGGCAAACGGCACATCACCGCCACCCGCGGCGGCAAATTCACCACCGGCCCCACCAGCAGGGTCTCCTCCACCAACTAACCCCACACCCACCATTCCTCCGCCAACCACTTCCCCTCCATCACCACCTTCTGCCACACCTCCTTCCACCTCCCCACCAGCACCCACTACCCCATCTCCAACCAACTCTCCCCCAGGCGCCACCACCCCATCTCCTCCGTCGCCGCCATTGCCGCCGTCAAGTGGGGGTAATTCACCGTCACCACCATCTGGGTCTGAAGGGAGATCGCCGTCTCCACCAAGAAGTAGCGGTGGTGGCGGGTCATCCACGCCATCAGGTGGACGTTCATCGCCACCGTCCGATGATGGTGACTCATCGGGGATATCGACAGGGGTGGTAGTGGGCATAGCCGTAGCTGGTATTTTTATTTTAGCCATAGTAAGTTTAATATTTATATGTTGTTGCAAGAAGAAGAAGAAGAGAAGAGATGATGGGCGTTTTGATTACTATGGCCCTCCTCCACCTGGGCCTAAAGGTGAGATTTTTTCCCTTGAATTCTGGCAAAGATTTTTATTTATTTATTTAAATTTAGTTCTACATTATTCAGAAGCAATGTTTTTGTGTGTATTATTTTTTTAAAGTTGTCTCACAACTGTTCGAGTCGTAAGAACAGCTCTCTTGCAACACTGCAAGTTATGACTATGTATGTGGAATTGATCTAAAGTTAGTCAGACCTTTGTTTGGTTGAAGTCAATAATGGTCAACAAGAATTGTAAGGTTGATTTTGGAAATGCATTGTGATTTGTGATCTAATGTTCAATTTCACTGTCTTCTGGTAAATTTAGCAACTTTTTTTTTTTGGTCAGAAAATTTAGCAACTTTGCATTTAGAGAGATTTTGGTTTTCTTTCTTTTTTTCTTCTCAATTTTTAAATTAATGGGTTTTGGGTTTAGATCGAATTTGTGAAAAGTATAGCCAACACTCAATAAATTTTCACTTTAAAAAAAATATATATATATATATATATATATATATATATATATATATATATTTTTTTTTTCTGAGGGAGGTCTATGCTTAAAGGGAATTGTATGGTTGAAACTGAGGTTTAATTTCATCTTGAGAAGTTAATTTAGCAGCTTTGTGTTGGTAATTTTAATATGAAATGGTTGTGAATGGCAATGATTCTTGAGAATTTGCAAGGGATTTACTTTTGTCTTATTATGGGATAATTGATCAAATTTGGAGTATTTTCTAAGTGAATGATGGATCTAAAACATGGATTTTCCAAGTTCTGAAATGGTAATCAACTTATGGCCATTCATTTTTATTAGTTTCCTAAGCTGAAAATTGGTGATGGTTCCTCAAGATAAAATGATATAGAAATTGTAGGTATTGCTAATTAGAAAAAGGTAAACATGGCATAATGTAGAGTCTGACGAGTACTCTATGAAGTTGTTCCGAAATAGTAAAAAAATTTAATAATCTATGTTGATTTGCTTTTAATACCTGCCATTTCCCCATCTCCACCTTTTCAACCCTTGTATGCTCTTCGTCGACTTTTAGTGAAAATCTGATGGAAAGATTATGTTTGTCAACCCTTAAAACTTTGCACCATCAATGATAGTAAAAATTACCTTAGTTATCCTCACATAGTAAGTTAATGTTTGAGGTCAACTGATATAAGTGTTACAGAAAATGAAGAAGACGACAAAATCAAATGTAGCGTCCACGCTTCAGCACATATGCTTTCCTTGATTGACTTGTACTCTATTCCTTCTAAATTTGCTTTCTCATTGAATCTGTTTCAAACTTTCCAGCTGACCCTTATGGTGGCCAACTGCATCATTGGCAACATAATGCTCCACCACCCATGGATCATGTTGTCAATATGCCTCCAAAACTCACTCCTCCACCAGGAGGCGCACCACGGCCTCCACCATCACCAGTACGTGCCCCTTCACCTCCACCCCCACCTCCTCCTCAGCCTTACATAAGCAGCAGTGGAGGGTCTGGGTCTAATTATTCTGGAGGTGAAAATCCACTTCCACCTCCTTCTCCTGGCATGGCCCTTGGATTTTCAAAAAGCACATTCACATATGAAGAATTGGCAATGGCAACAGATGGCTTCTCAGACGCCAACCTCCTAGGACAAGGTGGTTTTGGGTATGTGCACAGAGGTATTCTTCCAAATGGGAAAGAGGTGGCCATTAAGCAGCTGAAAGCTGGAAGTGGACAGGGTGAACGTGAATTTCATGCTGAAGTAGAGATCATTAGCCGAGTACATCACAAACATCTTGTTTCGTTGGTTGGATACTGCATCATGGGGTCTCAGAGGATGCTTGTCTATGAATTTGTTGCAAATAACACCTTGGAGTTCCACTTACATGGTGAGTTCTGTCATGGACTTATTATGATTATAGATATATTGCCAAAGAAAGTATATTTTACTTCATAATTTTCCTCTCTCCCCTTCCCTGTGCCCTCCCTTACTACGGTTCAATTCCGATGCTTTTATGGGACTTAGAATATTTGTGGATAATTTGTCCAAGCTGTTGTGTTGTTAAGAGTAGTCGCTTATAGGTATCATTTCTGTCATTTTATTAATGTCTCTTTCTGAACTACAAATGGCTATATACTTGTATGCTTCAGTTCTTAGAACCTCATTCTGGATAAATGATGATCCTGGCAGTAAGATTTGAACATAATGTATTTCAGGGAAAGGAAGGCCTGTTTTGGAGTGGCCCACGAGATTGAAGATTGCTTTAGGGGCTGCAAAAGGATTGGCATATCTACACGAGGATTGTAAGTCATTTGCATTATCTGTGATGTGATAATGATAGAACCCTTCTACTTGTTCCATTTCAATTGTAATGTAAATTCTGCAATGCATGATTTACAGGCCATCCAAAGATTATCCATCGTGACATCAAGGCAGCAAATATACTTCTAGATTTTAACTTTGAGGCAAAGGTAATATTTTTCATGGGCTCAATCAGAGAATATATGTGTTTCAGGTCTATAAATGTGATAGCAACATGTTGATTTGAGAATTTTATACTGTTTTAATCAAAAGACCTAATAGTTTCCATTGATTCTTGGTGATCAGAGCTTTAAGTTTTTTGTATTATTAACTTGATTGTTCGAATTTACATTCTAGGAGCTACTTATCTCAATAGAATTTTGGAGATATCAACTTTCAGAAGAGAGTTTGATAAGAATATCAGTATGTCCTGCTTTTCTAATGGGTGATAACTGATCTGCTTATTCTCTCAGGTTGCTGATTTTGGACTGGCAAAGTTTTCTTCTGATGTTAATACTCATGTCTCCACACGAGTGATGGGAACCTTTGGGTAAATATGTCTTCTTTCTGGTTGTAACATAATATAGAGATACAGATCAGTTTTCGTTTTCCAAATGCCTTCTCCTCGTGGGGAGCACATTAACATCTCATATGAAGTCATAACTTCCCCATTCCTTTTATCTTCTGTCAAAAATCTTATTGATTATTTGCTGAAGCTATTTTGTCAGACTGAAATGTTTGCTAAATTGAATCCTACTTGTGTTGGAAAGTGGAACTTTGGAACCAGTTTACTGGATTGAAGTTAATCTCTATCTGCTGCTTATTTTACTTGTAGCAAGCTTCTAATATTCTCTGAATATTTGTAACTGGTGTATTCACATAAAGGAAAGGTATATTCTGACATTTTCTTTGTTACTTCATGTAGGTACCTGGCTCCTGAGTATGCAGCCTCAGGAAAACTTACAGATAAATCTGATGTGTTCTCCTTTGGGGTTGTACTGCTAGAGATGATTACTGGACGCCGACCTGTTGACTCTAACCAATCTTTCATGGATGACAGTTTGGTGGACTGGGTAAGTGGTTTTGTGCATCACGATTGGTATCCCCCTCCCCCAAAACCTAGGTTGAGAAAAGAAATGAAAAGAAAACAAGAAAAAAAGTTTATGGGATTTGGAAGGTTATGCATGTCTGTGACATGGTTGAGTGACTTGATTATGTAATTGTTACAGGCGAGGCCTTTGCTCACACGAGCTCTGGAAGAAAATAAGTTTGATTCCCTGGTTGATCCACGGTTACAGGATGAGTACTATCTCCATGAGATGGCTCGCATGGCTGCCTGTGCTGCTGCTTGTGTGCGTCATTCAGCAAAGCGTCGGCCACGAATGAGCCAGGTATTAGCTTGTTCTTCGAGCTGAAAAGTTTATTTGCATTAGCCGAATGAAGTACTAAACGTCATGTAGTTACATTAGTTAATTTAGTTGTACGTGTAAAGTCCCACAGAGGAGATTGACTTAAGGGGTTTTTGCTTGTGATGGAGAGGGTTTTTTGTAGATATGACTTGCTAAAATAATTTCAGGATGGTGCGATGCTTAAATCAGTCAAGCATTTGGCTTAACGTTTATCTACCCTCATTTGGTTTCTTGATGGACAAGCAGCCAAATGAATGGTCCAAAAATATGATTTCTTATGCACCCCTTACCAATGGTGATTAGGCCTGATGTTGCTACCATGTTTGTTCTAAACTCAAGCTATTCTGACATGTGGTATAACTTGACCACAAACAGGTAGTTAGGGCCTTGGAAGGAGATATGTC
Source organism: Ehretia macrophylla (assembly GCA_037974665.1). Classification (NCBI taxonomy): domain Eukaryota; kingdom Viridiplantae; phylum Streptophyta; class Magnoliopsida; order Boraginales; family Ehretiaceae; genus Ehretia; species Ehretia macrophylla. The sequence goes on along the minus strand of CM075771.1, from coordinate 50,759,149 downwards.
CCTGTCTGATCTGAACGAAGGAATCAGGCCTGGAAATAGCACCATGTACAGTTCTCGTGGGAGTTCAGACTATGACACGTTCCAATACAACGAGGACATGAAGAAATTCAGGAAGATGGCATTAGCTAGTCAAGAGTATGCCAGCAGCGAGTACAGTGGTGGACGACCTACCAGCGAATACGGCTTGAATCCATCTAGCTCCAGTAGTGAAGGACAAACAACCAGAGAGATGGAGATGGGAAGGATGAAGAAAGACAGCCGAGGTTTCCGCGGAGACTTTTGACAGCGGAATAGCTATGTCTTGTGTATAAAATCAGATTGACTAATTCATTTTTTTTTTTCTTCGTGTTGGTTACTATTTTGTATTTTCCATATACCCAGTAAAGTTGTGTATTTTTTGTGTGTACTAATTTGTATTTACTGTGGCTTTTACAACCTAAAACTGAAATCTATTCTTTTATTCAATTCTTTTCTCATTAGGTTTGAATTGGTTATTGAGATCTGTTGAGACCTTTGCTTAGCTTTCTTGCTTTCGTTTGTTTGCTTAAAATTGAAATCTGACAGGTCGATAGAATCAGTTCAACAAAAATGACAACGTTGTTGCTAGCTGTATTGTCTGTGGAATCACTTTTCCTCTTACCTATCTGTTTAGACAGCTTTGTCGTTTAATATTGGTGGACCCTGTGGACAAAGACACGAGTGGAACTGCTTACCAATACATTGCTGGCATACCATATGGACCGCTCTCTGGATATGTGTGTACAAGGGTAGCTCTCTTATCATATTCTTTATAACGAGAAATTGTTGTAATGTAACAATGTACTTTATGCATATTTTTAGTGAGTTAAGTAAATATTTGTGATATAAGAATATAGGTTTGAATTTGAGTTATTTGACTATTGTGAATTTATTACTCAACTAGTCTATTTGTTAATCTTTTTTTAAAAGATCGAAGTTTACAAATTCATTTTTAATAGAATGATCGCTCGGAAGATTGTAGGAGTCCACTGAGAAAAAAACAACATTTTTCAGTGCAGTCTGCAGTCTGCTCCTGTTTAGAAATTATCTAGGAGATTCAATCATTTTAATGATGTGGCTGGAATCATATTTGACCTAGGAAAACAAATGACAAAGGGCTGTCCTGTCCTCAAAATAATATTTAGAAAAAGTATTCCGACATCCGCATGTGACGAATTCTTTAGACGGCGCAGGCCAGCAAATCAAATTCGATTAACGCACATGGTTTGGTCCACTTTCAGAATCTATTGCGGCTTTTACTGGGGCAACATTCTTTTTTTATTTATTTTTATTGGGAGAATTACACTACGAAGTAGTAAGTATTTATTGTTTCCCATTTTTTTAAATTCGTCGCTATTATTTTAAATGGTTCAAATCAATTTTTAATATTTTTAAAAAGTATTAATTTAGTCTATATTATTTGAAAATATTAGAGACGAGACAAAATTGATACTTTTAAAAATATTGGGAACTGATTTGAACCATTTAAAATAATAGAGACCAATTTTTTTAAAATTTTTTAAAGGGGACTATATGTGCTATTTTCCTTTATTTTTTTTCCTTATGATTAAGAACTCATTTTAGACCAAATTACATTTGGCCCTTTTAAAGCTATGAATTGCATGGTATATTATTGCACCTTAATATATATTTTATATCTATTAAGTATTGTAGTGATCAAAATTAGACTTAGACCCATGATTCTACTGCAGCAGATCACTTGATCCCATTCAACTCATGATAGCAGGCAACGGGCCATGGGCAACTCAAAGCTCATGGGCCAACCTTACGGTAAGCTCACTTTAGGCTAAAGACCCTTGAGTGAGCCAAGACATTGATACCATCATGTGTGGATAATTGACAACAAATTTGGATATAATTTGGCTCTATCAAATCTTAAGGATAAACAATCATGGATTGATAAGAGTATAGAAGTCTCAGGAGTTTATGAACTTTCAACGTACCAATAATTATATATATATACCATGCCTAGGCCATCGAGTATTCATTACCATAAGCAATACTCTCCCTTCTCACCTTATTATCAACAACCTACCATCCACTTCAACACCCTTACTATGAACTTATGTCTCACCATTTGCCTTCTGACTTTACAAGTTGTTGGTGCCCCCAAATTTATGATTATAAATTTTCATGTCTACAAGGACTATGCAATAATATTTGCAATGAAATGGCACAAATTTTTGTTGAGCTATATCTTTGTTTGCTACAAATTAGATTTGCCTAGATAGTTTCTATAATTAATTAGGTGTCAATTGGCTAAGTAATTGAGGCATGGCATGTTCCAGGGCTTATAGCTTCTTACTTATGTCCACCAAATCATAATCATCCATAAATGACTCAATCATTGTTAACAATCATAAAGCATTAGGTTGTTTCTGATAAAGGGAAAAATCTAACTCAAGACAAAAGACTAGTATACCCTTAACCGATCTAGATCAAGAGCTCGAGGAAGGTTTAATTTGCAAAGACCCGACCTGAGAACTTCCCAAGAGGTCGGCTATCTAGAACCTAACCCGAAGACGTCCCAAAAGGTCAGGACTAAGTAACAGATTTCTGACACAATCCCAGAAAATCCGGAGATAGAATATTCCTAATAGAAACAGGTACAAATAAACTGCCATATCCCTCAGGGGAAATAACTAATCTCATTTTCAATAAATTACATACAGTCTTATTCTCCAAAGCACCCTTTACTAACTTATGTATCAGAGTGCTTGCTCATAGGATTATCTCTGTAGTTTGTTGTTTATGTGCGCAGGCTTGAGGAAAGCTTATTTGCAGCTTACTTCCCAAATCCAGAAAAGTACCTTAACAAGATGGCACCGTCTGTAGGTAATCGAAGCTTGATTCCCATTGAGATAAACACGATGGCCAATACCCGAACCAAGTTCATGCCAACGAGCCTCAACAACTGCAGATTCAGGGTCAGAAGATGCCTCAACTACCCCAACCGGTGAGTGAACATGTGGTATTATGGGACTGAGGCTAAAAGATAGAGCCCTAGGAGACGATGGTCCTAGGAAAACACTACTTAAGGGGAGAGTCCTAAGAGGGGCCACCTCCAACAGCACTGGTTCTAAGGGGGTATTAGAGGATCAATTAAAGGTTTAACCCACATCAGGCTTATTGCGCCTAGGACAGATGGTATACTCAAGGGAAGATGACCCAAAGATCGCATCCTCGCCGCCACGTTCATGGGAATGAACAGATCAGCTTTGAGAATCACGCTCAGAGGAACTACTGGCCATTAAAAGAACAACAAAGAACACGTACCTAAGAAGACACAACGAAAATAGGCTAAAGAAAGCTGGAAAGGCTCGACTTTCGAACTAGGAACATATACACTATAAGGACTGAATACCCTAGAGAAAGAGGGAGAAGATAAAGACTGATTGAGCGGATGTGATTCAAAATAAATCAAAAATTTTGTACTTATAACCAAAAAACAGGAAAACTAAAGGCCCGGGTAATCTAGAAAGTCGTGCTCACTGGTAGAAATGCTTAGTAACAAACACGTGACAGAAAAAACGAATCGACTGTCAAAGCTCCGTAAGAATAAAAGAACAAGAAGTTGTGACCAAAACAATTCAACGATTTCTCGACCTTCTTTGATAGCTCAAGAAATCAGGGGGCAATTGATAAAGGAAAAAATCCAGCTCAAGACAAAAGACTGGTATACCCTTAACCGACCCAGATCAAGAGCTCGAGGAAGGTTTGATTTGCAGAGACCCGATCCAAGGACGTCCCAAAAGATCAGGACTAAGTAACAGAATTCTGACACAATCCCGAGAAATTCGGAGATCGAATATTCTTAACAAAAACATGTATAAATAAACTGCCATATCCCTCAAGGGAGGTAACTAATCCCATTCTCAATAAATTATATACACTCTTCTTCTCTAAAGCACAATCTACTAACTTGAGTATCAGAGTGCTTACGCAGAGGACCATTTCTGCTGTTTGTTGTTTATGTGCGCAGGCTTGAAGAAAGCTTATTTGGAACTTACTTCCCAAATCCAGAAAAGTACCTTAACAGTTTCTAATTTAAAATTAATTGGATTATTTTTTATTCGATATGAACTCCTTTGTCTAGTTTATTGATCAATTATTAAGATAGAGCTTGAAGATGGCGACCAAGTTCATAAGAAAACTGCTTTCAATTTTTCTCCTTCTACGGGAATGGCAACAATGAGCCACAGTTTGCGAGTATTAGTACGTTGCCAACACTTGTAAATAGCAAATCAGTTTGTTAATTGATGATAACATAACTCTCGGGTGTTAAAAATGTATTTGTGTACTCCACTACATCTTTCAATTTTCATCCATTTTTGACGTTAAAGAAAACAATAATGGTTTGAGGCAAAAAGCATGGGAACAATAGATTGAACATAACTATTTGTCAAGCTTAGAACATGAACTAATGTTTTCTTATAGAGGGGGCGTATGCACCCTTCTAATATGTAAATATTTTTGAAGTAATGAAATCCGTTTTTGCCTAGCAAAAAAAAAAAATGGTTTGTGCACATCACCACCAAATGCACCTATGGAAGTCTTAAGAATGAAACTACACCATTGTGAAGTTTAAACAATAATTCTTATCAGGAAATTACATTATTATGAAGAATCTCTAATAGGATATATATATATTTTTTATTCAATAAAAGTCTAAGGTCATAACATTTCGCATAACAACGAGTAATATTATCACTGGACGAAAGCCCTAATGGCATCTCTAATAGGATATTTGGGTTGTCCTCCAAACAAACTAGGAGATCATCAGTATATTGACTCTTATATTGCATTAAAATGTCTCTTTGACTCTTATAATGCTTTCAAATGTGGCAACAACAATGACAAAAACTAGGATATACAGAAAAGGCACAATTAAATGTTGTTCACGTTTTCATTACCATTACTTTAAAAATACTATAATTAAGAATAAAGTGTGATCTAATCCTTATTAGTACAAGATATTGGGGCTTTTTTTATTTTTTTCTCTTTTAAAAAGGAGATCAACAATGATTATCCACCTATTTCAAGATGACTCAAATTTGAGACCATTTAAATTTTAAATGAGAGCTACTCCCATTGAGTTTAACTCTCTTGTAAATTGTAAAGTTAGAACAAAAAGAAAGGGGAAGTAAATTGTAAAGTTAGAACTCCTACGACGTTGTCTATGCAGCCCCTTATACAGACCAAAATCATACTATTCTACATTCTTCTTCTTCTTCAAGAGCGTTGGCTTTGTCTCATCGCCTACCTAATTTTAATGTAATAATTTAATGCCACACAAAAACTACCCCAAAAGAAGTTATCAAAATTCCTTTAGGTAAAAATGTTCACACTATATATGTAGTTAAATTTATATTTGGTTATGATAATTTAAAATTAGAAGAAAACGCATTGAATTAAATTTTAGAGGGAACATAGTGCACTTATCCTTTAATTTTAGGGATATACATTAACATTTCTAATTAAATATGCCAAAAACTGACTTATCACGAGGATAGCCATTAATTAATTTTCTTGAGTGAGTAAATGAAGACCTTCATCTAACCTAACCAAAGGGTCCCTTGAAATTGTAATCTTAAATATAATGTAATACCTCAAGCATTTTTCACGATTAAAAAGGATAAAATAATGGAAGGACGTTCCATGTAATTTGATGAAATATGTGTTAGATATTGTTCACTAAATAGTTGTCTGGATGAGAACACGCACACACATTAAAACAACATTAACAAATGATATTTTTAAGATGATTCAGTCCCTCTTACCTATGTTGATCCCACCTTCGGGATAATCCACAATTTAGAAAAGAAAGCGTAATGCCTTTACAATTGGGTTTATGTATTGAAAAGACTAAATCCTCCTTGTATAATTGGTTACAATCTTTTTGATAAATAAATCAATATCAGAAAATCGATCACCAATCTAAAGTGTGTGACAACTAATTACAAGACTGGAAGTTCTATTAATAGTGTTAGCCCTACTAGGATTAGGGTTCCAATTATCTCTATTTTCAATGATCTTCTACTTGTCTTCTACTTCAACGAAAACCAAGCAATGGTAAGCACAATCACCATTGTAATAAATAAATATGATTATCCACTACCAAAATTCCAAATAAAAGAATCTCTATAAGCTAGTCGCTCTAAAGTGCAAATTAAAATTCCGTAGGAATCAAAGAATCTCATCAACTAATTCTGAATTCAAATTTCACCCTACATAATCTAATATATCTAACAAGTAAGAAATCTGGCATCCGTGTCTAGCACGTTAATTTATGAAAGATCTTTCTAAAATCAGGAGCAGATCCATGAATTCTTCTTAATGGAAGGTAAAACACATTTTTTCAACTATACAAGTACAGTTTTTTTTAGTGAGGGCTAATTAATTTTTTAAACTAAAAATACATAAATATTTAATTTCTTTTTTTAAAAAAACATAAAGTTTTTAACCTTTTTTTAGACCAGTGAGAACTGCAGCCCCTGCTGGCATGAACGTACATCCGACCCTGTGTGAAATGGCATAATTTAAAAGGGTAGCATTTTCAAGATATCAATTTTCGTGACATGCATTTTCTTGATGCCGTATGATTCTTCTACCAACATTTTAAACAAGAAATTGATCATCTTTTGAATATATACACTATATATTTTAGTATTTCGTAATTAACCCTTAATCATGTTTTGAAATGTGTCACTTATTCTTAACTAACTTGAGAAATTTAGAACCTGTCCAAGTATATGTTGTCAACAAAAGTAGAGCTATTAATCAGGACTATAGAGAACGAAGAAAGTAAAGATGCAAACTGAAGGGCTTGTTGACAGAGTTTTAGGAACAAATTATCCAAAATAATTTTTCTGAAACAACATAAATATTGAAAACATATTGTCTTTGGTCACTCAAGGAAAAAGAATCAAATAGCATATTGTTTTCACATTATTAAAACTTCTTTTTAATTCAATCTTTCAAAATTTATGTTGAATTATTTTCTCTTTTAAGTTATTTCAAATATATATTAAAAAAACCTAAATTTTGAAAGCTAAAAATGGGCCCAAAGTAAGTATGATAGCAAGCAGAGTTTAATTTGAAATCTACGGCTATCCGCCCTAATTATAAACTCAATTATGAATCAAACTAAAGGATTAGTGACGGCAGACCCAATAAGCCCTTCAGTTTGTAGAAACCTTATTTAATGAAGAAATCAAACTTTGGTTTCACAATTTCGTTTTTATAAGGTAGAACAAATAAGGTTTCAATATTTGGTTTTGTTCTGCCTTCACCAGCCCTTCCGTTTGATGTCTTTGTTAAATAAAAGGCTACCTTATTTCCTCTACCTTTGGTTTCACAAAAGAGCTATTTGGTTTCTGCAAACTACTGGGCTATAAAAACCAAAATTTGAAACCTTATCTAACGAATAAATCAAACTCGGTTATGAAAGCAAACTGAAATAGGCCCAAAGGGCTTTTATTTTGTCAAAAATAGGCCCAAAGGGCTTGAATGAGCCGTTAGCGAAGAAAATAAGATGCAATCTAAAGGCTTTGAGAGAAAACTTGAAATCCGAAACTTGGTCATATATTGTTTATATAGAGACACTTACAAACTTGGTCATATATTGTTTATATATAGACATTTATGTAAGCTCAATTTTAACAGTTTTTTTATTTTTCTCTTATGTGTAGAAGATTGGAGCAATTTTTCTATATTTAGGGATTTTTTATTTTAATTTCACTCTAACAGCTTCTCTATATTTAATTAATCTCTTATTTTAAGGATTTCTATCTCATCTGTATTTAATCAATCTCTTATTTTAGAGGATCCCTATCTCACTTTTATTCTAACATGTTGCTTATATTTCATAAATTTTACTCTTTTGATCATTAAAAGATGAGATAGGGGATTGTTTTGCTTCTCCAGATGTAGAGATGTTGAAAATTCAACTCATAACCTACAAAGCTTTTACACTAAAGTAAAGACTTTCATAACCCAAAACAATGAAATCCCCTGGAAATGCAGAATTAACCTTATATTAAGATTTTTTTTAAAAAATCTTGTCCTATATTCTTCCAACCAATCTGCAACATTAGAAAATAAAAAAAAGAAAAACACTTCTGAATAAAAAAATTCCACTTCATAGTTTAAAATGAAGAACTTCTTTGGTCAGCCCGGATTGACCATCAAACTACTCACATACAAGTAGAGCTCACAGCATGCGGGGTCCACCCATTGTCTCTAGGGCTGATGGTCAGCCCTGAATTTTCATTCAAAATGATAACTCTCCATAGCACCACTGCTAGAGGTTGGACATCCATAGCACAAATCACCAAAAAGCAAAAGAATAAGAAAAGACATGTTTTAAAAGGCATAGACCTATAAGATAGGGCAAAGATGAGAACAAGATGAAGCACTTCTCAAAGAGCAGAAGATTGTCTTATTAACTGTTCACAATTACAATATTGTTCATTATCAATCCTGAAGCAAGAATTACTGATAAGATCTTCCTGCCAACAATTGTTCTAATTCACAATTATTCATGATTAATTAAGCAGCAACTTATTGATGATTCTTTTGCTTTTGTAAAGGTTTTTTTTTTTTTTTTCCTTATATCATTGAACGTGTAGCAGATATAAACTATTTCATGGATGAGCATAATCCCATGGTCCATAAGGCTCAAATAACTCAGAGAAGAAACCCTTCTTTCGTTTAGGGTTCCACCCCATGTCTTTGCACAGCTGATCGTTATACCATATATGCAAAGCACCAATGCATGATCTCCTGTAATATTCACCGGAATATCGCTTCATATATCTATCCCATTCGGCTATATTTTTCTCCATGTCATTGATGCTAGGTAGTTTGAATGTGCCATCAAGAAGCTCTACTAGCCACCGGGATCTCATTTCCGAGGTATATAGATTGGAAACACTTTCAGAGAACCCGATAATTGCCAATTGAGGAAGTCGAGGGTGAATGCATTCCCTGCCAACGTTTGAATATAGATATGATTTTAGTATTTTCTTTCGGATAATTATTATACTGACTGTTTGTTCTAGCGAGGATGCTGTTAGAATTTATACATTTATCCCACATCAGAAAACTCTAAAACCCATAATAATCACTGAGGTGGTCTAAAAATTTATGATTTTCCTATGTAAGACAAGTGTATATTCTAACAAATGCTAACCTGTACATAGGAACGGTTGTGTCATATGACCCGGCAATGCAGTTCTGAAAGAATGGTGATACAAAGATGTCTTTGATCTTGTCAACACCACGAAAGCCAGTACATAGTATGCCCAAATCAGTCTTTAGAGGTTCCAGGTTGTCATCAATTAGAATTCCTTCATTGCAGAAGCTGAAATTATGTGCTTTGACTAGTTTGATGCTTCCCAAATCAACTCTGTCGTAAAAGCCCTCGGGTACAGTTGAAATCAGACAAGCACTGATTTCCTTCAGAAAACTATGTTTTGGTACCATGCCAAATTTTGGAAGATTAAGCTTTTTACTTGCATGAGTTTCTACGAATTTTGAGATTCCCCACCTCTGTCCCATGATCATGAGAAGCATATTAGATTTTGTAGTTAGTGAATGAAAATGTGCAAATTTATATTAAAATTTTCCTCTCTCTACTTACCAATGGTGAAAGCATTGTCGCCAGGAGACCCAAAAGGCATCCTTCCTCAGGCTTATGCACTAAAAGTTCTGAGAATCGATTTAGGTATAGATATGTCATGGGGACACCCCATGGAAGGTAATCAGGAATGTTCCAGTGTTCGTTCCTGTATATCACTGTGCATGGATTTTCAACTCCTGCAAGAACGCAAACAAACCGTTGAAAAAATAAGACGGAAGAAAATTGTGTATTCTTCCATTGATTGAATATAGAAATAGTTAAAATAGTTGTTGTTGGAACACCATCTCTCCAACGTTAATTTGGAGATCGTGGCTCTATTGTTTGAATCATGACTCCTAGTTTAGTAGATGTTGTCGGTTACTCTTGAATTTCTCTAGTTTAACTTTGATTCTGAGGCTTAGTTTACAAATGGAGCCTAAGAGTCTTGTGTATACATTTGCGAAGTCGGTAACTTAATTGAATTTACAAATTTAGGTGGCAATTGGTATCCAGAAATGAATTTGGACAAGATTGAAATCAATTAAAAAAAGAAAAGAAATGACCCTAGGAAAGAAATGAACTTGGAAAAAGATATATCATACTTGGTATCCTCTAGGAATGAAGATATGATTGTATATATTAATTCTAAGCCTATGTTTGTTAGTCAGTATAACAAAGTAGTAATGAGAATGATTTATATAAAATCACAAAAATTCACTTTTGTTGCTATATATATATTATTGTCTTAAACATAAAAATTAAGCATCATATTAATAATTATATTATATATAATTATTTTATATATTATGATATTTATTTTATTATTTATATATATTGTTTATAATAATTATTATTGTTCATATTTGTTATTATTTTTATTATATTATTAGTATTATTATATCTATTATCATTATTATTAGATTATCATTATTATCATTAACATATTTTATTTATATTTATTATTATTATTATACTTTATTTATATTTATTATTATTGTTATTTATTTTTATTTTATGATATTAGTTATATCATTATTATGATTATTATTATTATTGTTGTTGTTGTTGTTATATAATGGTTCTTATTTAGATAAAAATAAAAAATAATTATATTAATAATAATATAATTTGTATAGTGTGTAGTATGTCTTTTTTAAAGGTATTTTGGACACTTGAATAATATGTTTATTCTAGAGCACATGAGAATAAACTATTCCTATGTGGTTTGTCAGGAATTGGTATTTTCATATTCGTGGGAATGGAATTATTGAGGGAGTAGGATTTCCAAGTTCATACATTTATATCAAGCGTGAAAATTGGAATATAATTGAAAATATGATTCCATTCCAAACCTATTTCCACATATAAATCACCACCCTAGAGAATTCAACTATAAAATACAATTGTTTCCGTTATTGAACATTTAATTATTGTATCAAGATATTCCATGTTGTTTATCCCTTAGTGCTTCTCCGATTAGAGCTTCTTGAAACTTCTACACAAAATCCTCCAACTTTAACTTTCAGAATCATCCGAAATAAGCACTAACATTTCAACACAAACAAGTTGGAACCAATTAACGAGCATTCGAACACGTTCTCATCTTAGTTCCTACAAGAGTTAATCAAAAAATTCTCACAATTTCACACATGATGATCTTTAATAGTGGTTTCTTACCATTTGCTGCCGAGCACTCCATTGCAATGTCCATCGCCGATTTTCCCAATCCAACAACGGCAATTCTTTTGCCTTTCACAAATTCCGCGGCACTTGCGTTATCCATATCAGAGTAGTCCATTGAGTGTATTACTTTGCCTTCAAACACTTCGGGCCCCTTTCCTGGAAGAAATTTTGGGATATTTGGAACATCACTAAACCTTCCGACGCATAGGATTACAAACTCGACTTGGTGCTCCTGCATCATAATGAAAACAAGCACCCGTGTGTCAATTTCGAACCTTGATTTTAGCCTCTATTAATTCATGAGAAATGTAATAAATTTTAAACAGATCTAAATTTAAAAACCTCTTTATAAGTCCTTGTTGCTTTTAAAATGTGTTGTAAATAACAAATTTATTACACTTGCAAATTTTTATTTCTTATTTAAAGATACGGTGGGAATGAATTTTGGCTGTAAAACAATTAGTGTGATCATTTGCCTCTTGGTTAAAAAATAAAAAAAAAAAAAAAATTATATTAGTTTCAATGAGCAAGTTGGAAACTAATAAGAATGGTTCAACAGATAGTTGAACATTTGTTAAATTACAAGGACAAAAATGACATTTTAATGCATTTTTTCTTTATCCATAAAAAATTACAAAAAAACAAAAGCATAAGAACGGACCAAAATAATTTTTTTCCCAAAAAAGATATACCTCAGTTGAAAGGCTTTGAGTGTCTTGTACAGTGAGTTTCCACTTTCCTTTGGAGCTAAAGGGCTCACCTGTTCCACCCCACAGTGACCAAGCTTGCATTTCAGCATCTGATGGACCTTCATAGCCGAGGCTAACAACTTTGCAATTGAATTTGATGCGGCGAAGTAAATCAAAGTGAAGAGCATAAGAGTGAAGGTATTCAAGGACCTGTTGTTGGCTAGAAAAATCATCTGTCACAGTATCTGGCCATGGAAAATCTGAAAATTGGTAAAGTAGTTTTGGTGTTTGAAGCTTAGTGGTCTCCAATGTTTTGGTCCACACACCTCCAATGCTGTCTTTGGCCTCGAAGATGATCGGAGTATAGCCCTTGGACAGTGTATATTTGCAGGCGAGGAGACCACTGATACCAGCTCCAATAATTGCCACCTTTCTTTCCATTTTGGTTTGTTGTTTCTATAATGAGCTCTTGAATTTATTTATATATAGATCTAGTCGTTTCCTTTTTGGAAAAATTCGCCCAACCTTATCATTGCTTCAATCGGTGGGGCGGCTCGTATCTGTCTCTGTGCCACGTTCACTTCCCAGAAATAGAAGAAAACGTATATTGTCACGTCGCAAAATGTCATAGATCTATTATCTTTTATTTTTTGCGAAGATCATATCGCATATCTCTTTATCTCTTATATCTTCTTTTTTAAAAAAAAATAATAATAATAATAATAATAATTTTAGTCAATATCCCATACAATTAATCCATAAGAGACAGATAAACATCATGTTAGAATTGAATTCGCAATCACCTCGTTACATGCATTATTATAGTCTTACAATTGTATTTGTCAGTCTATCTTTGTTCACATCTGATTTTCTTTTGTTTTTCCTTTTTCTAACCATGTTCTTTTTTTTTTCTTTCAATAACATTGATTAACATCCCACACAATCAATCGGGACACCATGTTAAAGTTAAACTTAATATTGATAGATGTTTCAAGAGTAACCCTGAACTTGCAGGTGCAGGAGAGCAACTATGAATGATGTTGGGTCTTTGGGTTTATGATTAACCTTGAATGGACAACTAATAGCAGGGCAAAAATTGTTGCACTTTGGGAAGGCCTTCATAGGGCGATTGAGTTGGGTGTTAAACATCTTCTAATTGAAACAAATTCAAAAGCAACATGCAATTTGATTAGAAAAATACCAACACCTCATCGTCCATTCAAAATTCTTGTGGAAGATTGCAGACAATGGATACGTCACCATCAATTTTTTTAAGAGGTCCATCTGTACCGTGAGGCAAACCGTTGTGTGGATTGACTAGCGAATTATGCTTTGAAACAACTCCTGGTATGTCTTTACTTCAACATACCCCTCCGTTGATGACTCAATTGTTAGAAAAAAAGTGTGAAAGAAATACATGCCTCAGAATGATTCTCATTTAACCCAACCTCGACCTCCCTTTGAACAAAAAAGAAAAAAAGTTAAACCTACAATCACCTCATTACACGTATTCTTGACCAATACTTATATTTGTCTGTCTATCAGTGTTGACATTTGTGTTTGACTTTCTTTCATTTTTTTTTCAAATAAATGAACCATGTTCTGTTTTTCTTTTTCTTCTTCGTAATAAGTATTACATGTCGTATTGTAGAATTTCGTGCACTGTTAGGCTGGATTGCCCGGTTTCTTCTCCGTTTTCTTTGGGGAATAAGTGATTATTTATGTTTTTTTTTTTTGTTAGAATATACACTTGTTCTACATAAAAAAAATCATAAATTCTTAACCACTTAATAAGATCCTGGGCTACTGTTCTTGGTACCAATTGATTTTGAGATAGAAACTCAGTTATCTTCACATGGTATCAGAGCTAGGCCTATGGTCTAGTTTCATTCATCTTTTGCGTGCGACCCATCTCAAATTAGATCCACTTGTCTTCAATCTTTCGCGAAAGCATAGTTCACGCACTTTCAATTTTTCACATGTGTTATCTATCACATGTGTGTTCAATCTTCTAAGTGCGACCATCTCAAAATAAGGTTCACGCGTGTTCAATCTTTCACATGTGACCCCTCTCAAATTAGGTCACACGTGAGGAAAAGTGTTAGAATATACACTTATTTCACATAGAAAAATTATAAAATCTTAAACCACTTAATAAAATATTTAGTTACTCCACTTAGTACTAATTAATTTTAAGATAGAAATTCAAGATTCTTCACATTTTTTTGGTCATAGGACTAAGGATTCAAACATGTCATATTTTGTATTATCTTCTTCTCTGTGATTCAAGCATGTCATATGTTATATTATCTTCTCCTCTCGCTGATTCATCCTCATGAAATACTCCTATCGAGTCTCAACCCATACAAAACATCAAGGGAAAAAAAAAGTAGAAGTAAACGAAAAAGTAGAGTCGACAGCCCATAGAGTTAGACACAAACACGATGGAGAGATTTTGAGTATATAGGCATGCGGTGAAGTTCATATTGTTTCAATCCTAGTAACTTTTCCTGTTGAATCTAAGGGTGTGTTTGGATTGAGGAGGAGGTTTAGTAAATGAAAGGAACGGAGAGAATTATAAATGAGAGTAGGGGAGATGATTAAATCATGTTTGAATTGAGTAATTTGAAAAAAGGAGAATAATATAAAAGATGATGAGTGTTATTTGTTTGGATTAGAGAGAAAATAGAAGGAGATGATAAATTTTACGTGTAAAATGACTTTTATGTCCTTTTTTAATTTTATATTACTTTAAAAGTGAATGTCAAAATTGTCATTACAGTGAATAGTATTTTCTCTTCTTCTCATTTTACTCCAAATTGGAGTGATCACATTTGGGGGATATGGAGGGGTTGGATTTATCCTCTCTATACCTCAACCACTCATTCACTCACAAACCAAACAAGAGAAAGGACTAAGCTATTCCTTTACTAAACCTCCCCTTCCTTCCATTTCCCTTAATCCAAACACACTGTAAGAGTGAACTATTAAAAAGTAAATTGAGATTGTATTTTGAAAAACGTGAATATTTTTAAATTAAAAAATTAATTTAGTATCTATTAAAAAATTATTCGTATATGAATAAAAATTTATGTATTTCTAACTCTTAATGAACAATAATCCTGAATCTACCCTTAATATAAACATTCATAATTTGTTCACTTCACAACCATATCTTACCCAAACATATTATCATTATGTTCTCCAGCATTCTACATTCATGTACCTTATTTCGGCAACAAGTTTCTGATATTTGAATCTTCTAAAACGTTTGATTTATTATAACTAGAGCTGGCATCAGGCGTATGCAACCTTCTAATATGTAAATGCACTTAGGGCATCCTCAATGGAGTCTCTAAACAGCAATGTTTGCTGTTTTTAGAAACTCCATTGATTAAAAATCAACACCAATTGGGGTCTTTAAAACACTATTTGATAGTTTTTGGTACAAAAATGATATAAGTCAAGTTTTAAGTCTCTAAAATAGCACATAATCTCCATTTTCTTTAACAAATTTATTGAAGAAAATAGAGACTATACAAAAAGACAAAATAGAGTCTCTAAAAATGCACAATTTTCAACAAAAAAATAAAAAGTCAGATCTGAAATCAAAAAAAAAAATTACAGTTCAAAACAAAAAAACACAACAGATTGAAAATCTCTTTTTTCAACAAACAGCAAAAAAAAAAAAAAAAAAAAACAAGTGTGGTGGTGATTTCGATGGTGGTAGGGTAGCACCAGAGAAGGGAAGTTGGGTGGGGGAAGCGAGAATTGACATAAAAAATAATAATTAATTACAGTGTGGTGGTGGGGTGGCATCGAAGAAGGGGGGATGGGGGCTGTGGGAAAGGGAAAGGAAGAAGAAGGAGGGGGGGTGGAGGTGACGGGGAAGGGAAAGGAAGAAGAAGGAGAGAGGGGGGGGGGAGGGGTGGCTGCAACGGGGAAGGAAAGGGAAGGGAAGGGAAGGGGAGGGGAGGGGTGGCAGATGAAGTGAGGAAATAGGGTTTTATATCTAGGTTTTTGTTTTTGTTTTTTTTTTTTGTAATTAAGTTTTTTAATATATTTAATTAGGGTTTATTTAATTAGTTTTTTTTAATTAGGATTTTTTAAATTACATTATTGTAATTAAGGTTTTTTAAATAGTTTTTTTTAATTAGGGCTTTTAAATTATACATTTTTTAATTAGGGTTTTGTATTTTATTTAATTTTTTAATTTTAGTTATTTTATGTTTTTAAATTATACTTTTTTTAGTTTAGGTTTTATTCTACTGTTCTGATTGTAATTGAGTTTTTTTAATAGTTGTTCTTTTTAATATAGTTGTAATTTATAAATTTTTTTATTCTAATTGAGATTTTTTTTTTATAGTTGTAGTTTTTTTAAAATATACTTGTAATTTTTTTTTTTGTAATTAAAATATTTTTTTATAGTTGTTTTTATGAATAAATTTGTCAATTGATTATAAATCAACATAACTATCATTTTTTCCTTTTTAATTACTTTTTTTCATTCAATTATGTAATTAAACGAAATTCTAATTATTTAAATGTTATCTTCGTTGCAATTTATTTATTTTTTGGTTGAAATATTCATTAAAAAAGTTAAAATTATCTAAATAACAATTAATTAAAAAAAAAGGTAACACACGAGAAAAAATAACACATAATTAAATGACTATGTAAAATTAAAATTAACACAATATAGAGACTCAATTTTATAAAGACCGTCATTGTGGATATTTTTTTTTATCTTGGTCTTTGAATGGGTCACTAAAACAGTTTTTTTGTCTTGGTCTTTAAGTGGGCCTTTAAAATTAATCTTGGTCGCTATATGGGTCTCTAAAATGATGGATATAAATCCATTATAGATACTCCATTGAGTATAGCCTTACGAAAATCTTAAGAATGAAAATACACTATTGTAAAGTTTAAACAATAATTCGTACCAGGAAATTACATTATTATGAAGAATCTCTAATAGGATTTTTTTTATTTTTTTATTTAGGGAAGGCCTAAGGCCGTAACATCTAGCATAATAGCGAGTAATATTATCACTGAACGAAAGCCCTAATGGCATCTCTAATGAGATATTTGGGTTGTCCTCCAAACAAACTAGAAGATCATCAGTATATTGACTCTTATATTGCATTAAAATGTTTCTTTGACTCTTATAATGCTTTAAAATGTGGCAACAACAATGACAAAAACTAGGATATACAGAAAAGGCACAATTAAATGTTGTTCACGTTTTCATTACCATTACTTTAAAAATACTATAATTAAGAATAAAGTGTGATCTAATCCTTATTAGTACAAGATATTGGGGTTTTTTTCTTTTTTTCTCTTTTAAAAAGAGGATCAATAGTGATTCTCGTTTAGAAAGGGGAAGTAAATTGTAAAGTTAGAAGTCCTACAACGTTATCTATGCAGCCCCTTATATTGACCAAAATCATACTATTCTACATTCTCCTCTTGTCACTTCTTCTTCAAGAGCTTTGGCTTTGTCTCATCGCCTACCAAATTTTAATGTAATAATTTAATGCCACACAAAAACTACCCCAAAAGAAGTTATCAAAACTCCTTTAGGTAAAAATGTTCACACTATATATGTAGTTAAATCTCTATCTGGTTATGGTAATTTAAAATTAGAAGAAAACGCACTGAATTAAATTTTAGAGGGAACATAGTGCACTTATCCTTTAATTTTAGGGATATACATTAACATTTCTAATTAAATATACCAAAAACTGACTTATCACGAGGATAGCCATTAATTAATTTTCTTGAGTGAGTAAATGAGGACCTTCGTCTAACCTAACCAAACGGTTCCTTGAAATTGTAATCTTAAATATAATGTAATACCTCAAGCATTTTTCACGATTAAAAGGGATAAAATAATGGAAGGACGTTCCATGTAATTTGATGAAATATGTGTTAGATATTGTTCACTAAATAGTTGTCGGGATGAGAAAACGCACACACATTAAACAACATTAACAAATGATATTTTTAAGATGATTCAGTCCCTCTTACCTATGTTGATCCCACCTTTGGGATAATTCACTATTTAGAAAAGAAAGTGTAAAGCCTTTACAATTGGATTTATGTATTGAAAAGACTAAATCCTCCTCGTATAAATGGTTACAATTTTTTTGACAAATATATTAATGTTGGAAAATCGATCACCAATCTAAAGTGTGTGACAACTAATTACAAGACTGAAAGTTCTATTAATAGTGTTAGCCCTACTAGGATTAGGGTTCCAATTATCTCTATTTTCAATGATCTTCTACTTATCTTCTACTTCAGCGAAAACCAAGCAATGGTAAGCACAATCACCATTGTAATAAGTAAATATGATTATCCACTACCAAAATTCCAAATAAAAGATTCTCTATAAGCTAGTCGCTCTAAAGTGCAAATTATAATTCCGTAGGAGTCAAAGAATCTCATCAACTAATTCTGAATTCAAATTTCACCCTACATAATATATCTAACAAGTAAGAAATCCAGCATCGGTGTCTACCACGTTAATTTATGAAAGATCTTTCTAATCTAGGAATTCTTCTCAATAGAGGGTAAAACACATTTTTTCAACTATATAAGTATATTTTTTAGTGGGGGCTAATTAATTTATTTTAACTAAAAATACATAGATATTTTTTTTTTTTTTAGAAATACATAAAGTTTTTAACATTCTTCTCGGCCAATGAGGAATGCAGCCCCTGCTGGGATGAACGTACATCCGACCCTGTGTGAAATGGCATAATTTAAAAGGGTAGCATTTTCAAGATATCATTTTCGTGACATGCATTTTCTTGATGCCGTATAATTCTTCTTCCAACATTTTAAACAAGAAATTGATCACCTGTTGAATATATACACTATTTTATTATTTCGTAATTAACCCTTAATCAAGTTTTTAAATTTTGTTGTGTCACTTACTCTTAACTAACTTGAGAAATTTAGAACCTGTCCAAGTATATGTTGAGAATCCATAGTCAACAAAAGTAGAGCTATTAATCAGGACTATAGAGAACGAAGAAAGTAAAGATGCAAACTGAAGGGCTTGTTGACAGAGTTTTAGGAACAAATTATTCAAAATAATTTTTCTGAAACAACATAAATATTGAAAACATATTGTCCTTGGTCACTCAAGGAAAAAGAATCAAATAGCATATTGTTTTCACATTATTAAAACTTCTTTTTTATTCAATCTTTCAAAATTTATGTTGAATTATTTTCTCTTTTAAGTTATTTCAAATATATATTAAAAAAAACTAAATTTTAAAAACTGAAAATGGGTCCAAAGTAGGTATGATAGCAAGCAGAGTTTAACTTCAAATCTACAGCTATCCGCTCTAATTATAAACTCGATTATGAATCAAACTAAAGGATTAGTGACGGTAGACCCAATAAACCCTTCAGTTTGTAGAAACCTTATTTAATGAAGAAATCAAACTTGGTTTCACAATTTCGTTTTTATAATGTAGAACAAATAAGATTTCAATATTTGGTTTTGTTCTACCTTCACTAGCCCTTGCATTTGATTTTTTTGTTAAATAAAAGGCTACCTTACTTCCTCTACCTTCGGTTTCTGCAAGCTACTGGGCTATAAAAACCAAATTTTGAAACCTCATTTAACGAATAAATCAAACTCGGTAATGAAAGCAAACTGAAATAGGCCCAAAGGGCTTTTTTGTTGTTGTAAAAAATACGCCCAAAAGGCTTCTTTTTTTGTCAAAAATAGGCCCAAAAGGCTTGAGTGAGCCGTTAACGAAGAAAATAAGATGCAATCTAGGCTCCGTTTGTTTATTGTAAAATAACTTGTTTGTATAAAATATTTTCCGTGGAAAGTGTTTTTCTTAAAAATAAAATATTTTACATGGCTCCGTTTGTTTGCCGTAAAATAACTTATTGGGGAAAAATATTTTACTGGAAAATAGAATGCTAAAAAATATTTTCTGCTGTTTGGATGTACCGTAAATTCGGTAAAATGTTTTCTTATCCCAAAGGACATGAAATTATTTTACATAATTTTGTACTAGCCGCAATTGTTGACCTGAAAATATTTTACGGTTGACCAATTTTTCAGTGTTACCAAATACCGTAAAATTAAGAAAAAGCAGCCGCAATTTTTGACATGAAAACATTTTACGGTTGACTAATTTTCCAGTATTACCAAACAGCGTAAAATCCGAAAAAAAATTTACGGCAAACAAACGGAGCCCTAAAGGCTTTGAGAGACAACTTGAACCCCGAAACATAGTCATATATTGTTTATATATAGACACTTATGTAAGACCAATTCTAACAGTTTCTTTATTTTTTTTTTCTTATGTGTAAAAAATTGGAGCAATTTTTATATAGTTAGGGATTCTCTGTTTTGATTTCACTCTAACAAGTTTCTCTACATTTAATCAATCTCTTATTTTAGAGATCTCTATATCTCATCTGCATCTAATCAATATCTTATTTTAGGAGATTCCTATCTCAGTTTCATTCTAACAGATTTCATATATTTCATAAATTTTACTCTTTTGACAATTAAAAAAATTTAAAGAATGGGATAGGGGATTGTTTTTTTTCTTCAGATGTAGAGATGTTGAAAATTCAACTCATAACTTGCAAAGCTTTTACACTAAAGTAAAGATTTCATAACCCAGAACAATGAAATCCCCTGGAAATGCAGAATTAGCCTTATATTTAGATTTTTTGAAAAGAAATCTTTTCCTATATTCTTCCAACCAATCTGTAACATTGGAAAATAAAAAAAGAAAAACACTTATGAATGAAAAAATTTCACTTCATGGTTCAAAGTGGACCTCACAGCATGCAAATCCACCCGTTATCTCTAGGGCTGATGATCAGCTCTGAATTTTCATTCAAAATGATAACTCTCCGTAGCACCACTGCTAGAGGTTGGACATCCATAGCACAAATCACCAAAAAGCAAAAGAATAAGAAAAGAGATGTTTTAAAAGGCATAGAACTGTAAGATAGGGCAAAGATGAGAACAAGATGAAGCACTTCTCAAAGAGCAGAAGATTGTCTTATTAATTGTTCACAATTACTATTGTTCATTATCAATCCTGAAGCAAGAATTACTGATAAGATCTTCCTGCCAACAATTGTTTTAATTCACAATTATTCATGATTAATTAAGCAGCAACTTATTGATGATTCTTTTGCTTTTGTAAAGGTTTTTTATTTTTTATTTTTTTTTATTTTTATATCATTGGACATGTAGCAGATATAAACTATTTCATGGATGAGCATAATCCCATGGTCCATAAGGCTCAAATAACTCAGAGAAGAAACCCTTCTTTCGTTTAGGGTTCCACCCCATGTCTTTGCACAGCTGATCATTATACCAGATATGCAAAGCACCAATGCATGATCTCCTGTAATATTCACCCGAATATCGCTTCATATAGCTATCCCATTCGGCTATATTTTTCTCCATGTCATTGATGCTAGGTAGCTTGAATGCGCCATCAAGAAGCTCTACTAGCCACCGGGATCTCATTTCCGAGGTATATAGATTGGAAACACTTTCAGAGAACCCAATAATTGCCAATTGAGGAAGTCGAGGGTGAATGCACTCCCTGCCAACGTTAGAATATAGATATGATTTTAGTATTTTCTTTCGGATAATTATTATACTGACTGCGTTTGTTCTAGCGAGGATGCTACACTTATCCCACATCAGAAAACTCTAAGAATTTATGAATTTTCTATGTGGGACAAGTGCATATTCTAACAAATGCTAACCTGTACATAGGAACGGTTGTGTCATATGACCCGGCAATGCAGTTCTGAAAGAACGGTGATACAAAGATGTCTTTGATCTTGTCCACACTGCGAAAGCCAGTACATAGTATGCCCAAATCAGTCTTTAGAGGTTCCAGGTGGTCATCAATTAGAATTCCTTCATTGCAGAAGCTGAAATTCTGTGCTTTGACTAGTTTGATGCTTCCCAAATCAACTCTGTCGTAAAAGCCCTCGGGTACAATTGCAGTCAGACAAGCACTGATTTCCTTCAGAAAACTATGTTTTGGTACCATCCCAAATTTTGCAAGATTAAGCTTTTTGCTTACATGAGTTTCTACGAATTTTGAGATTCCCCACCTCTGTCCCATGATCATGAGAAGCATATGAGATTTTGTAGTTAGTGAATAAAAATGTGTAAATTTATATTAAAATTTTCCTCTTTAATTCTCTACTTACCAATGGTGAAAGTATTGTTGCCAGGAGACCCAAAAGGTACCCTTCCTCAGGCTTATGTACTAATAGTTCTGAGAATCGATTGAGGTATAGACATGTCAAGGGGACACCCCATGGAAGGTAATCAGGAATGCTCCAGCGTTCGTTCCTGTATATCACTGTGCATGGATTTTCAACTCCTACAAGCGGTTTGTTAGGAATGGATATTTTCATATTCGTGGGAATGAAATTATTGAGAAAGTAGTGTTCCGAAATTCATACATTTATATCAAGTGTAAAAATTGGAATAGAATTGAAAATATCATTTTATTCTCAAACCTATTTCCACATATCAATCACCACCCTAGAGAATTCAACTGTGAGATACAATTGTTTCCGTTATTTACTATTTAATTATCGTATCAAGATATTCCATATTGTTTATCCCTAGTGCTTCTCCTATTAGAGCTTCTTGAAACTTCTACACAAAATCCTCCAACTTTGACTTTTGGAATCATCTGGAATAAGCACTAACATTTCAACACAAACAAGTAGAAAGCAATTTAACTAGCATCCGAAGACGTTCTCATCTTAGTTCCCTACAAGAGTTGACACGAGATGAGTTTTAAAAGTAGTTCTTACCATTTGCTGCCGAACACTCCATTGCAATGTCCATCGCCGATTTTCCCAATCCAACAACGGCAATTCTTTTGCCTTTCACAAATTCAGCGGCACTTGCGTTATCCATATCAGAGTAGTCCATTGAGTGTATTACTTTGCCTTTAAACACTTCGGGCCCCTTTCCTGGAAGAAATTCTGGGATATTTGGAACATCACTAAACCTTCCGACGCATAGGATTACAAAGTCGACTTGGTGCTCCTGCATCATAATGAAAACAAGCTCCCATGTGTCAATTTCGAACCATGATTTTAGTCTCTATTAATCCATGAGAAATATGATAAATTTTAAACAGGTCTAAATTTGAAAACCTCTCTATAAGTCCTTGTTGCCTTTAAAATGTGTCGTAGATAACAAATTTATTACACTTGCAAATTTTTATTTCTTATTTAACGACACGGTGGGAATGAATTTTGGCTGTAAAACAATTAGTGTGATCATTTGCCTCTTGGTTTAAAAAGAAAAAAAAAAAAATTATTAGTTTCAATGAGCAAGTTGGAAACTAATAACATTTGCCTCTTGGTTCAACAGATAGTTGAACATTTGTTGAATTACAAAGACAAAAATGACATTTTAATGCATTATTTCTTTATCCATAAAAAATTACAAAAAAACAAAAGCATAAGAACGGACCAAAATAATTTTTTCCCAGAAAAGATATACCTCAGTTGAAAGGCTTTGAGTGTCTTGTACAGTGAGTTTCCACTTTCCTTTGGAGCTAAAGGGCTCACCTGTTCCACCCCACAGTGACCAGGCTTGCATTTCAGCATCTGCCGGACCTTCATAGCCGAGGCTAACAACTTTGCAATTGAATTTGATGTGGCGAAGTAAATCAAAGTGAAGAGCATAAGAGTGAAGGTATTCAAGGACCTGTTGTTGGGTAGGAAAATCATCTGTCACAGTATCTGGCCATGGAAAATCTGAAAATTGGTAAAGTATTTTTGGTGTTTGAAGCTTAGTGGTCTCCAATGTTTTGGTCCACACACCTCCAATGCTGTCTTTGGCCTCGAAGATGATCGGAGTATAGCCCTTGGACAGTGCATATTTGCAGGCGAGGAGACCACTGATACCAGCTCCAATAATTGCCACCTTTCTTTCCATTTGGGTTTGTTGTTTCTATAATGAGCTCTTGAATTTATATCTATATAGAGTCGTTTCCTTTTTGGAAAAATTCGCCCAACCTTATCACTGCTTCAACGGGTGAGGCAGCTCGTATCTGTCATCTGTGTCACGTTCACTTCCCAGAAATAGAAAACGTATATTGTCACGTCGCTAAATGTCATAGATCTATTATCTTTTATTTTTTGCGGAGATCGTATCGCATATCTCTTATCTCTTATCTCTTATATCTTCATTTTTAAAAATAATAATAATAATAATAATAATAATTTTGGACAATATTCACATATAATTAATTTATAAGATCATCCTCAATAGAGTCTCTATTTTTAAGATTTTTATTAATCATTTTAGAGATCTTGAAATTTTTAGAGACCCATTTATTCTATCTTCAATAGAAATTCTATTTTGAGGGACTCTATAAATAAATTTAGAGTCATGTTATTTTTTAGAGACCCATATATTTTTTAGGGTCTCTCAAAAAAATTACTTCCAATGAGGGCTCTAAATTTAAGGATCTATTGTGGGACTGATTGTCCCATTCATTTTTTTATTCAGCTAAATTTCATTTTTTTTGAAGTTGTTAATTTTTTTTTTGGTTAAAGTTGTCAATCAATTGTCAATCTGATTCGTTAAAGAAACTCATGTGGTCTTTAGATTTTTTTTGTTTTTTTTTTTCAGTATCTATTTTCTTCAACAAATTTGTTGAAGAAAATTGAGATTAGTCTCTATTTTTATTAAAATGTGTTAACTTTGAACCAAAATTTTAGATTTGAGTCTTTAAAATGTCTATTGATGTTACTTTTTTTTTCCTCAAAAGTCTTTATTTTTGCTAAAAAGTGATAATCATTGCAATTTAAAACCCCCATTAAGAATACCCTTAGAGATCAATGTAAATTTCAGGGTCTTTAAAAAAAAAATCATCTCCAGTGACGGTCTCTATAAAATTAAGTCTTTATATTGTGTTTATTTTAATTTGACATACTAATTTGATTATATGTTATTTTTTCTCGTGTGTTAATTTTCTTTTAATTAATTGTTATTTATATTCCGATCTTGTTTTTATTGTTTTTTGCTTTTTTTTTTTACTTAATTCAATTTTTAGAGTAATTAAATTTTTTAATTTAATCTCAAATCTCTTATCCGAATAACATCTATTGGATTTGGTTTTCTTTCTCAATTTCATCCGTCCATTTGTTATCTCAATCTCAAATCTCTTATCCGAATAAAATCTATTGGTTTGGATTTCTTATCCTCAATCTTATCCATCAATTCTAGAATTTAATTCCACATTGTTGTCATTGTTTGGTTTCTCCTAATGAGAGGATCTTAATTAATGATAATGTAAGCCTGGCATAAATCTATATCTTCTTGAAGAGTGAAATTGCGATCCTTCAAACCTCATTCGGTATATTCCATAGCTTCCAAAAAGAAAAAAACGATAGTTAGCAAAATGAGAACAAACTTAAATTAATTAAATATTAATGCATTTTTTAATTATTTTTTACTGTAAAACCCTAAAAATAAAAAATTGTAAAATCTGTAAGTTGATTTATAATTAATTTTAGTAATTACATAATTCAATGAACTTAAATTAATTAAACTTTAATACATTTTTTAATTAATTTTGATCGTAAAACATAAAAAGACCCTTGAAAATTAAAATTAAAAAGTTTGTATGTTGATTTATAATTAATTTTAGATGAAGGTTGAACTTTAATTAAAATTAATCCAACCCCTAAAATATTTTTTTAAAAAAAACCTAATTACAAATATAAATAGAAAAATACCCCATTTCCCTTCATTTTACCATTTCCCCTGCAAAACCCGTCGACACCCCCTTCCCGTCGACACCCCCTTTTCCCTAAACCCCCATTGCCCCCTCCCCCAAACCCCCGCCAAGACCCTTCCCCGCACCCCCGTCGATACCCCTTTCCCCAAACCCCCTTGCTAGTCCTTTCCCCCAAACCCCCCTGCCACCGACAGAAAATAACCACACCACGCCACCAACACCACCACCATCGAGCCACCACTACCACCATCGAGCCACCACCACCATAGTCGAGCTCCATTTTTTACCATGAATGAAGTGTAATTTTTTTTTCAGAAACATTTTTTTACCTTTTTTTTAGTGTAGATCTGTTGAGCTTTTGTTGAAGATTGTGTTGTTGAGTATTTTTGTTTTCATATATAGAAGAATTTTTGTTGTAATGGCTATTTTTCAAACAGCTATTTTTGTTGAAGATTCTATTTTTTTTTATTTAAAAAGGCTATCAGATATGATGTTAGATCTGATAGATTGATGTATCATACTGTTTTTTTCTTCATGTTTTTGGCTTTTTCTAGAGTCATCATTTTCTTCAATAGATTTGTTGAAGAAAATGAAGATTGAGTTGTATTTTTGCTTTAAAAACCGCATATGATGTCAGATTTGAGAGAAAAGTGTAGATTTAGGTTTTACAGACTCCCATTAGTGTTGTTTTCTTTCAATGGAGTCTTTAAAAACCTCAATCATTGGCTTTTAGAGACCTCATTGACGATGGCCTAATAGACGGACATACATCATGTTAGAGTTGAATCCGTAATCACCTTATTACATGCATTAGTATAGTCTTACAATTGTATTCGTTAGTCTATCTTTGCTCATGTAGTGGCAAAAAATGGGCTTGGATCTGTGGTCTTACCACGACAAGCCATTTGATCCTACCCAACTCGTGATACTGGGGCTACGACCCATGTGCAGTCCAATGACTCACTGACTACCATTACGGTGGGCTCCATTCAAGCCTAAGGCCCTTGAGAAGGTCCAAAATTCAACACCATCGCTCGTGATCACTTTGCGATAAGCTCGACTAAGATTCGGCTCAATCGAAAGTTTTGGGATAAGGGGTCCTAAGCTATCTCATTTATCCAATCTACAACGAGTAGGTGACGACGAGTTAAAGTAGGCTCCAGCCTTATCAGATCCTAAGGGATAGAAAGAAGAGTCCTCTAGGGTCGCGAGTCCTAGGGGCTTATGGATTCTAGCCTACCATTAGTTATAAATAGGTCGTGCCTACCCAAGGGAAATACATCAAATATCAGACACTTTCAGCCATATTTGCCCTTTCCTCTTTCCACCGAACGACCTCCGTACATCTTGTCACTCCTATTACGGTAGTCTCCCCTAATTATCTTATATTTTTCGTCCTGTTCATACACTATCCTATGAATACTGACTTGAGCGTCAAAATATCTTCGGCCGGCATCACACCGGTATCCCAAGGCTGACACCGTTCTTTTGCCTTTTGACCTTGCAAGTTGTTAGTGCTCGCGGAATTCGTGATTGTAGATTTTGAGGTTTACAGTTCACATATGATTTTCTTTTGTTTTTTCTTTTTCTAGCCATGCTCTTTTGTTTTTTTTTCAGTAACATTGATTAACATCCCACACAATTAATTGGGGCAGCATGTTAAAGTTAAACCTACAATCACCTTTGTACACGTATTCTTGACCAATAGTTATATTTTTATGTCTATGAGTGTTGACATTTGTATCGGACTTTCCTTCCTTTTTTTTTCAAATAAATAAACCATGTTTTGTTTTAATTTTTTTTTTTCTTCGTAATGGGTTTGTCTTCAAAATGACTGCAGGACCTACACCCCTCAGTTAGGTGTGTGGACCCACGCGCTGGGATAGGGCCTACAGCCTGAGTTTGGAACGTTTTTAAGATAAATCACTTTGTAATAAGTAATACATGTCATATTGTAGAATTTTGTGCACTGTTAGGCTGGATTTCTCGGTTTCTTCTCCTTTTTCTTTGGGGAATAAGTGATTTATTTTTTAATCTTTTTGTCATAGGAATAAGTGATTCAAACATGTCATATTTTATATTATCTTCTCCTATGTGATTCAAACATGTCATATTTTATATCATCCTTGTAAAATATTCCTATCGAGTCTCAACCCATAAAAAAACATCAAAGAAGAAAAAAAGAAAAAGAAAAGTCGACAACCCATAGAGTTAGACACAAGAACACGATGGAGAGACATTGAGTTTATAGGCATGCGGTGAAGTTCAAATTGTTTCAATCCTAGTAACTTTTCCCACTGAATCTAATAAGGGTCTGTTTGGATTGAAGGGAATAAGGGGAAAGGGAGGTAAAAAGAGAGATTGAAAATTTTTTTCCCTTATTTGTTTTGAAAGTTTTTTAAGGATGAAGGAAGTAGAGGGGTCAAAGTAACCATTCCCAAGCCTATGTTTTCTTTGGGTAAATATCACGCCACTCCCTTGTGAAACCCAAATATATAAACGCACCCCCTGTGTTATCAAAACTATCACAAAACCCCCTATGTTTTATAGAAAAAGACACATGCCCCTCTCTGTTAGCCTGCCGTTTGTTTTTCCATCCAGCGTGCTACCCACGCGCAGCATCTGCAATTAGTTGTGATTTTTGGCTATATATAAAGTAGGTAATTGACCAAAAAATCCATTCAATTGGAATTAAAAAAAGGGTTGCACCTTTTGTGGACATCAACTAACTTAATGTAAATTCTGAGTCAGACAACGAAGGAATTAAGTATACGACAATTAGGTATGCAAGAAGTGCAGAGTGATTACGTTTTGATATCAATCTGTGCTGCATTAGTCATGCTAGACCTTTTGTCAGATTTGCCTGTAAACTGGCAAAACAGTTCCGTGTTTTTACTACCTTTATAGATTGTGTCAAGAAAATGCACAAGATCGAGCACAGGAAAAGACCAAAGTAGGGAAAAAGATCAAGAATTAACAGGCAAGAGATTTCGCAGTACTTTGGGACTCAAGCATAATGTTTCATTTTGCATTTTGACAATTTAGTTCAAATTGATAGATAGAAATATGGAGAACAGAGAATAAAACTTTAAGATCAAAAGATATGCATGATTCTTCCCGATAATCCCAAAAGAAAATGCCAACACCACTCACACACTATGACTTATGTTTAAACTGTAGATGTTTACAGATGGTTAGACAAACATCAACTACTTCAATGAATCTAGCAGTTCTTTCTTTAGTTTGTGCCAAGTACAAGTATAAATAAGGAGTTTTCTCAAATTTACTCTTAACTGACTTAATATCGTAGTCTTCGACTAAACTATCACGGATTTACTCTCAGCCGCGTGATTTAAAGTTGAGATTAGGAATTAGGGTTTTTATCTCTTTTCGATTTGGTGTAGATAGGATTAGGGAATTTTCTCTCTCTTCAAATCGGTGTAGAATAGGCTACAGAATTTTATCTACTCTCTCTCTCTTACAAAGCATCTTAAATATAAAGGGCAAATCAGTCACTTCGCCTAATATTCTAACTGTGTTAGTTCAAAATGAACCGAGGGAGGCGATATGGTTAGTTTCAAATAAAACAGGGGATATTTTGATAGTTTTTGGAACATAGAGGGGTACCATGAGAGTTTAGTTTAACACAGGAGGGCGGCATGATATTTCTCCTTTTTCTTTTCCTCCAATTTGGGTTAAAATAGAGGGGGAATGAGACTCTAACTCCTTTATAAAAGTCATTTTACACATAAAATTTATCATTTCCTTCCATTTTATTCATAATCCAAACAAAAGACATTTATACTCCTTTATGATACTCTCATTTCCTCAAATTATCTAATCCAAAGATAATTTAATCATCTCCTCTCCTCTCTTTTATAATTTTCTCATTTCCTCTCCTTTATTAAACTTTTCTCCCTCAATCCAAACACACTATAAGAGTCAACTATTAAAAAGTAAGTTGGGAATGCATTTTAAAAAATATGAGTTTTTTTAAATTAAAAATTAATGTAGGCCTTACTGAAAAATTATTAATATATGAGTAATAAATTATGTATTTTTAACCCTCATTGAATAATAATCCTAAATGTACCCCTAACATAAACATCTATAATTTGTTCACTTCACAACCATATCTTACCCAAACATATTTGCTTTATGTTCTCTTGTATTCTAAAAAGAAAAAGAAAAAAACTAATTGGGGTACTTAGATGGATTAATAGTTAAAAAAAGTAAAACTTAAACTTAACTTTTTCAAGAAAAGTTAATTTGATGATTAACGAAACTAAGTAATTATTGTAGACATAAGTTATGCACTTTTCTTCTTTAACTTTGAATTCTTCTTTTTCTTATTTAATTAAAGTTGCAACACCAACTTGAAAGTTACAATTCAAGTTGTTGTTGCAACTTTCAACAAGTAACTTGCAGCCTTTGTAACTTTTTCATTTAATATACTTAAAAAATTATTACTTGCTATTATTATTTTTTTTATAAAAAATAGTTACCGCGACTTTCTATTTTTAATTATAATAATTATTTTTTAAAAGTAGTAGTTGCAGTTACAATGCAACGGCTCATTGGCTATTATTCAAAAGTTATTTATTTCTTTACTTCTTAAAATGTAGACTTGTAATTAATTTTTTTTCTAAAGCTACTGTTTGTTATAGCTTGTTGCAAACTTATAATGATGTATTCTTGCATTGCTTAAGCCATAATGCCTACCATTTCATTTTTTTTAATTTATAAGTAGGCTCAAATTGTGCTTGATTTGTGATGAGACCAAGTTGGGCTTGAGTTGAGCTTGAACTGGGCCTATGATGGGCTCGAGCTAAGCCTTTGTTGGGCTGGGTTAGATTTATGGGCTAGGTTGGGTTGGTCATATTCCTATGTTGAAATGGGCTCAAACTCAAATAGGTTGGGTAAAAAATTACATGACCTAATTTGAACCATTTATATGTGGTGGGTCAAGTCAAGTCAATCCCACTTTCAATTGAACTAAACTGGGTTCAAATTTTAAAGTGTTGGATTGTGTTGAGCCAATGTTAGTCCAACTCAAATGCCATCTCTAATTATAACCCTTACGTCAATTGGGAACAAAATTGCAAAAAAACTAATCTTAAAGGCCATTCATTCGAAACTCGTGTATAAATAGTGTGGAGTTGATCGTGTTGCTTGAAAATACAATAAATAAAAGTAGATAATGGCGTGACAATTTACTGTTGCATCACATATGTGATACCCCGAATCTGACACGCATTTAATAGCATTTAATTGCATTTAGTTAATTGTCATCTTAAATGTAGTATTGAATTTCGTGTTTATTTTTAGTTAAACATTCATTTTAGCATTATTTTCATAATTTTTCAAAAATATTCCAATAATAGTTAAATTAATTATTTGAAATGAATATTAACTACTTTTATTATTTATATTATTTTCGAATTTATTTCCTTTCATTTTTACTTAGTTTCAACTAAATGGAAAAATGGCTCCGAGCCTGGAGTGAATTTTGAAACTATTTTACTTTTTAAAATTATATTTTTATATTATTCCTTATCATTTTATTAGTAATCGTTCATCGACCGTTCGTTCGTAGCGCATCGAAAACGAGGGTTAGAGAATTGTTTTTAGGACTCAGTGAATAGTGAATCTAGTATTTTTAGTATTTAGTTTTAATTAGTGTGTATTAGCTTTGCATTTGGGACTTGAATTTATTTAAAATATCAACCAAATAAGCAAGGTTGACCAAGAGCATTTAGCATTAACCCTTTGACTTTCTCTTTGTCATATTTTCTAAGTCTTTTATGTTACAAAACAAAGCAAAAACAAGGCAAAGCAAAGGGCCATTGCCGAGAGCCAAGGAGGAAAAAGAAAAAAAAAGATTTTCAAGCCATTTCATCCAATCTTGTCTTGAGCTCTTCTAGGATTGTTTCCAAGCCATCCAACATCAACTTCTGACCATTTTCTAGCAACCAAGTGAGGGATTTCATGTTTATTTTTGCATTTGAATAAATGTTGTCTAAACTTTAATTTTTGGCAATCAAGTATAAAATGCTATTTAATTTGTTCTGTTGCTTGAATTAGCTTCTATAATGATCGTAGAACATTGTTTGATAGTTATTTAGAGATTTTTACGGTTAGAAATGCTAAATTGAATCGAGGAAGACAATGAATAGTATTTTGTGAATAGTAAAAACCTAGTTTTTCGGATTTTCGATCCGAATTGTGATTTCTTGATTTAGTTAGGTGTCATTAGTGTTAGAAAGATTAAATGTGCAATAAAAATGGACTACCCTTTGTTAAAATTGAGAATTAGACAATGAAACGAAAATGGGCCGTTTGACTAAGTGTTGATCGTGCTCGAATTAAGTTGGGGGTTTGGCTTGTGGGTGCATGGAAGCACTTTTGGCGCAGTTGTGGCGTTGATTGAGTGATCGGTTAGTATAGCTGTAGTTCAAACACACTAGGTGGACTTTCGAGCTTCGGTTGGGAAAGTGAAGTTCGTGCCATAGAAACGTGCCTCGTAGTTCCCAAGTGAGAGTAGTGAAGACAATTTTCTAATCTTGTAGCTCGTTTGCTCGCAATTGCCTTTGAAAGTTAAAGATTGAATAATGTTACTTGTAGGTTTCGTGTATTGAACTTGCAATACTTGTTTTGCTATTGTTCTAGTTGCTATTGATTATTGTAAATGCTTGATATATTGATTATTGCAACTAATTTGCACTTTGGTGCCTCGCTCAATTATCGTCGTGTTTCTCGTATTGCATTACATAGTATCAGACACGTGAGTGATGGGCCTCTCTAGGCAGTCTCGGGCTGCCAGGGTTGGTTTGCTCTAGTTCCGCGTCCTATTCCCATTCTCGCTAAGGATGCCACCCTGGGTGATTTGGGTCGTAGACGTGTCGGGGTACATCTGGAGTACACCCAGTGGAAGTTATAAGGTTGTTGCGTGCTTATTGTCATTGTTGTCAATATCAAACTTGAGATTGATGTATCGCTTGTGGAATCGAATTGCTTGGTACATTGTTTGTATGAGTGAACCGTGACCATCAAAGTGTTGTATAGCTTTGATTGGTTGTGTTAATGCTTTCTTTAATTGGTTATTGTATAGTTGTTTATATTGATTGCTTTTCTTGTTGGTTATATTGCTTAACTGTCTTATTTGCATTGCACGATCTTCTTTCTCTCCACCTCGATATCTGTTCCGCCCTCACTGAGTATACATGTTGTGTATACTCATTCCTCACCACCACATTTCAGAAATTGCTGTGTTAGCTGGAAAACTCGTGCTTGAAGAGTTATCTTGCGTGTTATGTGGCTGAGTTGTAGAAAGATGCAAAGATGTATGTTTTCATGTATTGTATGTATTTAGTGTTAAAAGATATGTAATTTAAGTTTAACTAAGTTATTGGAGTGGTATGATAAGCTAGTTGGTATAATATGATAATACAGTTTAAATGCCATGCATGTATGTAATTGTCAAAAAAAAAAAGTTAGGATAGTCTTGGTAAATGGAAATGTTTATTTGTTGTGTATACTTGTTGAAAACCGAGACTCGGATGACCTTGAAGAGTTGTGAATGTTTGGACACGGTACTGGTCCATTTATAATTTGTTTGCAGGTTTTGATTTGCCCTAGAAATAGGGGAGATTCCATCCATTTTCCCTAATTTTGTGTCTGGGTTTGGTATCGAGTTGAGATTAGCTTGATTAATAGAATTTCCGATCTCGTGAGGGATCAGGGTGTTACAACATAGATGAATGCATTGCTTGTGAAAGTGAACTTGTTCAACATGCTGTCTTGGTGCTTTGATTGCTCTGAGGCAGTGATTGGTATGTGTGAATGAGTTGAAAATGGTATGACATTCTCAATTCTATTTTAATTATCATGTTTGGTATGAGAGAATAAACTTGGGAATGACATTTCTACATACATGGAAATAGCGATTTCAGACCAAATACATGGGAATGGCACATTCTCATATGTTTGGGAATAAAATTGACTATTATACCGTTAATAATTATTATAAAAATTATAATAATTATTATTATGAAAATTATAATGAAAATAAAAATAAAAATAATAATAGTCATTAAAAATAGTAATAATAATTAAAATAATTAAAAATATAATAATATTATGATAAAAATAATAATAATAAAAATAATAATAAAAACGATAATAATAATAAATAAAATAATAAAATAATAAAAAAATAATAATAGTGAATAAAATAATAATAATAATAATAATAAATAAATAAACATAATAAAAAAAAAGTAAAAAAAAAAAGAAAAAAATAAAAACCAAAATAAAAATAATAATAATGATAAAAATAAAAATAATTATAATACCAATTTAATAATGATAATAATAATAATAATAATAATAATAATAATAATTGTTGTTGTAGTTATTATTATTGTTTTTTTGTTATTAATAATAATAATTATTTTTATTATTATTATTATTATTTATTGTAGTTGTTGTTATTATTATTATTTATTATTTTTATTTTGTTATTATTATTATTATTATTTATATTTATATTGTTTATGGTTATGTTTATATTTATTCTTATTTTTAATACTATAATAATAAAATGGGAATTTTGTCATATTATACAAGTCATTCACATTACTAATTCTTAATTCCTAGAGTATAGCAAACATGTCATTCTCATTCCCAAGTTCATTCCATTATCAATTTCATTCCATTCATTGGCTCATTCAATTCCTGCTCAAATTCATTCCAGTATACTAATCACTACCTGAGTTCCTTTACCAAGCCATTGATTCTAGCAAAGTACACAAAACTCTGTTACACATTGGTTCATAATCTTAGTAAATTCATGAAAAAATAAGAGAAATATGAAGAGTGCATTTATTTATTCTTATATTGAACTCATGTTCTTAAGATGTTCATGTAACCACCTAAGTTATAATTTTATATTATGAACTACTTAGTGAGGTTAGTGGTTCATTATAATCGTACATTATGATTAATTAGTTCAGGATGTCATAAGACATGAACTAAAAATTCAATTTTCTTCTTAAAGTAGACCCATTGTCAATTTTAGCCCAAGGAGTCTTGAATCAAAGCCTTGTCATGAGCACTCAAATTAAGGAGAAAAACCTCTTACCCCACTTCTCTCTCAGAATTTAGATTCTCTCATATCAAATAACACTATGAAAGAGAATTGAATATTAGTTAATTGTCCAAGTCATTTCACCTTAACTATATATAACTGCATAAATGATTTACTATTGTTGGATTTCTCTCATCACATCGATCCTTGACTTTCACACTTATCTCCACCTCACCTCATCTCTACTACACATCTCCATTAAAAGATCCGGGCGGAAAAAATTCCAAGAGAAAAGAGACGAAAGAAAAAAAAAAGGCACACTATTTATTCAAGCCTTTCATATAACTCAATGAAACAAAGTGTATATATATGTGAAATCTTTAGTATTTCCTTCTCCTCAATTCGTGGTTGAACATAAAAAGAAAATGCAAATATCATTTTACTATTTTCCTTGTACCTCAGAGATAAACAATTTCATTTGTTTGTTTTGGCTAGAAAAAAAAAAGAAGAAAATTATCAATCACACTTTTGGTAATCTTTTTGTTCAAAACTTTTTGCATAAAAAATATAGTCTGTATAGGTTTTCTTTCTAAAATTGATAACTTATTGATTAGTTGGATAATGTAAATTGAGATTCACTTGCTGATAAGAAAACGATGAATTCGTTTCCTAAAAATGTTGTTAGTTATTAACATATTTCTAGATTGATATAAAATGAAAATTCATGAGAACCCTTTCACACAATGGAGTAAAGTAAGTAATTCACAATCTAAAGCAAGTATTCCTCTGGGTAAAGGTTAATTGAGTACCATGATATATCTATTGATTTGTATTTATTTATTTTTGAAGGAGTTATTCTAAGTAATGAAATTTTGAAAATTCAATTTTTAGGATAAATTTCCAATGTCTGAAGGACATTGGAATCCAAAAAGGAAATAAACTTTTTGCTTTATTCCTAAACAAATGTTACCTAGAAGCCTCATTCAAATGGCATTAAATTCCTCGAATAATGGCAACTTTCAAGAATTAGGGTGTTGGTATTTTTCTTTATTGGTCAAAAAGGACTTGATATATAATCATTGATATTTTTTGCTTTTGGGAAAGTCATGAATTCTTATCATGATATCCTCTTTGACAAAAAAAAAAGGTAATCACCCTAATATCCTCTAAATTCACAAACCCTAAAAATATTTGAATTAACTAAAGTCAAAAGACTCATAAAAAATTTGGATTATTAACGAAAGTTTAAAGACTCAAAAATGTCTAACATTATATGGATTAGGAAAACATTTCAAGAAAAGTACTCTTCATTTATGTAAAGTAGTTTTCACTTTCTTCCTTTTTCATCTAAGACGAAAAAATCATTCTTTGTGAGGAAAAAGTTTTAAAAAACGACTAAATTGTTCATTAAATTCAAGAGTTTTTTTTTTTTTTCATCTAAGCATTCTTTAAAAAGAAGGAGTTTTAAAAAACCACTAAATTGCTAATTAAATTTTTAAAAAAAAGTTTTTTTGGCTGAATAAAAATATAAAACGAAAACAGTTAAACTGAGAAAAAAAAATAGAAAACATGAAACCGTGACAGCATAGAGAATCCATATGAAGCAAAACCACCATCCTTAATCTTAAAACACAATATTACAAAAAAAAAATCTTAAAACACACACAGTGGAAGGTGAACTTTGTGTGGGTGTGAGAGAGAGGAGGACCAAAACAGCAGATGATAACACTACATCTCCTCCCTCCGTTCGCTTCCCACTGCAATACGCCCACCAAAATCCCAAACTTTATCACCTTATACTTCAACCCTTTACCAAAAACCTTCAAATTCAACCATACCCCTTTCACACCTCTCTTTAAACCCCCCAAAATTCAATCTTTTAACCCCTCAAAGTATAAAAAAGCAAACTTTCAGACCCTTAATTGTTCCAATGAAAAGACCAAGACTGGCATTGACCTTGACGGCGCTGGTGGTGGCAGCGACGGCGGTGGAGATGGTGGTGGTGGAGATGATGGGGAATTAGAAAAGCGATCTGGGTTGTTGCCAGAGTGGTGGGATTTTAACTCAGATGATGCAAAATCAGTTTTTGCAGTATTGGTTGTATCACTTGCTTTTAGGGCCTTTGTGGCTGAGCCTAGATATATTCCTTCATTGTCTATGTACCCTACATTTGATGTTGGTGATAGGATTGTAGCTGAAAAGGTAAACTTTTGCTTATTGTTTTGTTTTTAGTTTGATGTAATATGAGTGCTGTTATGAAAGTTTGAAGCTTTACAGTACTAATGCTTGAAGTTGTGAGGTGAAAGTTTTGGTTTGTGACGCAAAATTGGAATTTAAGATAATTTTTTATTTTTGTATTTTGATGGATTATAAGACGGTAATAATAAAGTTTGGAGCTTTATTGCTAATGCTTGAAAAATAAGGTGGAAGTCTTGGATTCTGATGCAATAGGAAGTGGAGATTATTGTTCTGTTTTTATTTCTGATATTTCATAAGCTGGTAGTAACAAGGTTTGAAGCCAGATAGGAATTTTTGATGAACCATTGCTTTTCCTTTAGAGTTGTTTGGATTTATTTCGGTGACTGTAATTGTTATAGAAAAAGTGCTCGCTTTTACATTTTTCTTGTCGCTGTATACTTTGTCTGCAGTTACATGTTTATTTTGATTAAGGTTCTCAATATTTTGGTTACTGATCCTGATGGACTCAAGAATATAATCTTTGAAAGTGAGTTTAGAGAAAGAATTGTTCCTTGTTGGAAACTAGTTTTTTTTTTTTTTTTTTTTGCAGAATAGTTAATATTACATCTAATTGATGTATTTTGGCATATTTCTTTTTCTTCAAAAGCATATATTTTTTGTTGACAAGGCTAGACCTGGGCTATAGGTCTCAGTGTTGTACATGCGAGTGAGAGAGAGGAAAAAGGCAAATTCGACTAGGGGAAAGGGAGAACTAAAG
This sequence comes from Ehretia macrophylla, assembly GCA_037974665.1. Classification (NCBI taxonomy): domain Eukaryota; kingdom Viridiplantae; phylum Streptophyta; class Magnoliopsida; order Boraginales; family Ehretiaceae; genus Ehretia; species Ehretia macrophylla. The sequence goes on along the minus strand of CM075771.1, from coordinate 50,721,279 downwards.
AAAATTAACCCATGTAAATATAAAAATTGATAATAGTCAAAAGGACTACCTTAATAATTGTGACAAGTTAAACAATGATATTCAATCTGAGATGGAGGGATTATGTCACATTGGGCGTTATGACTATCTGCTAGATTTAGGCTTGATTACTCACAAATTCTAGCTCAGTCGTTGGTAACATATGATCTTGAATGTTGTCGTGTTTGCATGGGGCTCGGGGATATTATTATGTCATAGTTTCTTCTCCCTTCAAGTTAATAATTGATCTGATGTTAGTTCTTCTTGTATGTCATATAATGTAGGGTTTCATGAATGGATATTAGGAATGAACGAGAATAGGTCAGACAAGATAATAAAGGTGGTTTGGGAGGATCTATGGAAAGAGGAAGAAAAATTTAGGTAATCAGTGTAGACCGAGTTTTGTAGTTACCAAATTATATGTTTTTCACTTCTCTGCTGATCACCAAAAGTATAGTTCAATAGCTAACCCTTCGCACAAGAGGTTTTACAAGAAAAGCTTGGTAATTAGGTGACAAATTCTACCATTTTACAAGAAAAGATTGATAATTAGGTGACAAATTCTACCGTCCGAGTTCTTTTAACTGCTTTTGCATACATATGGGCAAAATTGAGCTAGCATTTGGCAAGGACACCAAACAATTTATTTCTGCGATCCTTCATTTTGACCAATAAATTAAGCAAGAATCTGCCCACTACTTTCTTATTTATCTTATCATTAGATTTTTCAATGGTTTAAGAAATTTATTACAACTGTATTGTTAAATGTTCCCTGTCACCAAGTTCTTCAGGCAATGCTGATATCTGTTTCACAATCTTTCAGGTTAGTTATTATTTTAGAAAACCATGTCCCAATGATATAGTGATATTTAAGAGCCCCCCAGTCCTTCAGGAAGTAGGATACACTGATGATGATGTGTTTATCAAACGGATCATTGCAAAGGAAGGTGATGTCGTGGAGGTGAGGCAGTATAACTTTTTTTCTCCTCTGTTGTTGTGCTGGAACATACCTATGCTTCTATCTGGTGCTGAATTGATATTATTGAGCACTTGCAATTATTCTGTACTATTTGGGAAAAAAGAAAATTTTCCTTTTGCTTGTTAATTAGTTGAATTATTGAAATATTTTTGCATCTTCTTTTTTCAACTGGTGAAAATATTATGTCATAGGTAATGCATATAGACCTTTGGAAACATATACCTCGTGCACTAATTTGGATAACTGTAGTGCATATGTTAGTAGGAATTGCATCTGTATTTACTACTTTGTGTTGAAACATTTTCCCTATGCTGTTGGACCGAGGTATTTCCATTGCCTAAAGTTTTTATTTCTTTGTTGTTTCACTGATATCAGTTGCCAATGCATTCAACACTCATATTCTGTCTGCTGTTGTGTTACCTTAAGATTTCTTGCAAGTAAAATGTTTCAGCAGTTATAATCACCTTTGCTAGAGTTTGATTAGATTATGTTGACTATATTGCTTTTATGATCTAAGTATGTCACTGTTATTATTGCTACTGTTAGTGATACTGAATTTAGGATGAGAGGGAATCACCAAACATGTGCCCTAATTTGTATGGCTGCTGGATTTTAATTGATGTAAACATTTTTTAGGTTTCTATTTCTGTGTTTAAATCAATAAATCAGCAAGAACGATGTGCAAAATTAGAAGATTGTTCCATCTTTTTCTGATCAATTATGATCTCTTATTTATTGTAATTGAGAACCTCTCTTTGGTTTCTTAGCTAGAAGCCTTTTTTTGCCTTGTTGAAGTTTTAGCTTTGGATCTCCAAGCAAAGAAGCTTGTAGATGCCTTCTTTAAGGCATGCATCTGTTGATTCAATACTGAAGCCTTTCGGTTTTATATTGTATCACCCATGTTTTATCATTGAGAAGATGTTTCCAGCAAGAGAAGTAGTGAAAATTATTTGCTGTCGTTATTTCTTGTGCAGGTTCATGGAGGAAAACTGATAGTCAATGGGGTCGTCAGAAATGAAGATTTTATTTATGAAACACCTAAATATGAAATGACCCCTGTCGTAAGTTCAATTTAGAACTTATTGCTACCTCTCTTTTCTCTTTATACGATTGATATAATGCAGAAACTGCTAATTCATGTGTAAAGTAGTACGGATTGGAAATCAAAACACAAGCTCAATATAGCCTTGACTGTAACTTTCTGAGTTTGGCTAATTCAAACCTTTGATCTCTAGCAAAGAAGGAAGCTACTTGCTGAAAATTTTCGTATCCTGCATTAAATTCGAAAGTGGCATTGTTCTCAAGGCTTCTGTTTTATTGTTCCAATGCAGCGTGTGCCAGAGAACTATGTTTTTGTGATGGGTGATAATCGTAATAACAGCTATGACTCACACGTCTGGTAATATTAACTTATTCTTTACTGGAGTATTTCTATAATTCTTATGACTGCTAGACTTGCTAAGTCTTAAATTTTTGTTAGGGGTCCCCTTCCTTCAAAGAATATAATAGGAAGATCTGTATTTCGGTATTGGCCTCCGACTAGGATTGGCGGTACAGTTTCTCCCGATGGCTGTGCTGTCAACAAGCAAGAGAGCAGTCAGAGCAGTCTTGCTCCTCGATAACATCCAGCAAGTCGATTTTCTACAACTGACGGTATAGTTTTGCTTTCTTATCTTTTCTCTGCTCTCTTCAATTGAACCCGCTCACTGCATACACACATCTCATGTACAAACGTTCTTAATTAATTAGTTTATGCTTTAGCCGATTTGGTGATGCATTTCCCCCCTTCTTTTTTCAGTGTCTCTTCTCGAAATTCAGCTAAATTTTTTATACACCGAGCTTGTATAATGTACTGATAACATAATATGTCATGACGTTATGAAGATTTCAATAGTGATGAATTGTCCATGGCTCATCACTATTAGATCTCTTTTATAACGTTTATGTTATTAGGAGATCTACATCCGCCCATCTATGTTGCCAGACATGATCCATAAGACCCTTTCTTGGCTAATACTACTTTTCTCAACCGCAACCAAAACACAAAACAAGGATCTGAATCAATATATTCAGCAAAAAATATTAAAAATAAAAAAATAAATCTGAATCAATATGATTTGCAAGGGAAAGAAAGGCTATGGTGTACTCATACTTAAGAAAGCTATAAATTCATGTGAAAGGAGCGTGCAAGATAATATCGATCATCATTGGCCTTTGACCTCTGGGATTTGAAAAAGAAATAAAAGGCCTCAGAAATGGGTAGGCGCAAAAATTTAATTTTAGTCATGATTTCTCCTCATTACCCATCGATCATCATTGACCTTGATAGTTCCTTTTGAAAATCAATAATAATAATAAAGAACAAGGAAGATCTATTACTTGACAAAAAAAAAACCAAAACACACCAATCACAGAAAGAAAAAGAAAATACCAACATTGAAATATATATACTGCTAGAGGAGTTTGCCTGCACATAAGTTGTGGGTATAAAGAAATATACATGGCGAATTTTAGCCTGAGTCACGACTTAGATCATTCCAGTGGCGGATCGAGGCACTCAAATTTAAGGGGTGTATTTTTATTGTGAGAAATGTTAGGGTGTGTCATCATATAAGAAAGTGTTCAATATAATAGTTTTTTATAAAAAAAATTAAAAATTAAAAAAAGAAAAAAAAATTTCAAATTGAGGAGGTGCACGTGCACCCCTCAAAGGAATGTAAGTCCGCCACTGGATCATCCTCTTGGGCCACTACGTGTTCTTTTAAAATGATTATTCAGTAACCCGATTACGTCTCCATGCAAAAAATAAACCAAGGATGAAGAAAATACATCACTTAGCAGTAGGCACCACAGATCTCCAAAGAAATGCCAAGATGATCGATGGACAATTGAAGATCCAATACTGTCAAGTGGAAGCTGATCTTTTGCAAGAAGAAGAGCTTACGAGCAAGTATTATCAAGATCGCCTTTTGTGCTACTGTCTACCAATTATCGCAAGAAAGAAACCTTAGACTCCACAACAATGGAGCAAGGACAGAAGATCAAGTTCAAAATACAATTAAAGCAGATGTGGGCGCCAAGTTTGATAGGATACATAAATTTCGACAATGTACAGGTATTAACATGAATATTTATAAAGCATGGAATTTTAGTGACAACATTCTTTTGTAAATTCTCTTGTGTATTTTGTCCAGGGAGCATATCTACCCCTGATTTTTGTATTTGAATTGTTGTAATGAAAATTCCCTTTGCATTGAGCAAAAAAAATTGAAGATCCAACACTTGTTACTCATATATATATATATATATAGGTTTTGAGACTTAAAAGGGAGCCACGATATTAGTCTATTGACTTGTGAAGAAGTTTACATCGGTTTATCTAGAGTGGTCGTTGTTGTTTTTACGTGTTTGTGCATGAGAGGTTAATCATAAAGGTTTATCAAACGTCTACTCCCTAGAAAAGAAGTGTATTTGAGTTGTTGCAATGTTACTCTTCAAATTTTGGTCATAATTTTTTTTTCCTAATTTTAATTTCCTTCCTTTCTTTTTGTTTTCTCTACTTTTTTCCTTTTCATTTTCTCTTCTCTTTTTTTTCCTTTTTCCTTTTTTCTACTCCTCGTTCTTGTTTCTCCCCCTAATACCTCCTATTATGTAGTAAGAAAGTTCCTTTTTGAGTAAATATGATTTGATACTTGAGTGGGTTACCCATTAGATTTGTCGCTCAAATAAATTTTAGTTCAAAGTGATTTAGAACTGTCCAATTCAAATTAATCTGACTTCATAAATTATTAGAACACTACAAATGAAATATGCTCGTATTACAACTACTGACTATTTTTGTCAAACTAGTTGTGTTTGTGTATTATTCATCAATAGTTGCTTATTTTCCTTATCTAAGCCCTAGCTTTTGTAACAGGAGGAATCTCAACCAAGAAATGAGCCTGACGAGAAGTTAAGCAACGGTTCTTTTCCATTTTTTTTTTTTTTGGGTCAAAACTTACTTTCTTAAAGTGGAATAATTTTGTCTATTAAAGTTTGTGATATAATTATGATAAAATATAATAAATTTGTGTGAGGTTAAATGTTTGTTACTTTAAGGCAAAATGTATTATACAAAACGTACACATATGTATTTATTTATTTTTTAATAAATTAATAAGCAATTTTAGATTATTTATCGGTTATTTTTATAAAACCAAAGTCTCTCGATTATTCTCGGGTTGTCTCTTATAAAAATTAAACCCTCATGAATACTCTATCGGTTTTATTTTTGAATTTTTTATCAGATTGGATACCTATTACTTTCAGATTTAAACCTATCCATTGATATCCCTACGCTTCTTTACTTCGGCCTATGTTGTTTCTTCGACTCTTGAAGTACCTTGTGTTTGTCACTTCCAATGGGGTGGTGTGTCTTGCATCACACACTCTTTCTTGGCTCTCCATTGGTGAGCCTGGGGCCACTCAAATGGCATCTTAGGTAGGTTTGCTGGTTTGGGTTACTAGTTGGTTTCTTCCATTTCATGGGTTTTTTTAACAATGGTTGTGGTTGCCGTCATCAGCTCCGGTCATTTTGAGGGCAATGTGTGCTAGGGTATTAAGATGCTAAGGTTGGAGTTTGTGTCATTGGGCCTCGGGTTGTTGTTTTTGCCCTCTTTCTACTTTGTTTGTTGTTGGACTTTATCTGGTCCTAACTAGGATGGAGTTGGCCCATTGACTTGAATATTTCTTTTTTGGCCTTTAGTGTACTACCACTTTTCAAGAGTGCAACAATTAGCAAACAAGGACAAGTACTTTGGATTACTAACTAACTAGGGAAATTTTTAAGGGGAAAAGGCCATTTTAGTCCATCAAGTCTTTACAAAAGACTAAATTAATCCCTCACATTTGGTAATTACCCATTTTGGTCCCTCCATTAAATGGAGGCATGTCTAAGTTAACGGTAGGAAGGGCAATGTTGTCATTTTTCCTTGTTTAAAAAAAATACATTTTTTTCATTTTTGTTTTAATTCTTTTCTTTCTCCTTCTCAACCTTTCACACACCACCACCACCACCACCTCATCATACACTTTCTCTTCTTCTTCCTCCACCTTCCACACATCATCGATTTGTTGCATAATTGAAAGATGAAGTGAAAGGATATAATCACAAAATGGCATGATGTGGACCTACACTGGGGAAACTTGCTGAGTTGAGATTGATTAAAGGCATATATATATATATATATATATATATATATATATATATATATATATATATATATAAATCAAATGAGATCACACAAAAAAGTTGCAGTTTTACTGGACCAGTTGTGGATTGGACAATTTTAAGCTCTCCAAATGAGGTAGCGCTCATAAGTCATTGGGTAGTCATAACATACAACTTTACTCCTCTATGCATATGTATGTATATATATATATATATATGTTCCAACTACTCCAGATCTGACCAACAACAATAACATTTCATTCCTCCACCAAGTTTGGGCTTTCAACTTCACTGTCATCGTCTAGGCTTTTTAAGCATCACACCACTTAATTTTTAGCTTTTAACTTGTCAATCATTTCTACTATTTCAAATAAATGCTAACATATTTATTTACTAAAAACAACTCAAAGAATAATTAATAAGTAATTAATCAGTGCATTTGCTTGTAGATGTTGATGGTTTGGTAGTGGTGTATTATGGCGGTGGTGGTGGTGGTTTGTGGTGTTTGGTGTTGATGGTGGTAGTGGTTTGTGGTGATGTTCGTGGTGTGTGATATTAGTGGTGGTAGTGGTGTTGGAGTTTGTGTGGAAGGTGGAGGAAGAAGAAGAGAAACTGTATGGTGGTGGTGGTGGTGTGTAGAAGGTTTGGGAAGAAGAAGATAATAAATTTTTTTTTTATTAATTATAAGGGTAATTGGATAATTTTGCTAATTAGATTAAGAGTGTTATGATCTTTTTACTCGATCAAAGCATTGACCGTTAAATGTTGACAAACAAAAGTTAGATGGAGGGAACTTTTTGGGTTTACCAAACGTGAGGGACTAATTTGGTCTTTTGTGAAGACTTGGGGAACTAAAATGGCTTTTGCCCAATTTTTAAGTGTGGACAATAATTTAGATACAATAAAGACTGATGGCAAAGATTAAAAGGTCAAACAATAATCTCTTATTTAAAGAGGGCGAGGTTGTATTACAGGTTGTACTAACATATATGATATTTGTTGTACTATTTTCAAAGACTGTATGCAAACAATTATGTGCCAAAATTTCTAAATTCTGGTCAGATGGAAAAGAGGAAGAGTCACTAAAACAAGAGCTAGGTAAGAAGCAAGCAAGAAGGAGAATTGTCAAATGGAATGAGAAGGGTGCATTGGATTAAATGTGTTGTCCTGACACTTAGAAGAAAAGAGGACTTAGATTTAGAGATATCTATCACATGATCAGGGGCGGAGGGAGGGGGACCAAGGCCCCCACCAACCTCCAAAAAAGAAGGAATATTTAATAGAATTTTTTTGAAAAAATAAATTTGCCCTCCTTGACAAATTTGAAGACTACTATGCAGCCAATCCTCCTTGACAACAAGGGCAGGTTCTCAAGGGAATCTTCTATGGCATTTAAAATTTCTAGAATGTCAAGGTAAGGAAAAACACGCTCCTAGATTTGAAAATGCTTGATCAAATATATCTTTATGCCTGACATAAGAGAAGCATGCAAATTCTTCTTGCCTTCTACCAAAGTAATATCATTGCAATGAATGTCGGTTACGATCACTCTTCTCACAGGTGCCAAAGCAAGTGTGGAAAAGAATATGAAAAAATTTATTCCGTACATCAATCGCTCCAACTCTAGACAATCAACCCTTACTAAGGAAAAATTCTTCTATACATCATGAGGTGATGTAAAACCTGCCCCTTACTCACAATCAACAAGCCCGTGATGAACCGATATCATCACTGTTGTCTCTTCTCCAAGCAACCTCTCACTCTCCATCCAAATTCGAATCACCATCGTGTTAACGTGTTTGTTCCCAGCTTGCTTTTAACTTGCAATTAAAATCGATCTTCAGAATTGGCTCATTTCACAAATGATCCAACTCCAACACATTCCGATAGGATCAATGTGCGATTCCAACTTCCTTTTTCTCTCTGTCAAAACAATGAAACTATGAAACCCTTACAGATTGAACTTTACCTCCGATGAAGCAATCAATCTCACCCAAAACATATTGAACCACACTCAACCCCTCCCTCTTTAATTAGTCGTTTGCCCCTTGCTCTCTTGCTGCTTTCTTATCATCTCATTTAATACATATCATTAATACAAGTCGTAACTCCACTAGTAAGATATGCTCTCACAGAGTATACCATTAAATCTCTACGTTGCTTTGTACCTTATTGATGGGTACGCCCCTATGAATCAAGCACCGATTCAGTTGGACCCAGAAGAAGACAGCTTAGGACATAATGATCCTAAGCCATCCCTCGTTGGTAAAGTGCTAGTTGACAAGGCCATTCATCCTGGGGCTGTTAAAACAGTCATTAACAAAAGCTGGGGCCTAGATGAACTTGCAGAGGTCCAAACACTTAAATACAATGCTTTTCTGATCTCGTTCCACAATGAAAGGGACAAAAACAAAGCTTGGAACTACAGGCCTTGGGCTGTCCAAGGCTACCACCTTCTATTACAGCCATGGAATGATGATAATTCCCTTGTAGGAGTTGATCTTTTCTCAACTGTTTTCTAGGTTCAAGTCCATGGACTACCTTTGAAATATGTCACAATGGAGAATGCAAGTAGAATTGGAGCCAGATTAGGAGAAGTCGAACGTATCGACATCACAAATACAGGGGGACCACTTAAAAGTGTAAGGATCATAGTCAAATGGAACATTAGAAATCCATTGATTCCGGGACTACCCATGCCAAGGAAAGACCAACCTGATACTTGGATCCATTTCAGATATGAGAAACTCAGCGAATTTTGCATAAAATGTGGCAGACTGGGCCATGAAGTCAAATTTTACAGGAATCGTCAACCTGGAGAAAGAGTATAAGCTAATATGCATGATGTCAAGAGACTAGGATATTGGATGAGAGCTCCTCCCACGAAAGACCAGCACCGGCGGAATTTTAACTTGAATGAAACACATTCCGGTGTCCATCGGGCCATGTCGCGTGAATTCAATCGCATAAACCAGGCAAGTGGGTCAACTAGTACAGAAGTGGGGCACTATGACTCAGCTAATGCAGAAATGAGGCAGAAAAGAAAAGATGAACAACTACGTGGCTCACAAATGGGGCACAAGAATCAAATCAACACAGACTATGATAAGACAGGTAATACACAAGAGGAAAAGCAGTTTGAATTTGGAGTTAAAGAGAAGCAGCCTTCTGACACATGAACGTTAGACATAGGAAAAAGAAGCCAACGAAATCACTCTGCAATGAACCAGTTCTCTAACCAAGTTGGGGACCCAGTTGCTCTGAAACAAAACCAAACAGGAACGTCTGGAGCCCACTCAAAAGCCCAACATGTACAAGCAAAGGTCAACCAAAGTGAACATAAACCAAAAGCCAAAATATACAAACTGACAAACAAACAAAAGCTAGAGTCCACACACCAACAGAAAAGTAACGTGAGCCCAAGTCCAGTGGAAACCTTCCCAGCAACCAATCAAAAAATCGATCAAAGCCTTGAAACAACTACTGGGGAACAAAAAAACCAGATCCTCACTCAAAGCATCAACTCTGATAGGCTTGCTTCACTAACTCTAAGTACAAAAAGAAAGGCAAAATGGCTAGAGGATGAGGATGAAGATGACTATTATAATGAGAATGGGAGGAAGAAGAAGAAGAAATTGAACAGGTAAGCAGCAGCCTAGTGGAGATACCAGTCTCTAATGAGCTTATCAATGACCTTGAAGTCAATAGAAATGGCGAACTGCAAAAGAAAAACAAAAGACTCAAGAGTAGAGGTAATGAAATCCAAGAATCAGGTATGCCCACTAGTCCAAATCCAAAGGTTCTGGGTGCTGTCCTTAAACAGCCCTAAGAAGGCCAATGAGATTCATAGCTTGGAACTGTCAGGGGTTGGGTAATCCCTTGATAGTTCAAACTTTGAGAGATATAATCTCTCATGAAAAACCCGCTTTTGTTGGTCTATCAGAGACCAAATCTAAATCCAATAAAGTTATTAGAATTGCTAATAGAATAAAACTGATCCATGTCGTCGACCCTGTCGGGACATCAGGAGGTATGGCCCTGTTTTGTTTTGAAGATTTGGATTGTAAAGTGATTGATTTTGATAACTTTGTCATTCGGATCAGATTTCTTCCTAACTTTCCCCATAAATGGGATTTATCTTTTATATACTCTTATCCTAAAAGGCAGGAAATGCAGAGGCTGTGGGAATTTATTTTCAAAACTCAAGAAGAGCCCAACATCCCCCATATCTTCATTGGGGACTTTAACTGCATCAAAATGCACGAAGAGAAAGAAGAAGGTAACTTGAAGGCTCAAAGAGACATCAACTTCTTCTCTCAGAACATTAGCAATGCAAAATTGGTAGAGATTGCATCCAAAGGGTGTAGGTTCACGTGGTTCAACAAAAGAGAGGGAACTGATTTCATCATGCAGAAATTGGACAGAGCCCTTGCAAATTACAGTTGGACATGCCGGTTTCCGGAAGCAATCACGGTAAACCTTCCCCTGGTGGGATCATACCACTCCCCTGTTATTCTTTGTAATGAGATTGTAGAACCTAAAAGATCAAGAGAAGATTCCACTTTGAATCGTATTGTGGACGACTGTTGGAGCGATCAGCTTGCTCAAGATCCTCTTCTTGATGTGGAAAAAAAGTTGAACATATGCAAAACCAACCTCACAAAATGGAGTAAAGAAAGATTTGGGAACAACAAAGCGATTATAAATCACCTGAAAACCAAACTTGAAAAACTAATCAACTCAAATCAAGGTGAGTTTGATGCGGCCGAATTCAAAAGGATCAATGAACAAATTGAAAAGGCATGGAAATGTGAAGAATAATTCTGGAAGGCAAGAGCTAGACTGAAATGGCTTCAAGCAGGGGACAAGAACACTGAGTTCTTTCATGCAATCACCAAACAGCGAAGATCATTTAATAGAATTGTTAGACTGCAAGAATTGGATGGCAATTGGACCAAGGACAGTAAAAAAAATTGAATGCATGATCCAAGGATATTTCAAGGACCTTTACACTACTGCAAGCCAAAGGAATATCAACCCGATTCTTGAATGCATTGAGCCAATGATTACTGAGGAAGATAATAGAAGACTGATTCAACCCATCACAAAAGAGGAAGTTAAGCGAGCAGCTTTTAGCTTGGGGGCCAAAATAGCACCAGGACCTGATGGTTTCTCAAGGATCTTCTATCAGAAATATTGGCACCTTGTGGAGGATGACATCTTCAAAGTGATTAACTATGCGCTCCGAGGTAACGATCTCTTAAGATCCATTAATTACACCAATATTGCACTTATTCCGAAAGGGGGTCTCTTTGTCGAATTCCTCTTGTAGGAATGAAAGGTTCATGAGTTGAGCCATTGATAAGGACATAAAAAGAAACTGAAGTGACACAATTTTTAATCCATTTGATCCAATTCTCATGGAAGCCAAACCTGTTCATCACTCCAAAGAGGAAATCCCATTCTAATTTATCGTAGGCTTTGCTCATGTCCGCCTTTAAGATAACATGGCCTTTTTTAAGATTTTTCCTTTTTTTCTTAAGCCAGAATGCTACCTCTTAGGCGATGAAGATATTGTCCTGAATTGTTCTCCCTTGAATGAAAGCTAACTGTGTAGGAGCAATAATTCTATCCATGAGAGGTTTCATCTTGAGAACCAACACTTTAGAAAGAATTTTGTATAAAAGATTGCAGCAACTAATGGCGCAAAAGTCAGAGACAACCTCAAGGTTCTTGACTTTCGGAACAGGCAGCGCTATTCGCAGATGATTCGATTTTCTTCTTTGAAGCCAATTACCAGGAAGCTTTTGTCCTACAGGACATCTTATACGGGTATTGTTTTGCATCAGGCCAGAACCTCAATATTAACAAATCCTCTTTAGTTTTTAGCTCAAATACCCTAGAAGGAACCAAAAGATGGATTGCGGAAATTTTCAGAATGAGATACTTAAACAACTTAGGAAAATATCTGGGTCTGCCTACAGAATAGGGAAGATCAAAATCCACAGCATTGAATTGGCTTCTAAACAAATGCAACAACAAATTAGATGGCTGGAAAAATCTTCTCTTATCTGATGGAGGTAAAGATATACTCATAAAGTCAGTGCTACAAGCACTACCTTCTTATGTAATGTCTGTTTTTGTTTTACCCAAAAATGTGTGCAGGAGTTTGTCTTCTAAAGCTTCAAATTTTTGGTGGGAAAGGAATGGGAAGAAGGGGATTCACTGGATCAAATGGGAGGACCTCACAGAACCTAAAAGAAAATGAGGACTTGGCTTCAGGGACCTCCACTGTTTCAACCTCACAATGATTGCGAAACAAGCTTGGAGGATCCTTTCAATGCCACACAGCATCACCTCTCAAATTCTTAAAGGAATTTACTTTGCTGATGACAATTTCTGGAAAGCTAGACCAAAAATATCAGCTTCATGGTGTTGGAGAGGGATCTTGAAAGGAAAAGAATTAGATGACAATTTGAATCTTCAATCTTCCCTTTTGCCTACTTATGATGTTAACCGAACATCATCTTTTTGGACACCTCCACAGTTTCAAGAGCTCAAGTTCAATGTTGATGCATCCTTTCGTGGTAGCAAAAGAGCTGCCATTGCTTTTATTTGTAGGAACTGGGACGGAAATCTTATCTTCGATCAAGCTTCATCTATCTTTTGCAACTCTGCAACTGAAATGGAGGCTCTAGCTATTAAAAGCGCTTGCATCTTTGCATCTCAGCTTCAAATGACCAACATCACAATTGAAAGTGATGCGCAGGCAGTGATCAACACAATGAAGTCCACAGGTATTGCTCCAAACTTCAGGACAAGAGCCATTACAGACGATGTTCAAAAGATTGTGGCAGAATTTCCAAATATAAAGTTCTCCTGCATCCGAAAAACTGCTAATAGATCGCGCGATTGGGTTGCAAAAGAAAATTTGAAAGAATCCACGCCCCTTGATTGGACTTCTAATGTCCCTTGTAGCTTGTATCAACTATTGAAATAGAATTTCCATCCCACTGAGATTAGTTAACTTGTATTCTTTTCTCAGTTATAAAATATTTTTATTGACCAAAAAAAAAAAAAAAATCTCCAACACATAAAACCACAAACAATCTAGCTTGAGCTTTTCACCCAAATTTGAACCATCTCCTAACTAAAGATTATTCTAACTTTTCAACATTACATTATAACTATTCATTTGAATTTTAAATTAAAAAAAAAATGAAGGAAAACTAATTTTATTAAATAAATAAATAATTATAATACAACATTAAAAAGTTTCAATAAACTCTTAGTTAAGAAATGTTCATTTCCCCTCCAAATTAAAAAAAAAAAAAAAATAATTCAATTAATTTCAAATATTTACTTATTTTGATATTTTAATACTAAACATTTAAAATCAGACACCTTAGTCCTAAACGTTATCAAAAAAAAGACCGTTAATCCATTAACTTACTTCTATTAAATTTACTCCGTTAATATCATATGATTCACACACCGTGCGTAAAAAAAATACAATATTAAATTAATCATTTAACTTACAACTCATTCTCACAATACATCATTTGATCCCCAATTCTCTATAATTTAACCTTGTATATTTTTTTTATACACATCATGCAAATCTCATGACCTTAACAAAGCAAATCTAACAACAAATGTGTTAACAGACAAACGACGTCCCTTATGTAAAAAATTTAAGACTAAAAAGTCCGATTTAATACGTTTGAGATCAAAATATCAAAACAAATAAATATTTAAAACTCATTGAATCATTTTTTCTCCAAATTATGAGCAAAGTCAAATTTTTTATTTTAGAGAATCTAAACACACACAATTTGATATTTATATATAAATATATTTTTTAGATTAATTTGTTTTAAAAATAGACAGCTTCTAAAAAATTACTCTTTCTCACAGCCACGGAAACAATATGGTCGTGTTTAGCATCAGTCCTAAATGTTTAATCACTCAATGCAAGGGTATTTTCTCTTATGTCAAGAGTTATTGATAATTTAATAATGTTGTAAAATAATCATCAAATACAATAAAAAAATAATATAAGAACTACAATTTATGGAAAGAAGAAGATAAATTTATTGAGATATTTCTTGTGCACATTTCCTTTTCATAACATCTCTATTTATAAATATAATAATACAATGATTATATCATCCCACTAAATTAATAAAAGTTAATAGTCTCAATACTATTAATTTAAAAAAATTATACTGTATCCACATTTCATAACAAATAACATATTTTCCAAAATACTATTTTTCCATTCTAAATATATACAACTAAAGACATCAATATTAGTTTTGATTTATGAGAAACCACTTTTAATAATTTTATCTCGTATTATTCGAAGTGCTAGCTTTTAATTTTAAACATACAAGTAATAACTACCCTTTTTATGGGACTCAATTTATGGGTGATGATATTTGTTTATTAGACGAGAGACCAAATAGAGGAAAGAATTCAAATCCGATACATCAAGATTGTTTTCAAAGTGTTACGAAACACCATTAGTACGTACAAGACAAAATCACAAATTAATCTTTATTGTTCCAAATTTATGATTAATTAAATTGAAATAATAATTTTTTTTTCAATGTTACATATCCGTAAAAACATAATAATACTCTGACAAAATAAAAATGTAATAAGAATATAACTTTTATAGTATATAAAATGTGAAACACAGAGAGTCATCAGATAGGAGCGAAAGACTAAAAGATTTATTATAATCATGAAGATTATCATCTGAACTATGCAACTGATCATCACATGACCCTCCTCTTGCCTCAATATATATATATATATATATATATATATATATATATATGTGTGTGTGTGTGTGTGTGTGTGTGTGTGTGCATCTTAAACAAGCAAAGAGAAAATCAATTTTGAATATAAATCAGAAAATGAACTGAACCTCAGAAGGAAGGCAGTAGATTTTGTCTTAATCATATATTGATCATACAGAATTCACCACGAATCTAAGCATCATTGGCATCAGCAAAATTCACAAATCAAACTCAAAATCAAAGAAAACAAAAAAAAAAACTGAAAAGAAAATTTTAATTTTGAAAAATAAGAAAACAGAGAAATAGAAATGGCCTCATAGAGAAGATTAGGCTAACCACATGGTGTTAATTCAGACATATGCTTGTCTATTAATTAATTTTATAATCATCGGCCAATTTTGTAAATAAATAAATCCGCAGAAAATAGAAAATTAAAATTTAAAAAAAAAAAGGAAAAATTAGTAGAAGTGGAGATGGGCTCAGTTTATGGGTGGTGATATATCAGAATTGTCGTCAAGGCATAGATATCTCTCTACGCCGTTACGACGAACGAGACCTTTATCACACAGTCCTCATCACCCTTTATCCTCTACAATTACACGCACATATGTGTTTTTGTGTGTGTATATAGATATATATGTAAAGAAAAAGCAGAAAGCAATGAAGGGGGCGGTCAGGTGCTAAACCCTAATTCGAGTGTATGCATTCGGAAAATAGAAGACTGGTGTTCTTTATATAGAGGAGGGACGGGGGGAGCTAGGGTTCGCAGGAGTGTGTAGGTGTCACGATACTAATGCTAATCAGGGGATGCATCGCAATGTTGTACAGTTGACGTCAAAGGTACAAAACACTTGTTGCGGGACTCTTAGTGTACGTTACATCTAAAGAAGCGGGTTGCAGTCAGTAGGGCTTTGGTCGCTAATAAATGTTAAAAGATTGTAAATTCAAATTTTGTTGATTATATAGTACGATTTTAAATTTTTTTTGAATATAAAAAAAAGTAGGTTGTAGAATGCAATATCGAGTTAGAGAATATATTGGATTCAAATCCTCTTTAATTAGGGGATAATTGTAGAATTTTCTGATTACTTTTAAAAAATAATCACACCACTTTATTTAAAATCAACGGTTAGATTTATGTCAACTTGGACATTCATTATGTTTAACACCAAAATAACGTAATTTTGTAATCTTTTATGAAAAATTAATATAAAAGAAAATTATCTCTCTCTCTCTCTATATATATATATATGCAACCATGAGCATTCTAACCATATCTAGTGTAATTCATTTACTAAAAATTCAACACTAAAAAATGAAGCTTCTTAAATACTTTTCACACATGATATTTATATTCTCTAGAAACATCTCATTTTCCAAGATTAATTTTTCATGATTAGACTAAATATGTTATTCGAGTTTTGACTATAAATCAATAGACAAATGGCGCAAATATAATTCGTCATTTTAAGTGCGTGTGTGTATTTTCTTTTGTTTAAATTATTTTTTATAAAAATATATAAAACAACGTCATTTTGATGTTAAGCATAAATAGTAGAAGAGTGACACAAATCTACCATTAATTTAAATAGAGGTA
The DNA here is from genome assembly GCA_037974665.1 of Ehretia macrophylla. NCBI lineage: Eukaryota > Viridiplantae > Streptophyta > Magnoliopsida > Boraginales > Ehretiaceae > Ehretia > Ehretia macrophylla. Next base: position 50,704,669 of record CM075771.1, on the reverse strand, counting down.
ATGTGTCACTCTTCTAGAAAATAGTTAAAGAATCTTCGAATTACTTCTAATTGAAGATGATTTAGAAAATTGATTGTCGATTCTGTTGAACATTTGAAATTCATAATAACTTAAATTATCCGCGTGATGACAATGAGTTAGAGCTAAAGTGTATGGAATCTATAATAACTCATATCTTTTAATCCAAATACACAACCTTAAATTTTTTTTTGAAATTTCATATCTTTTAGTCCCTATTGTTTTAAAAATCACACAATTAATTCACATTTTTTTTAAAAGTCTCACCAATAATTCTTATTATTTGTAAAAGTCCTATCAATAATCCTCATTATTTCAAAAGTCACTCAGTTAGTCCCTATTATTTATAAAAGTCTTTCTATTAGTCCCTAATATTTACAAATACATTTGTAAATATTGAGGACTAATGGAGAGACTTTTATAAACAATGATGACTAATGGAGAGACTTTTACAAACAATAGGGACTAACTGAATTACTTATAAAACAATAGAGATTATTGGTGAGATTTTTATAAACAATAGCGACTAACTGCGTGACTTTTAAAATAATAAAAACTATTTGTCAAAAATTTATAAACAATAAGGACTATTTATGAGATTTGCCCTACCTTAAATTATCCGCGTGATGACAATGAGTTAGAGCTAAAGTGTATGGAATCTATAATAACTCATATCTTTTAATCCAAATACACAACCTTAAATTTTTTTTTGAAATTTCAAACACTTCAAATTTGAAATTTTTTTCATTTCGAGCAATGAGAGAATTTCAACGACAAAAAGACAATTGTAAAGCCCAAAAGCTAGTATTAATCAAAAACACAACACATATATCTTTTATCTAAGTGATCGGATAATGACTTATTTTGATCAAAGATTCCAAATTCAAACCAATATCCTCCTATCACAAATATTGTCAGACTCTTAACTAACCTGAATTATATGTTGAGATAAACCGTTACATAATGGAATTTACAGCCTCCGGTGGAAAAAAAGACATGCATGTTTGCACAAAGGCATAGTTCTGAAAAAGGATGTCAAATAAGAATTCTGGGTCTTCTTTCTCCACCAAATCCGTGCCAAACCACGAAATTTTACTTATGCATCTTAACAACCCATGCAAGCTAAAGTTGAATTCAATCACATAACTGTAAAATTGCATGGAAAAGATCCTGCTTTCTATTTACACAACTCATTGCTGGAGCTTTGAGCAGTATGATACCGATAAGCCGTAAAGACCCCAACTAAATGAAAACTCAACAAAACTCGGATGTATGTAAGACAGAGGCCTAGCTAGATAATTTCAAATTTTACGGACAAGTGAAAGACAACCCGCCTATGAACTGAAAATAATACACCAACTATATTTCCGCACAGCCACTATAGCCTATATTGTACACTGCAGCGATTGTTACGTATACGACCAGAATCTAACACTTTTAAGAATCAAATAATTGGAAATCTAACTGCAGATTAGCTTGATGCCGAGACATGACAATTGTGGGATTGACTCCATCGGCGACCTGGAAAAAGTGATGTAGGGAAGATGTTGGCTATAATTAATTACTTGCGCTCAGCTTATGCAGCAGATCTACTTTCTAACCACTTGAATAGTTCTTGGGTCCAAAGTTGATAGAATCTGGGGCATGGACATCCCACCAGACACAACAATTTCTGCAACAATAATGGACATCTTAGGAATAATAATCAACAAGGAATAAGTCATATAATCATATTAGCTAAGTACTATCGGTTTCTTGTTTGATAAATTCAAAAGATCAGCGTGTTTTAGAGCTCCTTTAGGCACTGTTATCTATGTAACTATAAAGTACTGGACAAATCAGAAAACCTCCCATCAACCAGGATAAGGTATCAAAAGAGACCAAAACAAAAGGTTTCACACATAGCTAGTGAGAAAAGATTGTACTTAAATCATGAAAGTAAATAAAAATAATAATGAAAGGTAATATATCCTAGATCCGCAAGGTTACAGCCATGTATAAGAAAATATCTTACCTATTCCTTCCCTAACTGACAAGTTTGGTCTGATGACATCTTTACAATTGACGAGGAAAATATCACCAATATAAAGATGGTTGGTAGGAACATACACACAGCATAACTCCTCGTCTCCTGCATAATTCTGGATGAAACGAAAGAATAAAGAATTTAAAAGGAAATTGTAGATTGATATAAGATTAAATCTATTGACCGACTGCTTGAGCTATACCAGTTCACTTGCTGAAAAGAGAGCGCACAAATGCATCAGTTAAGATATAGTTCAGACTTCAGATTTTGCTCTGAACTGGCTTACACATGTTTGCTCTTACACTGGCTATGTGTGCGTGCATGAGCATACTTGCATGTGTACTAAATATGCATAATATCCATATTGCATCGAACGACTGAAAGAGATAGGGAGCGTATGGAAAGGTTAGGAAATGCATGATGGTATGACTGAGAAATGTTGCCCTAGCTCACCATCATTATCATGTGTACTTGACTGGGCCCAGCATCTAACAAAATAAAAAGTGTGGCTATTGTCTTATACCATATAAGTTATGTTCAAAAGACAAGAAATATTACACAAGGAACGGCTACATCTAGCAGCTAAGGATGACAAAAATATGCATACGAAATTCCTTTTAGAAAAACTTGAGATTACAAATTTTGTGAAGGGGACAAAGAAGACGCATAATGAGGAGGATGAAAAAGTAACATCTAAAGCTATTGCCAAACCTGCAGGATGACAGATGAAGTGATGAACCCAAATGCATATTCACCAATTCGGGGATGCCTGATGATGGCCACTTCCTTGAAAGCCTGTGTGTTCTGGTCTGTAGATTATGTTATAATATTGCATTATTAGTTCCCCACCTCAACTCAAGTCATTCAAAGAGAATAATGAGATTAAGGACACTAAGAAAAGCAGACCTGGAGATATGGCAGAACTAATTTGCTTCGAGGCGTTGTAGATATGACGAACAAATGGCATACGTTTGATAAACCACTCCCCAAGACTCAAAACTGATGCCCCCAACCATGATGACATAAACACTCCGACCAAGAAAATGAACGTGATGGAAGTTATAAATCCAAGACCTAATCAAGAATCAGGATAAAGTACAAACATCAGAGAGACATGATAAGGAAGAATTTTTCACAAAAAGCTTCCAATCAGATGTAAGTATAATAGACCCTGAAGGAACAATATTATGCAATTGTGAAAAAGTTGTTCCACATTTTAACATCTAGGTAAGGATAGAAATAGTAGGCTTACCAAAAATATCAAGTCCAAGTTGAGCATATATTGGAGAGAAAAAACCATCCACAAAATGAATAAACCACCATGTTATATAGAAAGTGACTGCTATTGGAAATAGGATGACACTGCAAACAGAGAGAAAGCGATAATTGTGCAAAAGCAAAAATTCCAAGTACGAATATGAAAAGCCATTTCCACAAAATTAAGCTTATTTGCAAAATGAAATAACAGATAAGAACTTCCTATTCATATATGTCGCTAGTGCAACTTCATCATGGAAACTATCAACCGTTGGAAGTCAAGGAAGTTCCAAAGTTGATAGATGCATGTTATTTGGCAGGAATAAAATTTTATTGCTAGCAACAATGAGTTGCTTCAGATGTACCTCTTTGTTGCATCAGATAGAATTACAGCAATTCTCATAAAGGACAATTTTTTTCTTTTGTAAGATAGGTGAACCTTATCTACCAAAAACTTATCCATAACCAATGAATTTCCTCTGAACTATATTAGAGTAGTAAGTATATCATATCTACCTCGCTATAACCCTCTTTATTTCGATAACATAGCAAGCACAGAAATAGCTTGGATAAAAATGAGTTCCTACTGAAGCTTCTTACAAGTCCCCAACTAAATCCGGAAACTAGAATTTACTTGCATTGCCCGTCATTCCCCACCCAAAGCCCCCAGTGCACACCACCACTCTTTTATAAGAGACAGAACCATAAATTAAATTCCATAGTAAGTTGGGCCAGTCAAGAACCACACCACCACGTTTTCCTTCTCAGGGAATGTGAGAGAATAAAGAAAAAGAATAATGAAAACAGTAAAAATATATATAAAAAAAAGGTCCTTTAATAACCTTGTAGACAAAAAATGAAGGCAGACCATGCAAGAAAATTTCCATGTTACTCGTGGGTGGTCATTAATACAATCTCCTACAAATGAATGTACTCCAACCTCTCTAGAGGTGTCATTTTCTGACCACAACAACATACTACATGGTAGGAAGGATAAGTGAACTATCAACATCCAATATACGCACATATATACACTCATAGACAAATATGGTAATTGTTTCACAATAAAAGATTACCAACAAATATTATATGTAATAAGCATATTTATACGTTCAACTGATAAACAAATTAAAGAAACAAAATTACAACCGACGTGCTTACCATCCTGTCATGAACTTCTTAGAAGCCCAGCTTCTAACAACTTTGTAAAATGTCTGCAAGATGAGAATATACATGGGATCTATCAGACCAGAATGAACAACTGAATACAGAAAGAGAGGTGCAAGTCCCAAAAACAAATAGATCATAGAAAAGCATCGTGGTATCAGCACTAGTAATTTAGGTGAAAGGCCCAAAGCCTCCATAGGCAATGTGAAATTAGAGTCCACCGATTATTTTTTTCTATTGTAGTAAGTATGAAATCAGGCACTTCTGTGCCAGTAGCAAAGCTCACGGCTAGAACAAGTAAAGGACTGAATGGGATAATATCTACAAAAACCAGGAATACGAATTTCAAGAATTATGTAAATGCCAAATTAGCTTCTTGTAATCATAACCGTCACTGCACCAAGAAAAACAAGGTTTAAGCACATTCGTCCAAGGCGGAAGACACTAATAACACCAAAATGGCCAAGAAAATGGAAGCATCACCCCCATTGAGTTAAACTTTAGCGTGAAAACAGTTGCAAGAAGGCAGAAAATGGTGAAAAAGTGACAATAAACTTGCCACAATTACGAGTACTTTTTTTCGTATTAGCACTTTTTCACATTTGCCGCCCATAATTCAACACAAGAATGAAAAGATGGAATGAAAAGACTGCAAAATGTCCATAAACAATATAGCAAAGATTATACTAATCTCCATAATAAGCAAATTATGCGTAGCTAGTAAGAAATCAAGATTAAGCTCGTCAAAAAAATTAATCAAAAAATTGACTATGAATTACTAAATAGTGTAGTAGTAAGAAATCAAGATTAAGCTCATCAAAAAATTAATTAAAGAAATGATAGAAGCACATACTACAGTTACAAAATTAAACTAATAGAAAAAAAAAATGAATCATAATAATAATAATAATAATAATATTAATAAGTATGGTTTACCTCGCGGCCAGAGTGGTGGTGAGCGGAAGAAACGGAGGCGGAGGGCTTAGAAGAAGAAGGAGAAGAGCCGCCGTCATCGCGGCGGTCAACGGCGGAGTCAGCAACAGGTATGAGAAGTTCTCGATCTCTCTCTCTACTGTTGCTTCCCATCACAACCACTCCTACTGATTTCTCATCTCCCATTTACACACACTTTTTCCACTACTTCTTCTTTATAAAAAAAAATATATATATATATATATATATTTTCCGATTTTGATTTTTCAAACTCTCTTTTCAGTCCAACACCACCGCTACTATTTATCTCTCTGTTCTTCAAATCTCTCTCTCGCTCTCTAGCTTTACTTTACTTGTAGTATGGTTAAATTGGGGTTTAGATGCTATTATTTTTGTTAATAAGATATAGTGGTGGGTCATGGCTTTGCTAACTTGTGAGGACTTCAAGAAAATGCAAAATTGTCGTTTTGTACCGTCCCCTTAATTAAATTCCTCCTTTTATTTCATTAATAAAATAATTACGAGATAGTTCGAACATGTAAGCAGAAAGAATGTAAAATTATGAATGAAATAGCCTTATCGTAAAAACGATAGAGGTATAGTCTCGTAAGAGTTAGATGGAGATATTTATATTAGATATTTTATGTGCAAAGCTAATTAAAGAGATAATATATAATAAATAGATAATCATATCAATACTTAACAAAAAAGATAGGACAGTTATATTTATATATTTAAATTCATAGAATAAGATTTAGTTTGATAAATGAAAAAAAAAGTAATGATTTGAAGTATGTTGAAGCTTTTTGTATTGTCGATTCGGTTGTGGAAACTGATTTGCAAGCTATTTCCAATGTGATTCGAGGTAGCACCTCATCAATTAGCACTCTCAAGTCCTTAATTGAGGACTGCATCGAGGTGCTGCATCGTCACACTAATTATTATGTGGTGTATGTCTATTGAGAGATTAACTGTTAAATAAATTGATTAGCAAATTATGATCTTTTTCAATCGTTGCGTTTTTATTCTATTGACAATGTTTCAGTGCAGTAATTTTTACTTTTAGAGAAAGATAAATGAATAAAAAAATCCCAAAATGATTGTACTTTAACCGGCTTCACTTACTTTTGAATAAAAATTTTAAAAAAAAATTACTATTATTTACTAAACCGACGGAAAATTCAACGCTGATGTGTACAGGTATTAGGTGAGTATGGTTGGGCTTTTGGGTTGGATTGGTATAACGTACGTCTCTACAAAAAAAAAAAGGAGGTTAGTTATTGATGAGCTGTGTTTACCAATGATTGCACGCCAGCTGCGGCTACATGTATGTCATGCTTATTTTTTAATTGGATAAATAATTATTTTTTATGCAATTTAATTAGAGCTTTGATTATGATGGGAATTGCATATGCCAGTTTGTTACCTTGCAAAGCATGTATCTTCAAATAAATTTTTTAAGAATGACAAAAAAAAAAAAAAAATCTAAGTTAACTTTTTAAATTCTTGAAGGATTATAAATTTTGTTCACCATTTTTCAAATACTATTTTTTTGTCAAAATTTTCAAATACTACTTGACTAGCCCCAATTGTCCATCTTAAAACACTTACACACCATTTTTTGACTTTGTTAGGGTTGAATAATTTATTTGTATAGGGTTTATATACTACAATTTTACTGCCTTTTATGAGCTTGTAGAACTCGATAATCAATATTGAATATGAGTTTTTTTGTAATAGAATATGAGTGTAAACAATGTTAATATTGTAAAATCAAATGAGACAGAAAATGATAATATGAACGAAAAATATAAAAAGAGGATAATGATTTGCCAATGCAAATAATATTATACTCACACTGTCAACATAGGCTAAAAGTCATATTGACCTATTAATACTTCTTTTTTTTTTTCGTTTCTCGGGAGGTAGACGTCGATTAAATAAGGATGAATTTGGATGAAGTCTCACCCCTTATAATCTCTCTTCACAAGAAGCTTCAAAGGTTCAAGAAAGAAATCAATCTGAGAAGCGCCCAAAGATTGCATCGTTTCAAAGTTGGCCAAAAAAATTGGGTACTTGTTCGCTTCACATAAAATATACAGGAGCTTAAAATTAGCATGTTGCGTGAAAATACATTTGCATTCCTCGATAAGCGGGTGCAACGGGTTTGAAGTGTACGGATTAATCATGTTGCAGACCAAGCTTGAATCTGTCTCGATAATCAAATCCTCAATATGGATTGACTCAGCTAATTTCAGCGTATTCCCAAATAGCAAAAAGTTCAGCTCAAAGGTTTATAGAGATCCCAATGTTAATTGTAATTGGTGAGGCATAACCATTCTCCAGACTTGCTTAAACAAATCCAAACTCCAGGAACCATCATCATTGACGAAATACTTCATGGACAAGAAAGTATTACCAAGACCTTAACAATTAAGTCATACATTCTATGTTATTTCATATATTACCTAGATTAAGGATGTTTCGTATTTCTACTTCCAGATAATGTTCGACATCCTTTAATTTAAGCATTAATTCGAATTTTAGTATAGGGCAAAGGGTCATTTTAACATCTGCACTCAGTTTAATATAAAATTAAGGGTTTGAATTTCAAAATCTTTCAAATAGAGGCTTAAACTTTTTAAAAGAGTTATTTTACACACCATTAACTAATTGTGTTTGTCTTTTGCTGACGTGGTATTTTTTTTCTTTCAAATCATATGACAATTTTTTTTCCTTTTTCAACTCCTATGTGGCGTCTATTTTTTGAACACTAGATAAAAATAACTTTTGAATATCTTAAATTCAACAACAACATAATAAATTCTAAACCATTTTAAAGCATAAGAAAAAGATCAACATATATATATTATCACATTTTTTATTTATTGCAATATTTTACAACCAAAAAAAAAAAGAAAATTTGTTGCAACATTTAAAAATATTTAAAATTATTACAAAAAAGGTAAGAACTCTTGCAAATGACTTTTACCGTTGCATATAACTTTATTGCAATGGTATTTTGTAAATAAAAAAGAACAGTTTAAAAGTTCATTACAATTAAATTATAATTTAGAACTATTGCAAAAAAATAATTTCATGAGAAATTATTAACAAAAAGCAGTAAAAAAATAAATTAACCGTTACAATTTAATGAAGAATGTTGCAAAAAAATTCAGTTTATAAGATGGTTAAAAAGCAATTGCAATAAAACACATATTGTAACAATTTCTTTTATTTTTTGCAGTGATTTTTTTCATTTTCCAATTTGAGTTTGCAGAAGGGCTAAAATATCGTAGTGATATAGGACATATAGATTCCTAAACATATAAACACAAACCTATATAAATCACTGGAACAAGTAGGCTTTTTCTTATACAGATGGATATATAGATTTGAGTTTATAGGTATGGATATAGATGTGTGCGTACATATGTTGATATCTTATTTTTTAGCTTTAAAATTGCCTAAAATTTATTGCGTTGTTGTTACATTAAGATATTTAAAAATTGTTCTTATATTATGATTAAAAAAAGCCATGTAAGAATTGGAAAGAAAAAAGAAAAGAACACGTACAATTTGAAAGAAAATAAATATATTACATGAGCAAAATATTTACACCGTTAGTTAACGTGTATAAAACACCTCTTTTTTAAAAGTTTGAACCCTTTTATAGAAAGTTTTGAAGTTCAGACTCTTATTTTCATCTTAGAGTAGGTTTAGGCCTTAAAATAACTATTTTCTCTTTATTATATTTCCAAAACATAAAGGTATTCTAGTGAGTGAAGAACATATTTTGGGTCGATCAGGCCTACTTATAAAATTTTAGCTGTTAAGTTGTCGAGCTTTCAATAATAAAACTTTGGTTAGAAGTCTTTATTGAATATAAATCGTTGATTGTATGTAGGGATATTTTTAAGAAAAGGAAAGAAAAAAAAACAATGTGAAAGTTTTTTTCCAAAAGTTATAATTTGAACCTTCTTATTTTTTAACTTTTTTTAGCTTTGATTTTTACCTAAAAGCTCTTTAAAAAATGAGCCGAACATGTTAGTTTCAGCTTGTAAATTTAGAAAATATATTTTTAATTATCTAAAAGTTAGGCCAAACAAACCCTCAAATATCTTAAATAACCCCTTTTTTTTCTAAACAATCTTATCTTTAACATAATAGCTAATTATGTATATTATTATAGTGAACTACTTCACACGATTTTACGGTATTCTTTGCTCATTGAAGATTCAATCTACTCATATGCGATGTTTAAAATATGGACGTGTGTTGATTATGCTTAATCATTGCAAATAGTAATAATATGACAAATTAAAATATGTTTTTAAATGTTAGCTTTTTTAGGATCTTAAATACAAATATGACATTCTCCCTGGTAGTATTTTTACTTAAAGAACTCCTTCTTATTTTCTTTATAATTACCACTGGCGGAGCTACTAACAATGCAGTGGGTTCACATGAATCCACTGGTTCACCAGGGGCACCCTCTGGCCCACCCCTCATTTAATGAGGGGCATGTAGGTAATAGGTAATATGTTTTTATTTTTAAAAAAATATTACAAAACCCAAATCAACATCATAGTTTCATCACTTCAACTCTTCCAACCCACTCGGTAATCACCATCCACCATTCACCATTCACCATTCTCAAGTCCCGACATCACCAAATTCCAAAGGCATTCAACAAAAAAAAAATTCAAGCGGCAAAGCAAATGTGATAATTAATTATATTGTAATTTCTTTTTATGTAGTATTTGAGTTTGATTAAATTAGGGTTTAAATTTAATTTTTGATTAGGTTATTTCTTTTATCATGAAACATGTATGATGTATCTATGCCAAAAATCAATAGAATCATCCTTTTCTTGTATATATATGTGTGTGTTTGTGTGTATGTTGAATGGAAGATTGGTTGTATAACTTTTCCAAATTCCAATCCACTAATTAGTCAGATGTTAGAGTTAAGTCCAAATTTTTTTTTTCCTAAGGGTATTTTTCCTTAAGACAGACTATTACAGTCTATTTGATTGAATTCCAGTAATAATTAATAGTAAAAAATTGAAACTTTTAAATTGTTATGTGCTCTACATATAGTTAATAATTTTATTCATAAATAGCCTTTTTTATATGAAATTATTGATATGGAATCTTTTATTTGTTTATTTTAATTGATATAATTGTTATTTTTATTTGTAGGTTATTGGTTATTAGATTTATGGATAAATTTATAAAAAGAAAGTCAACTTTTGAGTCACAATTTTCTTCTGAATCTAATGAAATGAATAATGAAGATAATGCACAAAATTTTTCAAAGCAACCTCGAATCGAGATCTACAATTAGATCTTGGGTTACGCCCTAAAATTTCATCTTATCATCCTAAAGATCGAGATAACATACGAAGATACTACTTGCAAAAAGGACCATGTCAATCTCGTCATCATGATTTTGCCAAGAAAAAAATTGAGGATAGGCTTCGAAAGTTTTGTATATCCTGGTTCAATGAATTTAGTAATTGGTTGGAGTACAACATAACAAATGATGGTACATATTGTTTATGTTGTTATTTTTTTAAGCCCGATCATGGAAAGCAGTCAGGTGGAGATTCATTTGTTACATAGGGGTTTACAAGTTGGCATAAAAAAGATAGATTTAACCAACATGTTGGAGGCCCAAATAGTACACATAACATTGATTGAAAGAATTGTGAAGAGTTGATGAAGCAAAGCCAGCACATTGAAGTTGCTATTAATAGGCAATTCGATCAAGTTCGTGACATATATCGTAGTCGATTGGATGCGACAATTGATTGCATTCGGTACCTTTTGAAGCAAGGATTGGCTTTTCGTGGTCATGATGAAACAGAAAATTCTACTAATTAAGGTAACTTTCTTGAGCTTCTCAAGTTTCTTGCTGATCATAATGAAACCATCAACAATTGTGTTTTGCAAAATGCTCCTGAAAATCATCGGTTAACTTCTCTTGACATTCAAAAAGAGATTGTTAGTGCTGTTGCAAGTGAGACCATTGATGCTATTATAAAAAAGCTTGGATATGAACACTTTGCTATTATTGTTCATAAGTCACGTGACATATCAAACAAAGAAGAAATGGTCATTGCTTTGCGTTATGTGAACAAAAACATAAGTATTGTTGAGCGTTTTCTTGGTATAGTGCATTATCTGTAAAAAAAAGAATTGAATGGTTATTTAGCAAACATAGATTGAGTATATCAAGAATTCATGGACAAGACTACGATGGTGCTAATATCATGCGAGGTGAATTTAATGGCCTAAAAAGTTTGATTCTAAAAGAAATCTAGCAGCTTTCTATATTCATTGCTTTGTTCATCAATTGCAACTCACAGTTGTTTATATTGCCAAGAATCATGTTCAAGTTGGTTCCATTTTTACATTACTTGCTACTTTATTAAATATTGTTGGAGGCTCCTGTAAGCGACATGACATGTTTCGTGAAAAACAAGTTGCTAAAGTGAAAGAAGCATTAGAAAATGGAGAAATTATTAGTGGATGCAGCATGAATCAAGAAACTGGTCTCAAACGGAGTGGTGATACTTGTTGGGGTTCACATTATGCCACTTTAATAAGTTTGATTGTTATGTATTCTTTAGTGATTGATGTACTTGAGATTATCAAAGAAAAAGGATTGAGTTCAGATCAAAGAATTGAAGCTAATGGTCTTTTAAACGCGATACAAACATTTGACTTTGCATTTGATGAAAAAAAATTTGGGAATCACTAATGATTTATCATAGGCATTGCAAAGGAAAGATCAAGATATCAGTAATGCCATGAAATTAGTTGGTCTCTCCAAGCAACAGTTGCAAACTTTGAGAAATAGTGGATGAGAATCTTTGTTGGATGAAGTCTTTTTTTTTCTACACAATTCATGATATTGACATTCCCAATATGGAAGATATGTTTTCACTCCAAGGGCGATCACGACGTAGAATTCAAAAGATTACAAATTTACACTATTATCGAGTTGATTCATTTTATACTGTTGTGGACATGCAACTTCAAGAGCTTAACGACCACTTTAATGAGACAAGTACTGAGGTGTTTCTTTGCTTGTAATGCTTAGTTCCAGACAACTCATTTTCTATGTTTGACAAGCAAAGGTTGATTCAATTTGCTAAGTTTTATGCAAATGAATTTTCTCCTGTTGATTTGATAGTTCTTGATGATCAATTAGAGACATATTTTTTGGATATGCAAAGTAGTGAAGAATTCTCGAAGATAAAAGGGATTGGTAGCCTTTCAGAGATGCTAGTTGAAACTGAAAAGTATCGTGTTTATCCATTAGTGTATTTACTTGTCAAGTTGACACTGACATTACCCGTTGCCACAACCATTGTGGAAATAGCATTTTCTGCTATGAAAATCGTGAAGAACCGGCTGCACAATCGAATAGGAGACGCTTGGATGAATGATTGCTTAGTCACTTATATAGAGAGAGACGTGTTTAATACTATCGACAATGAGTTGATTATTTAACGATTTCAAAAAATGAAAACACGTTGAGGACAGTTATAAAATGTACTTTTCTATTTTAAGAACTATATCTATTTACTTTCTTTGTTTTATATGTTATGTTATTAGTAGATATGTTTTTTGGCATACATTTTTATATTTGTTATAATGTGCATAAAATGAGGGTGAGTTACTTAAATACTTCATTTATGTCATAATGTGCTTAAATTAAATATAAAACTATACATAGATAACCCGGGTAGCGGAGTGATACCCCCTAACCCCGAGTGCCTAGCTCCGCCACTAATAATTAGTACATGAATGTGTCTCAATATTCTAGAAGCAATATTGTGTATACCCTATCAAATATTCCACATCCCGAATTGTGAAAGGTTTTATGTTTAGTTTTTACATCTAGATATAGTGCAACTAAATTATTGTATGTTGCTTGTGTGCGTCTTCACAAAAGCAATCGAAGGTAAGATAGAAGAGAATGAAATACAGTGATCATTATAGCTACTCCTTTAATCTTCACAACCATTCAAAAGTATTTGTTAACGAACTATTAAGTAGGGGTAAAAATGCAATAAGTGAACTCGTAATTTTGATTGTGATTGTACAATGAAAAATTTTATATAAAAAAAAAGACTGAGTGACATATAATTCGTAATGGGTGCAACACACTGTTTTGGAAAGAAAACTGGCATCCTTTGGGGGTTTTGATCAACATTTCCGAATGCTCTGGTGGCAAATTTTATTAATGGCAGTCAATGGAATTGGCCTAACAACATTGCTCTTCTTTTCGCACATTAGAGATCTATTGGGTGACATTTTACCTGATCCAAACAGGGAGGATCGCTGCATTTGGATCAATTCCCCTAACGGTACGTACAGTTCAGCTTATGCTTGGGAGTTGATTAAACCTCAAGCTCCAATTGTCAATTGGCATCACATTATTTCGTTTAAAGTTGCGACCATAAGCACTCTTTTTGTACATAGTTATTATGGGAGGATAGGCTTCCTACCAAGTGTAGGTTACTCAACTGGGGGATTCAAGTTAATCCTATATGTGAGTTTTGCAAATTACGTTTGGAGGGTAAAGATCATCTCTTCTAAGATTGTCCTTTTTCAAGATGGATTTGGTTGAGAGGATTGAGGAAGACTAGAGGCCTCTCAAAGCTAAGAGAGTGGAGTCAGGTTGCAGATTGATTTATTCAAAAAGCTTCTGATAATTCTCTGCAGGTTATAACACTGAAGTTGTTCCTCGGTGTCAAATTTTTAATAGGGTAAATTGCCTATAACCCTCCTGTAGTTTACTGAAAGTGCATAGAACCCCCTGTGATCACAAAAGTAGCACATAATCTCCCCGTGGTCAATTAAAAGGGTGCATTATACCCCCTCCGTTAGAAAAAACATTAAAATTAATCGTGAGTGTATTTCACGCACGTTGTTTGAGATGTGTTTATACATTTTTAATAAAGTTGCACTTAAAAAGACAAAAAAAAAGCCCACCCTAAAACCCCTTTAGGGGTATTATTATCATTTACCCAACTAAAAACTAAAAGGGTAAAGGAAAAAAAAAAAAAAAAACCATCCCTCAAACCACGACCATCAGCCCATCCCCTACTCCACACAAAAATTCCAAATCCCTAATCCCCAAATCTTAAAACCCAAATCAGTAACCCATAAATCCTAAAACCCAAATCCCAAACCTTAACCCCCAAATCGCACTATGTGTGTGTCAGTGTGTGTTTGTTTGTTCGACTGTGTATGCGTGAGTGTATGTTCGAGTGTGTGTGTGTTTGTTCGACTGTGTGTGAGTGTGTCTTCGATCAACTGTGTGTGTGTGCTTGTGTGTTCGAGCTTTTCACTCTCTTTCCCTTTCGCGAAATCTGTTAACATGGTAAAGCAATAATACATACCATCACTTAAACTTGGAAACATAATTATGTTTATTCCCAAATATCAAAACCAGAAATTTAATTGCGCACTTACATTTTTTCTTTCAGAAACTGATGGAGAAGAGTAAGCTGAACTACTTTCAGGGGTCTCTAATGATTTCCTCTTCTTGCCTGCGTGCATATTGTCTTCAGCAGAGACGCGAGGTTCAGAAACTGGCGTCACACTCTTGTTATCGTGATAAAAAAAAAAAAACCTGGAAAATTATCTGCCAAATTTCTAGGAAATTCAGGCACTGGAGCTAAAAAGTTGTCATGAGAAAATCCCAATAAACTCTGCAGTTTCAAGTATGAAGTCTCTATATCATCATTTGAATTCAGCTGTGCGAACTGGTTTACAGCTTGTGTGTTCGACAACAAGATCCAAACAATTTAAATGTATGATAATCTGCAAACAATATATTTTATTTGGTTAATCATTATGTTTTGTACCTCAAAGTCAATTAATCACCTCTAACTCATCATTATTTTGCAGCAAAGTTTTTACATATGTTTAGAGAAGAAACTGTAGCGTCATCGCATATCAGTGGGAGAAGTTTCATGCATGTGGTAAAATAAGCATGTGGTTGTTGCTGCTAATAGTAGGGATTAGAGGGTGGGATCTGACGGGGACAGTGGAGTTGCTGATGCTGCTGGTGAGGGCGGCGCAGGAGGAGAAAAGATGGCTATTGGTGGAATTTTTTTTATGAGGGTATAGTTGTCATTTTAATATTTCTGTCAAAATACTAACAGATGTTAGGGATTGGGGGGGAGTATGCACCTTTCCTATTGACCACATGGGGATTATGTGCTACTTTTGTGATCATAGGAGGGTTCTATACAATTTTGGTAAATCATAAGAGGGTTACGCGCAATTTATCCTTTTTAATAACATTGCTTTTGACATTAGAACAAAGATGTATATAATTAGGAAAAGTAAATATTCATTTTTGAACCAGGCCATTTGTAAGGTTTAGAATATTAACGATATAACATATTGATTGTTTACTATTACCACTTTCATTGTAAATATTAGCATATGAAGTTTAATATTTAACTTTTTTTTTTGTTTTACCAAGTAAGAGTTTAATATTGAACTCATTCTCCTTTAATTTGATTATTCAACTCTAATTATTAGCATATGAAGTTGAATATTGAACCTTTTTTTTTGTTTCACTAAATAAGAGTTGAATATTGAAGCTTAGAAATTAAAAAACGTAAGGATTTGAAGAAGATCAAATTGTATTTTTTTTAATAATTTTTTTTTTTTTTTTTTTTGTTGTCTTGATGGCCCTTCTCCAAATTGGCTAGCATCTTAGTCACTGGCCATTTGATTTAGTTGTATGATTTTCATTTTAAGTGCAAGATATCTCAAAATTAATTTTCATGTATAACATCTTAAGTAATGTAAACTTGTTTATGCCTTTCTTAAATAAAAAATTGGCTAGTATCTCAGTACATTTGAAGTTAATGCATACACTTTTCCTCCACCAAAACTCGATTTTAGAAAATATAATTAGCAAATGATCTCCACAATTGGAAAATGCAACTAGAAAATGATCTCCCCAATTAAAAAATGTAAATAGAAATATTCCTAGTTTTCTTTATCATGTATTTGCTGGTTGTCGAGGTCGGAAACCTCGCAGCTGAGATTGGGTAGCTAAGCTTTGCCAAACTGGACTTTCAGGTTGGCCTCCGGGCTAAACTTTTAGGTTGGCCTCCGGGTTGAACTTTCAGGTTGGCCTCCGAGGTGAACTTTCAGGTTGGCTTCCGAGTTGAATATTCAGGTCGGCCACTTGACCTGCACAAGGAAAGAGAAGGAAAATGTGGGGTGATGACTCGGATTTTCCCCTCGGGCATGCGAATGACTAGTATGTCCGAGCTGACAAATTAGCTGAAAGCATAAATGATCAGTTACCCTTGAAATGAAGGGGGTAGTGCTCTATTTATACTAAATTCGGACATGACAGCATTTAATGCGGTGCAGCTTTATGTCCCATCAATGCTTTATGTCCCATCAGAATAGTTGTTTACCGAGGTAGGGGTTCTCCGGGGTCGGGGTGAGGTTAGACCAGCATCCAGGTCGGGCATTAACTGAATATGCTGAGCTTGGCTCGAATTAGCCCGCCTCAGCTCGGCGTGGGCATTTTACCTCAGCTCGGGATCTCCCTCGTCAATCCCCCCCCAAAGTCGAGATCGAGAGGGTGAGATCTCGATTTGAGAGTTGTTCCCGAGCTAGAGGTGCCCGACCCCAGCTGAGTGGGGTTGGCCACGTCAGCGACGCATACCCTTCAGATGCCTGACATGTCACCTGGCGGGTATGACAAGATGCGATGTTTGAGATTCCCGAGGTGGTTACAGAAGTTGCCTATAAATAAGGCCTTGTCATCCGAGATTCATTTCACACTTGCATACAAGGTTCGGAGCTTTCAGGTCGGATACCGGAGTGGTCGGACACTTTTAGCTCGACAAATATCTTCTCGGGGTATTTAGCTTGGAATCCATTAGCTCAAAGCCAATTAGGTCGGGTCATCTTCCACAGCTAGAGCCGTAGGTACGTCCCGACTCCCTTTAGTTATTCATGTTCATATTGTTAGAGATATGCCTTAATGCTACATATTTGGATGACATATATTTAAGCATTTTGACATTAACTTGTACATTATGGCATCTATGTATATATATATGTGTTTTCATATTGACATAATTAGCACATTCATATTCTCCTTCTTTTATGTGTATGAATGAGTCCCTAGTATTTTCATTATAGGAATGTATTCTAAAAGCGTTTAGAATATGTTGGCGTATTTCCTTAATATGATAAATACTTAAAGTATTCATAGACCTTAGATTATTTGATCGGGACTTTGATAATCTATTACGGACTATCAAATGTGTTGTTACCTTTGATTAACATATGGATGTTAATGATAAAGGATGGTGAGCCACGTGCCATAACAGTATAGGGATGCGATTAACAAACATGTAGGTGACTATTAGTTGAATAGATCACTGAATGTGACGTGAATAACAAATTACATGACTTCAGATTAATAATTTGTTATTCGTTGTGATTGTGCATGTAATCCTTAGACTTGAGACATTACGGCTATCATCTATACTGCGGTTTGATTCTAGCGTTTGGACAATGATTGTTTCGACAAACGAGATGAGATGCGTCCTCTCATAGTTTCATTCATTCGGTATAGTGATTGACAGGTAGTAGTCAAGATAGGATCCATTAACCTCCAGCGTGAGGCGATGTCCTATGCGATCTAAACTTGGTTGTTTAATGAGGAAATCCTTGGCCAAGGTATGAATGATGGAAAATGGGTTTTCCATGTGTCGTCTCTCATTACACCAATTAGATCTATGCATGGTATCGAGTTTATGAACTTAATCGAATCATGGTTCTTGCTCGACGGGACAATTAATGGAAGGATTGGATTGCACGATAATCGGCGACCATAAATAGATTCACTTGAATAAGACTTCATTGCTTTATAAACTGTCTTTGATACGTTAGTAGCTAGAACGTCACTCAAGAACTCTGAAGGTGTTTTGAGAATGACGGGAGATATTCTCTAAGCAAATCGAATAGTTTGATGAACATTGAAAGTGTTCAATGTTTCTTCAGTGCTATATAGCGGTGAATCTAGAAAGTCACACACAATAGAGCACGACGAATGTTTTTCCTATTGAGCTTGATTTAGTTTTTCTTGAGTTGTTAAACTGTTAACAATTGCAATTAGTTTTCTCTTGAATTGTTAAAGTGTTAACAATAGTATTTTGTTTCTCTTGAATTGTTAAGGAATTAACAATGGTGTGATTGACCTTTAAAAGTTATTGTGGTAATATGCAATTATTATTAAGTGTTGGGGCTAAATGTGGAAATATGAAAAAGTTGTTTTCATAATTTCAACTAATGGTGATTAGGTTGAATATTTAAATGTCTTAGTGAAAGAATACTACACAATAGACATATGATGTATATATATATGTATATTATTACATGAGTAGAAGAATACTACCCAATATACATATGATGTATATATATGTATATTATTACATTAGTGGAAAAATACTACACAATATATGATATATATATATGGTGTATGTTTTTTCTTTCAACAAAAGCTAGACAATACAACCAAGATTTGAGAAAGTTGTCTTCTCTTTTGTTTAAAAGACGGAACAACAATGAGGAAAGTAGGGAAAAGAAACAAAAGATGACAAGGCTTGTCTTTTGTTTTAATGTGAGCTAAGAGTAGTCTTCCTCTCTCTCTCTCCATGCTTCTACACGGATGAAAAACACAAAAAAGTGCTAAGCCTCCATGGCTGATTTCAGAAAAATAAAAACAAGAAAGAGAAGAAGAAAAATCTTCTTCAACTCTTGAAAGAGAAAAACCTCCATGGCTGAAAAATAAATGAAAAACGCAGCCATATTAGATGCAAGAAGAAGGAAATGATTTTGCTTTTTTCTTCACAATCAAGCTCATAAATCTTCCGTGGTAGATCTAGCACAAAACAACCATGAAGGTGGAGAAACCATTCTTTGCTCGTGTGGACGGACGAGAGCTCTTGTGCTTTCAAGGGATGGTGTCTTCCATCAAGTTATATAAAATTTCAGATTCATGCCTCCTATGAGTTGTCTACAAGAGGTATCTCCTACTTCTATCACTTGTCAATATATATATTTGCTATATATACGTTTTTGCATATGTTAATCACATGATATCAAGATTAGAGTTTCATATGAACATTTGCTTTGAATTCCTGAAAAATTTTGAATGTCATGTTTTCGCTTCCGCTCGATTCTTAGCAACATGATGTTCATAGCTCTAAATATTCAGGATCCTTCAAGTGATATCAGAGCAAGGACTTGATGTTCATGTGATTACATATGTGTTTGCTTAAAGTTTCTAAAGTCTTGAGCACAAAAGAATAAGGAAAGAGTTTCAACATTTCTGAAAATATTTTTGTCCATTATTTTTACGTGACTGTTTTGGCATAGTAAATCTTGTTAGATTTGGGTGATTTTTGGATATGTTATGCTATAGAGATAGTAGAATATTTCATCATCTAATATGCATATCCTAATTTTGTGGCTAAGGGTTTCAAAAAAATCAAAATCAGTAAGTTTACTGATTCTCGCGTAAAGCTGGACAGTTTGCGCAGTTGTGTACCGAAGGGCATAACTCAGTCAATTTAACTCTGAATTGAGTTTTGTTTGATTCTAAAACTATCTGCACTCGAAGAGCTACATCTCTGCAAATTTTCAGAATTTTTGGAGAACTGTAGGTAGGCTAAACGAGTCAAAAAAATTGGTATATGTGCAGCAGATTTATGATGGGTCATAAATTAAAAGCCATGACTAATTGGTTTGACTTTGGTTAAGTCCAATGGGCTTAAAAATCAGTGGACTTTAGTCTAATAAGATTAGATGAGATTGTTTTTCTTAGTGAAGATTAATATGAGCCTTGGAACTCAAATTGGGCCATAAAATTAACAAAGGATTTGCATTGGGCCTCATTGAACAAGTATGGACTTAAAATTGATTTTATCTAGTTCTTTTGTGTTGTTTAACACGAGATGCTAAAATCTCAAGATATGAAACTTATTGCAAATATGCCTTTTATTTATTTAATGTATTGGATACATTAGTTTGTGTTAGCTTGCTTGTTTAGCTTTATTATTTATGTATATGATGCATATTCTATACTTTATGAGTTTTATTTTACATTGTGATGTTAAATGATAAATGGTGAATTTGATCATGGACTTGGTTAATGAATGGTTAATTAGTTGTAATTTCATTAGATGGCGTTGTAACTAATTATATCATTCATTAGTATATAATTGAGACATAAGTCTCGTTTTATTTTCTTGCAATTGAGAGAAATTTGTAGTGAGACATAATGTATGTAATTTCTACAAGAAGTTTACAAGAAGACTATTGGAGACTTTCAAGGAGTTGGAGGCGCTTTGGATCTTTGAAGAATTCAAGAAGACAAGACCAAAAAAGACATGTTGATGTGTTTATTTAGGTTTTATTTTTGTCTTGATTTAATTCATAGTCCAAGTCCATGATCCACCATAATGTATGATTTTGCATGTATGTTTATTTATTTGCTTATATGTGATGTATGCTTGTAAATTAACTAATGTGCAAAGTGAGACCTAATTAAATTCAAAATCTTCCTACGTGCAAACATATTAGATTATAAAGCGGTAAAAGTATTTATCGTTGCCCTCCACTATCCTAGGTTATGTTTGCTCAATTGGGTATGTCTTGGCTAACTCAAAGGTAGGAAGACATATTCCATGAAAGTATTATGTTTACCTAGCAAGCATAGTGATGTTGTGTTGTTCCAATATCACGAGGCCAATAACGGACTAAAGCTGAGGTCTGGGATTCAATTGTCGTAAGACTATGACGGTGGGTGTAATCTAACTAGATCACGTTTTCAATAATGCACCAAAGCTGAGGTTACGGTGATTTAGGGGCAAAATGACCATATCTTATACAATGATATTGATAGTAATCGTTGCTAACTCTTTGTATGTATATTCTAATAATGCACCAATGTTGAGGGGTATTCATATTAAAGAGAACTATGGTCACCTACTAATAAGTCTTTAATTAGATTCACGATCTCATTTAGGAAGTGTGGGATTCGATAAAATTAGTGGGAGGTATTATTTAATTAAAGGTCAAATTAAATGTTTTAACAAGTTTATGTCAACTAGCGATCTTATTTTCTGCATACGTTTATGGCTACAACAATGAACCCGTCGTTTTTAATTAACTAGACTTTATATCGCGCAACTGGACCAAACTTTTTTGATTAACGTTATCATCTAAGAATGGTTCTTAGAAACTTAATAAAGTCTTAGAGTTATATGCTCCGTTATTTTTATCTTGATAAAGTATCAAAATAAAAGGTTGTAGTACTTATGGTTGATAAGTAAAACAAATTAAATATGCTAAGGATTTGTATTCTTTCATAGTTTGCATAAGGGTATGCAAGATGTAAAGAATATAATTCTAAACTAGCAAATGATTTTGTGGTAAGCATATTTAATGCATGATATTAGATATAAATGGAATTCATTCTTATATTTGTATTTCCTCTTTGGTTAATGGTAATGCAAAGAAGAAAGGCAAAAATAGATGATTTCTATTAGCCAGTGGGAGCATATCTAAGAAGAAAATTAAGGATTGTATAGGCATGTGTAAAAGATATTTTCATAGCCTTAAAACCGGATATTAAAAGAAGTTTTAATCCAAAGTATCTTTATAGCTTGAATGTCAAGGTTGTAAAGCTACTATGAATTATAAATCTTCTTTCATTGTGATTGGTACTACTTTATGGATTCTAGTGAAATATTAGTAAATGTGTTCGAGGATAGAATCTTAATCTCAGTAGTGCGCTTTTGAAGTGTGGAATGTTTTAAGTGTTAGCAAATGAAACAAAGGTTGTTGCGATAGCTAAACACAATTTGTTTGGATGCCTTCTGGACATATTTTGTATTTTAAGGTTTATACCTAAATGATATTAGGAATAAAATGTATATTCCTAAAGCTTGTAAATGCGCATTATGGTGTAGTCTTTATTATCTTGATGTGGACGAAAGAATGTATTGCAAACATATTGACAGCCGTTATAACCATCCACCAAATTTTAAGATTACTCAAATGATCCAAATTAATTGTAGTTTCTACATGATTAGGTTTTTCTAAAAATAAGATGATGATTAAGTTGGTTTGATCAACTTATACATCTTATTTATTGGAAAGGTAACCAAGTCATCCTTTGTCTGATAAAGGATTAAAACTACTAGCTTATTTGGATTAGTATATGTTGATGTATTTAGAGCTATTTGAGAATAGGCTCGTATAGAAAAATGTATTAGTGTCTTATGATTAGATCATGAAGGCAAAATACTTAAGTACTATTTTATTTGAGTATCCTAAAATTTTGATATAGTATCGAAATTAATAATATCCGGTGTACCACAAATAAATAGGGTTTCTTAGTGAAGAACCCGTGCTTTGTTGGACGTAATAAAGTTGCTGATTAGTTTGACTAATCATTCTATTTATTTGTGGGTCATGCTTTCCTTAATTTAATATTATATTGAATAGTAACTGCCTACTATTGCTAGAACCTTATATTTGATATAAGTTGGATGTCAACCAAGTATTAAATGTGTTAATTTTGGTTTGTCCTACTTTTATTGAAAAGTTTTTTAAAGGACTAGTGGGAGTTTTGATTAAAGGTAATTTTATAGTATATCCTAGTTTTGTAGGATATAATTTCTATTTAGTGATCAATGTCTATTGATCTATTATATTGCAATCTTTCTTGAAGAAAAGGTTTTGTTCAAGAAGATGTTACTTTATAATAAAATAGAAATTGAGGATGTATCCTCTAAAGCTATAAAATCACCTAGACCAAAGTAATGAATCTATTCAATAAGGTCCGTGATGAGTCATCACACAATATCTTTGCAAATCTAGTAGTGTATTTCATACTTAAAAGGAATATATGGATATCCTTTTGGGATGCACAAATGTTGTTTGTGAATTTGAGATAATTATTAATTAGTTGATCCTATGATTTACAAAGAAACAATATATTTGATAACGACTCCAAGAAACTATATAATGCAAAGCATAATAATGAGACTCCATATACTTTAGCTTAATCTGGATATTGATCTCCGAGATAAAGGTTGAAGTTAATAGAAAAAAGGTAATGACCTTTTATAGCTATATTGGTTTCTAAAAGATATCATCAAAGCCAAAGTGTTAGCTATGATGAAGTCCTTTTACCAATTATTGTGCTTTAGTCTCATTGTATTATACTAGTCATTATAGCACATTGTATTACTATATTGATATTTCTGATCTATTGATATGAGGAATATGTGCATACTTGTTAAATCCACTTGTGAATTTGTAAGTGAATTCTTTGGAAATGTCTCACTCATTTCAAATGAGATTAAAGAGCTAGATTTCATTTAAAATGTAGATGAACCTTGTGATTGCAAAAGAATAGTGGGAGCGCATCCACTTTTCTATGATTGCACTAATGATGACTTCAATATCATAGTTGATGATATATCTGTTGTGATATTAATTATAGTCTAGTCATATTAAATGCTTTCCATTTAGAACTTGTCGTTCGTATCTTGTGAATTTGTAGCTATAATGATAGTACAAATAGATTACTCGGCATATTCCTGAGATTGTACATAAGAGTATTTTTGAAGGTGTTCAAGAAACTCTAGTTGCGTAGCAAATTTGTATTCAAAGTTATAGTAACTTCATATTTGTTATACTATGTACAAGACTTGATATTGCGTAAATTGTAAATTGTTACGAGTAAATATCAGTCCAATCCAGGTTTCGGAATGGTTGATAGAATTGAAATATATTCTTAAGTACTTGGGAAGCACTAAAGATATATTTTAGTTTATGGAGGAGGTAAATTTCGTAGTGATGGATTTACTAGTTCAGATTCTTAATCTGAAACTTATAATAGAATGTCTATGTTAGGGTTCATGTTTATTTGTAGTGAAAGCTCAGTAAGTTATAAAGGTTCTGAACAAACTGTAGATTCCATTACATAACTCATGTCTTTTGTGATATGTAATATTACGAAAGAAGTTGTTTGGATCGAGGAAATCATACGAGTTGGTTATGGTTCCCACCGTTAAGTTGTGATGCTTTTGTGTTATGACTAATACGGAGCTACTGCACAAGCTTATGGAACCCAGGTCTCACTGTATGTCCAAACATTTGGAAAAGTGTTTTCATCTTCATGCGTTGTATCTGTAGCCAATTATCATATTGAGATATGTCTTTGCAAAAACAGCCACGTCTCTCGATGTAGCTGACCCACTAACCGTAGCTATGAATCTGTCACAGCTAGTTCCTCGTTTTGAGAAGATGGATATTCGATACCATTGTATGTTGTGCTAATACTATGTAACATAGCATTAGTATAAGTGGGAGATTGTTAGAAATATGCCCTAATGCTACATATTTGGATGACATATATTTAAGCATTTTGACATTAACTTGTACATTATGGCATCTATGTCTATATATGTGTGTTTTCATATTGACATAATTAGCACATTCATATTCTCCTTCTTTTATGTGTATGAATGAGTCCCTAGTATTTTCATTATAGGAATGTATTCTAAAAGCGTTTAGAATATGTTGGCGTATTTCCTTAATATGATAAATACTTAAAGTATTCATAGACCTTAGATTATTTGATCGGGACTTCGATAATCTATTACGGACTATCACATGTGTTGTTACCTTTGATTAACATATGGATGTTAATGATAAAGGATGGTGAGCCATGTGCCATAACAGTATAGGGATGCGATTAACAAACATGTGGGTGACTATTAGTTGAATAGATCACTGAATGTGACGTGAATAACAAATTACATGACTTCAGATTAATAATTTGTTATTCGTTGTGATTGTGCATGTAATCCTTAGACTTGAGACATTACGGCTGTCATCTATATTGGGGTTTGATTCTAGCGTTTAGACAATGATTGTTTCGATAAACGAGATAAGATGCGTTCTCTCGCAGTTTCATTCGTTCGGTATAGTGATTGACAGGTAGTAGTCAAGATAGGATTCATTAACCTCCAGCGTGAGGCGATGTCCTATGCGATCTAAACTTAGTTGTTTAATTAGGAAATCCTTGGCCGAGGTATGAATGATGGAAAATGGATTTTTCATGTGTCGTCTCTCATTACACCAATTAGATCTATAGATGGTATCGAGTTTATGAACTTAATCGAATCATGGTTCTTGCTCGACGGGAAAATTAATGGAAGGATTGGATTGCACGATAATCGGCGACCATAAATAGATTCACTTGAATAAGACTTCATTGCTTTATAAACTGTCTTTGATACATTAGTAGCTAGAACGTCACTCAAGAACTCTGAAGGTGTTTTAAGAATAACGGGAGATATTCTCTAAGCAAATCGAATAGTTTGATGAACATTGAAAGTGTTCAATGTTTCTTCAGTGCTATATAGCGGTGAATCTAGAAAGTCACACACAATAGAGCACGACGAATGTTTTTCCTATTGAGCTTGATTTAGTTTTTCTTGAGTTGTTAAACTGTTAACAATTGCAATTAGTTTTCTCTTGAATTGTTAAAGTGTTAACAATAGTATTTTGTTTCTCTTGAATTGTTAAGGAGTTAACAATGGTGTGATTGACCTTTAAAAGTTATTGTGGTCAATATGCAATTATTATTAAGTGTTGGGGCTAAATGTGAAAATATGAAAAAGTTGTTTTCATAATTTCAACTAATGGTGAATAGGTTGAATATTTAAATGTCTTAGTGAAAGCATACTACACAATAGACATATGATGTATATATATATGTATATTATTACATGAGTAGAAGAATACTACCCAATATACATATGATGTATATATATGTATATTATTACATTAGTGGAAAAATACTACACAATATATGATATATATATATGTGTGTATGTTTTTTCTTTCAACAAAAGCTAGACAATACAACCAAGATTTGAGAAAGTTGTCTTCTCTTTTGTTTAAAAGAGGGAACAACAATGAGGAAAGTAGGGAAAAAGAAACAAAAGATGACAAGGCTTGTCTTTTGTTTTCATGTGAGCTAAGAGTAGTCTTCCTCTCTCTCTCTCCATGCTCCTACACGGATGAAAAACACAAAAAAGTGCTAAGCCTCCCTGGCTGATTTCAGAAAAATAAAAACAAGAAAGAGAACAAGAAAAATCTTCTTCAACTCTTGAAACAGAAAAACTTCCATGGCTGAAAAATAAAGGAAAACCGCAGCCATATTAGATGCAAGAAGAATGAAATGGTTTTGTTTTTTTCTTCGTAATCAAGCTCATAAATCTTCCGTGGTAGATCTAGCACAAAACAATCATGAAGGTGGAGAAACCATTCTTTGCTCGTGTGGACGGACTAGAGCTCTTGTGCTTTCAAGGGATGGTGTCTTCCATCAAGTGATATAAAATTTCAGATTCATGCCTCCTATGAGTTGTCTACAAGAGGTATCTCCTACTTCTATCACTTGTCAATATATATATTTGATATATATATGTTTTTGCATATGTTAATCACACGATATCAAGATTAGAGTTTCATATGAACATTTGCTTTGAATTCCTGAAAATTTTGAATGTCATGTTTTCGCTTCCGCTCGATTCTTAGCAAGATGATGTTCATAGCTCTAAATATACAAGATCCTTCACATATATTTTCAATTTGTAGACAGGATGGGGAGGTCGGAGTCGGAAGATTCCCAAGCAATGGAGGTAAGGTCCTATGGTGGGGACGAGAGTCCGTCGAGCTCAGGCTCCACCTCTAATGAAGGCCAATGTGGCGACAGCGCTGATGAATCTCCAGGGTCAGTTCGACGGTTCGAGCCCAGGGAGAGTGATGACGATTACCAAGTCATTGGGGTCAGGCAAGTGCGAGAGGAGGCCGAGGCTGATCCTTTGGCCGACCTGAAAGACTTAGGAGATAGAGAAGAGGATGAGCCGTTGAATCAGCTGGAGGGGGTTGAGATTCCTCAGGAGTACTTAGCTGAAGCCTTCACGGCGGAGCCGATCGAAGTAGTCCTGGTTAGGGCTGTCCGACCTCGGAGCTCAGCTACAGCCAGTGGTTCGTCGGCTCGAGGGAAGAGAATCGAGCAGCTGTTTGTCTGTTGCGAATGCGAGTGCCATTCCACGGTGCAGATGGCCAATGCCAGGTTAAGGAACTGGTCAGTGGATCAATACCATAAGCTAAAGGTTCCAGGTCTGCACGAATCAGCTTGTTATCCTCCTCCCGACCACTTCACCATCTATGACCTTACATTCGATGTTATTCAGCTCCCACTTCCCAGCTTCATCACTACCATCTTGAACTACTTTGAGCTCAGCCCAGGCCAGATGTCGCCGAATGGTTGGGCCGTGCTGGTGGCGTTCTATGTGTTTTGCCTCAAGAAGGAAGTTGAGCCGACCCTGCGCCGGTTCAGGCATTTTTTTGTGTACAAGCCCAACCCGAAGCAGCCAGGGTGGTTTCACTTTGCAGCTCGGGTCGGAAACTACATATTTACCAAGTGGCATTCCTCCAACAAGGGCTGGCACAATGACTATTACTGGGTGGAACCGGTTGTGAACTCGAAGTGCAAGTCGAATTGGAGTTCGGGCCTGAAGAAGGACGTGAACGACGATCCCAAGCTTTCAGCGGTAGAACTCGAGGAAGTCAGGGTGTTAAGACCCGAGCCAGGGATGTTGATAAACATCGATAGTGTGCTCAAATGGGAGCGGATCTGGGACTCCAAGTTATTTGGTAGGGAGCCCGACCTTTCAAAGGATCATCCCAGCTTACTTCCCGAGCCAGAAGAGAATGCGGAGCCAAGCTCAGCTGAGGGTCAGTTTGCCTGATCAGTGCCCGACTTCCCCGCTATCCTGATCGCCGTTGCCTTTTTCAACTTGTATTTTGTCATTCTTCACATCTCTTTCCTTCGTTTTTGTAAGTATGGCAGATATGGTAAGGCTCGCGTATGCCCAGAGAAGGAGAATGACTGAGGCCAGTGGTGAAGTCTCGGCTCAACCCGGCTTGGGCTTCGCTCCTCAAGGGCAGAGGCAACGGTCTGGGGCCCAAGTGCGGGAGGTCGGCACCGAGGTGATTTCAAAGGGGACCTCGGGGTCTCCCTTGCCCAAGAACTCGAGCTCGGGCGTGCTGATCCCGGAGTGCTCGGCGTCCCGTCATGATAGCAAGAAACGGCCTCGGTCTGAGTACTTCGGGAAAGGCAAGGCCGCGGAGGTGAGCCCTCCCAGTAAGGACTTCATGGAGGCGACCAAGGTGGCTCGCAATCCCAAGCTGGCGATGGTCCCGGCGGAGCAGCTCTCGCTCGACCTGAGGACAGCCATAGTCACGGTGAGTCTTATCAGACTTATGATATGGTTATGTTTTTTAGCTCGGCTGATCGTTTTGCTTTCTTTTACGCAGGCCGAGTACCACATCCTTTCAGCTCCCAACTTCCTAGCCAGGGCCCAGGCTCACTGCGTCAAGCTCGAGCAGCTGTACATCGATACCCGAGCTGAGCTAGAGGCTTTGAGAGAGGAGGTCGCACAGAGGCACAAGGCGGACATGTCGGAGATTGACTGGCCGAGCAAGGAGCTTGAGGTGGAGAAGTCCCGACGCGAGGTCGCAGCCAAGGATGTCGAGCACTACAAGCTAGAGAGGCGCGAAGCCGAGACGAAGCTCCGGGAGCTCTTAGATCGGGTCGGCCCTTAAGGGGAGAAGGCGGTAGAAGCTTTTAAGTCCAGCCAAGAGGCCATGGACTGGTTGGCCATGGAAGGTGGGGCAATGGCCAAGTACGCCGAGCTGGAGTTCTACTTCCGAGGCCAAGTTGCAGCTCCGAAGAGAGCGAAGACCTTGTTCCCCGCCACCAAGAATGATTACATCGAAATCTTGGAGGCTCCGCTGCAGGAGTTCTGGGAGATTCCTGAGCTTCTGGCTGACTTGACGTCCCAAGCTAAGGAGGTGATTGAATTTGTCCAGAAGAGCATGGACCAGGTCAGGGACGAGGCCGACGCGACCACCGCCGCCGCTCCTAAGTAGATTTTGTAGATCTGCCCAGGTCGACCTTTTGTAATTTCGCCCAGGTTGGGCTTTTGTAAACTTGCCCAAGTTGGGCTTTTGTAATTGCATTTCCATTTAATGAAATGATTATTTTTCTTTTATTTTGCGTTTTGGTCGAGCTTGTACACGTGCACATTTCTCTTCGCAAGTAAGTGGGGTCGGACCAATTTAATGGACCATTCAAACTTAAGCGTAATGAACCGAGCTGGACGCGATTAATGAGTTATCATCCTAATCTGAGCTGGTTAACTGGGCAACTGTATAATCGTCGCCGACCTGGACTCGTCAGTCCGATTTAAAATTGGTCAAACTATTGTTGACAAATGTTGAGCTCGAGTTTAAACCCAAACTAACATGTCGACCTGTAGTCGGATTATACCGAGTTGGATCTTAATCCGAACTGGAAAAGCTAATCAATGTATTATTGATTATACCCGAGCTGGAGCGTAGTTCGAGCTGGTTTACTTTATCATTAGCTCGTAAGTAAGCATGGCCACAACGTTAATCCGAGTTGGTAGTAGCTTTGTAGCTGAGGTGCTTGGGCCCGGGTCGGACATTGCGCTGATTAGGTGCTTGGGCCCGGGTCGGGCATTGTATTAGTTTACAAAATGCATTGTATTGAATTTGTACATGGGCTCGGGGGCCGATTACAGATAATGTTTTGGCTCGGGGCCTTAACAAAATATTCTGGCTCGGGGGCCATTACATTGTCTTTCAGCTCGGGGCCGTTACAAAAAGATTTTGGCTCGGGGGCCATTTCATTGTATTTTGGCTCGGGGCCTTTACAACAGATTTCCGCTCAGGGCCTTTAGACAAAATACTGCTTCAGGTGTTCTGAGTGCCATGCATTCTTCAATAGTTTCCCGTTCTTGTCGCGGAGGTAAAAGGTCCCAGGTCAGACTTCTTTCACAACTTCGTACGGTCCCTCCCAGGTCGGGGAGAGCTTGTTACCTGAGCGGGGCAAAAAGATGGCCATTCTGAGTACGAGGTTGCCAACCTTAATAGGTTTAGGCTTGACCTACTTGGCAAAGGCTCTTTGCATGGCAGCTTTGCTGGCCAGCATTCTAATTTGAGCTTTAGCTCGAAGCTCTTCGGCGAGGTCGAGCTCTTCACGGATTAGGGCTCCGTTTATTCCTGGATCATGGTGGAGGGTTCTACTGGTCGGAGACCCAATCTCCACTGGCAACACCGCTTGAGTACCGAAGGTCAGCTCGAAGGGTGATTCTCCCGTTGCCGAGCTGGTGGTGGTCCGCTGAGCCCACAGCACCTCGGGAAGAATCGATGCCCACTGGCCTTCTGCTTCCTCCAGCTTGGTTTTCAGGCCCTGCAAAATGATTTGGTTAGTCCTTTCAATTTGGCCATTACTTTGAGGGTGAGCAATAGATGAGAATCTGATGTCGATCCCAATCTCAGCACATTTGCCTCGAAAGTATGCACTGTCGAATTGTTTGCCGTGGTCGGTGATGATGACATTGGGCACTCCAAATCGGCGAATGATATTTTTCCATACAAAATCCCAAGCCGCCTTTTCTGTTATTCTAGCAACACCTTCAGCCTCGGGCCATTTGGTGAAGTAGTCTACAGCTACGAAGGTGTGCTTCTTTTGGCCGACACTGGTTGGCAATGGGCCGATGATATCTAGACCCCATTGATAGAATGGCCACGGGCTTATCATCACCGTGAGGTCCACTGCTGACTTTCTCTGTATATTGGCGAACCTTTGGCAGGTGTCGCACTTTTTTACATACTCTTTGGCATCTTGTTCTAAGGTTGGCCAAAAATAGCCTTGCCTTAGTGCCTTCCGAGCTAGAGCCTTGCCTCCTAAGTGGTTTTCACATACTCCTTCATGGATCTCCCGGAGTACATAGTTTCCCTTCTCGGGACCGACACATTTCAATAGAGGCCAAGTGTAGGCTCTCTTGTAGAGTTGCCCGGCTATTATGAAAAACCTTGAGGCCTGTTTCATGAGCTTTCGAGCTGCTTTTTCATCCTTTGGGGTCATACCCCCTCCAAGTAGTCCATGATTGGTTTGGTCAAATCTGGGTTTAAATTGAGCTCGGATACGGCTGGCATCCCTAATTGGATACTAGGTTCAGACACTTCCTCTACATGGACTAGGGCTGGTCGGCTCTCACCCAAGGCCAACCTGGACAGAGCGTCAGCCTTCATATTCTCCTCCCTTGGGATTTGTTGTTTCGTGAACCTCTTGAGCCCTGAGGTCAAGTCCTTGACTCTGTTGAGGTAGGCCAGCATGGCATTGTCTTTAGCTTTGAACTCTCCTGATATCTGGCTAGCAACCGATTGAGAGTCGATGCTCAGATCAACTATTTGTGCCCCGATCTGAGCTGCGATTTTCAGCCCCGTGATAACTGCTTCATACTCAGCCTCATTGTTAGACGCCGGGAAGGCGAACTTGAGGGAATATTGGTGCTCATGTCGAGTCGGGTCGAGGATGACCACCCCAGCTCCGCTTCCAGACTTCCCGGACGCCCTGTCCATATAGAGTTTCTACACATCCTCCGGGTCATGTTAGGCTCAACCAGTGCATTCTACCACAAAGTCTGCGATGGCTTGGGCTTTGATGGCTGTTCTAGGCTGGTAGGTGATGTCAAATTGACTCAGCTCAACCGCCTATTTCAGCAGCCTGCCCGACGCCTCTGGCTTGTGCATGATGGACTTCATCGGGGCATCAGTCATGACCTTGATTGGATGAGCATCAAAGTATGGATTCAGCTTTCTTGCCACCGTGACGAGTGCGAGGGCGAGTTTTTCCAAGGTGGAGTACCTCGCCTCGGCCCCCTGCAATGTCTTGCTGACATAATAGACCGGCTTCTGCTCCTTACCTTCTTCACGGACCAGTGCTGCCGCTACTGTTGTGCCTGAGCATGCCAAGTATAGTACCACCTCCTCCCCCACCTCAGGTCGGGACAGTAGGGGTGGCGAAGCTAAGTACATTTTCAGCTCCTGGAAGGCGTCCTGGCATTCTCTAGTCCATTCGAAGTTCTTAGGATTCCTCAATATTTTGAACAGATGAGCACAATTGTCGGCTGACCTGGACATGAATCTGCTCAGCATCGCGACCTTGCCCGCGAGCACCTGGACGTCCTTCACGCAAGTCGGCGGCGCCATGTCAAGTATCGCCTGAATCTTCTCCGGGTTGGCTTCAATTCCGCGGGCTGTGACCATGAAACCGAGGAACTTTCCCGCCTTGACGCCGAATGCGTACTTTTCCGGGTTCAGCTTTATCCCAAAGTGCTTCATTACGGCGAAGGCTCTAGCCAGGTCGGCTACATGGTCTTCCGCCCTTCTGCTTTTGACCAACATATCGTCTACATAGATCTCCATATTAAGCCAATCTGATTTTTGAAAGCCTTGTTCACCATCCGAGTGTAGGTAGCTCCAGCATTCTTGAAGCCAAAAGGCATGACCTCATAGTAGTAGAGACCTTTATCGGTGGTGAAGACAGTATTCTCTTTGTCTCTGGGAGCTATCTTAATCTGGTTATAGCCTTTGAAGGCATCCATGAAAGAGAGTAGCTCGAACTCGGAGGTGGCATCCACCATTTGATCAATCCGAGGTAGGGGAAAACAGTCCTTAGGGCAAGCCTTGTTGATGTCAGTGAAGTCGATGCACAATCTCCGTCCGCCTGAGGACTTGGCCATCAATACCACGTTGGATAGCCAGGTCGGGTATTGGATCTCCCTTATGTGACCGGCATCTACCAACTTGTCCACCTACTCCGCTATGATCTGTTGCTATCATAATGGAAGTGTCTGTGCTTCTGCTTTATCGGATAGTGATTTGGGTCGGTATTCTAGTGGTGCTCAATCACACCCGGGTCAATACCTATCATGTCAGAGGCAGACCAAATAAATATATGTTCATTTTTCAAAAAAAATTGACTTATACCTTTCTTGAGGTCATTGGGGAGTTTACTCCCGATCTTTGCTCTCTTGGCTTCATCGGAGAGGTCCACCTCTTGAAGGTCTTCAGCCAGGCTTCCTCGCTTAGCATCCCTCTTCTCTTCGGGCAAATCTGGTCCCCAGCCAACCTGATATTTGGGTCGGAGAGAGTTTTCGTAACATTCCTGAGCTGAGAGTTGGGCTCCGCGGATAGTGGCCATGCCAGCCGGGGTCGGGAATTTCAGGGCCTGGTGGTAAGTTGAAAAAACGGCCCTGAAATGATTGAGTGCCACCCAACCCAGTATCCCATTGTAAGTGGAGTTACAATCCATTACAATGAAGTTAGCCTGCATCGAAACTCGCTTGTCTCCGTCTTCCAACTTCAGGGAGAGGTTAATAACTCCTTCAGCTCGGTGGGCATGCCCGGTGAATCTAGCTAAGGTGCCCTTCAATGGTCTGAGCCGGCTCCTGTCCAACCCCATTTGCTCAAATGCCTTCAAAAATAGGACTTCTACCGAGCTCCCAGTATCCACCATCAGCCTCTTCACGGTGAAGTTGACTATTTCTGCACTGATCACCAATGGGTTATCATGGGGCAATATTACACCCTCCAAGTCTTCTGAGGAGAAGGTGAGCTCCTCCATCTCTGGGGTTGGACCCCGTGCCGGCCCGTACTCTTTTCCAGCCCGGATATAACCCTTCCTGCCAGCCAAGGTCTCTCCATCCGACGCCAATCCTCCGGCGATGGTCTCAATCATAGCCAAACGTCCGCCCCCGACTTGGCACCTGGGTGGACTTTTCTCTCTGTCCCTTTGATCTTGACTCCGGGTCGGCTGTTGATCTATGTACCTTCGGAGGTAACCTCGGGCTATCAATGCTTCGATCTCTTGTTTCAAGTCTTTTCACTCCTCGGTGGTGTGCCCGTAATCCATATGGTAGCGACAATACTTGGTCCTATTACACTTCTTAGGTCAGCCTTTCATCCTCGTCGCTGGTGGCAAGTGGTTCTGGTGCTGGATCTCCATTAAGATCTACTCCCTTGAGGTGTTAAGGAGAGTGAACATTGTAAACCGGGGGTTCTGCTTTGGCTGCTGAGGCTGCTTGCCTCGGTCATTTTGGATCTTCCCCCAGGTTAGGCTCGGGAGTTCTTTCCCTTCTTTCCAGCTTCCTTCTCCTTGTCATCATCCCTCTTCGCCTGATGGATTTCTTCCGAGTGTATGTACCTTTCTGCTCGTACCATCAGCTCGGCTACGGTATCCACGGGGTCGATGGCCAGGGAAGAGGTAAGGGGTCCTGACCTGAGCCCACTTTGGTAAGCCATTAACGCCATAGAATCCTCCAGGTTGGGGATCTTGAGGGTCTCTTCATTGAATCGGGCAGTGTAAGCCCTCAAACTTTCTCCTTTGTGTTGTTTCACCGTCAGCAATGATGAGCTTCCGGCGAAGCGGGACAAAAAAGCCTCGGCCAGTTGATGAAAACTTGTAATAGAGCTGGGACGAAGTTTTTGGAACCAGTCCAGGGCATTGCCAACCAGGGTGGTCGGGAATATCTTCGTTTTCATGAGGTCGGTCATATCATGCAGAGTCATATGGTGATCAAAGTTGAGCAGGTGGCTGGTCGGGTCTCCGTCTTCGTTATAGATGTTCAAGTTGGGCATCCGGTTGTCGGTGGGCAATGGCGTTGCTAGCACCTCAGGCGAGAGTGGGCTTACGCCGAGCTGGTTAATGACCTTGGCTATGGCAGCCGCGTTCTTGGCCTGCTCGGGGTCGGCTTGGGCCGCCCTTTTGCCTCTCGCTTCCAGGGGTCTCGCCTCCGACTCTAGGAAGCCTTCTCTATCTTGTGCTAGGGTTCGCCCCGGGTCTAGAATGCGGAACTGTGGACTCGCGGGCCGCGGTGTAGCTGCTTGTCGAACTGGGGGTTCCGCAGCTAGCCGGGCTACCTGGTCCTTTAGCTCCTGGAACATCTTAAGTATCATCCTCATCTCCGGTGACAGGCTGGAGTTGAGGTCTCCATCTGTAAAAGGGTTGGTTTCTGAGGCTAAATGCATACATTGACTCGTTCCAACGTCAGCTTGGGTTGGATCTTGGCTAGGCACCTACGTGGTTTCGAGGTCCTCGTCCGGGTTGGTCGAGTCCTCTACCGGTGCGTTGTGGCTTCTTGTTTGTACAATGATGGTTTCTCAATGAGTGGTGGGAAGAGTGATAGAAAGAACTCGGTTCCCACAGACGGAGCAAAACTGTTGAGGTCGGAAACCTCGCAGCTGAGATTGGGCAGCTAAGTTTTGCCAAGCTGGACTTTTAGGTTGGCCTCCGGGTTGAACTTTTAGGTTGGCCTCCGGGCTGAACTTTCAGGTTGGCCTCCGAGGTGAACTTTCAGGTTAGCTTCTGAGTTGAATATTCAGGTCGGCCACTTGACCTGCACAAGGAAAGAGAAGGAAAATGCCGGGTGATGACCCGAATTTTTCCCTCGGGCGTGCGAATGATTAGTATATCCGAGCTGGTGAATTAGCTGAAAGCATAAATGATCAGTTACCCTTGAAATGAAGGGGGTGATGCTCTATTTATACTAAATTTGGACCTGACAATATTTAATGCGGTGTAACTTTATGTCCCATCAAGGCTTTATGTCCCATCAGAACAGTTGTTTGCCGAGGTCGGGGTTCTCCGGGGTCGGGGTGAGGTTAGACTAGCATCCAGGTCGGGCATTAGCTGAATGTGCTGAGCTTGGCTCAAATTAGCCCGCCTCAGCTCAGCGTGGGCATTTTACCTCAGCTCGAGATCCCCCTCGTCAACCATGAATTTGGATCTCTTCGTTGTATATAACTTTACAAGAAAAATTTAATGATGATAAATTGTCTGAATTATTTTATCATAAATATTATATACACAATTCACAATTATTGAATTTTTCTCATCAAGTTATAACATTACGAAATAGATATCCAAGTCCATAGAGCATCGGCTAACAAGGAAAGATTCATCATTTTAGAAAAAAACGAAATGAAAGACAGAAGAGTGAGAGGCAAACTACTCCCAAGAGGTGGATAGAATAGTTGTATAGCATGAGCTATAATTAGATTTTCTGAATTTTTATAGTAAAAATATATATATATATATATATATATAATTAATACATCCGAAGTAAAAAGAAAAAGAAAAAAAGGAGATGTAGCTAATACGACGTCATAGTTCGTCAACCTCCCATCATTTGCAAAACCCTTTCCTCTAAAAACTCTCTTCGCTATCCTTCTTCGTCAATCTTTTTTACTTCCATGGCGTCTTCAACAAGAGTGCTCTCAAGATTATCCTCACTTGCTTCGAGAGTCAGCAAGAGACCACCGTCGCTCTCCGCTGACGTGCCACTCCTCAAATCCGCCTCTCAGTCCTCCTCCGCTAAACGCTTCTCTTGCATCTCAAGGTCAAACCTTTTCACATTATCTCTACATTCATATATACTTACACATCTGTATATAGATATATATATATTTCTGTGCATACGTGTATATAGGTTTTGTTTGTGTGATGTTGTGTTGTGTTGGTGTGGTTAGGTTACCGGTGGAGCTGAGCAGCGTGGAGTCGATGATGCCGTTGCACAGCGCAATAGCTTCGGCCCGATTGAGGTCGAGCTTGTCTATTGAGTCGCAGAGCTGGGGATTAGTTCCTCAAGGTGTGTGTGCTTTTTCTATTTGCTTTTTCCATTAGTTTTAATTACTTTTTTGTCTTACTTAATATTACGGTATTATTATTTTTTTTGTTAGTTCAAATATATTCTTTGATGGTTTATTCGGCTGATGCTTTTCTTGAAAAGTTTCTTCTTGTATGGTTTTATGTTGATTAGGTTCATTGCTTGTAATTTCAATGTGTACACACATATATATGTATATATACATACAGATATAAAATGTCCATTAATTAAATGGGCATTTGAGGATGCAGTGTTCTATTAAAATTATTTGATCTGATGAAGCTCGGTAAAGTTATTTGTTGTTAAGAAAATCGAATAGAGTTTGCTGAGCTGCTATGTGTCCCAAAAGATGGAAACAATTGAAGAAAAAGAAACCATTCTTTAAAAAAAGAAATTGGGTGGGTATTAGTGTTCCATGTTAGGGATATTATGAGCTTATGAAGGTAGTTGCAACTAGGGGTTGCAAACAAGTGGGTTGGGTGGGGCCTATAATGATCCTTGAAGAATGGGTATATATCCGACCCACTCATTTAATATGCCGATTAAATATCTTCACGACATGTCCATAAACCCATATTTGATCTATATTTCTCTTGTTGGCTAATATTTTTGCAAATCCGGTGATACTAAGTGACAAGCTGCCCCTGATGAACTAAAACCATATATATTTCTTTACCTATAATGAGAATGATCTCATCCACATTTTATGTTCGAATCGCTTCCATTTCTATCCAGCTAATTTACTATCTGCTAGTATAAACCAAGTGCAGAAAAATGGAACGAAAAGGAATTGTAAACTGGAACTTAGCCCTGGTTTGGGTATTTTACTCTCTTTTACGTGAAATTTAATGGCCTAAAGAATCCCTAAAGAATATTTATTAAACAATTCAATGAAAATTTTAAAGTGCTAGATTTTGCACACGAGGATTAATTATACCTGAAAAAACTTCTTTCATATTCTTTTTGGGCATTCAAGTCCCCTCTATGAGAGAGGGTTGTAGTAGTCTTCCAGCTTATGAAGTTAGTTGCTCCTTTCTAAGATATCAGTCACGAGTAAAATACTTACTTGATGATTTCACTTGTGTCGGGCCTCTCCTGCAGTTGGTCGTTGACAAACAGTGGATGTGTGGTTTTGGTGTCATTTGTTAATTTCCGTCCCAGACAATTAAGTCCATTGGAAGACATTGAATTCCTAGATATGCAATTGACAGATTTCCTTTAGCAAGAAATTTCATGTAGGAGTTCGAATCTTTAGCAGTTAGTGAAGATTGATCATTATGTCATTTGGTGCAAATTTAGGAAGAATGTTTATAACCGTTAAAGAGGCTTTGAATACCAGAACAATTGACGAGGATTTGAGGCCACTGATTTGATACAAGTCTGTAGTTCAAATAGACATTGGGTTTCAGAATCTTGAACTACTACAGTTTAGGAGTTCACTAAAGTTTAGTGAGTAAAGTATACAAATTGGTAATAAGCATCTTCCACCTGTTCTTATCTTAATTGGATTCAGAATCTTGAGGAAATATCAAAGTTGTAATGTTTTCTTCATCAATTATGACATAGTCTTTACATGGCTATTTAATTGGAGATGTATTGGAAGAAGGTTTAGTATGGAAGACCAAGGAATATTGCTCTTTCTGAAAATATTGGTGAACAGTCATACTTAAGGAGGCCATACTTTAAGTTTGATGTTCACTGATTAGAAATACATTTAAATAATTAACTTTCAAAAAGAAATTTGATTAGAAATACGTAAATGTAGTTGTTCTTCAGATCATAAATAGTTTATGGGATTTAGAAGTGTTTCACAAGTTAGGCCATGTTGAAAACAGATACTGTTCGCACATCTACTCCTTTTGTTTCTTGCAATAAAGTTGGACCTAGAGTTTGGGATCTTAGTTAGAATCAACTATTAGTTTCTTTTTCCCATTTACGTGGAACCTCTAACAAGTAAGTCTTGTGAGTTTGTTGTTTTAGCTGGACCTTTGTGTTTATTTCTTTTTCTATGTATAAGATTTGCCAAGTATCTGACATTTTCCAGAGTATATTCTGTCATAATGATATTATACCAACTTTGTGTTCTATTAGTTCAGGTGTTTGGCTTTCACTCTAGATTTGGTTGCACGCACCATAGATGATTGCTAAGTCTAGCTTATTAATTCCTAAGGATTACCTATGCAAGTTGGGTGAAAAAAATGAATTCTATGGCAAATATTTTACAGCGCTGGTTCAAAACATTTCAATGGCACATCTTGCACTTTAAAATTTAAATTTCAAACTCTAGGTCAGTGCTATTCAACTTTTGTCATGAATTTCGGATGAAAAGGTCAGATTCATATCTGGATACTTGCATTTAATTCACTTGTGGAAAATGGTAAAAATATTGCTGTAAAGTATGGGGGAGAGGGAATTTGATGGAAGAACTACTGGACCTTAAGTTGTTAACCAGTCTTTTGTTCAATAATTACTTCTTTGAAATGTCTCACTCCTTCGGTTAACAATTACTTCCATTTTGGGAATGAAACATCTCACTTCTTCGAAATTGATTAACCAGGTAAGGGCTGACTATAGGAAAGGTAAGTTTTTCATTTTACATGGTTGCACTCTATGTTGTGTTAGGCAGGTCTCCACACAAGCTTTCCCCCTTCTCAACATTAATTGTGCTGTTAAATTTTAACCCGTACTTCTAGATTAATTGGGTTCATGAATTTTAAGCATCAACTTTGATCATCTAAACTATACTTCCTCTTTGTCTCTGTTGCAGGCATCTCAATGCCTTTATGACAGCATCTTTTGGTCAAATCCAGTTGAATAGGGATGTAGGTTACTCCTGTTTTGTCCACTTTAAAGGCTTCAGAAACTGAGAGTGTTCTTCTGAACTTTTTATAACATCTGTTTTCAAGTTTTGAATATCTTCTTCATTCCGTGGAACTTCCGTTTATCATTTTGTTTTACATGCCTCCCCCTAAGAGGTCGAATAGATATATTTGATGATTAAAATCGATGTGTTATTGTCAAAGAGACATGCCGGAGAAGAGCTTTAGCCTGACTAAACTGTGCAGAAAAATAATATTCTTTATGGAGCTGATTGATGTTAACTCTACTTGAAGAAATTGCAAGCAGTTTGAGAACCAGGCCTTGCTTGATTTGTGAAGATAGTTGCTTTAATCCTAAATAAATGATGTTTGACTTGAAGCGCACTCGTGCTCTGCCATGAGACGATATTTTCATAGTCATGTTTTATGTTACCGCTTCACCTGCTCATCTTTCCATCATATGATAAGATTCAGGTATTGAATGAAAAGTTCTATTATATAAGGAAGAGTGAATGGATGAGACATAGCAATAGTCATTCTCATACACCCATTGGTGACAATAAAATGCAAACTTTTGGTGGCGAGCTGCTCCACATCTGTAGGAGTAAGGATCCTCTCATTATAGGAACATCATGAGTTTGTATTAACAATTTACAATCACCACCGTAGAATCTCGCTTATAGCATTGCCTTGAGGCTCTTCGAGCATTGTTTTGTGGAGGGAAAGCTTTTCAATTGTGATCAGTTTCGAATTTCCTTCGCTTCTTTTATTCGAGGGAAGAATTGCATCTTTTCTTGAGAGAAGGGATGTGGAGGTGAAGCGAAAAATTAAATTAAAAATACATGAGCCAGATTTTAGTCAATTAGTGACAAGTCTTTTGGATAACATTATGAGTTGTTTCACATATGGTACTGAAGGGATTTATAAGTCAGTTTTAAGAATTTAATTATTAGTTTGGGTATTTAATTATTTTAAGTTGGTGGATTGAGGGTCAAGATAGATATTTTTTAACTTACAACATTAATATTGCGTGGAATTTTGAACCTAAATGTGACAACGAATTACGACAGAGTGTTCAATAAGAATTCTTATCATTTGGTTTTTGATATAGTAAGTAGGGAAAACAATTTTCAATTAGTAATAA
The DNA here is from genome assembly GCA_037974665.1 of Ehretia macrophylla. NCBI lineage: Eukaryota > Viridiplantae > Streptophyta > Magnoliopsida > Boraginales > Ehretiaceae > Ehretia > Ehretia macrophylla. Next base: position 50,663,600 of record CM075771.1, on the reverse strand, counting down.
TTAAACATGTTTTTTTTTTTTTGGGTTAAATAAGCAAGTACTTGTATTAATACCAAAAAATGATTTACAAGGTTGTAACCAAAAGAGGGGAGCAGCCTCCCCAAGTCGTGGAACTTACATCAAGTCAATTGTCCTATGGATAAGACTATGGACAACGTAGTAGTAACATTTCAAATCACCCAATCTCTCAAATCACTCGATCATATATAGGTGAATTTTATAATGTGGGAGATTCACTCCATATCTCTTGAGCTGATAAGAGATTAGGTGTTTTGAAGAGTAAATAGATGATCTTTAGTATAAGCTTCCATCGCATGGATCATCCTATCTCTCCTTTCAATATGGTAAATAGCGGCCTCAAAATAATTTGATCAAAGATGAAGGGGTAGTATTTTACGTAGGTCATGGAGATTACACTACTTTACTTCTAATGCCACTAAATCTCAAGGTGCCCTATGAATTTTAGAATTTATCTAAATTCTCTCGTGACGTCAAATTTAGTCAAAAAATACGACTAAATAGAAAGGCATTTTGGAGTTTTTACAAATTCATGCACATATACACATCATCCTCCACACATATTCCTCCCTCCCATCTCTCTCTGCCAAAACACACACACACATTTGGCATACAAATTGTCACATATTCGCCCATACACACAATCATATATTCCCACATTGACATACACTAACACACACACACACACACACATATGCACACAATTTCGAGTATGGTGGTCGGGGGTGGATAGGTGAGGTGGTGGGTAAGGGTGCCTATGTTGGTGTGTTATGTGGGTAGGGTTGCAGGAAATGGGTAGGTTGAGGAGGCATGGGTGTGGTACGAGTTGAGGAAGGGAGGTGTTGTAGGAAAAGAGTGGGTTTGGGTGTACTGAGTATAGGAGAAACTCTTTCGTCCAACAGCCCATCCCAGGGGCGGAGCTAGGGGGGCGGGTCCAAAAAAAAAATTTAATGTATATTTAAAAAAAAAAAAAAGGTTTGGGTCCCCATAAATATTCGTAAAGTTGTCTAAAGGTACACAATTTCTAACTTAGTTTGGTGGTTGGCTATACTTAAGTTTAGCTAAGTGTGCCGTGTTCAAATCCTAACGATAGCTTTTACTTATTTTTGATTTGCTTGGCTAGTTTGAATTGGCTTTAAAAAAAAAAAAAGAAAGAGATGAAAGGCTAGGGAAGTGCCACGTGTGCACTTCCCCAAAGCCATTAATGGGAAACAAAACAAGCAGATCAATTGATCAAAACAATTTCTAAACCTTTTTTTTAATAAATTGAATCCAAATCTTGGCCCCTTAACATTGATTTTTTGGCTCCGCCCTTGGCCCACCCATGTAAGTGAGACTGACGTCCGTTTATTTTTTAGTATAGTGCCTGGGGAGTGGTGGGAGGGGGAGGGGGAGGGAGGTGTTTATAGATTTATACACATATATATTGCTTTAAAGAATAAAAAAGACCAAAAATGACATTCAATTTAAGGTTTTATTTAGTAGAATTTGATATCATATATTTTTTTGATAAAATTAAAATTTATAGGAGAGTTTGAGTTTTAGGCAAAAAGATATGGGGATAAATGACATTTGCTTTGATATAATATCCTCGGGATATGCTCAATGAAGACATCTTATCCTCTTCAATCGTCTATCTAACCACACTTTATAAAAGGGATACAATTGTCATTTCACCGTGCCTATGACATTCAATTCTTATTAGAATTTTTTTTCTTTAAAGAATAAAAAGATTAAAATAACCTTCAATTTAAGGCATCATTTGGTAGAGTTTGATGCCATAAAAAAATTTGAGTAAAATTAAACCTTCACTTTTCTTTTGTCGAGAATTAAACTTTCATGAAAACTTTGGATCTAAGCAAACAAATCAGGGGATAAATGACATTTAAGCTCTCTTCCTGTTAGTTTAGAAGTTAATTTCACATGTTTTGCCTATTTTTAAAAGTGTTTTAAGTTAAAAATTGAAACTGAAAAAAATAAGTTCTAAATTGTAATTTTTCAAAATAAGATTTTATGAAACTGTTTTTTTTTTCTCAAATTTATATTTTTAAAATATAATATTATCCTCAAATTTTTTTAAAACTCAATATTATTTAATATAGACCAAATAATTAATAAATTTTGTTCAATAATATTTATAACTAAAACTTTACTACAAAAATTATACGATTTAAAAGTTAAAATTTTACGTACTAAGTCGTAATCTATTATGCTATACTTGGGAAATGCTCAATGACGACATCTTAGCCTCTTCCTCTTCCTCTTCCTCTTCCTCTTCAATCGTCAGTCCAATCACACTTTAGGAGTATTAATGTCATTTCGCTACACCCATGTCACATTTTCATAGTAATATAATAGAAGCCCAACCTGAACCCGCCATTGATACATAATCTCTCACCTTTGTAACGGCCACAAATGGCCTCCTCCTCATTTACCTTCAAACCTCTTCAACAAACTCAACTCCAACTCTTATCCTTCACTCACTGTAAGTATTCATCAACTCTCAACCCCTTCAAATTCCACTCTTCAGTTCACACCATCTCTACTTGTTCATCAAACAAAGACAATATCATCATCCACCACTACCAACCAAGATTTTCATGTCTTGAAATCACTGCACATGCCACTACTACTACTTCTACTTCTGACACTGACCATTTACTCAACACAAAGCATAAAACTAACAACGTTAATGGTTCTGTGTTTAAGAAACATAATTTGGAACATGGTTTAAATGGTGTAGCAGAGAAAAGTACTGAGAAAAGGGTCATATTGAAAGATAGATATGCTAAAAATAGGAGTAAAAATGGTTCTGTGAAGTCTAGAGATGAGAATTTCTCGAGGGACAATGGGAAGAGTAAAGAGTTTAAGGTTAGAAGTAAGAAGGGAGGGAGAGAATTCAAGAATGGTGATGGTGGTGAGGTGGAAGTGGAGAAGATGGAAAAGGGGTCCAAGAAAATGAAGGTTGAGGGTCCGGGGACTACGTTGAGACTTGGGCTTGATATGTGCTCGAAAAGGGGTGATGTTATGGGTGCAATAAGGTTGTATGATTTGGCTAGGAAAGAAGGTGTGAAGATGGGGCAGTACCATTATGCTGTATTGTTGTATCTTTGTTCTTCTGCGGCTACTGGTGTTGTCCAGCCGGCTAAGAGTGGTAGTGGTGGTAGGTGTTTGAATCCCGCGGATTTGAGTAAGGAGATATCGGTTGATGGTTCTGAAAATTTGGGTGAATGCGGGGAAATAGGAAGAAATTCTGGTAGAAATGAATCGAGTATGCAGGTTATGGATAGTGAATTGCAAACGCGGACGCTCAATAGAGTGAATTTGATTGTTGATGGTTACACGGATGAAGTAATGCGGGAAGCTAAAGATGGAAGTTTAAGTGTGGAAGAAAAATTGACTACTTCTTCGAATGGTTCTGTAGTACTTTATCCTGAAACTTTAGATGGATTGGTTCAACTGATGAAGAAGAATGCTGATAATTCCAAGACAAAAGATTTGGGAGGTCTACAAGGAGGTTATGGAATCCAAGTAAGTGAAGATGTCAAGAAATTTGCTCTGCGAAAGGGTTTCGAAATCTATGAGAAAATGTGTTTAGAAAATGTTCCTATGAATGAAGCGACACTCACATCCGTAGCTAGAATGGCAATGTCATTGGGTGATGGTGATAAGGCATTTGATATGGTGAAGCAAATGAAGGAATTAGGAATAAATCCTAGATTGCGATCTTATGGTCCTGCTCTTTCTGTTTTCTGTAGTAATGGTGATGTTGAGAAGGCGTTCCTTGTCGAAGAACACATGTTGGAGCATGGTGTTTACCCTGAGGAACCAGAACTGGAAGCACTCTTAAGAGTAAGCGTAGAAGCCGGCAGGAGTGACAAAGTCTATTATTTGCTGCACAAACTTAGAACAAGTTTGAGGCAAGTCTCACCCTCTACTGCAGATGTAATTGAGAAGTGGTTTAAGAGCAAAGTCGCTTCAAGAGTGGGGAAAAGGAAATGGGATAAAAAATTGATTGCGGAAGCAATTGAAAATGGAGGTGGAGGCTGGCATGGACAGGGCTGGATGGGTAAGGGAAAATGGTCCATTTCACGTACATTTGTTGGATCTGATGGCTTATGCAGATGCTGTGGTGAAAAACTAGTCACCATTGACCTTGACCCTGTTGAAACTGAAAATTTTGCAAAATCAGTTGCTTCTCTAGCAGTTCAGAGAGAAAAGAATTCGAGCTTTCAGAAATTCCAGGTATCTTTTGTCCCTGAATAATTCTTATTGCTTTCAAGTTCATATGCCAGCCTAATGAAGTGAAAAAGACAATTGCAGAAATGGCTTGACTACTACGGACCATTTGAAGCAGTGGTGGATGGTGCAAATGTTGGCCTTTACAGCCAGAGAAGATTTAAACCATCGAAGGTAAGTTAGACAAATGCTATTATGTGGCATGATAAAATTTGTATCGCCATCTATAAATTCCTGAGGTCTTATTTCAGTGACATTGTACGTAGGTTAATGCTGTTGTGAATGGAATTCGCCAAATGCTTCCTTGTAAAAAGTGGCCGCTCATTATCTTGCACAATAGGCGTATTACTGGAGACAAGATGGATGGAGCTGTTAATAAGAAACTGATTGAAAAATGGAAAAATGCTGATGCCCTGTACGCGACACCTACAGGATCAAATGATGATTGGTGAGAACAACAAATTTGCTGTTTCAGTGACAATGTCTGTGCCATTTGTTTAGTCATTTAATTAATCTTCTACAATTCATGAATATTTAAATTCCTGTGGCCAATAATTTGTTCTTCAGGTACTGGTTATATGCGGCTATAAAGTTCAAATGCTTGCTTGTGACCAATGATGAGATGAGAGACCATCTGTTTCAATTACTTGGAACTGATTTCTTTCCTAAATGGAAAGAAAGGCATCAGGTGATTAGAACTATCTGCAAGTTAAAGTCTATTTAATTAATTAAGTTCAGAAGAACCAAACTGCTTGTGCAATGACTGTTTGAAAATTGACATAAACGGAGTAAAAAAAATTTGTTCAATCCTGCAAGTGTACTTTATTCTAGTGTCAATAAGGTGCTGACCAATATTAAATTGTTAAAACTTTCAATCTCTTCTTCTGGTGTAATGTATCTAACTAAAGTTAGTACCTTTTTCTGAAGCAATTTGTTCCTATCTCGATTAGGTTGTATTCGTTATATTAACCTAACTAAGGTATCTAGTTCCAGTTCTTATTTGTTCAAATTTTGGTTACCATAATACCTGGTATTCTTGTTTAATTTGCTGTTGCCCTAAAAAGTTATTTCTTCATGGAAGGTGCATTTCAGTTTCACAGAAACAGGTCCAGTTTTTCGCATGCCACCACCATGTTCAGTTGTAATTCAGGTCAGTGTGGCTGATAACTTGCCTTCTTTGTTGGTTTCAATGCTCATGCAGTTAAAATGACGACCTAAACACAAGCGAAAACTCTAACACAGACTTATATATAAACAAATATATGCCCATGTAATTGTTGTACTTATGTTGTGCCCCTCATGATTTAATGAGAAGAGAGATGTCAGCCTAGTTTTGACTGATGACACTGATATTTCGGCTGAACAGGAGTCAGAGAAAGGGCACTGGCACATTCCAATCATATCAGAATCTGAGTGTGATGAGGAAAGAACATGGTTGTGCATCAGACGTGATCACTCACTGGTGGAACCTCAAGTTTCTCCCAGTATCCATGGAGGTAATTGCCGAGCTATAATAAAGATTAGTTGATGTTGTTAGCACTACTCTACCTTCTTTTCAAAACATAATCTCTCAGGTTTCAATCAAAAGTAGTCATTTTCACTATTCACCACTCAAGTTAAACAATAAATGCATTCATGATTCAACAAAAAGAAAAAGAACGAAAGCGTAATATTATTAAACACCAACTATAGTAGTATACAATGTATAGTACTATATCCCTAAAACTACACAAGTGGACTAAGAAAAAAGAAGACGTCTTTAATGTAGAAAAACCCATAACTGTCTACATGATAGAATCTGTACCTATAGTGTTGGTCAAAGCACTCAACTAGAGAGATTCACCAATCTAATCACTTTACTGTTATCCAACTGTAGGCTCTCTAGGTGTGCTTGGAGGGGAAGAAGGACCTCCTAAAAATCAGAAATTGGTGAAAATATCAGAATTCTAAAATATTCGTGAATATAGGCTTAGAGAATAACCAAAAAGCCTAAATAGCTATTGTCTGAATTTCTAAAGTATGCTTCCTCCATCATAAATCAAGAATCGACCATCAAATTTGTGGACAGAATTGATTTGAAAATTTAATACGCAAGAAAAAAAGTGTTTTGGCAAGCCTAGGGAGTCACGAGAAGGAGGGGGCCTTAATCAACCTGTATAAAACCCAATTTTAACTCAAAAGCTTAAGCTATTGGGTCTTGAGCCTATGCATGTATACTAATTTGCTAGTTGCTCACCAATTCTTCCATTGTGGGACAATTGGCTTCCTCCTTGTCCACTCAGTTCACATGGGAAATCCTAAGGAAAAAACAACAGTCTGGACACTACATGCAAGGAGGAAAAATTGAAGAATATAAAGTGAAAGATATATCGTGAAAAAATATTTCCAAGATAATTCAGAATTTGGACCGTCCAAGCATGGGATATCTCAGTGTAATTTCAATTTCCGAGGTTTACACTTTGTGTCCATTCTAGGCGAGGCATTCAGGATCGTGCTTCTCTAAGGAGCTACATGTCCCAATAGCAGTATTTGTCAGTAAAGCAAGATCGAAGTCACTTGTTCTAAACACTACTATGTTTCAAATAGGCTGTTAACATTTAGAAGCCAAGAATAGAATCTTAAACACAGAAGCAAGTGCTTGGGGGTGGTCATGAGGGGTGGTTTGGGGAATGCATTTCTTGTATTAGATGAAATATGACGACATCGACATTTCTGTCAAGTACAGGTTCGTTGCAAATGCAAAAAGATTCTCATAATCATATGGAGGATGAGATGTATTTAATTCCTAATCAGTCTCGTTCTTCTGTTAGATCCTTGCTTAAATAAAATTACTATAGTGGATGAGCATCAGCATGCAGAATGCGTTTTTGAAACACATAAGAACTTCTAAATAGCCTGTAATTTATTTCCTGGATTTTGATAAGCACAACTTCTTGTGTACATCTGTGATGCAGTTACAGCTGCTACTTGTTTTGTGTTAATGGCTGTAGATCATTATGTATGTAATATTCCAAATCTTTCCCCAGCTAAGTCTAACAAAAGTACTAATATACTTAATTTGATTGTCTTGATCAGAATCAGGCATCGGTCAAGGCAAGAAGGAACATTCAAAGTCAGGTTCTCAAATTAAATCTCAGGTTAAGCTAACCCCAACAAGGCAGGGTGACCAAATTGACAGTAAAAGGAAGCCTCAAGAGATATACAGAAATCTTAAAAGTATTCTAACCCCATCTACGTTTGTAAATCATCCTACAATCCTTCCAGAACTCGAGGCTGCAGAGAAACTTAGCGGCTGTGTAATTGATTTCCAAATATGATGTTAGTTGCCGTGCACATCTGGATTGAAACAGGGGCAAGAAAAAAAATTTGTTGCAGACTTCCCCGTAAAATTGCAAGGGATCGGAATATCTACAACCTCCTAGAAAATTTTTTGACCCTCTAAATGACTAGTTAGAGTTCTCTCTATGTAAGGAATGCGCTCATAGGAGTTAGTTTTTCGAGATTGTTCTACTTGTTATGTAGCGGTTAAAGAACTTCTTTGAACAGGTGGGAAGAAATAGGCTACCATTAGCTTCGAACGTAGTATTCGATTTGTAACTCTCTTGTAAATTTGTCTCAGCGATGAGTGTGAATTTTTCCATCTGTTTTCTCCTTTGTATGTATGTTTTATACAAGTAAATGATCTCAGTTGATGTTCTGCATTTTACTACTAGAATAGTTCCAAAAGACAGACCATTTTACTTGTGCACTTGTTATGTTTTGGTGCCTCACCAAAATCCAATTGCCTTGTAGCTTTTTTTTATTACTTACAATGGTAGCTGAAGCCGTGGTTGATATACTAATTGTTTTAAGAGCTTTGCATGTGCTTATCATTTGAAGCTGGCAGTTGTCACCTCTTCTTACTAATTTTAGCTCACAATCACGGTGGTCTCTCCATGTGCATGTACGAGGTTTACAAGTACAATGCATGTGCTTTGTTTGCCACATTTAGTTGGCACTAATATGAAAAAAAGCATCTTCACTTGTGCGCGGTACTATCCTCGATTAATGTGACCTCCGATGCTATGTTTTAATTATCAATTATTAATTAAAGTATTGAACGCATTGTTACATTGAGAGGTTCTGTATTTTTGGTGAATCATACTCCACTAGTACTACTAGGTCGTGTAGAGGAATAAGTTGTTAAAAGATCATTTTATCTAAAAACTTAAACTGTAATTAGATAGTGTATACTTAATTAGTTTGATATTTTCAACACGTTCTATTACATACAAGCAAGGTCTTTTTTAGCTATACACGCGATCACCTATAACAATTATTTAGCTAGCTAATCATGCAGCACAAAAGAATAGGGATGGCAACGGGTCGGTTATCCGCAGTTTTTGGCAAAATCAAAACCGAAACCGTTTTGCAAACCGAAAATCAAAATCGAAACCGACGGGTTTAAAAAATTCATATCCAAAATCGCAATCGACGGGTTTTTAAAAACCCACGGATAATCGAAACCGAAACTAATTACTTTAAAATAATCAATTTAACAAAAATAAAAAAATAAAAATCATCAAAGCCTACTCTATTCAATAAAAATCATCAATTTAACAGATTATATATATATATATACACACACGCACATACACACAACAACAACAACAACAACAACAACAAACTTACAGATCTAACATAAATCATTGATCTAAAATACAAAAAATAATCAGCCTGCTTTCAAAAAATAACAGATCTCCCTATCAACGACGGCTCCTGATTTGCACATAAGCAGTGTTGCTGCTACTCTTCTTCCGTCGAAACAAAGTTGTCATCGATGACCCATTATTCGCCGGACTCTTTGCCTGTGACCTCGCCGGCTATAATCCCCTCAATGCTTCCTCTTTTAATGCCAAGAAAAACCCTTGTTTCTTCTCTATTTTCATTATATATATTATATATAAATACAAAATGAGCAAAAGGAAACTACACCCTCTATTTCTCTCACGATATATATAGTTTTAGAGAGAGAAATTTTCTCATCATGGAAAGATTTTATATACAATTAAAATGGCTAAGAAAATAAAAATAAAAAGGAAAACTAATTATAGATGTTCAAAGACTTGAAAGCAAGATTGGTTGTTACAGTTGAGAGCTAAGAGGAAAAAAAAAAACAAAAACGTTGAAGGAAGATGAGCTAAGAGAAAAAAAAATATTGAAGATGAGATAAGAGAAAGATGCAGGATACGAAAAAGGAAATGGTGTGTGTGTGTGTGTGTGAATAAGAGTGGTGGAAGTCTCTAGAAGGAGATATTTTTGGCTTTAAATGCTACAAATCGAATTGACCCCATAAGATATTAGTATTATATTTTGACCCCAAGTGAAGAATTTGAGGATATTACATCTCACCTAATTATAACTATAATGTTAATTTGGGTAAAATTTTAATTATATTTTAAAATAATAAATTAATAATCGGGTTTCTGGTTTTGGTTTTTTTTAACGTCAAAAATCAAAACCTATCGGTTTATCCATCGGTTTTCCCTTATAAAATCCAAACCCTAACGGATTTCCATTGATTTTTGTTATCGGGTTTTTATCGGGTGGCTACCCGTCGGTTTCGGATAAAGCGGATACCCGTTGCCATCCCTACAAAAGAATTGAAAGGATCTAATTACTTTGCTAAAAACACAACAATTCACCTCTTGTGTAAAGTATTATATCAAAATAGTAACAAACTTTTGTTTCACATGCACGTCTTCTGTTGGATTTCCTGAAAAAAGGGTAGTCGTTTATGGCGTCTACAGCTGAACATCCACTTATTTTGGTGTGAGTGAGAGAAGGTAAAGAACATAACATCACGGGGCTGACGATTTGTTTGTCTTTCTTGTGGGGTGCCACAGTCCCATGCATTGCTTAGAGAATCTCTCTTGATGTGTTTTTGGTCATTTCTATCATGAGTCTAAAACCATCGAGCGTTTTATTAAGTTATTACCTCATTTAAAAATTCAAGTTGTTAGAAAATTTAGTTTTTTCTCATAAACCAATTGATGAGTAGATTGATTAGAAAATTTTGATAATTCATTGATCGTTTGGTATCTGAATATATAATTCGTTTTTAAATTTACTTGATCGAAAATTTATAACGTTAAAAATTGTATAGTTCTAATGTCATTTTAGTAAAGATTTATGATACGAACATACTCAATGTGTTCAACCTTTCCTACCGATGTATTAGAAATGATACCTTGGGATGGATTTAAAGTGAAACAAATTGCTTTTTTTTTCCAAAAACATAGGATTGTATTGGTTGTAAGAGATGTGAATTTGTCTATCCAATGGATTTTTTGATTGTTCGAGTTTATTTATGCCATGAAACAACTTGGATTTTAATAAGGAAGAATCATCTCCTCCTGATATTTCTCCCTATCGATCTGTTAATGCTAAAGGCATAATTTCTGTACACAAATCCTAGACTAAAGCACTTAGTGTTTGTTTCCATTCATAAATTCTTTGTATCTGTATTTATGCACGATGTAGCTATGTAAGAATTGTAAGACACATCTATTGTAATACACTTCTTCTTTATGGTAATCAGAGCTTAATTGGCTCTCATGAGTAACTGATCCAGGCCTTCTTCCATTTTTTTTTTCTCTTTCAAACTCTTTACTTTGAACAACACTTCCCATGGCATCTCAAAACTCAGACACCACCTCCTCACCAAACCTTGGCAATCTAATCTCCATCAACGTTGCAAATCAGTTACCACTTAAACTCACCCCAAACAATTATTTTTCGTGGAAAACCCAGTTTGATGCCCTCCTATATGGGTACGATCTACTTGGTTTTATTGACGCATCGAATCCATGTCCGCCCTCGGAAATACTTGTCAACGGCAAAAAGTCACAGAACCCAGCCTACACACATTGGATGCGTCAAGACAAGCTTTTATTCCTTGGGATTATTGGCTCTCTCAGTCAGAGCGTCGTCCCTGTCATTCGATCCTGCACAACATCTGCCGAGGCTTGGCAACGCTTGGCCAAGAACTATGCTAATCCCTCTTCGTCCCGAATTATGGGACTTGTTGAACAACTCACGCTAATCAATCGAGGCTCACAACCTATCGTTAAGTATCTAGCTGCCATTCGCGACATTACAGACGAACTAGTTCTTGTTGGTTCACCAGTTCCACAACAATATCTAATAACTCATACACTCAATGGTGTTAGCCCCGAATTTAAAGAACTTGCTGCAGCCGTTCGTGCTCGAGACACTGTTATTAGTTTCGATGAGTTACATGAAAAGCTTGTCGAGTATGAAGCATTTCTCAAACACGAAGAACTTCGCTCCACTGACACTCTTGGCAGTATGGCTGTCAATACAGCCCGCTACTCCAATTCGAACAATGATCATCAATCAACCAAGAATTTTTTTTCAAACAATAAGCACTCCCAAGGCAATCATTCCTCTGGTTATAACAACAATCAAAAGGCCAACTTTAACAACAATACTGGATCCTCTGGCTCAAACAAAAATCAGGTGGTCATTTGTCAATTTTGTGAAAAGCGAGGCCACACCACTCGCCAATGCTACACGGCTAAAAAGTTGTTCTTTCCTTCTTCAAAGCCAACTGCAAATACTGCCTCTGCTCATGCAGCACCTATTAAAGGCTCGCAAAACTGGCTCCTAGACACTGGAGCCTCTCATCATGTGACAGCCGATCTCCACAGTCTTCTCTCTCCGTCAACCATATGAAGGTCCCGATGACATTGTTATCGGTGATGGTACAGGTTTAAAGATCACTCACATTAGAAAATCAACACTTTCTACCCCTTCCCGTTCATTTTCTTTGTCTAATGTTCTTTGTGTCCCTTCTATTAAGCACAATCTTCTTTATGTGTCTCAGTTTTGTAAATTTAATAATGCATCAATTGAATTTAATCCCACTTTTTTTTGTGTAAAGGATCTCACCAGGGGGCGCATCTCGCAACGGGACAGAGTAAGAATAATGTCTATGAGTGGTCACCCATCCCACCATCTACAACACAAATAAAAAAGGCTTGTCTGGTATAAAGTCATCGTTGGACCATTGGCACGATAGATTTGGGCATCCATCCTCCAAAGTCCTTTGTCACATTGTTTATCATAACAATATTCCCCTTCTTTCTAATTCCACTCGGTCGATGTTCTGTGATTCGTGTCAATGTAACAAAAGTCATAAACTGTCTTTCGGCAATTCTACCTTGACCAGTAGCCAACCCCTCGAGCTTATACACAGATGTTTGGGGGCCTTCTCCTATTCGCTCAATTGATGGGTTTTCTTATTATGTAATATTTGTGGATCATTTCACAAAGTATTCTTGGTTTTTTCCATTAACATTTAAATCAGATGTATATGTTATTTTTCCTAAGTTTAAAGTTATGGTTGAGAAGTATTTTTCATCATAAATCAAAACTATCTATTCTTATGGTGGTCAAGAATATCAAGGATTAAAAATGCTATTTGCCCACCATGGAATACAACACCTAGTTTCACCCCCATACACCCCACAACATGTCGCATTAGCTGAATGTCGTCATCGACACATAGTCGAAACAGGATTAACACTTCTTCATCGGGTATCTATTCCCTTTTCTTTTTGGTCTTTCTCGTTCAAGACTGTGATATACCTTATTAACCGTCTTCTAACACCAAATCTTGAACAAAAATCACCATATGAGTTGTTATTTCGCTTATCACCCAACTATTCTGAATTACGAATTTTGGGTGTCTCTGTTACCCATGGCTTTACCCTTACACCATACATAAACTTGACCAACAATCACGCGCATGTGTCTTTCTTGGATATTCTAATATCTACAATGTTTACATTTGCTTCAAACCTGTCAATCATAAATATTATGTCTCACGTCATGTTCAATTTGTTGAAACACTCTTTCCATCTCTTCCCATATTTACAGAACGAGACAAGATAAATGCACATACATTGTCTACCTGGTGCTCTAAGTCACCTTCCCTATCCTCCACATTCCAACTCTCAGCCACACAGTCACCAACCTCCACGGGTATGTCTACTGATCAACCCCTTATCACCACAATTCCATACCAATCTAATAATCCTGTCTTATCACCCATAAATAACCAAGGTGTGTCCTTAACCAACACGTCACACTCAGAATCTTCAGCCCAATCTTTTGCTAATGCCAATACCAGCGATGGTAATGCCCAAGCTTATAACATCCCATCTCCCATGCCAACATCGATCACTCATGGGACAAATTCAAGCTCCAACTGTGACGAGAATCTCCCTGATAATACATCATCATCTATTCACTCAACCAATACCAGCATACAACCTTCTCACCCAATGACAACCAGATCTAAAAATAACATTTTTTGCCCCAAACAAAAATACACTCTTATGGCTACAAAACATCTACTACCCCTTACACTTGAACCAACTTCAATTTCTCAAGCCCTTAAGCATCAAGAATGGAAAGACGCCATGGCTGCTGAAATTGATGCTCTTAAACGAAATGAAACTTGGGAACTAGTACCTCGCGAAGCTCATCAAAATATTATTGGATGCAAATGGGTGTTTCGAATAAAAAGAAATCCTAATGGCAGTATTGCTTATTACAAGGCTAGACTTGTTGCCAAGGGTTTCAATCAACGTACGGGGCTTGATTATCATGACACATTTAGCCCGGTGATTAAGCCTACCATTATACAAGTTGTTTTATCAATTGCTCTCTTTTATGGGTAAAAAATTAATTAGCTCGACGTCAACAATGCCTTCTTGCATGGGCATCTTAATGAAGCTGTTTTCATGTCGCAACCACCTGGCTTTGTTGATGCCTCTCATCCACGCCATGTTTGTCACCTAAAAAGATCACTCTACGGCCTTAAACAAGCACCTCGTGCTTGGTTCACTAAGCTCAAGACCTTTATCTCATGTAAATTCCAAACCAGACCCTTCTCTCTTCATCCTAGTTGACAAGAATCTTCTTATCTATATCCTAGTATATGTAGATGACTTACTTGTTACAGGCAACTCATCAACTTTTGTTCGCCGAATCATTGCAGCTCTCTCACAGAAGTTCTCCATCAAGGACCTTGGTTCCCTCCATTTTTTCCTTGGCGTTGAAGTAACGCCCACAACCAATGGGATACACATCTCTCAACAAAAATACATTCATGACTTGTTAGCTAAATTTGATATGAGTGGTGCAAAAGAGGCTGTCACTCCAGTGGGTTCATCATTTCGCCTCTCACTTCAAGATGGTTCTCCACCTACAGATGCCACTAAATATCGGAGTCTCATTGGTGGAATGCAATATTTATCTATCACATGACCGGATATTGCATACACTGTTAATAAGTTAGCTCAATTTATGCAATCTCCAACACAAAGCCACTGGACTGCGACAAAACGGCTACTCCAATATCTCAAACACACACTTGCTCATGGTCTTTTCATTAATCAGTCACAACATCTTGCCTTAACAGCTTACGCAGATGCTGATTGGGCTGGAAATCGTGATGATTACATTTCAATTTAAGCATACATCATTTTCTTAGGTGCCAATCTAGTGTCTTGGTGCTCCAAAAAGCAACGTACCATTGCACGCTCATCTACCGAAGCTGAATATCGCTCAATTGCTTCCGCTGTTACTGAAATAACTTGGCTAACCAATTTGCTTCATGAACTACATCACCCCATTCGCAAGCCACCATGGCTCCTCTGTGACAATCTTGGTGCCACATACTTATGTGCTAATCCTGTCTTTCACTCACAGATGAAGCATCTCGCGCTTGACTTCCACTTTGTTCGTGAGAAAGTCTCTGCTGGCTCGCTTCAAGTTGCCCATGTATCCACACATGCTCAACTTGCAAATATCTTAACGAAGCCAATGCCAAAGTCCTGTTTTACATTGCTACGGTACAAGATTGATGTTATAAATGGGAACACCATCTTGCGGGGGCATAATAAGGAAGAATCATATCCTCATAATATTTCTCCATATCGATCTGTTAATGCTAAAGTATAGGCATAATTTTAGTACACAAATCCTAGACTAAGGCAGTGATTGATATGTGAAAATGAGTTAGGAATGAAATGACATTCTCAATTTTATTTTAATTCTCATGTTTGGTATGAGGGAATGAACTTGAGAATGTCATTCTCACATACATGAGAATAGCTATTCTAGACCAAATACATGGGAATGACCCATTCTCATATATTTGGGAACAACTTGACTACCATACCCTTTAGAAATAATTTGTTTTACAATAATAATAATAATAATAATAATTAAAAAAATATAATAATAATTATTATAAAAATAATAATTAATATTATTATGAAAATAAAAATAAAAATAAAAATTAATAATAGTGATTAAATAATAATAATAATAATTTAAAATATAATAATATTATTATGAAAATAATAATAATTATTATTATTATAAAAATAAAAATAAATAAAATAATAAAATAATAAAAAATAATAATTAAAAAAAAATAATATTATTATGAAAATAATAATAATTATTATTATTATAAAAAATGATAATAATAATAATAAATAATAATAGTGATTAAATAATAATAATAATAATAATAATAATAATTAAAAATATAATAATATTTTGTTATTAATAATTATTTATATTTATATTTATATTTATATTTTTATTATTATTATTATTATTATTATTTATTGTTGTTGTTGTTGTTGTTATTATTATTATTATTTATTATTTATTATTTTGTTATTATTATTATTATTATTATTATTTATTGTTGTTGTTATTATTATTTATGTTTATATTGTTTACGATTATGTTTATATTTATTCTTATTTTTAATACTATAATAATAAAATAAAAATTATGTCATATTATACAAGTCATTCGTATTACTACTCTTAATTCCTAGAGCATACCAAACATGTCATTCTCATTTCTAAGTTCATTTCATTCCTTGGTTCATTCCATTCCTGCCCAAATCTATTCCAATGTACCAATCACTACCTTAGTGTTTGTTTCCATTCATAAATTCTTTGTATCTGTATGTGGGTGTTGGCTCTTAAATGGATAAAATGTAATGATTCCACATCGGTATCTCACACTCACAAGGGATGGTTTGTAAATATAAGGGTTCTCCCTCCTAAAAAACTAATATTTTGGATTGGACTTGAGTTGTTAGAGCCTTGCACGCGGAAATACTCTTACTTCACTTCTACATATACAACAAGCTTAATGACAATTAAGCTGAACAAATTCTTCATAGCATCACTTAACATATATCGCCTGGTCATGATCAATTATCTCAAGAAAAAGATTGAGGAGAAATTATATCTTCTTGCTTTCACTTCTCACTGCTAGCATCACTTAACTGTTCTATTTGATTGGCTTTCTTTTTGCATATTGCAATATCTTCTTTCCTTACATGCTTGTTATGATCCTAAGCAGCAATCTCTGATTCCCAGAGAGCGAAAGGAATGCAAAGGTAACATTTTCCCTTCGCGGTCTTAATCATTATACATTCCAGCGTACGCATACATCTATGCACCTAGTAGCAAAGTTATCTGCAAAATACAATTGCAAATTATGGTAACAAAGTTATATGCAAAATCTCAATGTTGAGAACTCATCTATTCTCATTCTCGGGCGCCAAACTTTGACGACTGATTATCAATAGATGTGATTTTGCAAAGCTGAAAGCTAGAGGTTAAAAGGTACACTTACATTCTTACAGGGCCTTAAGATGGATAACACACTAGTTGGAGTGGTTCGAATAGTGACTTTCTTCCTTTCTTCTTAGCTAGTCTTCGCATAGCTTATAAACTTATATTCATCATTTCTGCAACTGATTAATCTTTGCTTATAGCACTCAGTTTATGGATGAGGATATCTAGTGCATGGTGAATTGCTGCTTCATATTTAAACGAGAAATAATTAAATTTCATAACATAAAAAGGGTATGTGATTCATATTTCCCTTTCCACAATAGGAAGGAGCAAATCACCAGAAACTTACCAAATCTGGCTCTATAAAGGGCCTGACTATATACAAGAAATAGTAAAAACCCTGTCTAACTATTACGCTAGGGTTTTTCAACAATCATGCTATTAAAGACACGTAGAAACCAAGCATCATGCGAGCCCCACACCTCAAAGACATATACAACCTAATTGTTTTAAAAAAATCGGGTGTATCGAAGCAATTTCCCTAACTACTAATTAAGGTCATTTATCTACTTCTCTGTCACAATGTCATTCCTCTTTACTCTCTACCTTTCCCTGCTCTACCAAGTACAGGGGAAGTACCTCACCACCAGGTTACTCTGAAACATCGTTAATGGCGAGCAGTTGGACTTCTGAGGCCGCTTTCAATCATTTCAATAAACTTCTTTGGTGCAAGAACCTTGCCAAGTTTGGTGACAGTCTTGTCATTTTCATACTTAGCATAACTCTCTAAGTTACCTAGTGAGCGATTCTTCTTCATCCCTGCAGTTTCCCTTTGATCCTCCAAATTCCAACCCATAAAATCGGATAATGTCATTGAAGTTGGTGTTGGTGTCCCTGAACAACTCAACTTGTCTGCATCTTCCCCAGCGCTCGAAAAGCGCGGAGATGGCAATGGCGAAGCTGCTGAGGGTTTCAACTTAGCAACTGCAAATGATGGATCCTGAGTAAGGGAATCTGCATATAGTACGTCTTCAATACGAGACGTGATGGCATTAGCCAAGCTTTCAAGTACCCTTGAATAGCTTTCCAGGATGGAATATCCTACATCCTAAAAAATAGAAACAATTTACATGTTAAAACACATAGGGTAATCAACTTATTTATAAAACACATGAGTGACACTCAGCTACGTACATTTTTAAAACACATGAGGATAATCAATTTATTTATAAAATACAGGGAAGTATTGTGTACTTTTGACGAAACACAAGAGGTGTTAAGTCATTTGCGCTATTTTTATCTTACCCGACTCCACCCAACGAGAAAATTATGTTTGATTTGGTTTAAATATAATATGCTCATGTACGCGTAATTAAAAGAAATAGAGATAGTATAGTTGATGAGTGCATGCATGTGTTTACCCTATTATATTGAATTTTAGTTATGTCAAGTGTGGATTGAGGAAGTCCAGGGAAGCGCTGTTTGAGTAGAAGTAAGATTGTCTCTGCTCTCTCTTCAAAAAGTTCCCTTTTCTCCAAACTTATAGCAGAACTCCAAGGAGACCTAAAGTCTTTATGATGTATTTTCCTCTTCCAAATCACGATCGATGCTTCCATTCTGTTTTTGAGGTCCTCAACTTTATGTTCTGATGACAAATCCATCGTTGAAAGGAATAAATTGGGGTCCAAAAACTCGTCGGTGATGCTTTTGTAGATTAAATCACCTAGGCACGCTCTACCATTCTGCAATTAATGGAGAGAATAAGGAAATTAATTAGTAATTACTTTTGTTGAAACAAAATTTGAGGTTGGGTCGCTCAATATGAACTGACCTAACTCGACTTGACCCGACCCATAGGGGTTGGTTATTGGAGGGTAGGAAGTTACGTACTAACTTTCAACCTTAGGAAGATATATACCATACTTAGTGTTTAAATTCTTCAATTTTCATTCAGATTAATTTCTAAGAAATCGACGTGACTGCAAGATCATGGACTTTGTTATATATATATACCTTAGGAAGTGATTCGATATAGCCCTCAGGAATTTCCATCTCTGATAAAACTTGAGCATTTATGGCCATAGATGCTTTGTGTACTTGGTTCACACAATCCCTGTGATGTTGCAACCATTTTCTTGATGCTTCTGATAGACCACTTGGGGGAAGCCTAACTGTAGGCAACCACCATTTTTCATTTCTTTGAACACCTTTCTCAGACTCATCGGCGTCTTCGGAGACGTACCAGAATTCTTTGTTGTCTTTGAAGTTGTCTAGGCAATCCTGCTCATTAATTAATTATCATCATTTTGATCAGCATCATATATAACTAATTAATGTAGTATGCGAAATAACAAACAACTAATAAAAGGCAATCACAGTAGAAAGAGATTAATGTTGGATCTTACAATGAGAATAGCATCAAGCTTCCGCAAGGCTGGGATGTTTATGAGCAGATCTTTTCTTTGTTGGGTCACCATTATCTGCATAATCAGAGAGCAAAAGGTTACATATTGCGTTGCACATGTGCCACACATAGGGTCAAGATTCAGAATTTTTGTTCGGGGACTAAAAGCACACAATTAAACACTTATATATGGATAATTCTTTTCATTAAATTAATTTTTAACCTAAAAATACTTTAAAATATACGCATTTTTTAACAAAAGTTAGGTAAGCGGGGACTTTAGCCCCGACTCCTATAAGACTATCGCTCCTTTTATTTTTTATTTTTTATTTAAGGGAGGCTTAAGATATTTTATATCAATAGGATGTTACATACGAAAATGAATCTTGAGAACTCTTACATTTAAAGCAAGATTCATACCACTAGCCCAAATGGCCAGTGGTTAATGGCTCCTTCCTCGGCCACACATAAGGAAAACTCTTCTATCAGTATGGATTAACATCATTTTGTGAGAGAATAAATGGATTTTTATGTGAGGCCAATCTGTGTGAGAGGACTAACGTTAGTCCGGATTCATTGAATAACAACACGCCACACAAATGTACCTACACACAGAGAGGAAAAGCAAAATAATGAAACGAGGATGGAAGATTAGATTACCTCCATGGTGGTTCCATCCTGGGATTTTTGCTGAGAAGGAACTAACTCTACAATGTGATCCGTCACAGATAAAAGCCAATCAATTTCATTTCTCCACATCGCCTTTCTCTCTTGAGACATAGGTTCTAGTTTCCGTTGTTCGCCGAAGACAGAAGCTGTTGGTTCATATACAGAACAAGAAATACAAGAATTAGTATTTTTGGATCATGTAGCTTTTTCTTGATCCAATCATATGCAATCAAAGAAAGTTTTCAGACAAATAGGCCAACGTTTCTCTTGGTCGTTAGCCCGCGCATCTGTTTTCTTTTTGGGCTAAGCGAACACTCCGTCCTGGTCTGGGGCCAATGTTCAAATGCCTAACTTAACAAAAATCATTTAGAATGGCTTTTAAGAATATTGAAGTTTATTCTCGAGTGTGACGTTGTTTAAAGAAACTGCGTTGAATGAGTTAGGCCATCTCCAACAGTTCTCTTATTTTTTTTTTTTACATTTAGGGGATTTGAAGCATTTTTCTTATTTTTACAAATTCACTTTTTCAGTTTCATTCCAACAGCTCCCCTATTTTTAACCAATCCCTTATTTTATAGAATCCTTATTTTCGTTTTACTCCAACAACTCCCCTATTTAGAAAATTTCTACTTCTATAACATTAAAAACTATGGGGATGGAATGGGGGAGCGATTTGATCCCCCAACAATGGAGGATACAAATTTCAAATCATATATCTCCTAAAATATAGGGGATCATTTGGGGGAGTTGTTGGAGCTATATAGCACCAACAACTCTCCCAAATTTGATGATTTTGGACATTTGGGAGAGCTGTTGGAGCTCAGGTAAGTAATTATATTGCAGTTTATCTTCACGTGTGACCCAGTTTAAAGAAACTGAGTTGGGTGAGTCAACAAGTTGATCAATGATTGATTATACATGGATGAACATAATTAGATCAAGAGCTCAACTTTAATACCATATAAGACAATCACGAGATTCTATCGTAAAACTAATTAATGCTCGGTGCAGTAACTCAGGATCTTAAGGTGGTTTTGAAGTTTATAATTTTTTCATGTAGAAGGAATTGTATATTTTAACAATAGCATATGCAGTTGCTAATAGAACTTTGTAAAGTGATTCTGAATCAAACATATATACCAGCCAGATTTGTAATGGCATTTGACAAAGCCAGGGCTGATGAAACACCCTTGCCACCACCTGACATGTCTTCTCCTAAAAGTAGCTTAGCAAACCTTTCCTTCATATGTTCCATATCTGAGCACAAATAAAAATAGAAAAAAAAAATTATTGATGAGCATAAAAGATGCACATACATATTGACAAGTCAATGTTGGTCAACATCCAATTTTCGGCGCCTCTTAAAATGGATTCGAAGAGCCACAAGGGCTTTGGTTCAATGGTAAGGTTACTCACGATATGCGAGAGGTTGTAAGCTCAAATTTCGCTGATTACATTGTCCGACTTTAAACCTCCCCTAAATTTAAAAAAAAAAAATGGATTCGAAGGAGAAAATTTCTCCTCCATGTATCAAATCCATAAATGCAGGTGACATGCATATCATTCTACCATCTTCATTAATGATTATCCTAATTCTAAATGGAATGTGCCAACGGAGATATCTATATGTAAACATAGTATTTATTAAAATACCCTCGAATGACTCTTCTCATAATGAAAATATATATAACCTTATTCCAATTTAGTTTGATATGAAATGAACTTTATTCATAAGAATCCACTTCTTCTCTCACGAACGAACCCTCAAATGACTCTTCCCATAAGAACCCATCATCAGATCATAAGTTCATAATTCAAGCACATTTCCATTTTGGACGTAACAGATCTACTCATTCTTTGATTCGAGTTAGTAATATCATATAAGCCGGAGAAAATTCAAAATATTAACAAATAATAGCACATACCTGAAACATGACTATCTTTTCCATGGGCAGCTATTGTCCCTTCCTTACTCAAGCTTGAAACTGCTCCATTATCACTAGCCCGATTATAAACACTACCTATTTGTTGAGTACTATCTAATGATGAAGGTTTTCCACCTTCACTTCTAAAATGGATTTTATCATCCATGGCCTCTCTCTCGTTTCCATTTTCAGACACCATACTATGTGTCTCTCGCCTTAGAATTTCGAACATCTTCCTATAGTTAAACGATCTTGAAATCTGAACACGAATCTTCTTCATTAACAATAATTACTATTATATGTTCAATTTCTTCCTACGTTTGTAACTACCTACATTCGAAATGTGTGATGAAAATTTGTAAATAATGATTGTAAATCATGATATGAATTTGATAATATTGCATGGAAGAGAGAAAGTCAAATGAAAAACCCCTCCTCTAAAGCGATGAGTTTGAGATAAGATGGATAAGGGTTTTTCTGATTTGGTAGTTTTTTTTTTTTTTTTTTCAGTTTACTATTGTTTTGAGCAATGGAATGTGGGGTGCATGTTTGATTAGGACAAAGTGAAGGTTGGTGGTACAAGGAAGAGAAAGAATAAACAACACAAGTTAGTTGTTGTAAGATATGTAATTATGGGAATGAATGGTTGGATTATTAATGCTGGCAAAAAACCCGGGAAAGCATACACGGACAACTAACTTCATAGCCACTTCTACACCCACCAAAAGAAACAAAAGAGAAAAAAAAGATTTGGATCCTTTCCCTTATCGATTCTTTCATTTTATAGATGAGATGTATTTATGGTCAAAAGAAAATAACTATTTGGTCAAATGCGATTTGAATTTTATCAACCAAAAAACTACTGCCAGCCTACAAGTAAGACATTGCTTTGACTAGTAATGGAAAGCAGCCTGATCTTACAAGATTAACTGTTAACAACTCATCCAAGACTGCTAAAATGGCGCTCTAGTACTGCAAGATTAGTACAGAAAAACTCATTGCATGAATAGTCAAATAAAATTCCAAAGCATTTGATGTCTTGAATAGCATATGGTAATTTTGTAATTATCTTTGCTTTCTTTTCCTTTTTTTTTTGTTTTTCTGTTTTCTCTTTTTTCCTCTCTTATCCATTTGTAAGAATTCAACATTTATTACTGTAATGACCCAAATTTTTATTATTAATTTGAGAGTCCTAATAGAAAAAAAAAAAGATAAGATAAGATAAGTGATTTGAAAATAAGGGTTTTTATTTTGTGATAAGAACTTGATGGAAATAGAAGACTTTTTAGTTAGTTTTAAATTTTGAATATCTATTAGATTTGGATTAAGCCTCTATATAAACGAGACATAAAACCTTAGAATCTCACAATTTTTGGAGAAAATCAAGACAGTTAGGAGAGAATTTTATCGAGCTTTGAAGATTTAGAAGCCCTAATTCTTGTTCTAATTTCATGATTTTTTAGGTAAGTAGGATTTATCATTCTTTTGCACCCTTTGTTGATCAACAAATTTTGTTCCATTATTCGTCTTCTTTGGAACTCTTTATTGATTATTGTCGAGTCATGTTTCTTGATTATCTGGATAAGATTAAATGCGTGACATGTTTTGAGCCTATGAATTATATATACAAGCTATGTATCGAATCTTAGACGGTTGTGAGTTAATTAGCCGTTATCTATTATCGATTGTGTATTGTGAATTTCGTATGGTGAATCTCGCTACTAAATAGCCATAGCTTGTTATAGTTTTGTTAGTTTCGATATTGTGTCATTGAATTAATTATTGAATTTCGTATCGATTATTGACCTCTGAATTTGATTGATATTTGAGCTTCAGCTTTCTTTGGGGTGAGTTATACTTACTGGGTATTGTTTCGCTTATTACTCACTATTTTATTTGACTCTTGCAGATAAGGACGAGTAAATAGAAAGGTAGAGGCTCTCTGATTTTAGACTGTGAGATTTTCATGATTTAAAATATTTAGACTGTTTTGTATTAGAGTTTTTTTATGAATATATGTATTTTTGAATTTTTTGAAGCTTTTGCCTTTATGAAGGCTTTAGACGCTCTGTTGTTGGTATTTACAGAAAGATTATTTTAGTTTAATTTATTGTTATTTTTGAGTGTGTATAGAGCTAGCCTTGCGGGCTTAGAAAGTTGATCTTCTTAGATTTGCGACGGTCTCGTTTCCGAATTTCTCCCGACGAATTGGGGGCATGACAATTACCAGACAAAAAATATAGCTATTACCAACTAGATTATGTCTTGGTTAAAGTATATCGATACTGTAATCAGGGGTGAATTTAGAAATTTTTCTTAGTAGAGGCTAAAATACATAATTTTTTAATTATATGTATATATATATATATATTTTTCAATGGGGACTAATTAATTTTTTTAAAATAAATATACATAGATATTTAAATTTTTTTTTTTAAATACATAAAATTTTTAATGTTTTCTCGGACTATCGCTAGTCCCTTCCCTTTATGCATCCACCACCGACTGTAATTAGCTCTTCTTTTAACTCCTAAAGACCAGTAGAAACCCTTCAGGATTTTCCAGCCACTGTCTGCACGAGTGGCACCATTGCACACTTTCTTCCCGCCCTACTCCTCCTCTATCATCTCATTCTCTCTTTGTCTCTCTCCACGGTTATCTTCTTGTTTTTCTTTTCTTTTGCCCCTATATATTTTCTATTACTCTTCTTCCTTCTATTTTGAAGGGTGCTCTAGTCTCCTTTTTGGTTTTACACTTTTTTGGTTTTCCGCAGGAGTATGGCTTTCGTCTCGCAGCTACTGGTACCACACATCTAGGCATTAGGTGCCCCTTTTGTACTTGGAATTTGGCGGTATTTTGTTTGAGAAAAAATGTCATATTTAGTCCTTATTGTTTCTCTAAAGTTTTAAATTTATTTTTATTGTAATAGGGATGAAATTAAGAAAATTTTAAATTCATCCCTACTATAAGAGGGATGAAATTAAGAAATTTTAAATAATAAGATCGAAATTAAAACTTTTAAAAAAATAATAGGGATAAAATTGAAAAAATTTAAACAATAAAGACGAAATTAAAACTTTTTAAAAACAATAAGGACTAAATGAAATATTTTTCCTTTTGTTGATGCTGATCTTCATTCTTCCTCACCAGTCTTGGCCCAGTTGTTGGCTAGGCCTTTTGTGTTCCTAGTATAGACTTCCTTTATTTTGGGCTTCGTCCAATTTTCGGTTAGTACTGGATTTGGCCCATTAGATCTAATATCACCTTGGGCTTTGCCCATAAATTAGATTTCATAACGGTTTAGGAGTTAGAAGAAAATGATGTTTTTGTCAAGCTGCATCATTGGCGAATGGAATTAGAATTTTTAATATTCTATCATTTGTCAATGATTTTGGCTTTAATGTTTTTGCATATTTTGTATGGAAATGGATAGTTACACTTACGGCATAGTTGAGTGATGTTATTTAAATGCCTTGTGCATGATGTTCATGTTGAGGACATATATGAGATTTATTGTGATGCAGTCAACATAATTGTTTGTTTGGCACGAACAAGTAACATCTGATTGCTAATAATAGCTGTAATGGGAAGTTTATGATATTATGGCATTCTAAATGATCCAATCTTATTTATCTTTCACGTGTGCTAACTATTTGCATCAAAGTATGTAGAGCTAGAAAAGTAATGGTTAAACAACTCCCAACTCCATGATCCATCTGTCAGCCTCATGAATGGGCACTCAAGCTCTAAGATATGTGTGAAAAACTTTTTGGACTAATAATAGAGTTGAGCTTTTGGCATTGGAAAAAGCTCTTCGCAAGGCGGATAATATTGGATTTTAATATCTTATAATTGACACAGACTCGATTTTTATTTGCAATCTGTTGAAAAAAGGGGCCGCTTACAACAATCCGTTCAAGATTACGGTAAAAAAATGTGTTGAGATTCTTGAAAAACATGAAGGTTATCCGGTTAATCACGTCTACCGGGAAGCTAATGAATGTGTCGATTGGCTTGCTAATTATTGTCTTCTTCAACCCCTTGGGCCTTTCTCGCTGATCCAATCTCCGGATGCTCTTCAAATCTTACTTAAGAATGATAGGATGGGTTTCAAATCTCTCCGTGATGTTCGGTAGCTGTTGGCCTACCTCCTTTTAACCAAAAAAAAAAAACCTTTTGGAGTTTGATATAATTACACACCTCAATTGTCTTCCTTACTCTTCAATTTGAAAAGTCCAAAACATTCAAAATTTAAATTTCATGCGGTACTAGATAGCTTCGGACATAGGAGAACATTTAATACATTTATGATGGGCACAAGAACATAAAGAGAGCCTTGGGACAACTACTCGAGAGTTCTGTGATTGCATTAATAATATTCAAGCATGTCATTTTGGTTGTTAGGAAATAGATATAACGCTACGGCCATTCTGCGCTTTTAAGAGATGCACTATTTTCCTTTTTTATGACGATTACAAAACTCACGTATCCTAGGCAAAATCATATTAGATTTAATCCACAGTTAAAGATCACGTCGTATATCATTATGTCCCAAGACATGCTCCATATCCATCAAGGGCGGTTGGCTGAATAATATTTATAATGAGAAACTATAAATTCAAATTTAAGATTTTTCATCACAATAAATACATTATCCGACTAATCTACTCGAACCTTAATGACAAGAGAAGCAACATTTATTTATCTATCCACCCGTTGTCTGGTCCTACACAAACGAAAGTAGTTATGAATGCCTTTCAAAAGATGGACCACCCTCATGCAGTCATGCTTGTTCATCTCTTTTGCTTTGGTACATGTAATTAGTGCATGTTGTGGAAAGATTGGAGAAATATTTGTGTGTGTTTCATGTAAGGCTAACATAACCATTTGCAAGCCTAGTGTAGGTTTTTATCAATGGTTGTCCATCCAATACTACCATGCAGTGTGGAGCTCAAATTTTCGTCTGCTAATTTACTCTGATACCATTTGTACTGAATTTTTCACCAACAAAGAGGGGTGGAGCAGTGCACTACCCACTTAACCACATAGAAAGAACTGTAATTCAAAACTACCTGATAGTGTGGAGCTCACACATAGAACAGATTTACAATTTGGAAAGATATTCAGTACGTCCAGACGGACTGATCCAGATTAGTGTGGGGTTCACTTCACATGTGTGAGTAGGAATTAGAACACGTAGGTAGTGTAAAGCTCACACTTCTGCCTGATAGTCTGCTCTAATACTACTTGAAAAACTAAGGTCTCACGATTAATTAGTCGGCCAACACATGGAGTCTAATCAACTGATCCAAAATATTAAAACCGATACTCATAATACTAAAAAACTCAAGTTATTATCAACTAAATATAGATCTCTCACAAAATTAATATGTAACAGAGTGTTGCATTTTTGTTAAATTATAATGCATCATTTAGTGCATAGATGCATTTCATGTAAACTGTCATATATAAGAGTCGGCAGCATTTTAAAATCTAGAGCCAACTGGAACGGAAAATGAAATGAAAATATTCTAGATGATGAGCTGGCTCTGCATATTATCCTCTTATCATTGTTCTTGCCAAATTATTATTATTTGACTAGAGGAATCTTTGTCCAATGTGTTGAAT
Source organism: Ehretia macrophylla (assembly GCA_037974665.1). NCBI lineage: Eukaryota > Viridiplantae > Streptophyta > Magnoliopsida > Boraginales > Ehretiaceae > Ehretia > Ehretia macrophylla. The sequence continues at coordinate 50,636,034 of CM075771.1, read as the reverse complement.
TTTGATCATCTTTACATAGTTTTCTGGCTTTAGAATTCAGATGATTGAGTAACAAATCAAAAAACAGCGGTAGGGTAGTTGACCAGAGCCAAATATTAGATCTATGATGCAACGTCAACCGTCCAGCGTCATACATTCATAACGAGAAATTTATCGTATACAAAAGTATATTGGATTTATTTAAATATTATAAATCTCGTATTGTAACATAGTATTTTAATATTTGTACCACTTTAGTCAAAAAAAAAAAAACTCGAACTCAAGATTTTTGGTTTATGAGGCCAACACCTTTATCATTTGTTTTTATCTTTCAAAAGCAAATTTTTTTTTTTTTTTTTGGATAACTAAAACTGAAAAGTTATTCTTTTATCAAGTAACTTCTTGGTTTTTTAATTTTTTTTCATGATCATAAAAGAAAAGCAGGTTAATATTTCCAAAAGTTGCCCATTTATTAGTTCACATTCGGATCAAATGACCTAAGCTCTTTGACAGAAAAAAGAAAAAAAAAATGAAAGATTTAAGCTCAATGAATATGATCTGCTTTAAAAATGTAATTTTTCTAATTAAAAGACTGTTCAATGAGATGACCTCTTCCAAATACAAGATAAGATTAGGTATAATAAATACCAAAGTGAATTATGTCCTCCTTCAAATTCTGTGTATAGAAAAAATTTTGTATGTTGTACTACTCGTTTTTAGAAGATTGTAATTTCAAAATCTTTAAACAAAGAAAAAGTCTAGGACATGTTCCAAAAAGATTGACCAAAAAAATTACTGGGCATTTGGTCTAGTGGTATGATTATCGCTTTAATCGTAAGAAATTCCAAGGTCGATTTTCAAATTGTGCAATGTTATAAGTGATGTAAAATTGATTTAAGTTTTCCTTGAATTTAAAAAGAAAAAAGAAAAAATTGACCAGAAAAAAATGTTCCAAAAAGAATCAAACAATTAGAAGAATATTATATTATTTCATGGCCATAGTTTCCCCAATCATAACTACATATAGCATCTGTAATCTATTCAAGCTTTGAATAGATGGATTTGCGCCCACTAGCCATTTGGTCTAACGTATGATTCTCGTTTTAGATACGAGAAGTTTTAAAATTAAGTCTCGTATATAATATTTTCAGTAGTGTAAATGATTTAGATTTTTCTTAAATTAAAAATAAATAAAATAAAATAAAATAGATGGATTTCTTCTTTTGGTACACTGCAATTTCACATACGACAAGCATCAAATGATACAATCAACCGGAGACCACCTACAGCAATCATTAAACTCACCTATGATAAATTTTCATTTCTTTCTTTAATGATCAATGAAAATTCAAATCATTATTAAACAAAACAAAAGACATAAAATAAACAACAACAAATGTTACTTCAAAATCTTCAGACAAGATAGTTATAGATACCATGTCATAATGATATTGTAGTGTGTACATATAACCGAATAGTCAAGATTCATCTGCTGCATTGTTTCTTTATTTCTTTGCTTGGATCTGAGGTCTCTTTCCAAGGCCAAGGACACACATGCAGGTGAGAATTAACTGAGACAGTTATGAGTCTTGATCAATTCTTGAACATGTTATGTTACTAGCATTTCCTTTTTTTACGACAGAGTAGTTCGAACTTATAATAAGTTATCACCTGATTATTTCACCCGACTCTTGTTGTGTTACTCGCCTAATTCTTATCTGATCATGTGATGTTAGTCTTTCCTTCTTCTACTAACTTGTTATTTTTCAGTCAATTTGGTGTTTAGTAGGGGCTAAAGCAGAGAGAATTTGGTTGATCAAGAAGGCATTTCATTTGCAGAAGAACAATTGAGGCTTCAGCTACTGAGAACATAATCTAATTTGCATGGAAACTTGTAAGAGTTTGCTTTTCGGTTGTTTTACAAGATGAATTTTCCTTTATAACCCCTGCCACCGTTCCCCTCCCCCCTCCCCAATCTCCTCCCCCCCAAACTTTCTCCCGGGGCCCGGGTCCTGGGTTCTCATTCTTGCTTATTCTATAATAAGGACTTAGTATGTGAAAATATCCAATTGATCTCATTTGATAACAACAGGGGAATGATGTATTAGTTTCCAAGAAATGGCACTGATTAGTTGATTTGGTTGTGTTTTTAGTGACATAAGCCGGAGCAAGACTTGTGTTGTTTGTTTGTGTAAAGGCCATCTCAGAAGCCTTGATTAGAATATACAAAATCATGTAAGTCTATGGAAAAAGATATCTTTATTTTGTTTTGTTTGTGAATGAACATTATCTGACTTTTTCCTATGGGTATTTTGTCATAGAATATGCCTCAAGACAGTCTGAGATCAATCGTCTACAGATCATTCATCACGTGTGATGATCCAAGAGGTTTTTTCGAATGTAAGACAATCAGAAAATCCAAAACTGACTCTCAAAGAATGGAGGGTAAGATTGAAAATGTCAAATCACGGAAGAGTTCAGTTGCAGCTTCATCGCGCAAAGAAGGAAGAGAGGAGATTTCCGGTAAGAGGTCAATTGAAGAGTTAGACAGACCGTCTTCTGTTCAGCTTATGGAGGTGTCTAGAGGAGCTGAGGAGTTGAGCAAAGTTGTGGATTCGTTGTCTAAAGGGAGCTTCGATGGTCAATCTGAAGACATTGCAAAAGACTTGCTAAGAGGAGCTCTCAGTTTACAAGAATCTCTTTTAATGCTCGGAAAGCTACAGGAAGCTTCAACGAATATGGAGAATTTCAAAGAAAAGCAGAAAGAAAAGTCTGGAGGAGGAAAACACAATGGAAAAAGCCTTCAACGAAGTTACTCTGAGAGATTTGGAGATCACAACAATGTGGTGGAGTTTCAAAAGGCAAGACTTTCAGCTGATGGATCTTCTAGAGATTGTTATGAAGAGCTTAGGGAAGTGATAAGGGAAAGCTTTGCCCGACAAAATCTGTTGCCAAAAAAATTGTCTGAAGAAAAGGCGTGTTCCAATAGAAACTTGGACTTATCTCCAGATATTGCATCAGCTAGCTCAAGCCAGTCTTCAATGTTTAACTCTCATGACTTTGCCTCTTCCGACTCTTCTTCACCAAATCTGCAACCAGAGAAGCTGAGAGGCTCAAATGTGATCGCCAAACTTATGGGTCTGGAAGAATACTCCTCCAAACAAGTGGAATCCACTCCCCACAACCAGTTGCAAAAGGGCAAGCTTTCGAAAAATAAGAGGCCTGTTTTTGATATTGATTTGCCCAATGCAAGAAAGCCTAGTTTCATTATTGAGAAGCCGAAGCCAGAACAGCGAACACTGGGAGAAATTATTGAGATTATGGAATTCAAAGGACTTACGAAAAGCAAGTCTTTTGAGGGATCAAAGCTAAAAATGTGTCACTCTAATGTTTCTGACTTTGTTGATGATGCACCACCCATTGTGCTTATCAAGCCTCTGCATAATTCAGGTTTACAGAAAGAATCGCCTTACACAAATAAGTGTACATGTGGAAGAAAAGCTTCTGACACTCGAGAGATGCTAAAGCTATGGAAGATTAGCAAAGGGATTCGACCCAAAAACAATGATCCTCGTGAAGGAGTTCTGAATTCCACTGACATCCAGAGAACAGTAAGAGCCGAAAAGAATTTAGTGAAAAGGATTGGCCAGGAGAAAAGAACAAAGGACTTTGGTGAAGCTATTGCAAGGCCTAGTGACAAAGAAAGTAAAATTCAGGATAATCTATCTTCTGCCAGAACAAAAGTTTCGGTTCCTGTTAGTTTTAAATCACAGAAGAAAGAAGTGATCGATAAAAGAGTTGACAAGATTCAGAGAATGGCTCCTAGCATGAGGAAAGCTGCAGCAAAGAACCAGGTTATGGAACCAAATTCGAGAATATCTGTTGTGCCAAAAGCGAATACCCAAGGCAAAATCAACTTCATAAAAGTCGGCAATTCAAGAGGATCAACGGTCTCAAAGAACGAGGTTGCAGTTCCAAAATGTGTCACCTCCAATCCAATTTCCAAGAGCAGGACAATAACAAAGCTTCATAATTCTGTTAACCAGAAGAAAAATGTCAGAAATGACAAGCTAGCTGATAAGCCATCTGCAGTAGTTGTGAGTCCATCTTATAATCCAGTCTATTGGATCTTAATTTCATTCCTTCAGGAATACTTGTTTATTATTTTTTCAGCTGTTGATGTTTAAACTATCGCAAGGGATTAGAGGTTTCAGGACCAGCTATCAAATTGAATTGTAAAGCTCAAGTTTGGAAAGAAGCAGTTTTGCTTGCAAAAGACTAATAGCATATGTCAATGCAGGTTGAAACTATGGGACACAAGGAGGATGGTGTAGAGATCAATCCAAAGTCTGAGAAAAGGGACGATATGGTGGAAACAATGATTACACCTCCAGAGCAGCCCTCTTGTGAGGAAGTGCAAGGTGCTTCAGATCATTGTGCTAAAGGTAAGGCACTTTTCACAATTTAGATTCCGTAAGTGATCAGGATAAAAAGAAAGAGCATGATAACTAAAATTGTTAAAAAAACTTGTCTAGATATGCATATCCAGAGGCTTAATAATAATACATTGAAAATGTTATGTATTAGTTCAAACAATACAACTCTGCATTGAGTTGACATCTAATGTTTTATTGAAGTCTTGATCACTGAACCTTTTGTCCTTGCACCCAGCTTTAGAAGACTAACAATGCAAAGGGACTAATTTGGCAATACATTTTTACGGATGCCTTAATTGTAATCTATTCTAGTTAAAAAATAAATAAAAACAACTAAACCTGTAAAGGAAGTTCCTACAGTAGTTATGCAAATCTCCTTTGATTGCAGATGATAGCAGTATCCCTTGCGAGTCTACCACGCTGATCATCCCAGAAAATTATGATGTTACACGTAACCAAATCGATAAGGGTGGTGTCGATTGTAACTTAATTGGAGATGAAAGCAGGAAGACCAGAAGTAGTATAAGAGATATACTTTTAGGCAGTGCATCATTCTTCAATCATGCAGAGGAACTCTTTGATACCACTTCTGATCAACCTATGGTGTTCGAGGAAATTAGCTTACATGATTATGGAATGGCTGATGCCAAACTCATATTGGACTGTGCAAATGAATTGTTAGAATGCAAATGCCAGCAATGGTCATTGACAGTATATCCATTACTACAACACCCTCTCACGAGGTCGAAGTTTTCCATCTCCTTTGACCTCTTGGTGGCCGGAATATGCAATGGAATTGAGAATCTGGAATCCTATAGTAAGCTCGGCGATGATATCCTTCTCATTGATACGATTAACGCTGCGCTCAAAAGGGATTTACAGGGCAAGGGAGGGGTTACTAAAATCTGGGATTTCGGTTGGAAGAATGGTTTTACTCTGCATGAAGTTGAACAAGTTGTTGTTGATATGGAGGAACTACTAGTAAATGGAATTATCGAGGATCTACTATTAGATTTTCCATTGTAGTATCTTGAAGAAATTTTGTTTTGCTTTTAGGGGCTTCTCTTGTTTTTTTCTGTAGACGACAATACTTTCTTTTTTTTCTTTTTTTTGGTACAATGAACACCGAATACTTTATCTGGTATAAGGGATCAAAGATGCTGCTTAGAACCTGAGGGCTTCAGGACTGTAAATATGGTATTCTGGTTGATATGATACGTTGTAGAGGTGTACAATAAGACGATTCCACTTAATAGAATAAGTCTTGATTTGGTTTGGGAGCTGGGCGGAAGGGTATAATTCAAATTTGCTAAATTATTAAGCACAGAGCTCTTTCTGCAATGATAATTTTCGCAATGCAGATTGGCATTCTTCTGAGAGATCTTATTTGAACTGAAAAAGATCTGCATGTGTGATATGCTTGACAATATCACCCAAATATTTAACTAGTTTGGTATAGATTTTTTTACGGGTTACTGATTTTTTATAAAACTAGTTTATACGTGCCTATACATTCCCTAAAGATCATCAATCTTTGAATCATAAAAGTTAAAATCACTACTAGTTACGCCTAAGAGTTGGGTAAAATAGTCAAGTAACAACCAGTTGTAATAAGAAGTTTTGAATTCAAATTACGACTTCGACTTTTATTGTCCTCAAAAAGAAAAGCTAAGACTAGTTTACATGGTCACATAAAATCGAATTACAACTTGGAACTATGATTAAACCAATTTCTTATTGGTTTCAATTGATCAATTCAATGAGCAAACTATACCACATTTTACATTTTTGGGGCATAGACAACCCAAGAGGTAACAGAAATGTGCAAAGGTTTTCTCAGGCCGACGAAAATTGGCCCGTCAAGTGCAAAGGCTGGCGGTCTCTTCAAGACCTTACAATTCAACGTTTTCAAAAGCAATGATGACATGTACAATTAGATATGGGTCCACTCATAATGTTATAACGTTATAAAGGAAACTCAATAGTGATTAACTGTCCAGATCGCCAAATGTAGTCAGCAAACTCATACCAAATGTAAGAAACAATTAACGAATAACTAGACAAACAATCCCAAGAATATCTACATTACTCTACATATGATCGAACATATCTGACCATAATAAGACTGGTCAAATTCCACTTCCTAATCTCCAGAATTGATAATATAACAACGAACAAGCACTTTTCTATAACGGGGGAAGAAAATAAAAACTTACTGTTGTAATTTCTTTGGGTGAATAACTCTATGCCAATATAAACTACCCGTGCCGCGAACCTCTAAAAGTTCAAATTTGATTTACTACTTAGTGATATGTGACAAGACTTCAAGAAAGCCTCAACCCATCCTATTCTTTGATATCCTTCCTGCATCAGCTGTCGCCAAATGCCTCAACCCATTCTCTTTTAGCCATCTTTCCCCTCCTGCCAAACCATTCTGAAGTTGTTTCTTATCCATTCGCAGCAATTTCAATCCCTCATTCACTCTTGGAAAGAAGCCTTCGGGTAAGCCTCTGAACTCCCCCATCTGAGAATTTTGTGTAACTCGTTATAATGCCGTGCAGAATTAATCTATCTACCCCACTTGCCAAATTTCTCCAGACCCCAGTAAAGTCCATTTGATTCAGAGCTCCTTCCAGTACTGACATTTTTGCCTGAAGATAATCTAGCGCCCCAACAAAAGATCTGGAAACCCCCCCATCCTTCTTCACCCTTTTCTTGCCATTGTTTTCTGTTCTTCATATATTCTCGATATTTAGCATCAAAACCCCTCAAAACAACAGTTGATAGCTTCTCTACCCACTCTGTTCTAAATTGCTCCAACATTCTTAGTTCCTCATCAAATATACCACTCCCAAGTGCTTCCAGTAATCCCCTGGAAGAACTACTCTCGCCATGTGCTGTTTCCAAATGATCGACTCATCCAATCCCATTTCCAGAAAGAACACGTCTTCACACCATTCTTTCAGAACGCTCTCAAAGTAACGAGCAGCATTAATGGACTTAGCAACTTTAGTTAAAGCCTCATCATCTGTTAGGGCTGTTAGCCCTTCAGCTTCTTGGCAGCGAAGAAGCAAGCAATTCCGAAATTTCTGTATTATAGGTGCACAGGTTAATCTCACAAATCTTGTCCTCAAGGTAATAGCAGGCTGCAAATGAGAGCGATCAATCAACGATGATAAATGCCGAAGAAATGCACTGCAATTGGTGGGAGCCTTATGATCTTCTTGACCGGCTAGAAGAACAACTCCCTGAACCTTAATTGACCAACTCTTCTCATCCTCCATCTCAGAATCCAGTTTATCAAGAACGTTACGGAGCTCTATTTCAGCCCACAATTCTAGCCAGTCAAGTCTATCACAAAATACAGATAGTGAAGAAATCTTCTACAGATTACCATCTTCTTGGAGAGAGAGTAGAAGTTCAGAATGTGCTACAAGGGACTGAATCCGCTTGTCAAATGCCATCATCAAGTCAACAAGGTGCAGCCAGGATATTCTAGCTTGCGATCTCACTCCGGTGACACTCTCTTCATCTAACTGTCCAATATATATAGGAAATATCTCTTTAGCCAAGTATGTAGACAAGGAAGTTACCATCCCTGATATCCATTCTTCCCTACAACTGTAGCCAGATAGCATTGCTTCATCAATTAGTGGTTGCAGTAACTCATCCATTGAATCTACATAATCTCGAATTATCTTATATACAAGAGCAAAGATAAATTCTGGCTTCTCGATCCACTTTGTAAAATGTCACTGAGAAGCAATGGATAATGGATTGACAAGCTCTTCAATGGCCCAAAGTGGCTGCCATAGGGCAATTTCTCGATTGTGGCCCTCAAGTTGGCGAGATTTTCTCCGTCTCTGCAATTCCTGTAAACTGCATAATGCAAGAAAGCTCTCACAGTATTGATGTTTGAGGTCCCCTTGCATTGTCAGAAGGGGATTTGAGACATCAGTTGACTTCTTATCATTTGGTCTTGAGGCATTCAAAGTTGACAAAGGTGGTGGCCATCCAAGACGAGCAAGAAGTCCTCGATGATCTGCAATGGCCTGAGGTCTTAAAATCGCTAAAGCTCGATCTACTCTGTGTTCAACAGCTGAGACAAGTCTTGTCCACTGAGGATGAGTTTTCGTGACTGAAGCCAAAACATCCTCTGTCGTTTTTAGAGTTCTGATTGCAACTACACGCATTTCCTGGACACAAAACAAAATAAGGAAAAAACAAATACTGTAACTATATTGGTTTTGCTATCTCAAATGGTTACTACTCACTTCTGAGTTATTTGTGGATGGATGTCGCCTCAAAGTTCTGTTCACAGTAGAAGATACAGCATCTTCAATATCGCCAACCAAAGTGTCAAGCCTTAATGCAGTTTCTGAAAATTATGAACGAGGAGTGATAATGAAAACAAGATACAATCATAAAAGTCTTAATGAACAATAGTAAGCAGTTTGATGCATCTCCTATTTATAGAAGAATATAATGAATTTTAGAAAATCGTTAATGACAAGAAATATTAGGAGAAGAAGAAGAAACACTCAACAAAAGGTGAGCCTGAAAGAGTCAATGCTTAACTACTAACAGAAATAACTGACCTTGAAATAAAAATCTAATTTGGAAATTAGATAATGTACTTCTTGGAAGGTACATCCCCTGAATGATCATTTTAAGATAGATGATGTAATGCTAATTAAAATCATAATAAATTTATGCGCCCATGTCTAAGTATATATCTACATACACACATATAGATGCCTACATCAAAATGTAGATCTGTGTGAATTCATATTTATATTAGAAGGTGGTCCAGCTGATCTTGCTGAAACTAGTATCACAAAATTAGACATATAGTGCATGTCATTATCTCACATCCCCTAAGACATCTCTATGAGAAGAGCAATGAATTGCATTTCTATATTATCTCCATTAGCTTTTTGCTAATCCCATATGACAGCCTTTACAACTCTTCCCCCCTTCCTCCAATTAATTCTCCAAAAAGATAAACTATAAAAGAGGAATTGCGTAGAAGAATTGGCAATATAATTCGTAATTCCACATTGCCACATCCATACCCTTCTTATTAAGCCGTTTCAGTACAACGTCACATTCCGTTCTCTTCTCTTTCTTGGTACCATCACTTCCAATTTGCTGAGCCTTCTTCTTGTATAAGTTAATTAATAAGTAAATTACATCATACTCTATTATGAATATGTATTCTGGAAATGTAACGTTGAATAAATGATCATAAGCTGTGTTGAAATTGATTTTACGAGACACAAGAGAACGATTGAAAATAAAATGCAAGTCAACTCAAGCCCACACAGTAAAAATACCTTTAGGATATGGCTCTGGTGCTTTCCTTAATCCTATGTAGTGAGTCGTATAGGTGGTGTGTTGCAATTAGGACCATACATACACTGGGCGACTTTTCTCCTCATTGCTAGCCAGTTTCCAAGAGGGAGAAGAGAAGGTCTAGTGGCCAGGCATACTCGTATTATTTGGCCATTCGTGATCGAATACAACCTAGGAACAATTCTACGCCTACATAACCTACCTTCCAGACCAAGGAAAAAGGTATAAGATCCCTTGTAGTTCGAGCCCCCTTTTCTAACCCAGTTCCTGTACTTCAATGGATTGGGGCCTATGGCTTAATACCACAGCCCAAATCCGTCAAATTCCATAAACATACTAAGTATTTAGACTTGAAATCCACCCAAATGGTCTGGCAGCTTTGAGACCAAAAATCAATGGATTACAAATGAAGTCTCTAGGGAGTAATTTCAAATCAGCTCCTAGAAGCATCAGCTCCACCTTCACCTCCAGTCCTACACCATACACCATTGCTAACATGCCCAGTTACACTAAAAGCGCTCTCATCTCTACTCTCTCATAAGTCTCCAAAGCTTCTCAGTGATCTCTCTTTAAATACTCATCACTGTGTAACTTCTATGCCACACTGTTCCATCTAGTGGACACCATACACACGTGAATACACACCACATGCTTCTTTATGTTTCTTATTTGCATATATAATGAGTATTTTTGCGGAGACAGGGTTTCAAAGAAGCTGACATAAAGGTGTCTCAATGTTCATTCTGAGCTTTTATTTTATACTTTCGCTGTTAAATTCTTGAGTAAGTCTAGAAGCGTTTTAAGAATATTGGTTGGTTAAAATGATGGTAATGCAGCCAAGAATGAATCAAGGGCATGAGAAAGAGAGCGGGGTTAAAGAGAAGAGAGTCTAGCCGAAGGCATAAGGGCATTAGATGAGAATGCTAACGCCAAGCCAATGTTTCTCTTGCCTGGATATCTACAGACATGTCCACTGCTTCAGTTCTCCTCTTAAGCATTTAAGTATAAACAGAATCGGTTTTCTTTTGCGATCAAAATGCAAGTTCGAACTTTTGTTCTCAGTTTGGGAAAAGCTGCTTATTTTTCAGGTTTCTGGTTCAACTATTTGTGGTTTTCACATGTCTAACTAAGGGGGGAAAGACCCGCCCCTTGTTTCAGTCAGAATGAGTCCCCAGGACCCCAGGGCATTGGCAACAACCACCAGTGTTTGGTCCAGCAACTTGCATTTTGGTGTATTATTCTTTCTTTCCTTGGTAATATACCCGCCCAAATTAAATACTATCATGGCCTTAATCTCTATTCTCCTAGTCCTTTTATTATTGCACTTAGATAAGTTCAAAACGAACACTATCCAAACAATATAATAGAAAAAGGAGGTTAAATCTGTTTATTGGCTATTATGGATTTCAAATGCTCTCAAAATCCATTCTGCCAGCAAACAACAGAATGAATTATTATGGATTTCAAACCAATAGATTTTAAATTTATAAAATTAAAATCCTTTCCAAATCCAAATCTATCAATCCAAGCATAACCTTAACGTCAACTTTCTATCCTAATTTAACCCTGACTCGTTATAAACAAAATAAAAATAAAACATTCAATCCTCGATTGAAAATGGAAAAACAACAGAAATTATTTACTTAGAATTTCTCAGTTGATTTTTGAAATTCCTAAAATCACAGGTTAATTCTAATTCATTTCCTAATTTAGTCCTATAATCACAATAATAACGATTTGATACCTGTAAAACCAAACACTAAAAAACAGAAATAAAAATGAGAACTCCCACAATTAATCAACTTCGCATTCAAATTATTACTTCAGCATTTCCAAATTACGAAAAAAATAAAATAAAATAAATAAATAATATAAAACACTAAAATCAGTTAATTTCACGTTTGACTTATCCCTAGCAATCCTTCCGAACTCACAAGAAAATAAAACAAAAAATACAATACATATATGCATATAATGTGTATAAGTATGTATACATATATAAATATACAAATATAATGTGTATATATATGTATATATATATATATATATGTATATCTATATATATATGTATATATATATATAACACACAAACACGCACTAGAGCTCACCTGCGTACATCCGCACGGTCTCAACCCTCGCCACCTCCTTCGCAAGTGCCGGCAGCTCCTCCCCCAATACGCTCCCCGATCTTCCATCTACACACCAAAATTTCACCATTACATACACACATAACTATAACTATAACTATAACTATATATATATATATATATATGCGTGTGCTTGTGTGAAAATTTCATAATTATACAATATTATACATACATACACATTTCATAATTATACCATATTATACATACATACGTATATGAATATATATACCTGATGAGGAAGGAGGAGATTGAGTGGAGGCACGAAGATCGAGCAATTGGGAGTTGACATTGGAGAAGAGGCTTTTAAGTTGATCGAAATGTGAAGCGTAATCGATTAAGCACTTTTGAAGCTGCTTATTGAGATCCTATAGGGCTTGATCGAGCCCGTTACATTCAATTCGGAGCTCCGACAAGAGATTCGGGGCTCCGATGAGGTCCTCTTTGGTGGAGAGTTTGGCGTTGAGGAAAGAGGACGGAAGGGGAGAGAGACGACGCTGGAGGGAGCGGGTGCATGCCCATCACAGTTTCGTTCGGGTCATTGCTAAATTACTAATAACATATAGTCAACAAAACGGGAAATGAAAAATAATAAAACAAAAATAAAACCTATTTGTTTTGAATGGAATTTTCTCCTTGACGATCCAAATCAAATCAAACTAAATTTTATTCAACTAAGTTAAACTAAGTCTTGTCTTATTAAGTGAGGTCGGTTATATGGATCATACAACACTATTTATTTTATTAAGAGTCATTTCTTCTATAAATTTCATACACGCAAGGTCAAATTTTCTCTTTTGATGACCAAAAGAAAAAAAGAACCCAAGGAGAGAGGAGAATTGGGAGAGAAAGTTGGGTTTTTCTTTTAATTCTATTGTTTAATTGAATTGTAAGAATTTAAAATGGATTTTTTTTTTGTCTTAAAAAAATGGATGGCCGAGATGAAGGTATCCGTATCACCACATTGGTGTTGATCTATGCTCCTTTAAGAAATATAAGTAATTGATTTATTCTTTTATAACATTATAATATTATGAGGATTCAATTACTATTAATTATCTAAATCATTTTATTATAATTATATAAATAATTTATAATATCATAACGTGTATGAGACTTCATACTATCAAGTAGCATAGCAAGTTGAGAAATTTCTTCTTTTCTTACCCTCAAGAGTGACATCATTTAGCATTATTATGTGAGTCTCACTTCAGGAAAAATCTTCCATCCATCTGCATCATTTCAGTCGCGTGAGACAAGACAAGCAAACCAATAGACGCACGACATGTGGCAACGATTATTATGGGTCAGGCATGTTAAAAAACGGAATGGCCATTCTATCCCTGTATTAGTAATATGATTATGTATATAAAATAGTATTAAATGAATACAAAAGTGGCATTACAAAAGACCAATACACCCCTGAATGAAAAAAAATAGCATTGCAAAAGTCCAAAATACCCCTCAACGATAAACAATTAGCTTGTGCTCTCTTTTTTTTTATAAAAAAAATGAGAGTTGTGAGAAAAGACGAAAGTAGCCTTTAGGTATGAAAAATTACTAAAATGGATTCTGAATTGTGCGTGTTTGTGCTATCTTTTTAACGTAACAATTCACAAAATGTAACAATATATGTTTGGCCTTAGGCCTCCATTAGAAAAAAAAAAGTATAAATCTAAAATTTGACGTATTATAAAATAAAATGTATAATATTTGTTACATTTAATTAGACGATTAAAAGATAATAGAGAGGAAACAATTTCATAATGTGTACGTCACATAGACAGACATTGCATTCTTTGTGTATTGGCTCATAGTCCTCAATCCGAAGCCAACCCATTATTATCATCTTGGGTACGTCATGAAGTGTACAACATAGAGTTTTACGGATGATATACCGACTTGCCATGCAAAATTTTACACGAACTTTTAAGAGACTCTTCTGCCTTAGTGTTCGGATCATTTATAAACGTAGGAACTTTAGAAGATATTGCTTAACAATGTTACTGTTAGGAAACATACATGATAATTAAAAATTTAATTACGCAGTGAAATAATTACATGTATCAATTCATGGTTATTTACGTAGATTTAAAGTATATAATAATTTAATCTAATTTAATTATATAGCATAGATTTAAAGCATATAATAATTTAATCTAATTAAATTGACTATACTCGGACTCCTTAATAACCAGATCAAATGTCGAATTACTACAAGCCCAATTAAATTAATATTAGGACGATCCTAAAATTAATTTAATCTTTAGGTAAATATCACGTTACCTCCCTATGATATGTGAAACGATCACTCTATCCCCTATGTTCGTAAAACTCTAAGAAAGTCACATGTATTATTAAAAAGTCCTCGCACTACCCTCACCTAAGCTATTAAATGACGTTTTTACCCTTTTATAATGCATAATTTTTGTTTCTTTTTTTCTTTTTATCCCCACCTTTTTTTTTACCACTAATTAAAAAAAATGTCATTTCCCCAACATCCCAACCCCTTGTCCCCCCACTCACCCTGCCCCCTAACCCTACCCCCACCCCTACCCCTGTCACCCTCACCCCCCCATGTTGTTGTGCCGGATCTGGCAGTAGCAGCGAGTTCTCGCTGCTACGCCGGGGATTAGTAGCGTGGGGGGTGGGGTGGGAGGCGGGGGGAGGAGGTTGAGGTGTTGGGAAAGATGACATTTTTTATTTTTTTTATTTGTTTTACTTAGTGGTAAATAAAAAAATAGGTGGAGATGAAAGAAAAAAAGAAAAAAAAATATGTATTACAAAAGGGTAAAAAAGTCATTTAATAGCTTAGAAGGGGGTAGTACGAGGACTTTTCTCTAATCCAATTAATTCATAAATATATTTTGTGTGTGAAATCTTGGGTTCATATCTAATCGGTATCGAATAATTAATCCAATTAATTAATTAAATTAGAACCTTTCTAATTAATTCGCAAATCGCGAGTGACACCTAACAGTATATCGCGATTACCCAATTAAAGGTGAAGTGCAAGTATACGAACCCTTTAAATAATTTCCACGCAATCGAATCCTTTTGTGTAAATCATCCCAATTGAGTCAGAGTCGTGGATAGGGTCGTCAAACTCTATTACTCAATCATGTCATAATCTATTTAATCAATAACTTATGATTAGTGCGTGGAACGACTTCCACCATTCTACCTTGGCCAAGGATTTTCTAGTTACTAAATTAATAGATCGCAAGGATCCCTAATTGATAGATCCCATATCTACACACACCTATCTCCATGACAGAATAGATCATAATCACTGAATACATTGTCTAATCCATGATTAGAATTAGCTTAATTGCACCAGCAAATTATGGTATCTATAATCGTGAGATAACCGTTGTGACGACCCAAACCTAACATATAGACATTTTATTAATTTGCATATATTTATTTTATTAAATTGCACCATTCTTGAAAAACGTACAACGATAACTGTTGCATTCACTTAAATTATATTCAATTGGTTTTCCTGAAATAATTATTTTATTATTTTATTTATTATAATTTATTTTACTAACAGTTTAAAATGATTTAATTTCACTATTTGAATGTGAAGCCTCGAGCCCGGAAATAATTATTTTTATTATTATCATTATTTGTATTTATATAAATTATATTTAATTGATTTACATAAAGTCATTAATTTATTATTTTAATTATTTGTATTTAATTAATTTATATTTAAATGATTTGTCCATAACACTTATTCTATTATTTTAATTATTTAAAATTATTTTATATATCTTTAAATTAATTTATCATACTGTTCGAACGGAAAGCCCAGGCCCGGACCTGAACAGGATATCTTAATATTTTTATTAATAAATGTATTTATGAGAATTTCATCTAATTACCAGAAATGATTATCTTATATTTATTATTTGTTTATAATTAACTGACTTAGTTTTCTTGAGCCCAAAGAGACTTTTAATTTATTATATTTAATTATTATGTGGGCATATTTGACTTAATTTCCCTTTATATGATCTTATTTGTTTTTCTATGTTTTAATTTTTAAGTTTAACCTGAGCCCGGGTAAAATTTTAAACTGCTTTATTTTTCGAATTTGATATTTTTCCCTTGAACATTATATTCGTTTATTGTTGGAATGTGCATTTCATGTCCCAAGCGTGAGAAAAATAAATATTTTTAGTGACCCTAAGTGAATAGTGATAGTTTATTATTTTGGACCTTTAGTATTCCTATTAGTTTCTACTTAATTTTTATAGCCCAATTATATTTAACTAAAGCCCAAACCATTAGTAGGCCATTTATTTACTTAACATATATATACTTATACTTATATTAGCTAGTAAACTAAAGCTAAAGCATAGCAAAAGAAATCGGGCAGTAGCATAGCATTTTATTTGGCCAATCCATTAGTCAAACTTAGTTGTCTACTTTATATACTTAATTAGACTTATATAATAAACCATCACACAAATCCAAAACATATCAAAAGAAGCAAAAAGAATTGGCAACCAGAGAGAAAAGTCGTAGACCTCTTTGAGCTTAGGGTTTGTGTTCTTCTCCAAAATTCATTCATTTTAGGTAGGATCTAAGGTGTTTTTGGCTCAATTCTTCCATTTCCTAGCATAACCAAGGTGAAGGAAGCTTTTATTGTGCATTTCTCTTGATTTCTAGTTGTAGAGAATTTTTGTCATTGTTGAGATTTGATGATATAATGCTTCTAATATCTCAAATGCTAGCTAGTGATGGTGTAGAACAAACTTTTGAGCTTATATTACATGTGTAGTTAAAGATTTATGTGTAGTTGATATTTTGAAGATGATGAATAGTAGTTCTTTTAGGGCTTTTGATTATTCTTGTATATAAGCTTAATTAAATGATGTATAAGCATGCTAAGTGAAGTATTAGAATTGTGACATAGCGAAGGTTGTGTGTATACTCATGTGTTGCAAGAAGAAAGAAAGAATTAGAGTCTAAAAGTGAAATTTGCGTAGTTAAGTGGGTATCGTTTGATAGATTTTGTGTATCCATCGGCAGATTTTGTGTATCGTCTGACTGATTTTGTGTATTGACTGACAGATTTTGTGTATTAGTACTATTCACTCAGAACCATTAAAACGTGACCCGATACTAGTTTTGACACTTGATATGGATCCTAGGGATGCTAAAACGGTTGCACGATAAAAATTATTGAATTCCGAGATAGTTGAAAATTAATGTCTTAATTGCGTCTAAAA
The DNA here is from genome assembly GCA_037974665.1 of Ehretia macrophylla. Classification (NCBI taxonomy): domain Eukaryota; kingdom Viridiplantae; phylum Streptophyta; class Magnoliopsida; order Boraginales; family Ehretiaceae; genus Ehretia; species Ehretia macrophylla. The sequence continues at coordinate 50,618,877 of CM075771.1, read as the reverse complement.
TAGAAATCAATTAAAGTAAGGTATCGAGGTGAGGTTTAGGGTGCTAATGGGACTTAAATAAGTAGGACAGAGCTTAACACGCTTTTATGGCACTTAAACGATGCTCGGTTAGGGTACTTGTAGTTCAAACATACTAAGGGGCAATTGGAGTTTTTGTGTTAATTGTAGCTTAAGTGTGGGTTGATGGTTCCAAGTGGAGTCATAACGTGTCTAGAGATGTATTAAATAGCTTGTTGTGATTCTAAAGTCTTGTATTCCGTTTATGTATCAAATTGCTTTAGTAAACAAAGGGGAAATAGTGTCAAGGTTTAATTAAATGTTGGTGATTGCTTTCTAATTGATTGATTAGGTGTTTATATGCATTTGTATAGCATGTGTATACCTTAGTGGAGAAGTTTGTGAGTTGAGCCATTAATGTGATTTTATTGTGTTGGTTACGAATGTCTCTAGGAAATTCTTTGTGATAAGTATATGTTCTATTAGATGCTAGGGTTGATCCATTGAGCCAATCCCAGGGTGTTGAAAGTAGACTGACGCTAGTTCTTGTATCCTTTAGCTACTTGGTAGAGGTGAGGGATTTCCATCCTTTTGGTGCATTTTAGTTGTTTCTTGTTGTTAGACTGAATGATTTAGTATATTGCTTGAGATATATGATAGATATGTTCAGGGTATCTACACGGTTACTCGAATGGAATTAGAATGGCCAAATTGTTAAAGTGACATGTTAGTTGTTGGATTTCTTGAGAATTACTTGAAGTTATTGCATGACTAGCTAGTAAATTGTTATATTTGCTATATTTGATTGTTATTTGAGTTATTTATGTTGCATTTGGGAGAAGTTAGCCTACTTTGCTAACCTCCCATCTTGATTAGTATTATTATCTCGTGATTCGTTATTCGTGGTTGCGCAACCTATTCGGGTATGGTAGTTGTAACACCCCGAACCCAACCCCACGCTAAAGGTCAAGCTCGGATCCTTCACTTGAAAAGAGTCTCCTCTGTACCGTGAACTAAACTGTTACCTGTGAATAGTCACATATAACATTTGAACCACAAACAACAACCTATACAACCTATCTTCTAATATTTCCAAAGCCAAGTCAAGTTCAGAAGGCCATCCGAGCTTTGGAGCAACATCAATCTACCTAAGCACACAAGCATGCGAGGCAAGTTGGCTTTAACTAAAAGTAGTTAGATACAATTATAATTTAAGTTCTACTTGTAAGATAATAAACACCCAAGCATGCAATAGAAGGAGTAGTCTAAAATCCATTATTACAATCCATCGACTTTCTCTATCATACAAGATTTCAACTACCAACATATATACAAGACCCCAAGGTCTCAAAACACAACATTTAACATGAACTCCAAGCAAACTGCATATATGATCCACCTTATCACACAAAATCATGGATTCTGATCTACGAGTACTTCTTCTTCTTCCTCTACTTCTATCAGTTGGGGATTCACCTCAGCTTCTCCTGAAATATGTTCAATGAGGAGTAAGCAACAAGGTTGCCCAGCGAGGGAGGTGATGCAGAATACTGGGGCGTGTAATATGATATGCAGACACAAGAAATCATATACGTATAACATAAAGAACAAGATTTAAGTAACAAGTAGTTAACCACGAGCCACGAACTTCACGCAAGTGCCGGCAAACCCTTTACTCCAACAAGTTGGGATACTCCGGATGTATCCCGATCTTACGACCCTTTCTCCTGAGGTAGCACCATATGCCCAATAGGTGAACCACGCATCTGGGGTAGTGGAGTATGCTCAGGGAGAAAGAGAATAGGCACCATGGTAGTCGAGGAAGCACGGCAAGCCCGATGCCGCCCGTGTTCTCGACGCTACCATGTCCGAAAAAGGTTGCGCAATCCCGAATTCAAAACACAAGTTCCAACAACAACAAATAGCAAGTAGAAAGGTCGACAAAGTAGGCCGCCCTCATAAATAATTGCAATATAAGCCAACAAATACACAATATAGCAATATAGTTTTCAAAAGAGGCATTCAACATAACTTTTCTCCACCATCTATTTAAATAGCTCAATTGAAGTTTAAACAATCGATATAATGCATGACAACACTACAACAAGCTCTAAATGTATCAAAATAAGCCAAATACTACATTTCCCATTTCTTTTGCCAATCTTTTCTTCTCCTAAGTCTATTTCAAGGTTACTAACCCACAACCTAAGCATACTACATTTCTAACCAAGCCAAAAGATGCCTATTAAGATCATAAAAACCCATTTTAGAAGCAAAAGCTCGGGAAGGCCTCGAGCGGGTTTGAACTACAACTACACTAACCGAACCCCAATTTCGCCTAACGGAATCGCCTAACGGAAGCACCAAAAGTACTTCCTTACCCCAAGGATACCCAAACCATGGCCCAAACGCACCCGGATTGCACAACGAGAAAAGTCATCTTTTTAAAGTCGACTAATTTTGCAATTTAGCTCGGATTTGGGTGATTCAACCTCACATGGCCTCCCTACTAGCTTCACTAGGGCCTAGAGAATCTAATTGAAGTCTCAATTCAAGCTAATTAGCAAATTTATTCAAAACCCTAATAACAAGCACTATTCATCATCTCTTTCCTATCATTCAAGCTTCCAACCATGGATTATGCTATCAAGCTTTAAAAGATTACTCTATAGGCTCTAAATAACATATAATAAACATTCATAACAAGTTTTATAGCTATAATTGACAAATCAAGAAAATTCAACACGTGAACATAAACTTTGAAAACAATTAAAGTGCACCTCCCTCACTTATATGAAGATGTAGGCGTGATGTAGAAGCTCCTAGTTGTCACCAATCCTCCCTAGATCAAGCCAAGAGCCAAGCATGCAAGGTTGATGAAGAAAATTTTCTCTTTTTCCCTCTTGAAGTGGTCGGCCAAGGAGGGGACAAAATTGGTATTTTTACAATTGTTTTGGTGATCAAATATTTGTGTGTTGTGTTATGTTATGTATATGGATATTATATGTTAAGTTTGCTAAGTCAAAACTCATAAAAAGATTGGTCAAATAAGCTTAAACTTTAATATAATGCTAACTAATTGAAATTAGTATTGTTACATACGTAACACTATTCAAATATCACAGAAAACATTTTCTATTTGTATGCTCCCGAACTCAAAAGCTTAAAATGACAAGTTCTCGGTTCCTTTTAAATGTCATATGACCTAGGAAAAATATAAAATCTAACATTCAAGGCAGTCGAAAATCTTATGAATAGTATCCTCAATTTAACGCAATTAAACAAGAAAGATGATGCATGTAAGAATGCGCAAATAGATATGCAACAATTATAAAGGATTTATGTTAGAATTCTCGGGAGTCACACCCTCTCCCCCTTAAACTAATTGCGTCCTCGCAATTCTTACATGACTCGGCAAAGAGTTCCAGATATTTCTGTCTGATCTGATCTTCTCGCTCCCAAGTGGCATCCTTAACTCCGTGATAATCCCATAGAACTTTTACCATAAAAATAATTTTAGTTCGAAGTTCCTGAATCTTTCGGTCAACCACTCGAAGAGGTTTCTCAACATATACTAAAGACTCATCAATCTCCAACGGTTCTGGCTCAATAATGTGCGATGGATCAGGGTTGTACTTCCTCAACAATGACTCATGAAAAACATCATGAATCCTGCCCAAAATCGGAGGCAATGTCAATCTGTAAGCCAAATCCTCAACCTTTTCAACGATTTCAAATGGTCCCACGTATCTAGAGCTAAGTTTACCTCTTTTTCCGTGTCGAATCAAACCCTTGCGTGGAGAGACTTTCAAGAATACACGATCACCCTTTGAAAATATCAAGTCCCGTCAGTGTCTATCAGCATAATTCTTCTGTCGACTCTGTGCTGTAAGCATCCTTTTCTTTATAAGCTTCACATTATCCACCATCTTGATCATCTCAGGTAGAATAGCTGGATCAACAGTTTTTATTTCACCTACCTCATCCCAATACAACGAAAACCTACATTTCTGCCCGTAAAGTGCTTCGTAGGGTGCCATACCAATAGTAGCCTGATAACTGTTATTATAAGCAAATTCTGCTAGAGGTAGATACTTCTCCCAACTCTTGCCAAAATCCAGAACGCAAGCTCGCAACATGTCTTCCAGTATCCTGATAGTCCTCTCTGACTGACCATCCGTCTATGGGTGATATGCAGTACTAAAACTCATATTAGTCCCCAGAGTCTTTTGTAGTTTATGCTAGAACTGTGATGTAAACCTGGGATCCCTGTCTGACACTATCTGAGATGGAACTCCATGCAATCTCACAATATTTTCAACATATAGCTCGGCCAATTTATCAAGAGAATCGATTTTCTTTGTAGCAATAAAATGAGAACTCTTCGTCAACCTATCTACCACAACCCATATAGAATCATTGCCCCGCGGTGATCTCGGCAAATCAGACACAAGATCCATAGTCACCTGATCCCACTTCCATACTGGAATTTCTATTGGTTGCAATAAACCTGTCGGCCGCTGATGCTCCGCCTTAACTTTCTGACAAGTCAAACATTTAGCCACATAATCAGCTATCTCTCTTTTCATGTTGTTCCACCAGAAACTCTACTTTCAATCTCTGTACATCTTAATGCTTCTAGGATAAATTGTATATTTAGAACCATGAGCCTTAGTAAGAATCTCATCTTTTACAGTTGAATCACTAGGAATGCAAATTCTATTCCTGTACCTGAGTAGTCCATCATCATGCAACTTGAAGTCGGACTCTCCCCCTTTTAACTTCTCTGGAAGCTTCAATAACTGAGAATCTGACTGTTGCGCTTCTCTGATTCTAGATAGCAATAGAGACTGGATTTATAAGCTAGCAAATTGAATACCTGATCTAGAAGCCTTCGGTTTCCACAAACACAGTTCTTCCACAATCTCCCAGTCCTTGATTATCAAACTAGCTACAGTGGCTTTTCGACGCAATGCATCTGCAACAATGTTAGCTTTTCCCGGCAAATAGCTAATGGTACAATTATAATCATTTAACAATTCTAGCAAACGCCTTTGCCTCATATTCAGATCTTTTTGAGAAAATAGATATTTTAGACTTTTATGATCAGTAAATATCTTGAATTTATTATCCCACAAATAATGACGCCATTTCTTTAAAGCAAAGACAACAACAGCAAGCTCAAGATCATGTGTAGGATAATTGAGTTCATATGGTTTCAATTTCCTAGAGGCATAAGCTATCACCTTACCATTTTGCATAAGAACACAACCCAAGCCTTCTTTCGAAGCGTCACTGTATATCACTAAGTTTTCAGTCCCTTCAGGCAATGCAAGGATAGATGCAGTGGTAAGTCTATTTTTCAACTCCTAGAAACTGGCTTCACATCTAACATCCCAATTAAACACAATTTTCTTCTGGGTTAATGAAGTCAATGACTCTGCAATCTTTGAAAAATCCTTAACAAATCGCCTATAATAGCCTGTCAATCCCAAGAAACTAGGGACTTCCGTGACAGTCTCGTGTCTTTTCCACGACATAACCACCTCAATTTTCTCAGGATCCACAGATATTCCCTCCTGTAAGATAATATGGCCTAAAAAGGCTACTTGTTTCAACCAGAATTCGCATTTACTAAATTTAGCAAACAATTTATGTTCTTGCAGTGTTCGAAGCACAATTCTCAAGTGTTCTTCATACTCTGCCTCAGATTTAGAATAGACTAGTATATCGTCAATAAAGATTACAACAAACTGATCTAGGTATGGTCTAAACACTCTCTGCATCAAATCCATAAAGGCGGCCGGAGCATTTGTCAACCCAAATGGTAATACAACAAACTCATAGTGGCCGTACCTGGTTCTAAAAGCAGTTTTGGGTACATCATCTTTGCGGATTCTCAATTGGTAATAACCCTGTCTCAGATCAAATTTAGAGAATACAACAGTGCCCTGCAGCTGATCAAATAATTCCTCAATCAAAGGTAAATGATATTTATTTTTCACCGTCACCTGATTAAGACCCCGATAATCAATGGACAAACGCAGAGTCCCGTCTTTCTTCTTCATAAATAATACAGGAGCACCCCAAGGTGACTAACTAGACTGAATAAAACCTTTATCAAGTAGACCCTATAGCCAAATTTTCAATTCCTGCAACTCAGGGGGAGCCATTCTATATGGGGTTCTCGAAATAGGATTAGTTTCCGGCAACAAGTCAATCACAAACTCAGTCTCCCGATCAGGTGGTAATCTAGGCAACTCCTCAGGGAATACCCCCGAAAACTCTTTTATAACAGGTACTTCATTCAATTTCAATTTATCTCCGGGCTGATTAATTAAATAAGCTAAGTATGCATCATAACCTTTACTCAACATTTTAGTAGCTTTAATGGAAGTATGATACGAGTCCCAATAGATTTTCGACTCCCAGTGACTTTAACAACAGGTTGGTCAGGTGCTTCTAAAGTTAAAACTTTCCTTCTACAGTCCAAACATGCATAATATTGCCCCAACCAGTCCATCCACAGGATCACTTCAAAGTCCCAAAATGGCATAATAATCAAGTCAATAGGATACATGCAACCCTCTATACAAATATTACAATCTTTACACACAGACTCCGTAACAAATTTAGTACCCATAGGATTACCTACTTCCATCACATACGACAGTTTATCAACTTTTAATGTAGCAGATTGTGCACACGCAGGAGTAATGAATGAATGTGTAGCCCCGGTGTCAATCAAAACTACTACCGGTTGACTATTAATAAGAGAAGTACCTTCCACTACCACCGTCGTCTCCGGAAGCTCCTCCTGATTGAGTGCAAATACCCGCACTTGGCCTCGCGGTACAACAGCTTCTCCTGAAGCTTTAGTTTGAATAACCTGGCCTGAAGTCTGTCCCTGACCCTGTTTAAACTTGGGGCAATCTCTAGCTCTGTGTTGATCACTGCCGCAACCCACGCATCGACCCAGTTTCCTCCAACACTCTGCCTCCGTGTGGCCCTTGCGATTGCAATAAGTACACTGTAGGTTCTTTTTGGCAGCAATACCTCCTGGAGGAGTCCTATAAGTAGATGTAGCAGAACTACCCTGCTGAGATCTAGCAGTCACTAGTCGGGTCTGTGATTGTCCCTGCGGCTAGCTCTGAGCTGGTCTTGGCTGTGATTGTGCTTGAGCTAATCCTGGATAGCTTTTGGGTCTGCCTAGGCTGCTGAGTTTGAACAGGCTGCTGATACTGCCTCTAGTAGCCCTGACTCTGAGACTGAAACTGACGTTTACTTGACTGACTAGACTGAGCTAACACATCCGCCTTGCGTTTCTCGTACCTCGAGGCTGCCCTGACTACTGCAGCATAGCTCGAATAATCATGTGAAGACAGATTAAGCATAATGTCACTCCTCAACCCAGTGATAAACCTCTGAATCTTCATGTCCTCCGGCTAGCACGTATCGGGAAAGTCTAGTGAAAGTAGCCTCATACTGATCTACTATCATGTTCCCCTGCCTCAAAGCTATGAATTCTTCCTGATGCCTCTCGCGAGCTACAACCGATACATATTTATCCCTGAACTCACGAACAAAGTCAGCCTACACATGCTGGACCCTCTCAGCATCCCATTTCTCTCTAATAGTGCGCCACCACTCCTCGGCATCACCTTCCATTAAGAAAGCAACATAGATAATCTTTCTTTCATCGTTGCACTTAAGTATCGCAGCGACTTTCTTGAACTTGCTCAACCACATCTCTGCTTTCATGTCATCTGGCTCGCCATAAAAACTGTATGCCCCGTGGTTTAAGAATTTATCATACAAGTTACCCCCTGCAGTACCACTACCCTCTGCTCTGGCAGCTTGATTACCTCTACCAACACCTGTTGTACCCTGCTAAACCACAAACTGAGCTATAGTATTTATTGCGGTGGCCATTGTGGCCAAAATCTGAGCATTACTCGGTTCTTGACTCGGCGGTACATTTCCTGCTGCCCCTGCATCTTGCCCAGGTACATCCTGCCTGGGAGCTTCCTCTGGCTCTCTCCTTGGTCTACCCCGTCTCCTCATCTCAATGCTAGAAGAGCATAATATTATAATAGGCAAATAGACTATGCAAGGATAATATACACATTGTTTTAAAACATCTTGCTCACATAAGAAACATACAAAGCACTTAACAACATTAAACACTAGACTTTTCATATTCTAATCATATCATGATTTTCCATTCCTTTTTCATGCCAGCATGATCTTTACCCAAGTTCTTAAACAATTAAACAATCACATGTTCACGTAATTCAACTTTCACATATAGACTACTACCCACATGCCAAGGAAGTTAACCCGGCTTCATGCATTCAAGTAGCTCTGATACCACCTAAATGTAACGCCCTGAACCCAACCCCACGCTAAAGGTCAAGCCCGGACACGTCACTCGGACAGAGTCTCCTCTGTACTGTGGACTAAACTGTTACCTGCAAATAGTCACATATAACATTTGAACCACAAACAACAACCTATACAACCTATCTTCTAATATTTCCAAAGCCAAGTCAAGTTCAGAAGGCTATCCGAGCCTTGGAGCAACATCAATCTACCTAAGCACACAAGCATGCGAGGCAAGTTGGCTTTAACTAAAAGTAGTTAGATACAATTATAATTTACGTTCTACTTGTAAGATAATAAACACCCAAGCATGCAATAGAAGGAGTAGTCTAAAATCCATTATTACAATCTATCGACTTTCTCTATCATACAAGATTTCAACTACCAACATATATACAAGACCCTAAGGTCTCAAAACACAACATTTAACATGAACTCCAAGCAAACTGCACATACGATCCACCTTATCATACAAAGTCAAGGAATCTGATCTACAAGTAGGGATGGCAACGGTCCGGATAACCGCAATTTTTAAAAAAACCGAAACCGAAACCGTTTAACAAAATCAAAAACCGAAACCGAATGGTTTTAAAAATTAATAACCAAAACCGAAACCGATTAACGTTAAAAAAATATAAAAAATTAATTTAAATAACAAAATAAATTTAAAAACATAAAAAAATTCAACACTATATAATATAAAATTTAAATAAAAGAATTATTAAACTTTAACTAAAATACAAATAAAAAAAAGTTCAATTAAAATCAATAATAATTTATCAAGCAAAAATAAAAAGTAATCAATCATATAAAAAATGAAATAAATCATCAATAAAATAAGATGTAAATAAATATATAAATAAAATGAAATACATAAGAATCAGATTTATGAATTGGAATAGACTACACAAGGGATACACTGCAAATCTTTCTGATCTAGTGTAAATTGCGAATCTATATGTATGCATATATATTTTTCTTAGATTGAATTTCACGATTCTGCCACTAATCTGCCCCATGGAGTTGAAAAAAGAGAGCCTTTTTTAAGTTGTGCGTGATTTGTGTGAAAGAACTAGAACGAAGAAGAAGAAGAAGCACTGAAGAAGATGGTTACCAAGAAAGGAAGAAGGAAAAGAAGATGAGAGAGAAATGAGTAGAATATTTTTTGGTTAATTGGGGTAGAATTGGTGTGGGTTGATCGGTGGGTGAAAAAAAAAAGTTGATTGAAAGTTGAGTTTTTTTTATAAAAAGTGGAGTTGGTGTGTTGAAGAAAGTGAAAGATAGTATTGAAGTAAGAGAAAGATAAAGAGTATAAAAAGTATGTGGGAAAAGTAAGAGAGAGAAATGAAAGATTGACATAATATGCGTGTATGTGTATATAAATAAATATATATATATATATATATATATATATATATATATATATGTATGGGTCTATATATAATATATATATTTTAATTATAATAATCGGGTTTCGGGTTTCAGTTTTTTTTAATGTCTAAACCCATAACCTATCGGTTTAACCATCGGTTTTGACTTTTATAAACCAAAACCTACCGGTTTACCCATCGGTTTTTTTTATCGGGTTTTTATCGGGCGGATACCCATCGATTTCGGATTAAAACCGTACCCATTGCCCTCCCTATCTACGAGTACTTCTTCTTCTTCCTCTACTTCTATCAGCTAGAGATTCACATCAGCTTCTCATGAAACATGTTAAATGAGGAGTGAGCAATAATGTTGCCCAGCGAGAGAGGTGATGCAGCATACTGGGGCGTGCAATATGATATGCAGACATAAGAAATCATATACGTATAACATAAAGAACAAGATTTAAGTAACAAGTAGTTAACCACATTAAAAAGGATACGGTTCCACTTCAAGTCTTCAATCACGAGCCACGAGCCACGAACTTCACGCAAGTGCCGGCAAACCCCTTACTCCAACAAGTTGGGATACTCCGAATGTATCCCGATCCTACGACCCTTTCTCCTGAGGTAGCACCATATGCCCAGCAGGTGAACCACGCATCTGGGGTAGTGGAGTATACTCAGCGAGAAAGGGAATAGGCACCATGGTAGTCGAGGAAGCACGGCAAGCCTGATACCGCCCGTGTTCTCGACGCTACCATGTCTGAAAAAGGTTGCGCAACCCCGAATTCAAAACACAAGTTCCAACAACAACAAATAGCAAGTAGAAAGGTCGATAAAGTAGGTCGCCCTCATAAATAATTGCAATATAAGCCAACAAATACACAATATAACAAGATAGTTTCCAAAAGAGGCATTCAACATAACTTTTCTCCACTATCTATTTAAATAGCTCAATTGAAGTTTAAACAATCAATATAAAGCATGACAACACTACAACAAGCTCTAAATGCTTCAAAATAAGCCAAATACTACATTTCCCCTTTCTTTTGCCAATCTTTTCTTCTCCTAAGTGTATTTCAAGGTTACTAACCCACAACCTAAGCATACTATATTTCCAACCAAGCCAAAAGACGCCAATTAAGATCATAAAAACCCATTTTAGAAGCAAAAGCTCGGGAAGTCCCCGAGCGGGTTTGAACTACAACTACACTAACCGAACCCCAATTTCGCCTAACGGAAGCACCAAAAGTACTTCCTTACCCCAAGGATACCCAAACCATGGCCCAAACGCACCCGGATTGCACAACGAGAAAAGTCCTCTTTTTAAAGTCGACTAATTTTGCAATTTAGCTCGGCTTTGGGTGATTCAACATCACATGGCCTCCCTACTAGCTTCACTAGGGCCTAGATAATCTAATTGAAGTCTCAATTCAAGCTAATTAGCAAATTTATTCAAAACCCTAATAACAAGCACTATTCATCATCTCTTTCCTATCATTCAAGCTTCCAACCATGGATTATGCTATCAAGCTTTAAAAGATTACTCTATAGGCTCTAAATAACATATAATAAACATTCATAACAAGTTTTATAGCTATAATTGACAAATCAAGAAAATTCAACATGTGAACATAAACTTTGAAAACAATTAAAGTGCATCTCCCTCACTTGTATGAAGAAGTAGGTGTGAAGTAGAAGCTCCTAGTTGTCACCAATCCTCCCTAGATCAAGCCAAGAGCCAAGTATGCAAGGTTGGTAAAGAAAATTTTCTCTTTTTCCCTCTTGAAGTGGTCGGCCAAGGAGGGGACAAAATTGGTATTTTTGCAATTGTTTTGGTGATCAAATATTTGTGTGTTGTGTTATGTTATGTATATGGATATTATATGTTAAGTTTGCTAAGTTAAGACTCATAAAAAGATTGGTCAAATAAGTTTAAACTTTAATCTAATGCTAACTAATTGAAATTAGTATTGTTACATACGTAATACTATTCAAATGTCACGGAAAACATTTTCTATTTGTATGCTCCCGAGCTCAAAAGCTTAAAATGATAAGTTCTCGGTTCTTTTTAAATGTCATATGACCTAGGAAAAATATAAAATCTAACATTCGAGGCAGTCAAAAATCTTATGAATAGTAACCTCAATTTAAAGCAATTAAACAAGAAAGATGATGCACGTAAGAATACGCAAATAGATATGCAACAGTTATAAAGGATTTATGATAGAATTCTCGGGCGTCACAGTTGTGTCAAGTAACACGGGTAGTATCGGGCTTGCCGTGCTCCCTCGGCTACCATGGTTTCCCAGTCCATCTATCGCTGAGGCATACTCCCATATCCTAGAGGCGTGGTTCACCTCGTTGGGGCATACGAACCTACCTTGGGAGATATGGGTCGTAGGATCAGGGTACATCCGCAGTACCTCATTGGAGAAATAAGGGGTTTACCGGCACTTGTTATCAAAATCATGGTTCGAGATTGAAGACAAGAAGATGAACCGTATCATTTTTAAATATGTGATACTCGATTATTAATTGTTATTCATTATTTTGTTACTTGAAACATGGTTATATGCTTTACATGATACTTTCGTGTTAACTATACTTATGTACTTCATAGTTTGTGTATTTGTATATTATCTAGCCCGCGTGCTTGTGTGTTATCTTGAGTCGTATACTTGTATGCTAGCATGCTATTTAGTCTCGTGTGCTTGTGTGTTATTTAGGCTCGTATCCTTGTGTATTATTTAGTATTGTAATCTTGTGTGTCATCCAGTTTACTGCTTGTTTATATGCATAGCACGAAATGGTTTCGAAAATGTTTCCTCCCTCATTGGGCATACATGTTTTGTATGCTCATACCTCTTTCTAACACCTTTCAGGTTCAGCACCTTCAGAAGTTGATAAAAGGAAGCTCGAGAATTTTCGTGGTTGATTATGTTGGCTTTCGTGAATTGTAATTTGATTAGAATCATAGAAATTTGACATGTAAATGTTTTGGGTCTTGTTTGTACTTGATTTATTACGGGGTCTTGTAATGTAAGTTTAAAGTCTCAAATGTATTGATAGTTGTAGGTGGCCTGTAATAGCATAATGAACTATTTTATCATCTAACGGTCGTGCATGCTTGCTTAGGGAAAATGAAGTTGATTGGCGGACTTAATAGATAAGAAAATTGAATAAATTAGAATTAGAGTGGTATGATAAATGGATTTAAAAGATAAGATTTCAATGGATTATTAACTTTGCATGCCTGTGTGTTATGTTGTTGGGTTCTAAGGTTCGGAGGGCCTTGAGGAGTTTGATGCATGTGGTGATAGTGGAAGTTGGGAGTTAAGGAGGAGATTGGACTTTGGTTTTGAGGCTATTGGTGTGCTGTCGTAGGCAACCAAAAATAAAACCTGTACTCCGAAAAAATATATGTAGTAGTGCGAGTAAGAATCGTTTCCACAGAGAGTATCTAGCATAATTTTATGTTACGTAAACAAAGTTGGGGGGGTTTGAGTATATAAATAAAACTTAAGAAAAATTACTGAAATTAAAAATATTGAATTTAATCAAGAAGACGAACCTTGGTCTAAGTCAACATCTACCATTGGAATCTTGTAACTGATCATTGATGCAAGTATATTTCAATTCAAACTTTAAATATTCACCGTTGGAATTATTTTCCTATCTCTCCTTAGTCGTAGTTAATTAGAATACACGCGACCTAATTAACCCTAACCACTAAACAACCTCAGACACGCGCTAAAGGTTTAATCTAGTGGCAGCCTTAAGAATTAGAGGGATCGATGAATCTAAACAATACAAGGACACGCGGTTGCATTTAATTTAGTTGAACGTTCTTCCTAAAATCTAATAATTTCTGACGCAACAAATTATTAAATCTTAGTTGCTTCATAAATTAGAGGGATCAAACAATTACGAATTTGATATATAACTTAGCAATAGATTATAACGAATAATAAACTAGTAGGCCTCCCTAGCAATCAAACGAAAGAATCATGAAATTAACACAGAAGAACATTCAATACTTGATTTCAAGGCTTCAATTTCCTTCGACCAAGAATAAAAGTTTAGCCACGCAGAGCCATGAAGAAAACTTGAAAACTAATAGGAGAGAAAGAGATGAGGTTCAAATCTTATGATTTCTCCCCTTATTTATAGTTTGTGAAGCCTATAAAATCCCCTAAGATAATGGAATCATATTCTAAATAGAATAAGAAAATATTAAAGGTAAAATAAACTCCTAATATAACTAGAAAATCTTAAAACAACTAGCAAAGTCCTAATACAATTAGGATAGCTAAAATAGTTGAAATTTTCGTGCACCACCTCTTCTACCATCAACTAGAAGCTTCTAGATAAGGAATATTCCAGAACATTAAACAACACACGTGCAGCAACTTCACATCCAATTTCGAATTTGATGCATCCTTTATTTCTCAAAACTCAAAACATGAAAGTTGTAGATCTTCTTCTTGTATTTCCAAAACATCTTGAATCGCCTCAATCGGAGTTCGGATGAGAGAGTTATGTCCAAAAAATATAACAGTGTCGGAACTGTCCAGAATTGCGCGATTTGACTTCGTTTTGCTCCTAACGCCTCCATTTGCATCCTAAATCAAAATATAAAAATAATGAGTGTGTTTAGGCATCAAATAGGTGTAAAAAATTAAACATTAAAGGAGAAAAACATGACATTTTGCATTCTTATCAGCTATAGTTGCTTGTACAAGTTTTGGATTGTCCTATAAACAGGAGAGACTCTGTCCGTTTTTTCTCCTTTTTCGTGACTTGGGTATTGGATTGGGGCTCCGGTCTCGGGAGGGATCGGGGCCTTACAACTGTGGTGTCTTAGGTTTGAGAATTAATTGCAGGAGTACATTATACAACAAATTATTGACTGATTCATGTAATTCGTTATATTGGTGATCAAGTTCAGTCATTTGTTCACTAACAAGTACGACTAATCGCCCAAACTAATATCTCAAATTATTTGGTTAATGGACTGTAATTCAATCTTTTCGGATAAACTAACCCCAAATTAATTTATCCTATGATCGGGGACAACTTTTAGAACATATTTGTGAATATAATTCTGTCACTAATATTCTTACTGTTAATGATAGAATTTATAAATGATGTTTTAAGTACTTTTATCTAATTAATATATATATATATATATATATATATATATATATATTGTACTAATGACCATCTTACACAATTCAGTTTGACGGTACCCTCAATTTATTAATGACATATCTATATTTATAAATTATTAAATATTAATTTATCAATAAATTAATATCGCGCTAAGTTAAAAGAAATTAGTGATCTAAATACTATTAATTTAAAGAGGGTATACTGTATCTTAATAAATGAAAAAAAAAATGAACAATATGCAATCAGAATAGTATCTTTAGTAATCGAGTGCTCATATACCGTTGATTCACATATGGTTAAGTGGCCGATGAAGTTTCATATACCATAAAATTTGGATATGGTTAAATGGCTAGTGAATGTGGATTGACATATAACATTTCTCATATCATATTTTGACTAAAGTAGCACGAATAAACTATCTTAAGAAAGGAAAAAAAGAAAAAGCGAACAATTTGTAATTGAAATAGTACTTAAAGTAATTGAAATAGTACTTATAGTAATTGAGCCTTCATATACCGTAAATGCGGGGATATGGTTAAATAGGTAATGAAAATAGTTCAAAAAGCCATTTCAGCACTACATATAATATATAGAGTAGGTACTAACATGTTATAATGGTAAATTCATAGATAAAAATTAGATGTTATCGATAAGGGTGTTTTAGTCATTGTGCAATCCAAAAGGTTAAAAAATATATTTAAGCACTTATATAATATTTAGTGGGTCCCGCATGTATTTAATAAAGCAAAGGGCAATATGGCCATTACATATAATAATTAATTAATTTTTTTTTAATTTGAGTGGACATCAACGGCTCAGATTCAAAATTGAAGGTCAATGATCATTATCACTTACGACCAAATTGATGTAGATGGATGGAAGCCTAACCTCTCACTTCAACACAAGAAACCGTGAGACGTACATGTTGTGAATATCGTGATCAGGGGCTAAAGTCGTTATTTTGGCATCGGGACCATACTAACTAGGATGAGCCACAACTATCACTTTTGCTCGCGCACTTATCTAGCCCAGCCACAGTCATCACGTTTCTTCCATTTTATTTTATTTTATCTCTCTCTTTGGACAACATATGAGTTTTCCACTTCCAAAAATTCTTAAGGGAAATAAATAGTAGATCACTTGGGACTGAAGTAAAGATTAAAAGGATGTTTGGCTCAAGGACGAATCTAAGATTTATATTTAATGAAAATTAAATTAAAGTTTTAGTTTAAAAATACATATATTTTAAAATAATAAAATATTGATTCACTCTTTAATAGTACTATTCTAATCTCGTTGGCTTGTATACAGGTCCGTCCATGGTTTGGCTTAACTTTTAAAAAATACTTTCTTTTTTTTTCTTAAAATTCATGGGTATCAGAATTTTGTTCGACTACACTACCAAAATCTTATTCCATGGCATACCCATTTTCCCATACACATTCAAAATCACATTGCAAGTAATCATGGTAGGCTTACAACCTTCTTCTTCCATTTTCTCAAAAACCATCATAGCCTCTCTATACCTCTCATTACTAGTATAAGCAGTTATCATCGAAGTATACGCGTAAACATCAATGCTTAAACCATCTTTACGCAAATTATGAAGCAATGAAGACGCAGTCGAAACCCGACACTCTTTGCCTAGAATACTTATAATTACAGCTACAACAGACCCATTTAACAAATTTTCCGAAAAGCTACAATTTTTAACCCATTCAAACACACTCAATGCTAAGTCACATTTCTTGTAATTTTTTTTAGACTGAGGATAGGTGCAAGCATTTTAGTCATTAAAATGGCTCAATAAAATCATGTATAAGGAGAAAACACAAGCAAAATTTATAGTCATACGCATGTCACACAAACTTGAAGGAAAAAAAATATGGAAGGAGGCTGTGTGAGACGTTTCAAATAAGACAGGGGGCTTTTTTTGACTTTTGTCAATACAGAGAGTAACATGATACTTTGTCATAGCACAAGGGGGTAGAGTGATTTTTGCTCTTAAAAGTGGCTATATTTTAAGAACAAAATCCTATATAGAATAAACTTGCTTAAAAAAAATTATAAGCACTTAAAAAATAATTATAAGGAAAGATATTTCAAAATAAGGACAAAAAAGTTCTTAAATGCAATTTTCTTCTCGATTGCTAAATATGTCATATTTGGTCATAAACATTTTAATATTATAAGCACAAGCTATTTTATAAACTAAATAAACATGTTCTTTGTCAATTATTAAATAAGCAAGGAAAATAATACATACACTTTGCTTTGGATTAGACTTATATATTTATATTTTTAGAAAATAATGAAATCAATAAATTACTTAAAGCAATCCTAAATTCAAAATTTGAAAAATCAACTCTCCAAATCAAACTGTTTACAATTTTTTTGATTTAGCAAGTGCTATTAATTACTAATAATAGATCCTACCGCATCTGATCTGGATCACCAAACATCATCAAGTGCCCAGTTGAGAATTATAAAGTTCTGAGCAACATATAATATCGGGAAAAGTCTTTCTTCAGAATGACCAAAAAAATTACGATGGCTAGTCCTCAAACTTTTTATAATTGCATGATCGACCCTTAAGCTTTTAAAAAATAATTCAACGCCCCAAGCATAAATTATCAACAAATAGAGAAAAATGAGAAAGATTACCAAATTACCCTTATTTCACTTTCCCATGCCTATGACTTGTCAGATTCCATCAACCAAATCACATCTCTTCACTCTTTTCTCTTTTCTCTCTTTTCTTTCTAACTACAGATACAAGATTTATCATCTCATCTCACTATCCCCAACCCCTCACTCGTTATTATTTCTCATCGGAGAAGAAAATGCTGACAGTTCATGTACTCTCTCGGAGTTTGTCTTATCACCTTCTGTTGACCTAATCGTCTCATCGAACATATGCGAGTGTAATTTTTTTTATTTGATTTATGTTATACTTAATTTTTTAGTTTTTACCCGTTTCAAAAATAGACAGTATCTACTTATTGTTGATTTCCTGTTGAGTGAGGCACATATATGTGACTGTAAACTTATACCTTATTCAAGGCAGCCTTTATACAATCAATCTAAAAAGCCGGTTATAATTCTTTTTTTTTTTTTTTTTTCAGATTAAGCTAGAAGCATTTTTTGTTTGGTCCTTAGATTAAGATAGAAATTTAATGTGCCTAGTTTTTTTTTTCCTTTCCTTTTTGATGCAGCTTGACTACTTGGACAATCTGTTGGAGTTGGCTAATGGTGAGACTAACCAAAATATGTAGACAGTTAGCACCTTCAAAATATGTTATCCATCATGGGTACCCCAGAAAATATGACTTTTCGATTGTGGTTTGTACATGTGTATGATGATGACCAAGCATGGGAACGTGGTTGCTTTAAATTGATATGAGTCTGGTCCAAAATGCAGACAAATTTACATTTGAACTATGGCGCCATTGGGCAAACTTGAACAATCCTGCATCTGATTGTATGAATTAAGTGAAGTCAAAATTTGGTATTTGCTAAAGACTTGTTGGATGGTGGTTGATTGGTACTTGAAAGTTTGTTGTGTTTTTGGGTTGTATTAAAATGAACACTTGCTACTGCTTTTGTTGCTATTGCTATTGTAATTTTGCAAAGTATTTGTTTTATTGGGTTTTTTTTTTCTAAATAAATAAAAAACAATGGTACTTGTACTTGTTGGATTGGTTGTATTTAAGAACAAATAATAAACAATATTGCATTTTAAGAACCTGGTCTCTTGTATTTTTAAACATTGGTGCAATTTTAAGAGCTCGGAACGAAATGATAGTTTTGAGCCATACATCCAAATTCACAAGGAAATATCCAACTTTGACAAACACCATGGAAAGCTAAAAATTTAAGTCCTTGTTGTTGGGATAAATGTTCCATGTAGTCTAAACAAGCTAAGTATGCTAAAAATGAAAGTCCCTCTTGTCGAGATGACAGAATTTACCAAGAACATGTGAAGCTAAACAAGCTAAGTAATTACCAAGAACATGTGAAGCTAAACAAGCTAAGTATGCTAAAATTGAAAGTTTGTATTGGGATGAGAAAAAATTTATCAAGGAACATATGAAGTAAAAAAGTTGAGTACCCAAAAACTAATACAACTAATTCACCAAGAAGCATGTGAAGGTAAAAAAGACAAGTATAAAAAAACTAATGAAATTTGTGAATGAAATAAGGGGAGATCTTATTCCATAAAGGCATTGAGGGTTGTATTGGGTAATTGTATACTAATTGGTTGCAAGGCCAAATTACAAAACTTATGAAATTACCATTACTATGAAGCTCAAGTTCATGTGACAAAAAGCCATGATCATTTAATCATTTAAAATGAAAAACAAAGCATTATACTTTCTCTTTCAACATATTTGAAATAACTGAACACAACACACATGGTTAATATATATTGCATTACATTATATTACATTACATTACATAATTGGCTTTTTTTTGTGTTCAACTTTAGCTACCTACTATTTGAAGATCAACACTAGAAATAAGGCAATCAAGAACATACAAACTAACATAAGGAAAAAAAAGCTTCACTATATCCAATCTACTCTTTTCAACAATACGACCCTTATTCTTCATCAAATACTCAACTTCAGGCCAATTGTTGCATTGTTTGATGTCCTAGAGGTGCTGCGGCTGGTTGACATTTTATCAACTTAAACAAAATGAAAACTCAGTAACATAGCCCAAATACGAAAAACTACAACCTACACATAGAAAAAAAGTAATCGAACTATAATCAGCAAAATAATAATTAAAAAAAATGTACGTATACTTTAATAGACATATTAAGGAAAAAGAAAGGCAAGAAGAAAAAACCATCTACGAAAAATAGCGAAAAAATCAAGAACCATCAACTTATAGCAAAGTTTTTCTGAAATGTAGCTCAAATACATAAAAATATTGTAAAAACGAGATAACCACTAAAAAATACTAGAATAATAAGGTTTCTCATGGAGGAAGTGTAAACCCACGAAGAAAGAGAACGAGAAAAGAGAAAATCATCGTCTATCACAAAAAACTCTATGAGATACTGTAAAACATACCTAAAATACAGTAGAATATACAATAACAACAACAAAATATACCTCATATATCAAAAAATATTGAAAATTGAGATAATCACTAAAGAGCAACATTCACCTTCTACATATTGTCTCTTTAATCGGTGTATTTGAAAAATTAACTAGTGGTATTACTATGATGTGGAAATAAACTTTTTTTCTTCAATATTATGTAAAAAATAGAAATGCAAAGACCTAAAAAGGAGATGTCTTAGAAGAATTTATAGATGAGTTGAAATAGAGGGAGAAATAAAAAAAAAATTGAAGGAGGTAACTTGAAAATTTGAAATGAGAGAATCTTGAAATTTTAGAGGAAAATCAAAATTCTGACAACACAATTAAAAGTTGTATGATTTATTATAAATTAACTGCATAATATTATAAATTACATACCATACCATATAAAGCGGTACACCTAGAAACCAAAATGGCTATTTGTAACATGATAGGATGAACTCGAAGGTGCGTTGTCATTTTGAGAGCCAAAAGTTTGCCTCATTACGTTATTCCTAATAAATCCGTATTTCATACCTCCAATCGCATTACCATAGCCTACACCACTAAATTTTTTGTTCACGTGACTAAAATTGTTTGAGATATTAAAGGGGTTAGGTGCATTGTACGTTCGACGGTTGCATTGTTTTTTACATGGTTAGCTTGATGTCTGATTTTCCTATAATATTTTAAGAATTTAAATTAATCAAAATTCGTAAATATATTATTCGTGTATGCAATGTGCCTCAAAATAAAATAATTTAATTAATGAATTACAAACCCTCATTTCAAATAGCGCTTCGATGCTCATTTATTTTGGGAGTTCTTCATTCCTATTGGCCACGCAATTTGGGGATCTTCCACGTCAAATTGAAACCATTAAAAAACACTACTAAATAATTAAAAATACTACTAAATCCTTGTATCTTCACATTCTTTTTACAATTTTGTTCAAGGTGTCACAAAATATGGCAAGCGTTCGGCAACACTTCTTCAATTGAGGCGTGTATCGACTTATCTCCATTAGTTACCACAAACACCAATCTCCGGTTATTCATCGCATTGAAGAGTTGTTTAGTACCCAAATATTATTTGGTGGTCTAATTCTGAACTAATGTAGCAACAAATATACATGTATTTCGATAATTATTTATCCTAGTCAAAATAATAAGTGGAAATTTGTACGAATTAAGTTTGTAAATGGCGTTGAATATCAAAACATCACCAAATACTTCAAACTCCTCCATCGATCACCTGCCGGTGCATAATAACTTATCCAATTGATTCTTCTCATAAACTGTGTACTGAAAATAGAATAAGGGATCAGAATCCGATTTACCATGCAAATATCCCAATGCAACATTATCATCCACTATGGTAATTTATTTAAGTCGGAAATATATGTGTTTTACAACTCAACATATCCCATTTAAGAAAGTGTAACTATCCAATTAGTAGAGAAAGATAATTTCAAAACTCGTAAAATCACTATAAATTACAGTGAAGTTTTTATGTTTTGTGAGAATAAACTTCAATAAATCAATATTATTAATAAACATACGAAATATATCAGTGTTTGTATGCAAAATATGTAAAATATTTTACGGTGAAGTTTTTATATTTTGTGATACTAAACTTCAAATATCAATACAATTAATAAACATAAGAAGTATATCAATGTTTGTATGCAAAATACATAAAATATTTTACAGTGAAGTTTTTATATTTTGTGATACTAAACTTCAATAAACTATTAATAAACATATGAAGTATATCAATGTTTGTATGCAAAGTATGAAAAATACTTTACGATGAAGTTTTTATGTTTTGTGATACTAAATTTTTCCTACAAATAATAAGCTTTTGCACCTGGTAAACAAAAGATATGTTTTGCCTACTTTTTGTTTCTTGGCTATTTGTAAGTGTTTTTCTACTTCTTCTACCTTTCAATTCTTAACTATGCATTTTGATTTATATCATTAGATTTTAGATTATACAGTATTGTGACATTTATTATTAGTGGTTATACTTCATTCCAAATTAATTGTCTATTTCATATCGAATTAAATGCAACTTTTTATCCTAGTATAACTATTGATAATTGTTTCTTCAGATTGAATTAAATGAATTTTTTTATCCTAATATAACTATTTGTAATTACTTTTTCAGATGCAATCTCTCAAATTCTCTACCCCAATATCATCAACAGCTTGAACCACATCATCATTATCAGATTCAATAATATCTACACCTTCATCGTGTATAATCTAGTTGGCATTCATTTATCCTATTGCTCAAAATATAACAAACATATAGTATTTTACTGTTAATAAAATAGATTTTACTAATAAATATAACAAATTAACAAAAATTTAACCATCTATAAAATAACGTAAATAAACTGTCAACTAAGATAAACTTTATATGTTTTCTTATAATTAGTGGAAGAATGCCAAATACTTTTTCATTCTAAACAACAATCCTAGGAAATATACAAAATTTATTGATAAGGTATTTAACTTACTAGTATATAAATAAGCACGCATGACATTCACCAAACCATTATTAAAACCTTTCAATCTATCTATTACTAGGAAATAAGTCTCGATTATTGATAATAATAACATATTTACTTGGAATTATACTTTGTTTACAACTAATATGCATGTCATCATTACTTCAAGAAATCAATATTACTAGGAAATGTATATAACATATCAGTATGTATATGAAAATTGCAGACAAAAATGCAAGGTAGATCAAGAACAAAATAAATAAAAGATGAGGAATAGCTTAATTTTACATACCTATTTTTACTTCAACAAATAAGATTTTTCACCAAGAAAAATTAAACAACTTAATGTAACTTTCTTAATTTATATAGAATTAAATGTCAAACACAAATTACTTAGAAACATAGTCAATGTAGATGATATTAGGACGAAATGATGTAACGCCTCGATCCCTCACGAGACTGGGGTCCTGATCCCAAACCCAAAGCACAAAAATTTAGGGGAAATGGACGGAGTCTCCCCTGTTTATAGGACTAATAAAAAACCTGCGAATAATAGAATACAACTACAAAACCATAATCCAACATTCTCATATACTTCAAATTCAACCACTAAACTATGCCTCATCTCAAGGCCATCCAAGCCTTAGACTCAAAAAAATAGGTACACAAGCATGCATAGGCCTCAAATATTGAAATACTATGTTATAAAGTCACTTATCATACCATTTTAACTTTATCTCTTCAATTGACTTGTCTATTAACCCAGCCTACTAACTCCATTAACCCAAGCAAGCATGCACGACCATTAAACAATAACATAGTCCATTAAGCTATTACAGGCCACCTACGAACCAAATACAAACAAGATCCAATACAATTACAATCCGAGCTTCTATAGTTCCAATCAAATTACAATTCAAACCACTTCACTAATTCACATGGATTCGCAGGTATTAATAATGAAAGCCAACACAACTAAACATGGTAACTCTCGAGCTTTCCCTGTATCACCTTGCGAAGATGTAGAGACGACTTAGTGAGGGAGGTGATGCAATATACCAGGCATGCAACATGATATGCAACAGGATAAAAGCATATTCAACATCAAATAACACAACCAAGTAAACAAGTAATTAACACATATTTAAAGGATACGATTCCACTTCAAGTTTTCAATCTCGTACCACGAACTTCATGCAAGTGCCGGAAAACCCTTACTCCTCCAAATTGGGGTACTCCGGATATACCCCGATCTTACGACCCATATCTCCCGAGGTAGGTCCGTATGTCCCAACGAGGTGAACCACGCCTCTAGGGTAGGGGAGTATGCCTCAGCGAGAAGGGACTGGAAAACCATGGTAGCCGAGGGAGCACGGCAAGCCCGACGCCGCCCGTGTTACTCGATACTACCATGCCCGAAAAGGTTGCGCAACCCCAAGTCAAGTCATGAGAGCCAAGATTATCAAATAACACATAAGAGGGACGACAAAATAGGCCACCCTCACAATTAGTCACAATAACACAAAAAGACTCAAGAGAACAAGTAAAATAATACATATAAATTTTAACAATTAC
Source organism: Ehretia macrophylla (assembly GCA_037974665.1). Classification (NCBI taxonomy): domain Eukaryota; kingdom Viridiplantae; phylum Streptophyta; class Magnoliopsida; order Boraginales; family Ehretiaceae; genus Ehretia; species Ehretia macrophylla. The sequence continues at coordinate 50,594,770 of CM075771.1, read as the reverse complement.
TAAGTAATTCAATTTAGAAACAATAAATCAAGTTAAGATGCACAGAAAAGATAAAAACTCTCTCACCTCTACCCAGCTCCAAAATGAGGATTGGCTTCACATCACTCTCAATCATATTGAACATAAAGTCAAACATTACTTCAATTACTCTTTAACTACAACATTCATTAATTACCCAACTAGGTTAGTTAACTTATAGTTTCACTTATTCAGCATACAATATCTATTAGAATTCTAGTTTTAACAAAATACTACTTTTATATACTTTAACTTAACATATATTCCAAGTAGTCATTTCCCACAACATAACTCATATAATTATAAGCAACACGACATTATAAACAAGATACAAACATATTTTAATAAAGTAGCTATACAACCTATTTCATGAAACTTCTCCAAAAAACTACATATTACATACCAATACCATTTAAACTCTTATTTAAATCATTTAGAAGTCAATTATAATAACTACATCAATTCAAATAATCGATTATGCATCAAGCTCAACTAGTTCACATAAAATCCAACTAAAACCTTTCCACATGCTTAGTATTTAGGTCATAAATTTCACACTTATACAACATATAACTCAATCATGATCAATTAGAGCTAGTATAACAATAATAACTACCAATGCAACTAATTCAAGTAATTCAAAAGAATCCAACAAATCTCCTTCTAAATGCCTACAAAACAAGCTCTAAACTTCACGCATGAGAACAAATTCCAAACCTAACTTTACTACTCTCATATAGTCACATTATGATGCATACAAATGCAACAAAACCACCATTTAGGTCATGTTAACATAAAACTCCGAAAAGCCCTTTAAGTGACAACTATCTAAATCGATTATCTAAACCATGCCATAAATACATCTTAGAGGCTTCCTAATACATCTAAGATCATATACTTATTCAAACAAGCCATCGCTAACACTTCACTTCGAAGACCCCTTCGTCTACTAAAATAATTTGACACCCAAATGAAACACAAGGTACAAGATCCACAAGTAAGTTATTCCACATTTCTAATGATACCTTATGGCACCAGTTAGAACTACAAGACCTCACTTTATACTACGTCCAACATAAAGGTCCCAAAATCCCCTTTTTATGCGTTTTAACTACAAGTACTCTAACCAAACCCCAATTTGGTGCCATAAAGGCACATTAAGCACTACCACACCTAATAAAAACTATCTACATCATTATATTCCATCCGGATTCACTTTTCGGATAAAGCCCCTTTGACTTCTAAGCCAATTATGCAAACTTCTTAAAGTTCTAATCAAGCCAATCACATCTAATCACTAATCTATGCTTATTAGTGCCTATATTACCTATAGATAGCATCAAATCAATCCTAGAATCAACTTTGCACAAAACCCTAAATATCACTAAAACATTTTTCATTTTCCCCAACGAAGACTTAAATTAATCAATTTAGTTACCTATACTATAGACCTCCAAACTGACTGATTTTTATGTGTAAATGTAGCTCTTTGAGTGTATATTACTTTAGCCTCAAGCGGAACTCAATTCTGATCTAAATTCCACAAGTTATGACCTTTTCCGTGCAACTGCGCGAACTGCCCCTGCACAAGCAATTTTCAGACACATTTCGGAAATAGCTAGATCGCAGGGTAAAAAAGTTAGAATTTGCCTTAGCTCTAGAAATTCACATTTGTTCTAAACTGTCTAATCCAGCTGCCATATAAATTTTGTTCAATTATAAGCACGTTTGCTATACCAAAACTACTTCGGAAGTCAGGGGCAGTGCAGTGTCCAAATCCGAATTTTGCTTGCTTATCATCTTCTTGTTATTTCTTGCATTTGAGCTAACAATAACCATTACTTTAGCCTATATAACATTCCTACACTTCATTTAGGACATTTAAAAAACACCTAAACTACACAATTACACTTAGTTAACAAAGCAACTCTACAACTAAAGATAGCATGCAAGAATTCATTCTATGAGCACTAGAGAGTTCCTACAACCTTTAGCATACTAATACTTTAGCTAAACATACATTTTCAACATCTTTGAACACTTACATAAAACATAGCATGCATACATATGGCTGAATAATCCAAATAGAATGCAAATAATATGAATTCTCTCACCTAGACATGAAGAATGACATGAAAATTGACCTTACAAAGTTGATTTCTTCTTCTTCTTTTTTATTTTCTTCTTCTCTTCTTCTTTCCTTTCTATCGTGTGTTGTGTGTGTGTGCTGAATTTGTGTGTGTGTGTGTAGAGATCTGATTTTGGTGTGTCTTTTGTGTGTTTGTGTGTGTTGTAGTATATTAGTAGGTGTAAATAATAAAAGAAAAAAACCCAAATGACCAACATGCCCTTCAACTAAATGTTATTAACTAGTCTGTCATTCTAGTTTAATTCTAACTAATTTAGTTACTCCAATTCCTAATTGTCTGCATTAATTATTTTTTACGGTTCCTACAATTTTATCCAAAGTATTCGTAAAGTCCCGAAATTGCATGTAAAATGAGAATTATGCACATTAACCAATTAAACGTGTCTACCTACATAAGAATGCATTTATATTGATGCAATATATGTTAATAGATGAAATTTCTTGTTAAATTAGATGTATGCACATAGTTTGAGATAAATGCACGTTAAACGAAAGAGATGCACGTAACCCAAAAATATGATATTTTATGCAAACGAATATACGTAAATAATTAAAGTAGACATATAAATATATGCACATCAATTAAATAATTATATGCACGGGTCGGGGTGTTACAAATGATATCTATTATATGCAAAATAATACAAAGTATATAACAAATCATACAACGTCTTATTAAATGTGCCAAAGGAAAAAAGTCATCTCATGTCACCTTGGACAACGCGCTGTCAGCAAATTGTTTTATTTGACAGAAGGGTACTTTGGTCATCTTAAGACAAAGGGTCAAAGTGCAATTAATAAAAAGTATTTGCATAAAAGGCCAAAATACATCACATCTTGCCACATACAATCCTCTTATTGGGACGTTTTCTAACGTTCAAAGTACAGGACGTTTCCAAGAATTTTCCTCAAGTGGTGCTTGTATGGAAAATTCTTGCAAACGTCTTTGTACTTTGGACGATGGGAAACGTCCCAATTCAATAATGACACGTTGTGATGTGATGCTTTTAAGCCTATTGATGCAAATATTTTTTGGTAATTGCATTTTGATTCTACGTAGGGATAAGGACGAATTTATCATTTTGATGCAACAACTACCAAAGGCCGACTGATTTTATTTTGCGCGCGGATTCCCTAGGCCCTGATTTGGCTTTTATTATTTTTTTATTTTATGAAAAGGTTGTGTACAAAGCAATATAATATGTACCATACATGATATCTTTTTGGTTTTTTTTGTTATAAAATGCCTGTCATTTTATATAAATATAATGATGACTACAAAAGTGCTATGAGATTTGAATTTGTGCAGATTCCCAAGGCACAGTTGGCTGATTTGACTTTTTTTTATTAGTTTATTAAGTTGTGTATAAAGCAATAGTATAATCAGTACCATACGTGACATATTTTTGGTTATTTGTTATAAAATAAGTGTCATGTGACGTAAATATAACGTTTCACATGTTGAAGTCGATGCTAATAAACAACATTTCCATACAAACACTTATATATTTCATATGTTTATGTTGGCCTGAAAAGCTTATAATCTTTATTTTGATAATAACAAAACATCTTAATTGTGATTTAAGAATTCTTATTTGTATCTTGGGTAAGTTATTCAAATTCATCAACACATGATTGTCCCAAGCAAAGCCCACATCAACTTGTTCATTCAAAATGATCAAATGCTAGCTTCAAAACTATTGGATCAAAGTTAAAGCCCAAAAGGTATTCGTATATCTTGTCTCATTCAAATGAAGTCTCTCATGAGGAATCAAGCTATAAATACTCAAAGAAAAAGACTTGTCAACTCAAAGAAATGAAGTTGAAGATTCGACGATAAAAAGAGAGTTACAAGAAAAGAGACGTGGCGACATAAGGGGTATCGGCATTAAAAATGTTGTTTGCCTAAGTATGACTTGTGTAGCTCATAATTTCTCCAAAAAAGTTTTTCATAAAAGATTTTCTATTTGCAAAATATCATTTGAACATATATTTTCCAAAAGGTCAGTACAAACTCATCTTTGAAAAACAAGACTTTTTGGATTTCAAACTCTTGTGACGTAAAAATTGTTCTATATCTTTTTAAGAGTTTTTGAAAATGTTTTGAGATGTTAAAAATGCTAGAAATACTTTTTTATAAGTGCCCTCAAAAGTGCCCAAATACTTTATTATTTAACAAATTGTTTTGGAGCTCAAAAATATTACTTTTTGGCATTTTAAGCATCTGAGTGTTACTAGATTCATCCGGTCGACCGGATGAAGACCACAACGCCCGGCAGAGAGCTCTGGTCCGGGCATTACCTACCCCATCCGGTCGATCGGATGAAGGGCTCAGCGATCGGATGGCTTAACGGGAAAATTTGGGATTTTTGCATTATACCCGTTTTGTATCTAACTTTTCCCTCTTTTTAAGTCATGCTCTCTCACCATCTCAAACATCTCTCCAAGCCTTAATCTTCATATTTCTAAGCTAATTTAAAGAGCTTTTCATATCATTTTTATTGAGAAATCTTGAGCTATCATTTTCATATCTTTGAGCATTCAAAGTATTCTTCAATTGTAATATCAAACTCAAATAGGAGTTGCAATAGTCATTCATTTTATCACACAATCTTTGTAATACACTCTTTCACATAGATTGAGAGAATCATTGTGAGAAGAAGTATTGTAATCCTTTATGGACTCAAAGGAAGAGATGATAGTAGGTTAAGCTTCACCTACACTTGAAGGAACTTGTGTAACTCTTGTGGACTCAAGAGTAATTGTAGTTGGTTTTTGCTTCACCAACATTTGAAGAAGCATCTTAGTGAAGAGTTGTTAAATCCTAAGGGAAGGGAAGACCTTAGGTGGTGGACTAGGCCTCCAGGAGTGCGAACCACTTAAAAATCATCGTGTTTGATTTCTCTTACTTTACTCTCTTTATTTTCAAGTCATTTACCTTCGTGTGGATATTGCTCATATTAATTGTTTGATAATTGTTGAGTTATCTATTTGGAATTTATTTTTAAAGTTCTAATTGCTTATCTAGTGTTTTATACTTGTGTGCTCACTAGGTGTTTGATAAATTGCCTACAAGAACTTCTAGATTATTATCATCTTTCATTAGACATTATTTGCGCATCACGAATTTTTTAAATTGCTTAACCTTGCCAAACAACCTAATTCACCCCCCATCTTAGGTTATCAAGGACCAACAAGTGGTATCAAGAGCTAATACTCTACTTATAGCTTAACATCTAATAGAGGATCCCTATGGCAAGCTCATCAATGTCTAATATAGTTGAAGGACAATCTTCATCTAGACTACCATTGTTTAATGGAACAAACTATTCTTTTTGGAAAACTAGGATAAGAATCTATATTCTAGCAAATGACATAAGAGTTTGGAATGTGATAAAAAATGGACCAACCAATCCTACTCTAACTAAAAAGGAAGGAGAACAAAATATCACTGTCCCTAAACCGGAAAAAGACTATAATGATGATGATTTCAAAATGTGTGAAAGAACCTTTAAAGCTATGAACATGTTATATCTTGCTTTAGATTCAAATGAGTTCAACAAAATTTCTGGATGCAAAAGTGCTAAAGAAATTTGGGATCAATTAGAAGTCACATATGAGGGAGCTAACCAAGTTAAAGAAACTAGAATAAACATGCTTGTTCATAAATATGAAATGTTAAAAATGTCCTTTGATGAAAATATTGAACAAATATTTTCTAGATTTACCGATATTGTTAATGCTCTAAAATCTATTTGAAAAGAGTATTCTAACGAAGAATTGGTAGGAAAAGTTCTCCGAAGCTTAACCGAGCCATGAGAAGCTAAAGTAACGGCTATTGAGGAAGCTAGAAACCTCAAAACTCTCACTCTTAGTGAACTTATGGGATTTCTTATGAGCCATGAGTTGAAGAAGAAGGACCGAGAAGAAGAAAAAAGAAATAACAAGAAGTCACTTGCACTTCTTGCATCAAAGGCTTACTCAAGTGATGAAGAGGAAGAAAACAAAAAAGATGATGATGAGATAGCTCTTCTTACAAGGAACTTTAAGAAATTTCTCAAATTCAAAAAAATAAGCAAAGCTCCTTATAATAAGTTTATGAACAAAGGGATAAACAAACCAAAAGAAGAAGGAAGATGTTTCAATTGTGACAAGACGGGTCACATAAAAGCAAATTGTCCAAAACCAATCAAAACCAAGGGAAGAAAAGTTTTGAAAGCAACATACGTTGATGACGATGCATCAACCGGTGAAGAAAGCGAAAATGAAGAAGTGGCAAACATCGTTTGTCTTATGACAAAAGATGATGATAAGGTATGTTCTTCTTTTAACTCCGAATATTATTCTTCTAACTTATTAATTGATAATGAATGTTCTTTTGAAGAATTACAATATGAATTTTCTAAAATGCATAATAGTTTTGAAATTGCAATTATCAAGATAAATGAACTTCAAAAGGAAAATAATACCTTAAAAGAAGAAAATATGTTGCTTGAAAAAGATCAAAATTGTGCTCATGAAAAGGCACTTAAGATTCATTTTAAAAATCATAATCTTCAAACAAAAATTGAAAAGCTTGAGAAAGAAAATCAAGGATTAAATGGAAGTCTAGCAAGATTTATAAAAGGAAAAGAAAATCTTGATAAAATGCTTGGCTCACAAAAAATGACTTTTGATAAAAGTGGAATAGGATATGAACCTTTTTCAAAACAAAAATCTCTAAAAAGTTATTTTGTAAAAGCATCATCTTCTACAAATAAAGTATCAACATCAAAAGGATTTCAAAAAACATGCACCTATTGTGAAAAACAAGGTCACATAACATCACATTGTAAATTTCGAAATATGGTAGGTAGAGACTCTAAAATTCCTTCTTGGCTTAAACCAAAATAGATTATTAAATGTGCTAAAAGTCAATACTAACAATATAGGACCTAATAGAACTTGGAGACCTAAATTTTGTTTTTGTATATAGGTTACCCTAAGGATAAAGTATGAAGGAAATTGGGTCATTGATAGTGGATGTTCAAGACATATGACCGGTGATCTATCTATTTTCTATGAGCCTATCAAAAAATACAAAGGTTTTGTGAGCTTTGGAAATAATGAGAAATATAAAATTATTGGTAAAGGTAGCATTGGAAATAAAATTAATATATGTATCCATGATGTGCTACTTGTGAAAGGATTGCAACATAATTTGCTAAGTGTAAGTCAACTATGTGATCATGGTTATCTAGTTGAATTTAAATCATCATGTTGCACCGTTTTTGACAAAATGAAAAATGTGTTATTTATTGCAAATAGACATGAAAATGTCTATATCATTAACTTTGAAAGTATATCATGCCAAAATATTGATTGTTTAATCACAACAAATGAAAGTTCTTAGTTATGGCATAGAAGATTAGGACATATTAGCATAGATCTACTTGGTAAACTTCTCGAAAAGATCTTGTAAGAGGCCTTCCTAAGACCAAGTTTGAAAAAGATCATTTATGTGATGCATGTCAATTTGGAAAACAACACAAAACATCTTTCAAAACCATTAGCCATGTGACCATATCAAAAGCTTTACAAAAACTTCATATGGACATTTTTGGACCAATGGATGTAATAAGTCTGGGAGGATCTAGATATGTTTTTGTTATTGTTGATGATTATACTAGATATACATGGGTCATGTTTCTTGTTCTCAAAAGTGATGCTTTCAATGAGTTTGCAAAATTCTGTAAAAGAGTACAAAATGAGAAAGGATACTACATTTCATGCATTCATAGTGATCAAGGCACGGAATTCATAAATGCATCTTTTGTGGAATTATGTGAACAAAATGGCATTGAGCATAACTTTTTGGCTCCTAGAACTCCTCAACAAAATGGGGTTGTTGAAAGGAAAAACCAAACTCTACAAGAAATGGCAAGAACAATGTTGAAAGAAAACAACTTGCCTATATACTTTTGGGGAGAAGCTGTCAATACGGCTTGCTATGTTTTAAATAGAGTTTTAATTAGACCTTCTCTTAAGAAAACTCCGTATGATCTATGGAAATGACGTACTCCAAATATTTCACATTTTAAAGTTTTTGGATGTAAATACTTCATCTTAAATAACAAAGATCATCTTGGTAAGTTTGATTCAAAATCCGATGAAGATATTTTTATTGGTTATTCTTCTAGAAGCAAGGCATATCGAGTTTACAATAAAAGAACCTCGGTAATTGATGAATTTATGCATATTAATTTTGATGAAACTAACCACTTTATGTCAAGCAAAGATGAAGATGATGATGTAAGCTTTCAACAAGTTGAAGAACAAGGTCAACCTATTTCTACAAGTGAAGAAGGTAATACATCCACAAGCAATCTAATTGATACTCCAATTGAGGAAGAACAACCAACATCAAATGATCAAATCATATCAACAAATCAAGATCTTCCAAAATGTTGGAAATTTCTCAAAAATCATCCAAATGATCAAATCCTCGAAGATCCACCACAAGGTGTAAGAACTCATTCCAATCTAAATACTTTTTGTGAACATGTTGCTTTTATATCTCAAATTGAACCTAAGAATATAAAAGAAGCATTATTGAATGATGATTGGATTATTGCTATGCAAGAAGAGCTTAATCAATTCGAAAGAAATCAAGTTTGGACCTTAGTTGAAAGACCTAGTAATTACCCGATTATTGGTACAAAATCGGTTTTCCGAAACAAACTAGATGAATCCAGTAATGTAACTAGAAATAAGACTAGATTGGTTGCACAATGGTATAATCAATAAGAAGGAATAGACTATGAAGAAACCTTTGCATCGGTAGCTCGACTTGAATCCATTCGAATGTTGCTAACATTTGCATGTTTTATGAACTTCAAACTTTATCAAATGGATGTCAAAAGTGCTTTCTTAAATGGTTATCTTCAAGAAGAAGTTTATGTTGAACAACCACCCAGTTTTAAAAATACAAATCTATCAAGTCATGTGTTCAAACTTCAAAAAGCTCTTTATAGACTTAAACAAGTACCTAGGGCATGGTATGATAGATTAAGTAATTATCTACTTGATAATGGTTTTTCTAGAGGTAAAATAGACTCTACATTATTTGTAAAAAGAAAAGCTAAAGATATCTTGCTCGTTCAAATATATGTTGATGATATTATCTTTGGTGCTACTAACGAATCCCTTTACAAGTATTTTTCTGAATGTATGCATAAAGAATTTGAAATGAGCATGATGGGAGAATTAAATTTCTTCCTTGGATTTCAAATCAAACAAACAAAGGAAGGGATCTTCATAAATCAAGCCAAGTACATTAAGGAACTCATCAAGAAGTTCGGGCTTAAAACCGCAAAAGAAATGAGCACTCCTATGGGAACGTCAATCAGGCTTGACAAAGATGAAAAATGTAAATCGGTTGATGAAAAATAATATCGAGGTATGATCGGAAGCCTTCTCTATTTAACTAGCTCAAGACCTGATATTATGTTTTCTGTGTGCTTATGTGCTCGTTTCCAATCTTCTCCTAGGGAATCACACTTAAATGCTGTAAAAAGGATTATTAGATACCTTAAAGGTACTATTGATTTAGGACTTCTTTACCCTAAAGGCACATCTTTCGAACTTTTGGGATATTCCGATGCCGATTATGCGGGTTGTAAAATTGATAGAAAAAGCACTAGTGGTAGTTGTCAATTTCTAGGACATGTTTTAGTTTCATGGTCTAGCAAGAAACAACATAGTGTAGCTCTTTCAACGGTTGAAGCCTAGTATGTAGCTATGGGTAGTTGTGTTGCACAAATTTTTTAGATGAAACAAACTTTGCTTGACTTTGGTCTAGAATATAATCGTGTGCCGATCAAATATGATAATACAAGTACTATAAGTCTATCAAATAATCCAATTCAACATTCTAGAACTAAGCATATCGAAATTCGTCATCATTTTCTAAGAGATCATGTGCAAAAAGGTGATATTGAACTTGAATTTGTTGACTCTTTGCATCAATTGGCTGTCATTTTTACAAAACCATTGCATGAAAATCAATTTTGTGCCATTAGAAGAGAATTAGAAATGTTTTGGGTCACTTGATTTTTGAAAATTTGCATTTTTTTTTCCAGAAAACAGGGGATCCGGGCGTTACTGCATTCATCTGGTCGACCGGATGAAGCATGCAACGACCAGATCGCGTGCCACTGTCGGGCGTTACTGCCCTCATTCGGGCGCCTGGATCAATGGCCTAGCGCCCGGATCGCCCTGATAAGAGCACGATTTTGGCCTCATTCTTTCAAAAATTCTCCTACTCAACGTCAAATTCTCTCAATCCCTCTCAATCTCTTCTATTTCAACTCATCAAATCCATAAATTCTTCATCACAAATTGATTCACAACACATATTTATCATCAAATCCTTGTTTTTGTACCATCAAACTCTTCAAAAGAAAAACTTTGAACTTCTTTGCTCACAAGGTGTTCGACGAATTTCCTCAAAGACAATTTTTTCTTAAAAGCTTCAATCTCTTGCAAATTCTCAATGGCACCACCAAGAGCTGACTCTAGGAAGCGCAAGCAAAGAGAATCTTCATCATTCAGGCCTTAAATCATTGACAATCCCGATGCCTTTCCTCAACAAAACATCTTATGGGGTAAGACTTTGGACCCTCCTACATTACTTAATGGAACTAGAATTTTGAGGATTTTCAATGCTCAAGATTGGTTACCTATGCTAAGTTTCGTAAATAAGGGTTGTACTGTAACGTACCGATCCCTCACGAGACCGAGACTGTTATTTATAAAACTATTCTCAACCCAATTCCAAACCCCGGGCATGAAATTTAGGGAAAAACGGACAGAGTTTTCCCTATATATAGGTCTATCTAGAAACCTACCAACAGTCACATCCAAGTCCTGAATCATAATCAACCATTCATACAACCTAGCTTTCAAGATTCATAAAGCCAACCAGCTCCTCAAGGCCATCCGAGCCTTGGAACCCAACAACATATCACACAAGCATGCAAAATTAAATCCATTGAAGTTCTATCTTTTTAATCCACTTATCATACCACTCTATATTATCAATCAAGCTTTCTTATAATTTGTGTCCAACCAACTAACTAGTTTTCATCGTCCACACAAGCATGCACTACTAAGTAATAAAGTAAAGCAAATAGAAGATATTACAAGCCCACTAGTACCTAATCATCAAACAAAACTAAAACTTTAATATTACATTCCTTGATATAATATAAATACATACATGGCACAAAGTCTCAAATACAATACAAACATATCATGATCACATTCTTCCATGTTTTACACACTGATAGAGCAAGCAGGTCACACAGGAGGCAATCCAATCTTCAGATTTTCCTGAAATATGTTGAAAAGAGGAATGAGTAACCAAGTTACTCAGTGAGGGAGGTGATGCAACATACCGGGCGTGCAATATGATATGCAAACACAAGAATTTCATATATATACAACATAAACCAACAAAGTTAAATAGCCAAGTAATTAACCACATTAAAAAGGATACGGTTCCACTTCAAGGCTTCAATCACGAGCCACGAGCCACGAACTTCACGCAAGTGCCGGCAAACCCCTTACTCCAACAAGTTGGGATACTCCGGATGTATCCCGATCCTACGACCCTTTCTCCTGAGGTAGGTCCATGCCCAGCAGGTGAACCACGCCTCTGGGGTAGTGGAATATGCCTCAGCGAGAAGGGAATAGGCACCATGGTAGTCGAGGGAGCACGGCAAGCCCGATGCCGCCCGTGTTTCTCGACGCTACCATGTCCGAGAAGGTTGCGCAACCCCGAGACAAGATCAGAGAATCAAGAATATCAAAGATCACATAAGAGGGACGGCAAAGTAGGCCGCCCTCGCAATTAAACACTAATAACACGAGAAAACACATTATAACGAGTAAGTAGTACATATAAATTATTTCAATTACTAATCATATAATTTATAACCAATAAAATAAGTTAACATGTACAAAAAAGGATGAAAACTCCCTTACCTGGAATTAAGCCAAGTATGCAAAAGAATAACTGAGGTTTACTCCAACCTCTTTGTATCCACTCAAATGTGCAGCCCCTAGTTATTCATATAAGTATTACACTTTTATTATCCATTGCAATTCTATTATCAGGATTATCTCTAATATACATATAGCCCAAATATACAACTTAACTCATAAGATAGCATGAATCACACATTCTTCAAGTTAAACACTTAATACACGCTACTACGCTTAAACACTAAGCATTACTCAATTACTAAACATGTTAAAAGAACTCTAACATGCATTATCTAAAGTGAAATCATGTACAAGATTATCTATATTCTCTAAAATTATTAAACATACACTAACTACTTTAGATTACAAGACAAGTTAAAATGACACTCTTATTAACACTAAAACACCATAAGCAACAAATTCACATTCTTTAATCAAGTTACTATATATTCATTTTCTTCTTCAATTCACTTATACACACAAGCTCATATTCCACTAATTAACAACACAACCAAGGCTACAACTATAACACTCGTCATTAAAATTACTCTTAACTATAAATTATAAACTATAAGCACAAGGCAAAAGGGAAGAGGAAAAAAGTCACGGTGGCTGCAGCTAGGAAAAACTGTCCAGCTCACGCCTAATCACATGCCTCTCAGAAACCATTGAAAAATGAGTACTTAGAACTAGAATTTGGCCAAGCATTAGATACACTTTTGTTCTACAATGAATCTACTACATCATATCCAAAATTCAGCTAATTTCGTCAACATTTGCTAAGTCAAATTAGTCCTACAACGCAGGCATGCAAATCTGTCCAATTTTTTCCAGATTTCGTAACTCATGTTTTTTTCCTCGAATAATTCACTATAAAACTAATTTCAAAGCTCTACTACACATGAAGCATCATATATATAATTTACAACATAATAACAAGACACTACAACATTTAAACAAGGAAAATCTAGCTAGCAACCAACACTTAAGCATCACTTTATCTTCATGAAAATTAAGCTAGTATGCATTTAGTTCACTAATGCTCATTAAATACAATAGCTTCAACATACCTTTAAATCACCAAAATCTTAACTAACTAACTAGGTATTTAACGTTAACTTATCCAATTATTGCATATCACATACTAGAGATCAAAACTTCTAAAAGATTATTGAACAAGAAGTTCTAAGCCTAACTAGTCATCAATGACTCAAGAATTCCAAAGTAGCCTAAAGGGTCCGAAAACATATGCACAAATTACTTGAATTTCTTATCAAATTCTTAGTTCATAAGTCATACTAAGCATGAATCCATCCTCCCTCACTTCATTCAAGCAAATAATCAAACATTTGGTCTTCAATTTCCACCTAACACATCAAACTTTGATCTATAATGAAAATAATCATATAAGTTTCTACAATTAGCAAAAGAATATTCTTATACACTCATGATATACCATATAGACATTTATATAAGCTCAACTCTATTTAACCACCAAAAGAATATCAACTACCAAGTACATTTTCAACACTTAGCATGTAAAATTTCACGGAAGCAAACTCATTTTCCAACTTCCTAGCAGAAGCTTAAATTTATCTAATCATTTACCTATGCTAATAACCTCTAAATTCTCTGATTTTTATTTATAAATGTATCTCTCTGAGTGTAGATAACTTAGAACTAAACAGAACTCAATTTCGATCTAAATTCCTCAAGATACAACCATTTCCGTACAACTGCGCATAATTGTCATGCATCAGCGATTTTCAGGACAGATTTCAAAAATGGCTAAATCGGAAGGTCCAAACGTTCGAATTAGCCTTAGCACCAGAAATCAACATTTGTTCTAAACTTCCTAATCTAGGTGATATAAAAATTTTGTTCAATTCTAAGCTCATTTACTATATCAAAACTGCTCTAGAAGACGGAAATAGTGAACTGTCCAGACAGGGTATCCACACACACATGCACCTTTCTTACATCTTAGCTAGTTTAGAGCTTAGTTATGACATGTATTCAATGTTAACACATTTGTTCTTCATTGGAGACTTTCAACAAACACTTAAACTACACATGAGTTCCAAGATCACAAACAAACACTATAACTACAATTGTCATGCAATAGTTCATTTTATAGACACTTGAAAGTTTTTACTCCACTTAACAAGCTAAACATTAACCAATCATACAATACAACCCAATTGATCATCAAACCACATCATGTCTAGCATTAAAACAACAAGGTAAAGCAATATAAATGCCAACAAAGATGAAATCGTCACCTTGATAGCTAAAAGATGCAAAGATTGAGCCAAAACTTATTCTTTTTCCTTGTTTCCTCTTCCTTTTCCTTTCTTTTCTCTCTTTCTTTCCTCACGTTTTTCCTCTCTTGCTTCTGGACATTTCTTCCTTCTTTTTTTTTTTTATAATCTTTTGTTCATTTTAATTATTACACAAAAAAATATATGCATACATGGGCTTATGGGCTTGGATTTAGTTGTAGGCTTGGGTTGGGCTTCATTTAGTTTAATTTAGGTGGTAGACAAATGTCCAAAGTTACATAAAACTCTAAAGCCCTAAAGGAAATCTCTACAAAAATTACTATTATTTCGTAATACTATTCATTCAAGACGAAAACTATTTTCTAAATGCACACTCCCAACATTAAATACACAAAATAATATTTTTCACATTCCTCCTACATGATATGTGACAGGAGAAAAATACAGTTTCAGAAAAATTAAACAGTAAATTTTTCTTATGAATAGTGTCTTATGTTAAAAATTGAATAAATACATATTTAATACTCAAATAAGACATTCAACAATTTAAAATGAATATGAAGTGGTTCTCGGTCGTCACATGTACCTCTTGGATTCGTGGATTCTACTTCTATGCAAATCTAGACTTTAACACCATGAAATTGCAAAGTCAAGTTAAGGGTAGGGTGTTAGAATTTACTGCTAGTGATATTGCTCGAGCTTTCAGAATTCCAAATCAAGGAACTAAGCTTTATTCTTACAAGGGCATGCCTGAAGGCATTCATGAGGATCTTGAAAAATGGGTAATAGATTTCCTTTGGGAAGGAATAGGGCAAAATAGCACTCAATATCTTAAGAAAAAGGAAATCACCCCTGAAAAGAAGCTTCTATTTTACATCCTTCATGAAGTTATTATTCCTAGGGAAGTCAAGAATGGTTCTATTCCGAAATTTACTGCCTTGTTGATGTATCTGATGTTTGAGGCAAAAAGAATCAATATTCCACACATCATTATCAACCACATCGTCCACACTAAGCAAGCAGAAAACCAACTTGCTTATGGGGTGCCCTTAACACATCTTCTTGACTCTTTAGATATTCCCCATGATCAAGAGTTTGAGTCTATAAGTGCTAGATCTTATCTTCTAAATCACACTAGCATCTCTCGTCAAAAGTTGAAGCTTCATAACAACCAAGTTCTTGATGCTCATGAGGATACAAAGGGTGATACTATTGTGTTTGAATCTCTTGATATTGATCCCGATTTCTTCAGAGATCCAATGGAAGGACAAGGCACTGGTCGAGGTGGAACTGGTAGTTCTTGCAGAGTTGGATCATCTTCTTCTCAATCTTCCACACATGATGAAATCATTGCTCGCCTGGATGGACAAGATGCTCATTTAGATCGTATGAAGCAAATGTTGAAAGCATTACATGATCACCATCTTGGTTCTTAGTTTGTGGATGCCTTGAGACTTGTTTTCCTTCAAACAACTTTTTAGATTTTACGTTTTACTTGCGTACTCCTTTGCATTTTTTAATCTTGTTTTAACATTGATTTGCTTCTTTAATGCTTCAATTGTTTTTTGGTTTTAAATCCTCTTATGCTTATTTGCTCTTCTATGGTTTATTATCTATATTTTGTTGATGTCAAATAGGGGGAGAAAAAGAATATTGAAATCTAGCATGAAAATACTTATGTATGGTTGAATGACTATATATTCAGGGGGAGATTGCATTTCATGTGCAAACAAATGATTCAATCAAGCACAAATTGAGGGAGAGACCTCAAATCTTGTTTGATTTTCCAAATTCTACTATTTCATGTTTTTAAATTTCAATGTTTTGTCATCATAAAAAAGGGGGAGATTGTTGGCCTGAAAAGCTTATAATATTTATTTTGATAATAACAAAACATCTTAATTGTGATTTAAGAATTCTTATTTGTATCTTGGGTAAGTTATTCAAATTCATCAACACATGATTGTCCCAAGTAAAGCCCACATCAACATGTTCATTCAAAAGGATCAAATGCTAGCTTCAGAACTATTGGATCAAAGTCAAAGCCCAAAAGGTATTCTTATATCTTGTCTCATTCAAATGAAGTCTCTCATGAGGAATCAAGCTATGAATACCCAAAGAAAAAGACTTGTCAACTCAAAGAAATGAAGTTGAAGATTCGACGATAAAAATGGAGTTACAAAGAAGGAGACGTGGCGACATAAGGGGTACCGACATTAAAAATGTTGTTTGCCTAAGTATGACTTATGTAGCTCATAATTTCTCCATAAAGGTTTTTCATAAAAGATTTTCTATTTGCAAAATATCATTTGAACATATATTTTCAAAAAGGTCATTACAAACTCATCTTTGAAAAATAAGACTTTTTGGATTTCAAACTCTTGTGACATAAAAATTATTCTATATCTTTTTAAGAGTTTTTGAAAATGTTTTGAGATGTTAAAAATGCTAGAAATACTTTTTTATAAGTGCCCAAATACTTTATTATTTAATAAATTGTTTTGGGGCTCAAAAAGATCATTTTTCAGCATTTTAAGCATCCGGGCATTACTAGCTTCATCCGGTCGACCAGATGAAGACCACAACGCCCGGCAGAGAGCTCTGGTCCGGGTGTTACCTGCCCCATCCGATCGACCGGATGAAGGGCTCAACGACCGGATGGCTTAACGAAAAAATCTGGGATTTTTGCATTATATCCGTTTTGTGTCTAACTTTTCCCTCTTTTTAAGCCATGCTCTCTCACCATTTCAAACATCTCTCCAAGCCTTAATCTTCAGATTTCTAAGCTAATTCAAAGAGTTTTTCATATCATTTTCATTGAGAAATCTTGAGCTATCATTTTCATACCTTTGAGCATTCAAAGTATTCTTCAATTGTAATATCAAACTCAAATAGGAGTTCCAATTGTCATTCATTTTATCACACAATCTTTGTAATACACTCTTTCACATAGATTGAGAAAATCATTGTGAGAAGAAGTATTGTAATCCTTCGTGGACTCAAAGGAAGAGAGGATAGTAGGTTAAGTTTCACCTACACTTGAAAGAGTTTGTGTAACTCTTGTGGACTCAAGAGTAATTGTAGTTGGTTTTTGCTTCACCAACATTTGAAGAAGCATCTTAGTGAAGAGTTATTAAATCCTAAGGGAAGGGATGACCTTAGGTGGTGGACTAGGCCGCTGGGAGTGCGAACTACTTAAAAATCATCGTGTTTGAATTCTCTTACTTTACTCTCTTTATTTTCAAATCATTTACCTTCGTGTGGATATTGCTCATATTAACTCTTTGATAATTGTTGAATTATCTATTTGGAATTTATTTTTGAAGTTCTAATTGCTTATCTAGTGTTATATACTTATGTGCTCACTAAGTGTTTTATAAATTGCCTACAAGAACTTCTAGAGTATTATCATCTTTCATTAGACATTATTTCCGTATCAAGAATTTTTAAAATTGTTTAACCTTGCCAAACAACCTAATTCACCCCTCCTCTTAGGTTATCGAGAACTAACAGTTTATTAATAGTATTGATTTATTAAAGTTTAGTATTACAAAACATAAAAAGTTCACCGTAAAACATTTTACGTATTTTGCATACAGATGCTTATATATTACGTATGTTTATTAGTAGTATTGATTTATTGAAGTTTAGTATCACAAAACATAAAAACTTCACCATAAATTATTTTACGTATTTTTCATACAAACACTGATATATTTCGTATGTTTATTAATAGTATTGATTTATTAAAGTTTAACTTCACCGTTTAGCATTTTACGTATTTTGCATACAAATGCTGATATATTTTATATGTTTATTAGTAGTATTGATTTATTGAAGTTTAATATCATAAAACATAAAACCTTCATCGTAAAGCATTTTACGTATTTTGCATACAAATGTTTATATATTTCGTATGTTTATTAGTAGTATTTATTTATTGAAGTTTAGTATCATAAAACATAAAAACTTCATCGTAAAGTATTTTACGTATTTTGCATACAAATATGAATATATTTCGTATGTTTATTAATAGTATTGATTTATTGAAGTTTATATCACAAAATATAAAAATGTCACCATAATTTACAGTGATTTTACAAGTTCTCAAATTGTCTTTCTCTAGTAATTGGATGGTTAAAATTTTGTAAATGGGAAATGTTGAGCCGTAAAACACATATATTTCCTACTAAAACAATACATATTTTATATATTTTCAACATTTGGAAAAATGAACACCAACGAGTCTATACACGAAAATACAGAATCAGACAGTGATGATAATATTCCAGCACTTGATGATGATGAGGTAGAGAATTTGAAGGATTTAAGTGAAGAAGACATTCTCACTCGTACGTTTCAGTCCGAAAATGAAGCATATTTATTCTACAATCGATATGCTTGCGTGCACGGTTTTAGCATTAGAAGGTGTACGATAAAAAAAGACGATAGTGATCAAATAGTGGTCAGATTATTTACATGTTCTTGTGCCGGTTTGCGAACGAAGAAGTTCATAGAGATGAAAAACAGGTAACGGGAACAAGGGGCTTGACAAAATGTGATTGTAAAGCTCAACTTCGGATCAAGTTGAATAGAATCCGTAGTTGTTACGAGGTGACCAAATTTGTGAAGGAACACAATCATGAATTAGTTCCTAGTTATAACGTCCTAATGCTCTGTTCTCATCGACGTGTAGATGATGGTCGTAGGGATCAAACTCATTCTCTGAGTCGTGCGGGAATAAGCTCCAGTCAAACGTATGATCTATTCACACAAGAAGGGGGTGGGTATGATGGCGTTGGATTCGTTAGGAAAGATCTTTACAATATGATGGATCGTGACAAGCGAGCAGAAATTATCATAAGGGATGCCAATGTTGCATTAGGGTATTTGCATGGCAATGTGGATTCTGATCTGTTGTTCTATTTTCAGTACACAGTTGACGAGATAATCGATTGGACAAGTTGTTCTGGACCGACGGGCGGTCGAGGGAGGAGTTTGAAGTATTTGGCGATATTTTGATATTTGATGCCACTTACAAGACCAATTCATACAAGTTTCCACTAATTAATTTGGCTGGGATAAACAATCATCGAAATACATGTATATTTGGTGCTGCATTAGTTCAGAATGAGACGACTGAATCATATGTATGGGTGTTAAACACACTACTTAATGTAACGAACAACAAGAGACCGGTGTCTGTGGTAACTGATAGAGACAAGTCGATGCACGCTGCAATTGAGGAAGTGTTGTCAAACGCTCGCCATAGGTTATGCATGTGGTAGTGGTGTGGGCTATGGTAATATTGTAGGTGGTATAGGATACGAATTCATTGGAAGTAGCCAAACCGGTCAAATTTTCGGCTCCCAAAATGACAACGGGTCTTCGAGTACATCCTATCATATTACTAATAACCATTTTCATTTTTAGGTGTACTAATTTATGTGGTATGATATGTAATTTACAAATCTATGCAAATACTTTACAATAAATTGTACAAATTTTATACGTGTCCTAAATTTCAAGATTATCTTATTTCAAAATTTTCAAGTTCTCTCCAAATTTTTCCAGTTCCCTCCTTTAACTCAAAAATTCATCTATAAATACTTCTAAACCACAACCTTTTTAGATATTTGCCTTTTTATTTTCACAATTAAAGAGACAATCTAAGCAAGGTAAATGTTGCTATTTACTAAGTACGTATTATATATTTTAAGCAAGGATTTTTCGCTTTTGCTTTTGCCCATATTTTTTTTCATAGGTTTATACCTTCATGCATAAAAACTTTCTGATTCTTAAATATTTGTACTACTTTAATGTATTTGAGGTATTTATGTTTACACCTTCATAGGTTTATAATATTTGAGGTGTTCTTTTTTGCTGTTTGTGCATATTTCACTATATTTCAGCTATGTTTTTCAGTATTTCGGTGAAACTTTTTGTGGTTATTTCGTTTTTAGCTTTTGCCATTATATTTCTTCATGGGTTTACACCTTCATGCATAAGAACTTTCCGATTCTTAAATTTTTGTACTATTTTAATGTATTTGAGGTATATTATGTTTACACCTTTATGGTTTACTATATTTGATGTATTTGAGGTGTTATTTTTTGCTATTCATGCTTATTTCAACTATGTTTTGCAGTAGTTTTTCTAATCTTTTTGGGGGAGATATCGTTTTTTTCTTTTTTCAGTATATTTGTTCATGGGTTTATACCTTCATGTATGAGAACTTTCTGGTTCTTAATTTGTTTTACTATTTTTATGTATTTGAGGTATGTTATGTTTACACCTTCATGGGTTTATAGTATTTGAGGTGTTATTTTTTGTTGTTCATGCATATTTCACTATATTCCAGCTATGTTTTGCAGTAATTTTTCTAATTTTTTTGGGGTAGTCATCGTTTTTTGCTTTTTCCAGTATATTTGTTCATGAGTTTATACCTTCATGTTGGAGAACTTTCTGGTTCTTAATTTTTTTTACTATTATGTACTTGAGATATATTTACACCTTCATGGATTTATAGTATTTGCGGTTTTATTTTTTGTTGTTAATGCATATTTCATTATATTCCAGTTATGTTTTGCAATATTTTTTCTTTTTTTGAGGTAAATATCTTCATTCATATGTTTACAGTAAAAGAAGTATGTCAATTACAAACTCTTCCACTTCAAGATATGAAGATCTTGACTTATGTTTCTCAAATAGACGATGTGTTTGTACAACTTGGTATGGCATAAGAATTGTGGCCACAGTTACAAAAATGAATGGCAGATTGTTCTACAAATATCCCGCTTGTGGCCCATAACACTGAGCTAAAAAAGTTGAAGACCATGCTAAGTTGTACTCGTGCTTTTTCTTTCTTTATGGTCATGTTTGTCATAGTAATTTTGACGTTTAAACGAGTGATATAACTTATGCAATAGTCCATTATACTATATCACAATACATAGTTGACAAGTCTTGCTGGATACTTAAACTCATTTTTCATAGCATCACAAGTTCACAAGTTTTTTTGGATACCTAAACATTTTTTTTACATCACAAGTTAATGAGGCTTTTTGGATACTTAACATAACAAGAGATCAAGACCACGTCCTGCTTAAGTTAATTAAATATCATTGCAAAAAATACGAATTAAAATAGCATTGCAAAAATACCAAGTTAAAAAAAAAACCAATGTCCAAAAGCATCCCTCCTGCAAATTGTGGCACTTGACCTGCTTAAGAATTTTAACACTACATAAAAAATATCCTCAAATAAGTTCCACCAAAAAAGGGATGGTCTCAAAAAGTTTTGGGACTTGGCCTCAAAAAAAGGCATGGCCTAAAAAAGTTACAAAACTTGGCATAAGAAAAGGTCCCCAAACAATTACCACCAAATGTTTAAAAATCCTCATGTTCAACTAATTCACCAAACATACACCATAATCATATCAAATTGAAATTGAAATTGATTGGTCTAGTTGGATTGCTCATATTTTCCCAGTGTTGCCAAAGATAACATGCAAACTCCTTGCGTTTTTGCAGAGTCGTAAGGATCTGCTAGATGACTACTACCTGACGTTGTCATCATCATACATACGTAAAGACCGCAATAAACCAAACCAAACTGTCTCGGCACCCACGATGGCCTCGTAATTCGAAAGTTATATACTGCCTGCATTGGCCGGTATACGTCAGGCTCATCTTCATTCAGAAGCCTATCAAAGTAATTTACCCACAAGAAATCAACAAATATGACAAAATAAGCATCCTTGTTATTTTTATCTTTTAATGTAACAATCACGAATGAACATAGTGGTACTTAAACATACTTTCATGCAATAAATTGCTACGGTTTTGCAATAGTCATACAATACAGCAAACTTTTCAGGCTGAACAAAGATAAAAAATGTAAAACATTACATAGTCACCATCTTGAAATTTGCCATTTTACAATGCCTACAACTAGATTGAACATCATAACACTATTTTACGACGATCACCATAATCTCAACATCATGCTTAAATCTCATTAAACAAAGATCTTCACTGCACGAATTTGAGATAATACTTTATTATCTAAGGGCACAATATAAACTTCCCTTACATTAATATTATCTTGTGCTTCATCGATCCAGATTCATTAATATTATCTTGTGGGGGATAAGACTGACGAAAAAGAAGAGTAGCACAAATGTGTAAACAAATAAGTAACACAAATGCTTCATAGTCTCAGCATTATGCTTTCTCGCTCTCTGCTGCAGCAGATTCCATTATGTTGCATCCATCCATCAAACCCAACCCCCTTTTATAAATGAATGCATTCATTAGATTCCTATATTTAAACTCCAACAATATATTCAAAGAAAAAGGACACAGGAACAGACTTTTTTCCAAAGCTAATAAGAAACTTTGAAAGTATAAAATTTTGGTACTGAATTTAACTCTGTACATATGCAGTAAAAAAAGAAAAATAAAATAGATACTATAGTACTGTAATAGGTAAACAAACGGCGTGATTTTTGAAGCAAAAAAATAAAGTGCAAAAAATCAACAATGATATATAACATATATTACATATACATACTGATCAAAATCTCAATCACATATTATACTTGAATAATAGATAAATAAAAGATTAGAAGTAACTCACATTGTCGGGTCAAGATGGTCAGATACTGATGATCAGGCGAAGGATCTCAATTCAATATTTGTGTTCACTGACAGCCCAAAAAAAAAGGAAAGAGAAACACGATTACAAAGTGATTTTTTAAGCAAAAAATAAAGTGGAACATGTTCCAATAAACTGAGAAGGTGAAGGAAGAAGTAAACTTACACAAAATCTTGATTAAAACCTATCATTCAATTCACTTCCATACTCAATGCAATGCAACAATAGAGAGAATTGAAGGTGAAAGAAGAAGAGAGGGAAAGAGAGAGCAAAGCGATCGTGTGTAAGAGAGAAGAGGAAGGGATGTGTTATATGACTCCTCTGAAAATGTTAGAGAAACGTGCGTGCAGACCTAGGAAAGGAGCGAGGGTAATTTAGTCATCTAATATGTTTCTTAAAAATATTAGTTGAATCAATTTGGTAATATTAGAGAATAGAATAGGTCGAATTTATAATTTAAAAACTTTTAAGGATCAGTCGCCAAAAACAAAAAGTCGTTTTGAAGAACGACTTCATCACACACACACACACACACACACATATATATATATATATATACAGAACCCACAACGCGTAAATCCAGTTGCACTTCAGAGCCTATTTACGCACTCTACACGTGATCAGCATTTTGTTCTACTTTGTAAAGCTAAAAAATGGCGGGACCAACAGTGACTATGGAGGTGGGAAACGACGGCGTTGCGGTCATCACCATGTATAATCCTTCGGTCAATGCCCTTGCCATCCCTAGTAAGCATCAATTGTATATATACATACAACAATTATGTATACATATTCATGTACAGATATACACGCGCGCGCGCGCACGCTTATATATGTGTATATATATGTTAATGTGTATCTCGTTTTGTAGTTATTGAAGGTTTAAAGGAGAAGTTTACGGAGGCGTCGAGGAGAGATGATGTCAAAGCTATTGTTGTTTATGGTATATTCTCGAATTTTTGCTATTTTAATTATAATTTTCCTTCAAAAATAATTTGCTTTGATATAGTTTGTGGAGGAATAAATAAACAAACAAATAAATAAATTAATAATAATAACGCTGTTTGTTCACTTTTGGTATTGAATTTTGACTAGCTGGACTTTCAGGAATCTTGTTAATGAATGCAAGTAAGTGAGAAAATGAGCTGAATTGAAGAGTTTTTGACAAATGGAATGCTAAAACTGATAAATTGTATTTGCAAAATTACGGATGAATGATCGGTGGAATTCGGTCAAAGAGATTGCCAAATTCTGAATGTGATAAAATGATATTAGTCTGCGTAAGGGAGCTCTATTTTGGTGCCATAAACTACGTATAAAAATATCGGTTAATTGGCAGTAAAATTATTCACAAGACAGAGAGCTCACAAACGCCGACTCAAAGCAGATGATTGAAATAAAAGGTAACAAATAACAACTGTATGGATTTCGCTTACAACAAGTGTTAGCTGAATAGTGAGAGTTTTCAGCTTCAGCGGAGATAGTCTTCTTGGCTGGTCGCACACAATGAACTTGCTTTATGGCAAACTCCTAGTCCTAGACGTATGTTTTGGATCTTGATTTGTACTACTGCTGTAGTCAAGACTCAAGATTCAGCAGGAGATACTTGCCTATTTGGATGGTCCAATTTTTTTGCTCTCGTGCGAATATATTTTGAGTCTGAGTAAGACGGGGAATCTTGACTTAGTTTTGGCTCAAAAAGAATCCTCTGGATCCCATTATCTAGCCTTAAAAGAGCTTATGTTAAATGAAAATAGTGGATTGGTAATCAACTAATCCTCTTCCAATACAATCATCATCCAGATGGAATGATTTATATGATGCATGAAGTAGTAGTTTCAATGATTTTAGTTCCCTGTTACTTCAGGGCATTCAATTGTGTTAGTAATTTATGTTTTCTTTCTTAATCTAAAGGCAAAGATGGAAAATTCTCTGGTGGTTTTGACATCAATGTTTTCAAAATTGTTCACAATAGGGCAAAATTGAGTTTATAAATTCACAAGGAATTATTTAAACGTTATAAACTAAATGGAGGATTTGGTCGGAAATTTGGCAAATTTTTCCATAAACATTAAGGAGAAAATGGGAACAAACGTATGATTACTCACTTACCAATTCAAAAAATAGATGCAGTATTAAGTTATCAATTGCAGAAAATAAGAAAAAAAAAAAATTCCATCCCTCAAATGGCGAAAACGTTGGGAAATAAGTTTTTAGGTGTGATCCAATTAATATGCTCTTTATACTATACGCAATATGTCAATATTACCTAATTTTATAATGGTATATACGTTAATGAAGCTGGCATACATCTGTTCTCCTGAACCTAAACGGGGAAAATTTGATTAGTACATTATATGCCTTATCCTTGTTTATTCATCCTATAGTTTTCCCCCCTTGAATTTAATGGCATAGTCATATATTTTTGAGGGTGTGTCTCTATTAGAATTTTTTTAGTCAAAAAAAATATTATTATATTAGACTATTTTTATTATATAAGTGAATTTGTGAACCATCTCATAATATAAATACACTTACTAACTTTAAAATTCTAACTCCCTCCTTACCTTAATTTGACTGTATTTATCAAAATATATTTGCCTTGACTTATATTCCCACTCTAATAGATTCATTTTACCCATGTAAGTAATAATTTTTTTAGTTGATCTCTCCCGATGACAAAGAAAAGAAAACAATCCGACAAAAAAAGAAAAAATAAAGACAGAGAAAAGAAAACAAAGTGTGCCTAAATTGAAAATGAAAGAGAAAAAAAAAATCGCCAATTGAAAATGAAAAAGAAAAAGTTAATTTTCTTTTCTCCTTTTTGTTTTTGGTGGAATGAAAAAAAAAAAAAAAAAGGGTGAGGCGCATTATTCTAGTACCTTCTCCATTCACAGTTAACCCATCACCAAATCCATTTTACTCTCTCATAACAACAGAAACAGATATAACACGCACACACACAGAATATAGACACATATTCATTGTAGAATGGCGAGGCAATTGACGGCGTCAACGGCGAGCGGATCGGCCACAACAACCCTAACCCTAACGTCGTCACAACAACCGCCGACTGAAGAATCCCTAGTTTTGAAATTAAAGCCCAAGAAGAAGAAGGTAACGTGGAAGGAAGGCACCGTTGACAACGAGTTTCTCAACAAGAAAAGCTCCAAGAAATGTTGCATTTTTCATAAAGAAAAGCCCTTCGACGAAGACGATAGCGACGACGACGACCACCACCATATTAATAATAAAAATAATAATCATCATGATCATGTTCACAATTGTTGCCCAGATGAGGGGCCCAGCACGAGCCATTGCAGCGCCCGCGGTGGCGGCAATTAACTGATTGATTGATGATTCATCCAACTTGCCACTGTAAAATTTTACGGAAATGGATTCTCTTGTAATGTTACATAACATTGATCCAACGGTGATAGATTAATACAGATGAATTCTCATCATCACTACATCGTCCGATCATCACCGTTGGCTATAATATCACGAGAGGATGGTTTCAGTTAGTAAAGCAGTTTCATTTAAGTTTCTATTTTTTAGGGTTAAATATTAAAACTGTGTTGTAATTCATTGGGGTGATTACCTGTACGCATTATATTGAGGTTGATTTAATTGCAAAAATTGCATTTTTGACTTTCTTAACGTATCGTCTTAATTTAATTGCAAAATTTTCATTTTTAGCTCATTATTTTGATTTATTAATGATGGATTTACTTAAGTCATCAGACAATTAATTGTTTACTTTGTATGGTTTGATATAATTTCAAAATCAATTTCAGATTCCCTTTAAACGTATTTGCTTATTCTAATTTCAAAGTAGGTATCCTTGCGATTTTTTAATTGATGGAATTTGATGCCCTATGTGTAAATCATTGACGATGTTATTTACCCTAAAAAGAGTTAATGACTGATTAATCATCTAAATTATGTTTTATTAGTCCATGGGAAAAGTGTGATTATTTCTTTGCGTTGGGTGTGGAACTTTTGAATTGCAAGGATGATTTCATACCTTTAGAGTTCAATGATTTCACAGATTCTTATGAGTAGTAGGCTTCTATTCTCATTGTGTTTTATGCTGTTGGTTTGAAAATTATAATTTCTAACTCTATTGATCTTTCATTTTAGTTTATGATTCGTGTAAGGATTTTATTTCCTAAACTAAGGTAAGCTATTCTGTTTATATATATATATATGAATGCCCACAAATTTTCATAGATTATATTCACACACATAGGTGCGTGTTTATGGTTTATATGATGATTTCATCTGGGTCTGTTTCATGTCTAGTTCCCTTTACCCGTACCAATTCTGATGTTAATTGTTTAATGGATTCCAATATAAATTGATAGTGTTAGGTGCTCTGAACAAATCTTGCATATGCCATTATCCAGAAAGTTTTGTTCCATATCATAAGAGAGGGAGAAGAAGGGAAAGGTTGGGTGTGTTGGGGGAAATAGTTGATGTAGCTAACCATTTAGCAGCTTATATAGCTTGGCTATGCTCCTAGTATGCTGAAGCATTGGAGTTAGTGGAAAGATAGAATTTTTTAGATTAGACTAGTACCAAATTGGGTATTTCAATTTTGATATAGGAAGACTTGAGAATTAGTCTATAATGAGTCTCTTGGTGTTTAGAGAGGTGAATGAACAATGTTCCTTGTGGTTGTGCCTGAAAATATTACTTGTCTATGAATTTGGTATTGTAGATTTGAGTCTTGGACCAAGGATTTTTGAGTTATCTTATTAGTCAAGGATGAATGAGATCTTGATGTGTCAGAGTTTCATATTATTTCACGAAAGTATTACCTGAAATATTCATGTTAATGTGCTATCAAAGTATAGATATGGAAATAAATAAAATAAAGTATCTTTCTTTTGGCATACTGTTAGCATAAAGTTGGTTTGGCTCTCTTCCCCTTTGCATTACCTTTCCTCTGTCCATCATCTTGCCTGCTTACCCACCTTCTCTTTCTGTTTTATCTTTTTCAGAGAAAAAGTGTTTGCTTTCAATCACCAATAACTGAGTGCAGCTTCATGTTTGTAAGATGTCTAGGAGTACTTCACTGATTTGATCTTTAAAAGTTAATTGAGAATTCAACAGTATTGCAGTGATGACTCTCGAGCAAGATATTCAACTGGTTCTGATATTTCTTCTTTTTATGCTGCGTGCCCCAACTTAGCACCATTACTTTAGTTAGGTTTCTTGAATCTGTCTCCTATCAGTTGAGACTTCTGAAGAAACTTAATTAATAGAGAAACATTTACTGGCAAGTTATGCTACCAATTTTTTTTACAAGTTGTTATTGAATGGATATGTGAAAGCGTCTTTTTATCTTTGTTTAAATATGTTGTAATTTGTAATTTGTCTCGTGAAAGTGACACATAATTTAAGGAGAAAGCTCAACCTCACTAAATCTAATCTTGATAATGTGGTATTGAGCTTTATTGTCAGATCACTTGTCTGTTATGTCGTAAAAGCATGCTCTGGAAAGGAAAAGCTTTAGATCTCATTTTCTGTGCCTTTTTATTGATAATTAACTTGATTCATATTGTATGAGGTGATTGTTGTCTGTTTTTTGATAAATTGTGAAACCATCTACTCCAGCTTTGTTACCGGAACTTTGATGCTCAGTTTGGAATAGAGAACAAAATGGACAAAAAGTTGTCGGTATAGCTTTTGTGTATGCAGGAGGTTAGTCAGGGACTTGAGTGTTGTTCATGTTGTGTTGTGGTAGTTGTCCTATTTTGTTGAGTTAAAGTGAATTTAGCAGTGGCTTAACCATTATGATCAACAATGACAAAATTTAACTGCTTTAGTTTTCCAAATCATGATATCCTCTATGTGAAGACAGTGGAAAATCATCTAGGTTATATTGAATTTTGTACAATATCAATATGGATAGAGCTGTTATATTGTGCTGCATCATTAAATTTCATTTAACAATGAAAATAATTATTTCCCAGTACGATTTATCATCCCTTTCTCTTCAATCCACTGATATGAAGCTATGTAGAGCAACTGTAGTGATGATAATTCTTTGGTTTATTTTCTGAATTTGTACAAGAAACACTTTCTTATGGGTAAATAGTAAATATAATACTTAATGCAAAAAAAAATGAAAAGACAATATGCTGCTTTGGGTTCTCTAGAAGACGATAGCCAGTACCAGGATGAGTTTATGAAAGCTTTTCTCTGATCGTGAGCTTTCTTCTTGCATTCAGTTTTATATTTCTTGCCTACTATTCTGTTAAGTGAAATATGCATAACACCAGATTAATTGAAAACTATGTAAATATAAACTCTGTGCAGTAATTGGCATTAGTGCTTGTATATATTCTTATTGTTGCTTCAGTATTAGCTATGTGAGCTATTCTGGTTATCTTTTATAAGAAATCTTGTGCAAAGAGGTATCTGAGATGGTGTTTGTTACTATCAAATTTCTATTAAGAAACTGTTGTATAGATAAAAGAAAAGAGTGCACAAATTTCAACATATGGGACATATGCTATATTCTGAAATTGAAGGTATCAGTGCAAGGTTTGTATAATCTATTCATTTTTCTTTTGTTGACCTTTCTGAAACATTTGGTTAATTGTGATGAGCAAATTCAAATTTCCTGCAGGCCTAACAGAGAACTCCACCACAAAGAGGGAAGCAGTATCATAGATATATTAGATATGATACTTCTAGGATCATTTGTTATGTCAAAATTAAGAATAAATGACCAATATTGGGCATGAATCAACAAATTATAATCAGGTTTACTTAGTATCCAATGAGATAAATGTTAAGCCATCTCTATGTGGTACCAAATATGTGAATCATCCTTAGATGAAAAAGGTCTTAGATGA
Source organism: Ehretia macrophylla (assembly GCA_037974665.1). NCBI lineage: Eukaryota > Viridiplantae > Streptophyta > Magnoliopsida > Boraginales > Ehretiaceae > Ehretia > Ehretia macrophylla. The sequence goes on along the minus strand of CM075771.1, from coordinate 50,564,768 downwards.
AAAAGGTTAAGGATGGTATTATTATTCATGTTAGTCCATTATGAACTTCAGTTGAATGGCTTGGGCTTCCTAAGAAGTGCATGGATGATTAGATTATGGCCTTGCTTGCAAGCCTTTAGAAAGACTAAAAGCTCTGTGGAACAATCCCAAGTCTGCCGCAAGATATATCCATTTTATCTTCTGTGCAATTGCAAGCCTTTGCATTCAGGAAAGTAACTTTTAGATTGACTCCTACCCATACAATACTGTTCATGATTTAGAAATGGATAAATTTTAAGAACTACTCACTAGAATTCTGTTTAATATCATATTATACTGGCAGTTTGTTTAATGATGCATGCATTTGTATCTAGTATGAGGCAATAGTTTGAGGTCAATTGATGAAGAACTGTAAATCATGGAATTATGTTCACAGGCTTCAGGATCTAGCTGGATATGGTGTAGCCATTGCTGTTGGAAAACAGTACTCTTCTGCATTTCCTGATCGAACTTTTCAGTTTCCTCTAGTTGAACTTTTAATAAAAAATGGGCGAAATGGTAATTACTGGTTTGATAGCCCATGTCTCTCTTCCCAGTTATCTTTTAAGGTGTTGTTCCACTCTTTGCATGAAATTGACCGGTGCTGCAGGTAAAAGTAATGCAAAAGGATTTTACATTTACAAGAAGGGAAGTAAACCAAAACCTGATCCTACAGTGCTACCCATCATAGAGGAGTCCAGAAGACTTGCAAATGTTATGCCTGGAGGAAAGGTATTTGACAAAAGCATACTATTTGGAAATTTCTTCTTAGTTATGCTACTGGTGGCATGGGAGTTAAGACATTTTTAGTTTGGAACTTTTATGAATCAAAGCTGTTGCTATAATTTCTTCAAACTAATAATATCTTCTGGAATATTATTGGCAGTATATGGTGCTTTCAGACCAAGAAATTATTGAAATGATACTCTTTCCTGTGGTAAATGAGGCCTGCCGTGTTTTGGATGAAGAAGTTGTAGTCCAAGCATCAGACCTTGATGTTGCATCTGTCCTTGGAATGAGTTTCCCCTCTTACCGGTAAGTATTAAATAATCATTTTGATGAGCGATTCGTGTTTCTAGTTCCATCTTCAGAGGAGTTCTTAGTTATATATATATATGAAGAAACTGTTTATATGTGTGGTTAGTGTCTTGTATACTTAAAACAGGTGTAGTATTGAAGAGAACTAAGAGATCGATACATGTCTTATAATATTATTATTATTTGTTTGATAAGATGCTTAGGGAAACAGTAAAACTTGTAAAAATAGATAAATTTCAGAGAGAACAAGTGCATATGAGCTCAATTCTATGGAATGGGTTTTTGGAAACATGCACCAGCCCCTGCCCTGTATATGGGGCTATTGGGGCTGGGGTTGGGGATTGGTTCTTAATCCCCGCGTAGGGACAGGCCAAGGAATGGAGATAAACTTCCCGGGCCTACATGACCCTCACCACATAAATGTAAAAATATTTGTATACCTTAGTTCTCACATATGTATAAAAATTATAAGGTTACAAATATGAAAGCGCAAAGATATAATATTTGGAAAAGTCTCTTGGTTATAGTTCAAGAGAAAAGGAAAGATGGCTTATAAGATTTGTTTATAATTATTCAAAAATCAAGAGAGTGCACATCATTACTTAGCCTCCCAATCCTTGTACATGACTGGCCTCTATCTATTGTTGGTCATATTGGATTTTGGAGATTTGTAATAGCCTCCAATCGTTGTGTTTTAAGATAGTTTTAGGGAATACAATTAACGGGGATATCGTGAAGATTTATGATGTGAAAAAACAAAAGACATATTGAAGCTTATAGGTACAGTTGACAATTAATTTATGAACTTCCAATGACGTTGGGGGGCGGGGGGGGGAAGTGTTTGGTAATCAATGTGTATCCAACAGCACGAAAAAAATGTTATTTTTCTACATGTAGTTCTTGTACTGAGTGATTCTAATTAGAATTTGTTTTAGATACTTGAAACTCGTTTATTGTGGGGTTATTTTTGTTATTTAATTGGGCCTTGGAATTCAATTTGTGATTCATATTTCACCTCTTTTTAACATCTACATTTGTATCCATCGTTTGTTATAAAAAATATAAAAAAAATTAGTTTAATTATGCTCTTTAAATTAATCTCAATTTCACACAATTTAAGGAAAAGAAAAAGAAAAAAAGAAGGCACAAGGGTAGTCCCATTCCCTATGGGTAATTAGTTAGGTCCGTGGCTCCACAAGTGGGATGGGGGGAAATGAGGCCAGGGCAGGATAGGTGTTGGCATAGCCTTTTTAAGTCATGGAATAGGGGCTTGGGGATAGGTCTCTCTGTCTCAAACTTGCTCCACTGTCATTTCTATTCATTTGGTTCAGTTTACAAACACATCTTTTTCTTCTCAAAATAGTAAAAAGCAGAAGGAAGATAGAACTCATTTGACAAGTTATTTTCAAAATTAAATTGGTTTGGTTTGGTTTAGTTAAAGTTAAATTAGTTTTTTGAAAATATCACGTTTATTATATTTTCTTTTTCCAGCCACAAATAGTCAAGTGTATCAAACTTAGTTTGATTTGGTTTGATTTAACATGCATGGGTGATAATCGATAAGCATTTCAAAAGTATCGATTCCAAGCGATTTATTTCATTTTAATAAGTTGGAAGAATATCAATTTCTAAAGAGGAATTCCTGATATAAAAAAAAAACACCACCATTAATCAAGCAGTACCAAAGGACCTTACAAGTTGAAAATCACCAACAATAACTACAATAAAATTGCTTCTCCTTTACAGTTTTCTAAGAGAACAAACCAAGGACAGCAACAACAAAAAAAAAAGAGGTGTGGTACTGGGTCTATCATCAATTGCCTACTAAATATACATGGCCTGCATTTCCCATACATTGTTTCAATGTAATCTGAAGGCTGAAGGGATAGTTGTCCATACACAGATAAGAGATGTATAGATTCTTGAGAAGAGAGGAGCCGTGATGGTCCCCAACTTATATGAATCAATAACTAAGAAATGTATGTGAATCAACAATTAGGAAATGTAGTAGACTATGATCTCTTAACAATGCAGCCTAAATGTTATTGCAAGCATCTTGGCAGCTTTTGCTGAGTACACAACCAAAACCGAGCAAAGTTCTTTCAAGTCTGGTGGTTGGATGATATCCGCTAACAGAGACCTTAAACCATGGAAAAGTATTTAGTTTCATTAACAAGTCTCCGAGCATTATATTCTGGAAAGCCCTTGTATATACCTGTAAGTAAATTTCGAAGGTCCCAGAGCTGTAGCATTACCAAGAGAACCACCAGGAATTGATGATAGTGAAGAGGACGGTACAGAAGCCTTGATATGGTTTGGCTGTAGGTGCAGAGAAATGTTCTTTAAATAGTATAATAAGTAAATGTCACATTTGTGTGAAAATTCATGCTAGACTCTAGAACATACAATTAATGAGCAATTACAATGAACTCCTCGAGGTTTATTACGTTTCACAAATAATCTTAAATGCCCTACTGTAAAAGTTAGGTAAAACAATTCCAAATGAGCTTCTGCTGTGGGACTGTTTCATGATCACATCTTCCCAAAATCTCATTAACATTGCAGAATGATAGTTATTTCGAATATCAAAGTAAAACATAACTACATAAGAACTCATCATTGGGAACTTATACCTCTTCCCCTCTGCAGACCAACTCTTACAACACCAACCCCACACCCCCCCCCGGGTTTCTTCGAACCCCACACCTGTAGCACGTCTTTTCCTTTTCCACTAGCAGGGGATCTCCAAAACCACTATGCCTCCTTAACCAACAACAATCCAGGCATACCTCTTCCCACATCTTACCATTCTGCGAAACCTTATGGTAGCACACTTTCTCTTGTTTCAATTGATTCTTCTGGGTGTTTCAGTCAGAGCAAGGATGGAAGGTCATTGGTCGGATGAAATATAAGAATTAATTCTCAGGTATGATTTCCCAGAGAATACTAGAAAGCTAATCACATTTATCCATTGTGATGTTCAATATAGAAACATGCATTAGATAGAAGTGAAGTTAATGGAGTAATTTCAACTTTGGGGCACAAATTGGCTGTAGTGAGCAGGAAGCAAATGCCCTTTAGAGTTGAGTAGTTGTGTTACTCTATATTTTTGTGACTGACTAATTATATGCTTTTGGTAGCTGATGCTGAAGATTTGGGTTTGACCTACATACAAAATGGTTGGCCTGGTTGGTTGGAAAAGATAATCCACAGTGGTGGGATGCAAGTGCGCCTGCATGTGGGTGGTCAGGGAGAGCGACAGAAGAGAAAGAGAGAGAGAGAGTGGTCTGATGGCCAGACAAGCAACAACTTTTTGTTTCTTTTAATTTTTAATTTCTGTCTTACTTCTTTCAGGTTTTCCCCTAGATAACATTATATATGAATACCATTTTGACCTGAACAGGTACGAACAAGTAAAACTCAGCGAATCTGGCGTAGTTGGCCCTTGATCTGTATCTCATTTAGATGAAAACAAAGTATTATTATTTCACTTCACTCGCAACAAAATCAAAATCCTACTAGCAAACGATGCAGTGATATGGGGTCTTAGAACTTTCCCCTTAGCAGAGATATCTGTTCAAGGCAAAATTAAGAAGTGCAGCCAAACCAGTGCTGATTCAACCATCTATGATGTCTTTTGCTACCTAATATACTCATTTTATTACAAGACAGTCAGAAGCATAGCACATCATCAATAAATTAATGTCTATCGACTAACAAGGGAACATACGTGTCTATCAACTAACAAGGGAACATATGACTCAATGACATGAGAATAATCACCTGCTGGTACTGCCCAAGCCGGTGGTTAGGATCTTTGGTTGTTGGCCCAAATAAGATCTCCTGCCTGACCTTTTCTTTTTCTGTTCACTGGAGGAGATCCATAACCAGAGGATCCAATGGCACCCGTAATGGCAGCATTTGCTGCCTGCTGAATATATGCCTTGTTGTTTGCATGATCTCCATGGAAGAGAGCCTGCCTCTCTTCACTTCCTTCAAAATTTTTGCAGTCCATGCATTTACAATTTTCAGAGCAAAGAATGTTGGCCTGAAAGCACTCACAGTACTTCTTAAGGCATCCTGATTTCTTGCAGTGGTATCCTTTGTTATGCTTCGCTATGACTAACCCTTCCCCAGTTTCCTCCGGCATTAATTTCAAAACCCATTGTAAGATGTTATTCAAGGGAACAAACAAAAGCACGCTTTTTAGGTAGACCAATAATACCACTAAGAGATAATTAGATTAACAATGATACCATAACTCGAGGAGGAAGAATCAATAAAATCTGTAAGAACTGAAGTAAAAGGACCAAGAATAAGACTAAGAACCATAACAACATAATTAGCTTACATGATTATGGAATGGCTGATGCCAAACTCATATTGGACTGTGCAAATGAATTGTTAGAATGCAAATGCCAGCAATGGTCATTGACAGTATATCCATTACTACAACACCCTCTCACGAGGTCGAAGTTTTCCATCTCCTTTGACCTCTTGGTGGCCGGAATATGCAATGGAATTGAGAATCTGGAATCCTATAGTAAGCTCGGCGATGATATCCTTCTCATTGATACGATTAACGCTGCGCTCAAAAGGGATTTACAGGGCAAGGGAGGGGTTACTAAAATCTGGGATTTCGGTTGGAAGAATGGTTTTACTCTGCATGAAGTTGAACAAGTTGTTGTTGATATGGAGGAACTACTAGTAAATGGAATTATCGAGGATCTGCTATTAGATTTTCCTTTGTAGTATCTTGCAGAAATTTTGTTTTGCTTTTAGGGGCTTCTCTTGTTTTTTCTGTAGATGACAATACCCCTTTTTTTTTCTTTTTTTTGATATAATGAACGCCAAAGCCGTGATTCGGACTTGGAGAATTGGTAAGAATACTTTATCTGGTATAAGGGATCAAAGATGCTATGCTTAGAACTTGATGGCTTCAGGACTGTAAATATGGTTTTCTGGTTGACACGATATGTCGTAGAGGTGTGCAGTAAGATAATTCCAACTAATAAAATAAGTCTTGATTTGATTTGGAAGCCGGACGGAAGGGTATAATTCAAATTTGCTAAATTATTAAGCACATAGCTCATTTCGGCAATGATAATTTTCGCATTGCAGATTGTCATTCTTCTGAGAGATCTTGTTTGAACTGAAAAAGATCTGCATGTGAGATATGCTTGACAATATCACCAAAATATTATACATTTTTTTAGGTGTTATTCATTTTTCTAATTGACAGATTTTAAAGAAAGTATTATATAAAACTGGTTTATACATGCCTATATTTTCCCTAAAAATTATCGATCTTTGAATTTTAAAAGTTAAAGTCACTACTAATTACGCTTAAGAGTTGATTGAAATGGTTGAATAACAACCCGTTATTATCAAAAATCTAAATTCAAATCGCAACTTCGACTTCTATTGTACTCAAAAACAAAAAACCACCACTAGTTCACATGGTCACATAAAATCAAATTACAACTTGGAACTATGATTAAACCAGTTTCTTATTGGTTTCAATTGATCAATTCAATGAGCAAACTATACCACATTTTACAATTTCAATTGATCAATTCAATGAGCAAACTATACCACATTTTACGATTTGAAACAATTTAAGTGGTTAACCATAAAGTTTTCAAAAGCAATGATGACATGTACAATCGGGTTTGGATCCAATCATAATGTTACAACGTTATGAATGAGACTCAATGGTGATTAGCTGTTTAGATCACCAAATGTAGTCGGCGAACTCATACCAAATGTAAGAAACAATTAACGTATAACTAGACAAACAATCCCAACTACATTACTCTACATATGATCGAACAAAATAGAAGTAAATTAGTGTAGAACATATCTGACCATAAAAAGACTAGTCAAATTCCACTTCCTAACCTCCAGAATTGATAATATAACAACGGACGAGCACTTTTCTATAACGGGGGAAGAAAATAAAAACTTACTGTTGTAATTTCTTTGGGTGAATAACTCTATGCCAGTATAAACTACCCGTGCCGCGAACCTCTAAAAGTTCAGATTTGATTTACTACTTGTGATATGTGACAAGACTTCAAGAAAGCCTCAACACATCCTATTCTTTGATATCCTTCCTGCATCAGATGTCGTCAAATGCCTCAACCCATTCTCTTTTAGCCATCTTTTCCCTCCTGCCAAACCATTCTGAAGCTGTTTCTTATCCATTCGCAGCAATTTCAATCCCTCATTCACTCTTGGAAAGAAGCCTTCGGGTCTTAAGCACCAAGCCCCAAACACCCCAAATAGAACGGCTAAATCATTACCAAGCCTCTGAACTCCCCCATCTGAGAATTTTGTGTTACTCGTTATAATGCCGTGCAAAATTAATCTATCTACCCCACTTGCCAAATTTCTCCAGACCCCAGTAAAGTCCATTCGATTCAGAGCTTCTTCCAGTACTGACATTTTCGCCTGAAGATAATCTAGCGCCCCAACAAAAGATCTGGAAACCCCCCATCCTTCTTCACCCTTTTCTTGCCATTGCTTTCTGTTCTTCATATATTCTCGACATTTAGCATCTAAACCCCTCAAAACAACAGTTGATAGCTTCTCTACCCACTCTGTTCTAAATTGCTCCAGCATTCTTAGTTCCTCATCAAACATACCACTCCCAGGTGCTTCCAGTAATCCCCTGGCAGAACTATTCTCGCCATGTGCTGTTTCCAAATGATCGACCTCATCCAATCCCATTTCCAGAAAGAACACGTCTTCACACCATTCTTTCAAAACGCTCTCAAAGTAACGAGCAGCATTAATGGACTTAGCAACTTTAGTTAAAGCCTCATCATCTGTTAGGGCCGTTAGCCCTTCAGCTTCTTGGCAGCGAAGAAGCAAGCAATTCTGAAATTTCTGTATTATAGGTGCACAGGTTAATCTCACAAATCTTGACCTCAAGGTAATAGCAGGCAGCAAACGACAGCGATCAATCAACGATGATAGATGCCGAAGAAATGCACTGCAAATGGTGGGAGCCTTATGATCTTCTTGACCGGATAGAAGAGCAGCTCCCTGAACCTTAATTGACCAACTCTTCTCATCCTCCATCTCAGAATCCAGTTTATCAAGAACGTCACGTAGCTCTATTTCAGCCCACAGTTCTAGCCAGTCAGGTCTATCACAAAATACAGATAGTGAAGAAATCTTCTGCAGATTACCATCTTCTTGGAGAGAGAGTAGAAGTCCAGAATGTGCTACAAGGGACTGAATCTGCTTGTCAAATGCCATCAACAAGTCACCAGCCAAGATATTCTAGCTTGCAATCTCACTCCAGTGACACTCTCTTCATCTAACTGGCCAACTTTTATAGGAAATATCTCTTTAGCCAAGTATGTAGACAAGGAAGTTACCATCCCTGATATCCATTCTTCCCTACAACTGTAGCCAGATAGCATTGCTTCATCAATTAGTGGTTGCAGTAACTCATCCATTGAATCTACATAATCTCGAATTATCTTATATACAAGAGCAAAGATAAATTCTGGCTTCTCAATCCACTTTGTAAAATGTCGCTGAGAAGCAATGGATAATGGATTGACAAGCTCTTCAATGGCCCAAAGTGGCTGCCATAGGGCAATTTCTCGATTGTGGCCCTCAAGTTGGCGAGATTTTCTCCGTCTCTGCAATTCCTGTAAACTGCATAATGCAAGAAAGCTCTCACAGTATTGATGTTTGAGGTCCCCTTGCATTGTCAGAAGGGGATTTGAGACATCAGTAGACTTCTTATCATCTGGTCTTGAGGCATTCAGAGTTGACAAAGGCGGTGGCCATCCAAGACGAGCAAGAAGTCCTCGATGATCTGCAATGGCCTGAGGTCTTAAAATCGCTAAAGCTCGATCTACCCTGTGATCAACAGCTGAGACAAGTCTTCTCCACTGAGGATGAGTTTTCGTGACTGAAGCCAAAACATCCTCTGTCGTTTTTAGAGTTCTGATTGCAACTACACGCATTTCCTGGACACAAAACAAAATAAGGAAAAAACAAACACTGAAACTATATTGGTTTTGCTATCCCAAATGGTTACTACTCACTTCTGAGTTATTTGTGGATGGATGTCGCCTCAAAGTTCTGTTCACAGTAGAAGATACAGCATCTTCAATATCGCCAACCAAAGTGTCGAGCCTTAATGCAGTTTCTGAAAATTATGAACGAGGATTATCAATGAAAACAAGATACAATCATAAAGGTCTTAATGAACAATAGTAGGCAGTTTGATGCATCTCCTATTTATACAAGAATATAATGAATTTTAGAAAATCGTTAATGACAAGAAATATTAGGAGAAGAAGAAGAAACACTCAACAAAAGGTCAGCCTGATAGAGTCAATGCTTAACTACTAACAGAAAGAACTGACCTTGAAATTAGATTTTAATTTGGAAATTAGATAATGTACTTCTTGGAAGGTACATCCCCTGAATGATCATTTTAAGATAGACGATGTAATGCTAATTAAAATCATAAGGAATTTATGCGCCCACGTCTAAGTATATATCCACACACACACACAAATAGATGCCCACATCAAAATGTAGATCTGTGCAAATAATTATATTCATATTTATATTAGAAGGTGGTCCAGCTGATCTTGCCGAAACTAGTATCACAAAATTAGACATATAGTGCATGTCATTATCTCACATCCCCTAAGACATCTCTATGAGAAGAGCAATGAATTGCATTTCTATATTATCTCCATTAGCTTTTTGCTAATCCCATATGACAGCCTTTACAACTCTTCCCCCCTTCCTCCAATTAATTCTCCCAAAAAGATAGACTACATAAAAGGATTGGCAATATAATTCACAATTCCATATTGCCACATCCATACCCTTCTTATTAAGCCGTTTCAGTACAACATCACATTCTGTTCCGTTCTCCCCTTTCTTGGTACCATCACTTCCAATTTGCTGAGCCTTATTCTTGTATAAATTAATTAATAAGTAAATTACATTATATTCTATTATGAATATGTATTCTGGAAATGTAACGTTGAATAAATGATCATATGCTGTGTTGAAATTGATTTTACGAGACACAAGAGAACGATTGAAAATAAAATGCAAGTCAACTCAAGCCCACACAGTATAAATACCTTTAGGATATGGCTCTGGATCAATGGATTGGGGCCTATGGCTTAATAACACAGCCCAAATCCGTCAAATCCCATAAACATACCAAGTATTTAGACTTGAAATCCACCCAAATGGTCTGGCAGCTTTGAGACCAAAAATCAATGGATTACAAATGAAGTCTCTAGGGAGTAATTTCAAATCAGCTCCACCTTCATCTCCAGTGCTACACCATACACCATTGCTAACATGCGCAATTACCCTAAAAGCGCTCTCATCTCTACTCTCTCATAAGTCTCCAAAGCTGCTCTGTGATCTCTCTTCAAATACTCATCACTGTGTAACTTCTATGCCACTCTGTTCCATCTAGTGGACACCATACACACATGTGAATACACACCACATGCTTCTTTATGTTTCTTATTTGCATATATAATGAGTATTTTTGGGGAGACAGGGTTTCAAAGAAGCTGACATAAAGGTGTCTCAAAGTTCATTCTGAGCTTTTATTTTATACTTTTGCTGTGTTAAATTCTTGAGTAAGTCTAGAAGCATTTTAAGAATATTGGTTGGTTAAAATGGGGGTAATGCAGCCAAGAATGAATCAAGGGCATGAGAAAGAGAGCGGGGTTAAAGAGAAGAGAATCTAGCCGAAGGCATGAGGGCATTAAATGAGAACGCTAACGCCAAGCCAATGTTTCTCTTGCCTGGATATCTACAGACATGTCCACTACTTCAGTTCTCCTCTTAAGCACTTCAGTGTAACCAGAATCGGTTTTCTTTTGCGGTCAAAATGCAAGTTCGAACTTTTGTTCTCAGTTTGGGACAAGCTGCTTATTTTTCAGGTTTCTGGTTCAACTATTTGTGGTTTTTAGATGTCTAACTAAGGAGGGAAAGACCCGCCCCTCGTTTCAGTCAGAATGAGTCCCCAGGACCCCAGAGCATTGGCAACAACCACCAGAGTTTGGTCCAGCACTTGCATTTTGGTGTATTCTTCTTTCTTTCCTTGGTACTATACCCGCCCAAATTAAATACTATCATGGCCTTAATCTCTATTCTCCTAGTCCTTTTATTATTTCACTTAGATAAGTTCAAAACAAACACTATCCGAACAAAATAATAAAAAAAGGAGGTTAAATCTGTTTATTGGCTATTATGGATTTCAAATACTCTCAAAATCCATTCTGCCAGCAAACAACAGAATGAATTATTGTGGATTTCAAACCAATAGATTTTAAATTTATAAAATTAAAATCCTTTCCAAATCCAAATCTATCAATCCAAGCATAACCTTAACGTCAACTTTCTATCCTAATTTAACCCTGACTCATCATAAACAAAATAAAAATAAAAAACTCTATCCTCGATTGAAAAGTGGAAAAACAACCTAAATTATTTACTTAGAATTTCTCAGTTGATTTTCGAAATTCCTAAAATCACAGGTTAATTCTAATTCATTTCCTAATTTAGTCCCATAATCACAATAATAACATTTCGACACCCGTAAAACCAAACACTAAAAAACAGAAATAAAAATGAGAACTTCCACAATTAATCAACTTCGCATTCAAATTATTACTTCAGCATTTCCAGATTACCAAAAAAATAAAAAATAATAATATAAAACACTAAAATCAGTCAATTTCACGTTTGACTTACCACTAGCAATCCTTCCGAACTCACAACAAAATATACAATACATATATGCATATAATGTGTATAAATATGTATACATATATATATATATATATATATATATATACACGCACTAGAGCTCACCTGCATACATCCGCACGGTCTCAACCCTCGCCACCTCCTTTGCCAGCGCCGGCAGCTCCTTCCCCAATACTCTCCCCGATCCTCCATCTACACACCAAAATTTCACCATTACATCCACACATAACTACATATATATATATATATAGTTATATATATATGCGTGTGTGAAAATTTCATAATTATACAATATTATACACACACATTTCATAATTATACCATATTATACATACATAGGTATATGTATATATATACCTGATGAGGAAGGTGGGGATTGAGTGGAGGCACGAAGATCGAGCAATTGGGAGTTGACATTCGAGAAGAGGCTTTTAAGTTGATCGGAATTTGAAGCGTAATCGATTAAGCACTTTTGAAGCTGCTTATTGAGATCCGATAGGGCTTGATCGAGCCCGTTACATTCAATTCGGAGCTCCGTAAATAGATTCGGGGCTCCGATGAGGTCCTCTTTGATGGAGAGTTTGGCGTTGAGGAAAGAGAGGACGGAAGGGGAGAGACACAACGCTGGAGGGAGCGGTCCGAGCAGTGGGTCCATGTCCATCACAGTTTGGTTCGGGTCATTGCCAAATTGCTAATAACATATTAGTCATCAAAACGGGAAATAAAAAATATTAAAACAAAAAGGTAAATAACACCAAATCTCTTATAGTTAGCCACAAGTCCACAACATTTCTTTATATTTTTAAAAGTACATCGGACTCTTTATAGTTTGAAAAATATAGTACTACAGTCTTTTCCACCAAAAAAATTATTACTTTTAACGAAAAATATGTTACACGCTCGTTAAATGCAATTATTCATATTTTTTTAGCTTAAATTATTACTTTTTGGACAAAAATACCCACCTATATATGTGTTATTTTTAACTTTTCTTTTTTTTTTTTAAGATTAAAGAAAATTTTTATAAAAAAAACAGTAATCTTCCCCACCCCAGCCCACCCCACGTACCTAACCCCTCCCCAGCCTCTACTCCCACCCCTGGCAGAACCCTCCATCTCCCTCCCCTCCCACCCACCCACCCACCCACCCAAACCCAGCTGTGTTGCACCCCCACCCCCCAACCCAATCGCGTCGAACCCCATCCCCCACCCCCTTGCCCCATCAAATCGATTTGTATTTATATGTATGTGTATATTTATTATATATACATATTTTATTTTTTTTTTTTTGTTTTTTGGGTGTGTATATATGTGCATGTGTATATATATATAAATAATTTTTCTCTTTTTTTTTGTTTTTTTGGTGTGGTGTGTGTAGATATATTATTTTTTATTTTGTCCAATATATATATATAAACAAAAGAAAAAATGAGAAAAGAGAGAAAAGAAAAATAATTGAGAATATTTACGTCTTTTAGCTATTTCCATTAAGAAACTTGACGGGAAAAAGACAGAGGGGGCACGTGTGCTCTTTTTTCAAATCACAAGGGGGGTGTCGTGCACTTTTAAAAGTGTAGAGGATGTTGCAGTTAACCATAGGAGGATGTGGTGCTATTTATCCAAACAAAAATAAACCCATTAATTATTTCATAAATTAATTAATGAACACTTGATTACATAACAAATAATAACAGTAAGAGAAACAACATTCCAAATATTCAAGCAAAACCCACATGCAATTGCACAAACCTGCAAGAAAATATAACAGAAACAACAAGATTCATAACAAAATAAAAATTAAATAGTTTTTTTCATATTTTTAATTTTCAAAATCAAATAGATCGTTTTTATATTTGAAATTTTCATCATAATTAAATAGGTCTTTTCATATACGAAATTTTCATTAAAATTGGGACTTTTCATATTTGAAATTTGTTTTATTCTTAACTGACATCTTTATTGCAGAAAAAGAAGATCCAAGATAGAGGATGTGGATCGTATGAGGCAAAGGAGAGAGGTGTGATAAGAACAGTGGGAAATTAAACCAAGCAGCTAACTGACTTGCTCATCAGACTAGGATTAATTGTATTGCTCTTGACTAAGTGGCTAACCCACCTCTTGAACTTCGGGTTTTGATTTCTCGTGACTGTTGTAATGATATCCCATAATTTGTTTTGAATTAAATTTTATTTTTTGACGACCAAACCAAATCAAATCAAAATTTTGTCCCACTAAGAGGGGTCGATTATATAAATTATGTGACCCTATTAATTTTTGTCGAGGGTCTATCTTTTTTTTAAAAAAAATTCCATACACGCAAAGTCAAATTTTCTCTTTTGATGACCAAAAAAAAAGAACGCAGAGAGAGATAGGAGAATTGAGAGAGAGAGTTGGGTTTTATTTTAATTCTACTGTTTAATTGAATTGTCATAATTTAAAATGGATTTTTTTTTGGTCTAAAAATGGATGGTTGAGATGAAGGTATCATCATATTGGTGTTGATCTATGCTCCCTTAAGTAATTGAAAAAGTCACAAGATTTGGTAGTTATATTACTTAGATATCTACAAAATTTAGTCCATGAGTAAATATTCTTTTATAACATCATAATATTATGAGAATTCAATTACTATTAATTATGAGATAATTTTATCATAAATATATCAATAATTCATAATATTATAACGTTATGAACCCTTCATACTACTTTAAGCTAAAGTAGCATAACATGTTGAGAAATTTATTCTTTCCTCACCCTCGAGAGCGACTTCATTTAGCATTATTATGTATTTGGAAAAAAATCATTTTAGTCCCTGAGTTTATGGCTAAAGACCAAATTGGTCCCTATATTTTGAAAAAGTAACAATTTAGTCTCTCCGTTGAATGCATTGACCGAGTGAAAATACCATTATGCCCTTATATTTAAGCCATTGGAGATCAAGAGGGAAATTTCAACCCAAAAAAAAAAAAAACTCCCAACACCCCAACCCCCATCTTCTTCCCTTCACCTGTATTTCCTGGAAAAACCCTAGAATTATTCTTCCCTTCCCTTCATCTTAGCAATTTCATATCTATATAATATAATTGCATTTTTTATCAAGACCATTGACTTTATTCAGCGCACATTTTGAGAAAGGAGAAAATTCTTCAATGGCTTCGGAGATCGAGACGGTAAAGGAGGTGGATCAACAACAATCATCGTCGGCGCCGGAAGTGGAAGAAGCTTTATATATACGCATGAGTGTGTGTGTGTGTGTGTGTATGTAATGTTGGTTTCTGCTGATATTTTGGTTTTGGATTTATATAATTAGGTTTATTTGATTAAGAGTAAATGTAATTGCAGGTTTTGATGTATTAGATGTCAACTGAACATTTTTAAAGTGTTGGATTCGATTTTTAGATGTTTTAAGCTTCTTAATTTGCATGAAAGTCGAGGAGTACACATTATGTGGTTTAAATTTGGTTGATCAACCAGCCACTGGAGTATGGGATGAAAATATAATAGCAGCAGTACTGGTGGTCTGTGCTGAAGAAGATAAAGCACCAATAGTACTGGTGGTATGTGCCGAAGAAGAAAGAGCAACAATGTGAAACTGTGCTTCCTAAAATCTCTAAGATATGTGTTCTGATATCAACTTATGTGTGTGTGTTGATGTTTTTACTGTGTGTTTTGAGCTTCTGATTACCCTTTACCACAATTCTTGTAAATTTCAATAAACAAATTTTTTTCATTATTTTTTTCACTTTGTTTTTTTTTTTTTTCTAGATTTTGTTCATTGTTTTTATGAGTCATATGAAGATTTGATTAAAAAAAAGGAAATTTCCAAAAGGGTGTCAATTAGATAAACACGAATTCTATTTAATTATATAGCGATGTGATATTTGGTTGAATTTGATATCGTAATATTTGTAGCTGAATTTTTCGATTTTTTTGCAGTTAGAAGTGTGTTGTTAGTGTGTGTGTGTCAATAGAGAGGAAGGGAGAGAAGGGTGAGAGTTAAGACAACCAAAAAAAAAATTCAAATCAAGATTGTTTTTCCTTGCAAAAGGGATTTATCCGTTTTTTCTTCTTTTTTTTTGGGGGCAAAATTTTTTGCCCTTGAATCAGTTAAACTTAACATCCCGGCAACTAACGGAGGGACTAAAATAGTACTTTTTCAAAATACAATGACTAACTTGGTCTTTAGCTATAAACTCAGAGATTAAAATGGTTTTTTCCCTTACAGTGTGTTTGGATTAAGGGGAGAAAATTTAATAAAAGAGAGGAGAGGAGATGATTAAATTATATTTGAATTGGATAAATTGAGGGAATAAGAGGATCATAAAGGAGTATGTGTGTTTTTAATTTAGATTAAGAAAAAAATGAAAAAAATGTATGAATTTTATGTGTAAAATGAGTTTTATAAAGGAGAGTTATCTCTCCTTTTCATTTTACCCCAAATTGATGAAAAGAAAAAGTGAACTTGGGAGGGGTTGCTTTGACCCCTCCACTTCCTTTCCCTTTATAAAACTTCCAAACCAAATAGGAGAATGACTAAACCTTTCATTTACTAAACTTCCCCTTCCCCCCATTCCCCTCAATCCAAACACACCCTTATGCATTTTAACACAAAAAATGGCACTATCCAACACGATCAGATATGAGACCCGACAAAAAAAGGATATGAGACCTACATGTTGTGAATATCGTGATTCAGGGGCTAAAGTCGTTATTTTGACATCGGGACCACACTAACTAGGATGAGCCACAACTATCACGTTTTGCTCGCGCACTTATCTAGCCCAGCATGACCAAAAAAAAATATATCTAGCTCAACCACAGCTATCACGTTTCTTCCGTTTTATTTTATTTCTCTCATTGGACAACATATGAGTTTTCCACTTCCAAAAATTCTGAAGTGAATTAAATAGTAGATCACTTGGGACTGAAGTGAAGATTAAAAGGACGTTTGTTTAGGGTCGAATTTAAGATTTATATTTAATGAGAATTAAATTAAATTTTGAATTTAAAAATATTTTAAAATAATAAAATATAGACTCACTTTTTAATGGTACCGTTTTAATCTCACTGATTTGTATATAGGTCTGCCCATAGTTTGGCTTGACTTTTAAAACTGGTTTCACTGCTAATAATTAAAAGTGGCTATATTTTAAGAATAAAATTCTATATGGAATAAACTTGCTTTAAAAAAATTATAAGCACTTAAAAAATAATTATAAGGAAAGATGTTTCAAAATAAGGATAAAAAAGCTCTTAAACGCAATTTTCTTCTCGATTGCTAAATATGTCAGATTTGGTTATAAACATTTTAATATTATAAGCACGAGCATTTTATAAACTAAATAACCATGGTCTTTGTCCATTATTAAATAAGCAAGGAAAATAATACATACACTTTGCTTTGGATTAGGATTATATATTTATATTTTTGAAAAATAATGAAATCAATAAATTACTTAAAGCGATCCTAAATTCAAAATTAGAAAAATCAACTCTCCAAATCAAAGTGTTTACAATTTTCCTGATTTAGCAAGTGCTATTAATTACTAATAATAGACCCTATCGCATCTGATCTGGATCACCAAAATCATCACGTGCCCAACTGAGAATTATAAAGTTCTGAGCAGCATAGAATATCATGAAGGAGAAATATCACGTTATTCCTTTATGATATGTGGAAGTATCACTCTATTTTTTGTGTTCGTAAAATTTTAAAAAAGACCCCATTTTTATTAAAAAGTTATTACACTACCTCTTTCATGTCTTTTTTAAACTATTAAATGTTATTTTTACCTTTTTATAATGCATACTTTTTTTTATTTCCTTCATTTTTAACTATTTATCACTAAATAAATAAATAATACATCATCTTCCTCCACCATCCCCCCCGCCCCTCCCCTCCCCTCCCCTCCCCTACCCTACACCACCTGTTAGCCACCATTCCCGCCCCCACCTTCCCCTTCCCCTTCCCCTTCTCTTTCCCCACCCCTACCCCCCACCCTCCACCCTCCACCCTCCACCCTCTTCTGCTCCGTCAGAGCACCAGCAGCGTGGTGCGTGGGGTGGGGGTAGTGGGGGGATGATGGAGGGTAGGGGTGGGGAGAGGTAGGAGTGGTTGGGGAAGATGATTTTTTTTTTATTTTTTTTTATTTAGTGATAAATAGTTAAAAATGAAAGAAAAAAAATAAAAAATAAAAAATAAATAAATAAATAAATATATATATATGTGTGTGTGTGTGTGTATAATAAAATGGTAAAAATGACATCCATGTAATGACTTTTTAATAATACAAGAGCCTTTCTTAAAATTTTACGAATACATAGGGGTAGAGTAATACTTTCGCATGTTATAAGAGGATAACGTAATATTTTTCCTATCGTGAATTGTTAGTACATGGATTACGGGCAAGACTTTCGATGCCAGTCATTTTGAACTTAGACTTTTTGGAATTTGGAACGGACTCATCGTTACTTATTTTGCTTACTCGAAGATCAAACACAACCTTGCGCCATGGATTGAAGATTGCAAATCCATTTTGCATCAATATCATAATTTTTGCCTCTGTCATAACTATCGTGAATCAAATAAATATGCAGATTGGTTGGTCTCTTATGGTCTTAGTTATCCCCTTAGTTTCTATCTTCTATGTAATGTATTACATAATATGTTAGATCTTTTAAATTGTAATAAACGAAAGGAAAAATTCTCGCAGTTCGTAATAATATAGCCTTTATAGCTGTACTTTTAGTTTTATAATATATGATTATACTTCACGTTTATTTAAAAATAAATTATTAATACAATTATGATAGATGACCTAGATAATTTATAATTATTATAGCCATTATGAGACATGCTACAAATGGTCCATGAGCATGTGGATCATATGTGCGGGTGCGGTAAAAAATTTATGTGATTGAAAAATACCATTTAAGTTAAAATGAAAGTTCTATAAGATTGCCATTAGACAACCTATGTTATATGCTTTTGAGTGTTGAGCGGTAAAATATCAATATGTTTATAAAATGTTAGTGACCGATATGAGAATGTTGAGATAGATGTATGAAAAAATTAGGAAGAACATGATTAGGAATGAGACAATTCGTAAAAGAGTAGGAGTGGGCCCGATCGGAGATAAGCTGAAGGAAAATCGATTAAGATGATTTGGGTATGTTAAGAGACGATCTGAAGACGCCTGTGAGACGATGTGAAGGTTTAGAGATAGTATATAAAAAAATGAGTAAAATAAGTTTTAAGTTGACTTGGATGGATACACTTAGACATGATTTTGTGTGTATAAAACTTGTAGAAGTGTTATTTCTTAACAGAAATGAATAATATCCTCTAATTTATATAGTGAATCCCACTTAGTGCGACAAAAGCTTATTAATTTGGTTTGATTTCGTTTTATTAAATTTGTTCGTAACGTTGTGATGTTAGAAGAAGATCCGAGTAGTGGCCGCCACTATCTAACAATAATTTGATCGTCACCAAAAACGGCGCCATTAATTCCTTTAGTTTTCCCATTTCCGTGGTCTAAGAGTACAAGTAATCATCTTCACCAATACAAGCAACACTCATCTTCATCACACACACACACACACAGATATATACAGAAACCCCCAACCCGTACATCCGGTTGCACTTTAGAGCCTATTTACGCACTCTACACGTGATCAGCGTTTTGTTCTACTTTGTAAAGCTCAAAAATGGCGGGACCAACAGTGACTATGGAGGTGGGAAACGACGGCGTTGCGGTCATCACCATGTATAATCCTCCGGTCAATGCCCTTGCCATCCCTAGTAAGCTTCAATTGTATATATACATACAACAATTATGTATACATATTCATGTACATATATACACACGCGCGCACGCTTATATATGTGTATATATATGTTAATGTGTATCTCGTTTTGTAGTTATTGAAGGTTTAAAGGAGAAGTTTACGGAGGCGTCGAGGAGAGATGATGTCAAAGCTATTGTTGTTTATGGTATATTCTCGAATTTTTGCTATTTTAATTATAATTTTCCTTCAAAAATAATTTGCTTTGATATAGTCTGTGAAGGAATAAATAAATAAACAAATAAATAAATTATTAATAATAACGCTGTTTGTTCACTTTTGGTATTGAATTTTGACTAGCTGGACTTTCAGGAATCTTGTTAATGCAAGTAAGTAAGTGAGAAAATGAGCTGAATTGAAGAGTTTTTGACAAATGGAATGCTAAAACTGATAAATTGTATTTGCGAAATTACGGATGAATGAGCGGTGGAATTCGGTCAAAGAGATTGCCAATTCTGAATGCGATAAAATGATATTAGTCTGCGTAAGGGAGCTCTGTTTGGTGCCATAAATTACGTATACAAATATTGGTTAATTGGCAGTAAAATTATTCACATCTGTAAACGAGATTGGCAAGACAGAGAGCTCGCAAACGCCGACTCAAAGCAGTGTACTGAGTACCGACTTTGATGATTGAAATAAAAGGTAATAAATAACAAGTGTATGGATTTCTCTTACAACAAATGATGCAAACCAAGGTAACTGTAAATAAAATGCAGAAGCTCGACTCCAACTGGCTACTATAAGTGTTAGCTGAATAGTGAGAGTTTTCAGCTTCAGCGGAGATAGTCTTCTTGGCTGGTTGCACACAATGAACTTGCTTTATGGCAAACTCCTAGTCCTAGACGTATGTTTTGGATCTTGATTTGTACTACTGCTGTAGTCAAGACTCAAGATTCAGCAGGAGATACTTGCCTATTTGGATGGTCCAATTTTTTTGCCCTCGTGCGAATATATTTTGGGTATGAGTAAGACAGGGAATCTTGGCTTAGTTTTGGCTCAAAAAGAATCCTCTGGATCCCATTGTCTAGCCTTAAAAGAGCTTATGTTAAATGAAAATAGTGGATTGGTAATCAACTAATCCTCTTCCAACACAATCATCATCCAGATGGAATGATTTATATGATGCATGAAGTAGTAGTTTCAATGATTTTAGTTCCCTGTTACTTCAGGGCATTCAATTGTGTTAGTAATGGTGTATCTACATTTGTCTTTCCTATGTAAGGGAAGAAATTTTTTTGCTCTGATTTGAAACTTTGTATCTAATTTATGTTTTCTTTCTTAATCTAAAGGCAAAGGTGGAAAATTCTCTGGTGGTTTTGACATCAATGTTTTCAACATTGTTCACAAGACTGGTACGGTCTCCGGAAGTATTGTATTATGTGGTATTGAGGATGTGAATCTTACCATGTTGAACTAAGTTCCCATTATGGATTAATTTGCAGGAGACAGTTCTCACTTGCCTGACTTATCAATTAGTTTCTTGGTCAACATTGTAGAAGGTTCTTCCACTCGATTTTGTCATTTATGATTTTTTTATTGTATTTTTAAAATGTTTTAATCTTTCATGTTAAACTTCCTTTTCTTCTATCTTTAGAAGTCCTTGTATCATTTTAATGCATTCATGGTCCATAATCCTGTATGTGCAACTTCAATTCTTCAGATGCAAAGAAGCCTGCTGTTGCTGCTGTAGAGGGTCTTGCACTTGGAGGTGGTTTAGAAGTGGCAATGGTTCGTGGTTTTTACCATATTACAAGCTATTGTTACGCTTTGATGCATTTTCTCAGGGCATCATCAGTAATACTCTTGTGCAGGGGTGCCATGCACGAATTGCTGCACCAAGAACACAACTTGGCTTGCCTGAGCTGACCCTTGGAGTTATCCCTGGAGCTGGAGGTACAATAGCTGTTTAAGGTCTTTGCACCTTTTTGTTAAAGAATGCTTTCAATTACTAATTTATAACAGATAAGCAACTAACTAGAAGCATGTTGCTTCTTAAGGCACACAACGACTTCCAAGGCTGGTTGGGTTGTCAAAAGCTGTTGAAATGATGCTGGTAAGGCTTTGTTCCTCATAAATTTGGTGATTGGCCATAAATTTTACAGATATACTCTGGGTGCTGAATAAGATAGGCATACATATTACTTTTTTCCTCTCAGGTCTTTACAATACTTGTGATTTCCATATATGCTTGAATCTTGTTTAATTTTCAACTTAGACTTGTCATGTGAACTGCAATGCTTGTTTACTAGAGTCTTCTAGTTGGTGCAAAATCTGAAGTAGAAATTTTCAGTTATTAGATATCTACTACTAGGTTATAACTTCTGATGGAAGTTTGAACCTTAATTTTAGAGCATGTTTATTTTGTTCAGAATTGAAAACGAGTAAGATTTATTTTGGTTGAGTTTAAGATTTGGTATTTTGTCACAGCAACTACTCATTTTGCCTCTTATTATAGTACTCTTTCAATGATTCTCTCTTAACTACTTCATTTGAGTCCAAAGACTTTTCTACATAATTAGTTTAATCATCAAATATATCTTCATCTAAGTTTACCCCTCTTTGATGTATGCATATCATCATTAGCAATAAAAGGGAGGTCTAAATGAATTTTTTTGAGTTAATTTGATGAATTTACTGCATTTGCTTAGTAGTTATATAGTGTTTCGAGGTAATACTTATTTAAGAGCTAAACTCAGATTCTCACTAAGAGATGGCAACAATAATACTTCTTGCAGTTATCTAAAACAATAATATCAGAGGAAGGAGAAAAGCTTGGCCTCATTGATGCAATTGTGCCTTCTGAAGACTTGATAAAAGTATCTAGGCAGTGGGCATTAGACATGGCGGAGAGGGGCAAACCTTGGATACGTTCCCTTCACAGGACGGACAAAATTGGTTCCCTTTCTGAAGCACGTAATGTGTTGAAAGTGGCAAGACAACAAGCCAAACAGATTGCTCGAAATATGCCTCAGCATCAGGCATGCATTGATGTGATTGAGGAAGGCATTGTTCATGGAGGATATCATGGGGTTCTAAAGGTACTGTTGGTTGTAGGATTGGCTACATTCATTAGGCCCTGCTTTAACTTGTGTTCTCATTTGGAGATATTTGTGCTGTTTTATAGGAGTGTACGGGTCTTGTAAGGTGTTGAAGGAAATTTTTATGTGGCATCCAAGAGAAAAGGTACTAAAACAAAATAGAAACCTGTTTCCTAACTAGAGTCGTGCATCTATTGCTGCCCAAGAGTTAACCCAATTGCTGATACCTCCAAACACAAGAAAAAAACTCACCAGGACTATTCCCCACTCAATCATTTGGGCTTTGTGGTAAGAAAGTAACCGAAAAGCTTTTGAAGGAAAAGAAACTCCCCTTTCTTTTGTCAAATTTTTTTGGTTTCATAATCTTTGTATGTGGATTAAAGGCTCTTGTAGACAAGATATTCAATTTATTGAAGAATGTATGAGCCTCTTATGTAGCTGATGTATATTGGGTTGCCCCCCCTTGGTGCTTTTTATAAAAATTTTCATTTCATTTCTCAAAAAGCTATTTTATTTTATTTTTTTCTGAAAATCTGCTAGTTAAGCTAGTTCTGTGAACCGTTGCCTGGGTTTAGTGCCAGGTGGAAACTAGTAAGACTTGCTTCAGGGTTTGAACACACTACTTGTTGAATATTTAAAAACACTGAATTTGTACATTCAGAAGGAGACCAAAAGTAAAAATCTTCCTGATTCTTTTTTTTTCTTTTTTGGGCTTTGCATAACTCCCCAGTTAGCATTCATGACAACTTAGCTACATTCGTTTGCAGGAGGCTAAAGTATTTAAAGAGCTAGTCAAAACAGAAACTGCAAAAGGTCTCATTCATGTCTTTTTCTCCCAGAGGACAACATCAAAGGTATGATAATCAAATAAACAATTAACAATTTTGGTTGGTATTGATAGAATCATTTCCAATTTCTCAGTTAAGCCCAGAAGAAAATGATGACAATTGATTATTTTGTCCTATACTTAGGTGCCTGAAAAATACAAAGAGAACCACATGATTTGCCAGACGCATGTGTGAATTCTATGAATGTCTTTGCAAAGCTCCAGTTATTGCTTAAAGCATTGAGCAGTCAGATTCTTAGTTGTCTGTGTGTTTTTTTTTTTTTTTTTTTGTGATTTTCCTAACAAATCATTCAAATTGTCTCTCTTCTTATTGTCTAAATATTTCTCTAGTTTACCGACTGATTTAATCAAGCAATCTGTTTGACCTCAATCCAAAATTTCTTGAGCTTCCTCTCTCTTTCTAAGCTTTCAGTGCTTGATGTTCCTATAATGCTTTGAATTATAGATAATGAATTTAGGCCAAGCTGGCCTTATCTTTCCCAAATGGCATGGTATTAGCTATATTACCAGGTATTCAAAATCTTATTCTGGTGCTTGTATCTGATTATATTCACATTACTTTCTTTCAATTTAGAAAGCTGAAAGAAACTCATGAAATAACATAGAGCTAAAGTTGGTCAAGTGGTGATCCGGTCAAGATTTCATTGCATCTCTGCACAATTTATGTTTTAGAGAAATATACACTTGGAGTTATTGGAGTTGGTATTTTAGTTGTTTAGCATTCAAGGTGGTTGAGGGCTCTGATACTGGTGTCTGCTGTATATAATAGTAGTGGTTTTACATGAACACATGGGTATGAAATTGTTTAAAGAAAATTAGAATTGTCAAAGATCAGCAGAGATTCACTTATGCTATAGACTATTCAAGATTGCTGGTTAGCCATGCAGATTTTATTCCTCTCTATAATTCATGACAGACGTTCAACCTGTTATTATGCTCCTTCAAATTTAGTAGAGAATAGAGATGCCACTGTTTCCATTTCCTTCAATTTTTGTTGAGCTATATTTTTTAACAGTAAGCACCAGAAGGATCATTGATTCTCTACTTCTTTTCTCTCCCATTTTCTGCTTGTCTGTTTCTATCTCAATCAACAATCAAGGTGAAGATCTCTAACTCCTACTTACAGCAGGTACCTAATGTCACAGGTATTGGGCTCAAACCCAGGCCAGTAAGAAAAGTTGCTGTCATTGGTGGAGGTCTAAAGGGTTCTGGCATAGCGACAGCTCTTATTCTGAGCAATATATATGTTGTTCTAAAAGAAATTAATTCCGAATATCTTCTCAAGGGAATCAAATCTATAGAAGGTAAGATGCGGCTTGCTTGCTGATTTTTAAGCATTTACGCTATTCCATAAATGGACAATGTTATTCATTATGTTTGGGATTTTTTACGTTTTGCATAATGGATATGTAATACCTATACACCATATATTGCAGCAAATGTCCGAAGTTTGGTTTCAAGAAAAAAGTTGACACAGGATAAGGCAGAGAAAGCTCTACTGATGCTTAAAGGTGTATTGGATTACTCGGAATTCAGGGATGTGGATATGGTCATAGAGGTGTGTTTATAAGCTACTTTCCTTTGGGAGAATCATAGTTTTAAAAGACAAGGCTGTCAGTTGTTTCACTTTTGTTACAACTTATCAAGTTCATTTCATTATTTTTTCTTCTGAAAATGGAAACCTGTGTTCGTCTGATTATTTCTGCTCTTGCTTCTTCTATTCTGTTCATTAGCCTGTTTCATACGTTATAGATGGATTCTTGTGAAGATGATGCTGGTGGTTCATATGTTGCTTCACTTCTAGTGTGGCAAATACTTGACTCGGTAACCTCTGTTTCAGGCTGTCATTGAAGATATTTCACTAAAACAGAAAATCTTTTGTGAACTTGAGAAGATTTGTCCTCCTCATTGTGTTCTGGCGACTAACACATCCACAATTGACCTCAATGTCATTGGAGAAAAGACCAGATCTCACGATCGGATTGTTGGGGCACACTTTTTCAGGTGGTAACTCAATACTTCTCAGACATTTGAAAAGTATGCATCTGAATCTTGTTGCAATGGGAAGATAATGTACTATTAATTATCAAATCATTTACATACATTTCAATAAATTCTGTAGAAATTTTTTTCATCATACCCTTCTCAAAAGGTTGATGTGATGTTGAAGTCATTTCTATTGTTTTGATTGTTACTGTAGATCATCTGGTTCATGTTTGTGGCTTGAGTTTTATTGACGAAAATGACATGCTAACTAATATATCAACTATAAGGTGGTTCATGGTTTAGCGGGATATGTTCTTACATTTATCCTAGACATCATACTTTTTTCCAAATACGGACAAATGGAAGTTTAACTCCAAAAGAAGCACTTCATGAAGCCTCTCGGAATTTGATTGATTTATTTATTCCTTTTTGACATATGGAAGAAGAAAACGTACATTTAGAGGACAATCAACACACGGTTCCTTTATCCTATTTTATCTTTATGATAAATTGGCCAAACTCAGAAAAAAGAAAAAAAAAAATAGCAATTGAAATCGATTTTTATTGACCAAACCTTTTGAATAACAATCAAGAAGATCTTATGAAAATTGAGCATTTTCGCATAGAAGATGTAAAACAGATATTGGGCATTCTAGAAAAACATTTCGTAATTGATTTATATCCTAGACATCAATCATGATAAACTCGAATATCCATTTCCTTGATGCTATGTTTTTGTTTCTTCCCTCATAGAATTTTGAAGTAATTGTTTAGTTTTTATTTGAAATAGCAATACTACTTATGCTAAAATATCAGAATTTACATCTCTGTTCTAAGTGCAATTCTGATTTTGCTGGTGCTGTTAACAGTCCTGCACATGTGATGCCTCTTTTGGAGATTGTCCGTACCAAGAAGACTTCTGCACAAGTAATTCTTGACCTTATGACAGTTGGAAAGACGATTAAGAAAGTTCCTGTAGTGGTGGGAAATTGCACTGGCTTTGCAGTAAATAGGACCTTCTTCCCATACAGTCAGAGTGCACTATTTTTGGTTCATTTGGGAGTAGATGTCTTCCGGATTGACCGGCTAATCAGCAATTTTGGCCTTCCTATGGGCCCATTCCAGTAACCGTCTTCGCTCTAAAACTTCATGTCTCATGTCTATTCCTCTGATATTTTCTTCTTCCAATTCCAAAAGCTCGGATTGAATTGGTATTCATCTGAGCTCTCTTATTGAATTTCTCATTCATTGAGCATCATTAAATATCATTTAACAATGAAAATAATTATTTCCCAGTACGATTTCTCATCCCTTTCTCTTCAATCCACTGATAGGAAGCTACATAGAGCAACTGTAGAGATGATAATTCTTTGGTTTACTTTTTGAATTTGTACAAGAAACACTTTTCGTATGGGTAAATAGTAAATATAATACTTACTGCAAAAAAAATGAAAAGACAATATGCTACTTTGGGTTCTCTAGAAGACGATAGCTAGTACCAGAATGAGTTTATGAAAGCTTTTCTCTGATCGTGAGCTTTCTTCTTGCATTCAGTTTTATATTTATTGCCTATTATTCTGTTAAGTGAAATATGCATAACACCAGAATAATTGAAAACTATGTAAATATAAACTCTGTGCAGTACTTGGCATTAGTGCTTGTATATACATTGTTATTGTTGGTTCAGTATTAGCTATGTGAGCTGTTCTGGTTATGTTTTATAAGAAATCTTGTGCAAAGAGGTATCTGAGATGGCGTTTATTAAGAAACTGTTGTATAAATAAAAGAAAAGTGTGCACAAATTTGAACATATGGGACATATGCTATATTCTAAAATTGAAGGTATCAGTGCAAGGTTTGTATAATTTATTCATTATTCTTTTGTTCACCTTTCTGAAACTTTTTGGTTAATTGTGATGAGCAAATTCAAATTTCCTGCAGGCCTAACAGAGAACTCCACCACAAAGAGGGAAGCAGTATCATAGATATATTTGATATGATACTTCTAGGATCATTTGTTATGTCAAAATTAAGAATATATGACCAATATTGTGCATGAATCAACAAATTATAATCAGATTTACTAAGCATCCAATGAGATAAAAGTTAAGCCATCTCTATGTGGTACCCAAATATGTGAATCATCCTTAGATGAAAAAGGTTAGGGATGGTATTATTATTCATGTTAGTCCATTATGAACTTCAGTTGAATGGCTTGGGCTTCCTAAGAAGTGCATGGATGATTAGCTTATGGCCTTGCTTGCAAGCGTTTAGAAAGACTAAAAGCGTTGTGGAACAATCCCAAGTCTGCCTCAAGATATATCCATTTTACCTTCTGTGCAATTGCAAGCGTTTGCATTCAGGAAAGTAACTTTGAGATTGACTCCTACCCATACAATACCGTTCATGTTTTTAGAAATGGATAAATTTGAAGAACTACTCACTAGAATTCTGTTTAATATCACATTATACTGGCAGTTTGTTTAATGATGCATGCATTTTTATCTAGCATGAGGCAATAGTTTGAGGTCAATTGATGAAGAACTGTAAATCATGTAATTATGTTCACAGGCTTCAGGATCTAGCTGGATATGGTGTAGCCATTGCTGTTGGAAAACAGTACTCTTCTGCATTTCCTGATCGAACTTTTCAGTTTCCTCTAGTTGAACTTTTAATAAAAAATGGGCGAAATGGTAATTACTGGTTAGATAGCCCATGTCTCTCTTCCCAGTTATCTTTTAAGGTGTTGTTCCACTCTTTGCATGAAATTGACCAGTGCTGCAGGTAAAAGTAATGCAAAAGGATTTTACATTTACGAGAAGGGAAGTAAACCAAAACCTGATCCTACAGTGCTACCCATCATAGAGGAGTCCAGAAGACTTGCAAATATTATGCCTGGAGGAAAGGTATTTGACAAAAGCATACTATTTGGAAATTTCTTCTTAGTTATGCTACTGGTGGCATGGGAGTTAAGACATTTTTAGTTTGGAACTTTTATGAATCAAAGCTGTTGCTATAATTTCTTCAAACTAATAATATCTTCTGGAATATTATTGGCAGTATATGGTGCTTTCAGACCAAGAAATTATTGAAATGATACTGTTTCCTGTGGTAAATGAGGCCAGCCGTGTTTTGGATGAAGAAGTTGTAGTCCGAGCATCAGACCTTGATGTTGCATCTGTCCTTGGAATGAGTTTCCCCTCTTACCGGTAAGTATTAAATAATTATTTTGATGAACGATTTCGTGTTTCCAGTTCCGTCTTCAGAGCAGTTCTTAGTTATATATATATATGAAGAAACAGTTTATATGTGTGGTTAGTGTCTTGTATACTTAAAAACAGGCGTAGCATTGAAGAGAACTAAGAGATCGATACATGTCTTATAATATTATTATTTGTTTGATAAGATGCCTAGGGAAACAGTAAAACTTGTAAAAATAGATAAATTTCAGAGAGAACAAGTGCATATGACCTCAATTCTATGGAATGGGTTTTCGGAAACACGCACCAGCCCCTGCCCCCATATATGGGGCTATTGGGGCTGGGGGTAGGGAATGGTTCTTAATCCCCACGTAGGGACAAGCCAAGGAATGGAAATAAACTTCCCTGGCTCACATAACCCTCACCACATAAATGTAAAAGTATTTTAATACCTTAGTTCTCACATATGTACTAAAATTATAAGGTTACAAATATGAAAGCGCAAGGATATAATATTTGGTGCAGTCTCTTGATTATAGTTCAAGAGAAAAGGAAAGATGGCTTATAAGATTTGTATATAATTATTCAAAATCAAGAGAGTGCACATCATTACTTAGCCTCCCAATCCTCATACATGACTGCCCTCTA
Organism: Ehretia macrophylla; assembly: GCA_037974665.1. Lineage (NCBI taxonomy): Eukaryota > Viridiplantae > Streptophyta > Magnoliopsida > Boraginales > Ehretiaceae > Ehretia > Ehretia macrophylla. The sequence goes on along the minus strand of CM075771.1, from coordinate 50,535,361 downwards.
TCTATTGTTGATCATATTGGATTTTGGAGATTTGTAATAGCCTCCAATCGTCGTGTTTTAAGATAGTTTTAGAAAATACAATTAATTGGGATATCGTGAAGATTTATGATGTGAAAAAACAAAAAACATATTGAAGCTTATAGGTACAGTTGCAATCACTACTAATATGTGAACATCCCATGACATTACGGAATAAAAAAAAAAAAAGTGTTTGGTAATCAATGCGTATCGAACATCACGAAAAAAATGTTCTTTTTCTACTTGTAGTTCTTGTACTTGGTGATTTTGATTAGAATTTGTTTTAGATACTTGAAACTCGGTTATTGTGAGATTATTTTTGTTATTTAATTGGGCCTTGGAAGTCAATTTATGATTCATAATTCACCTCTTTTTAACATCTATATTTGTATCCATCATTTATTATAATTTATTTTAGTTTAATTATACTCTTTAAATTGATCTCAATTTCACACAATTTAAGGAAAAGAAAAGAAAAAAAAAAGACACAAGGGTAGTCCTGTTCCCCATGGGTAATTAGGCATGTGGCTCCACAAGTGGGATGGGGGGAAATGAGGCCAGGGCAGGATAGGTGTTGGCATAGCCTTTTTAGGTCATGGAATGGGGGCTTGAGGATAGGTCTCTCTGTCTCAAACTCGCTCAACTGTCATTATTCATTTGGTTCAATTTACAAACACATTTTTTTCTTCTCAAAATAGTAAAAAGCAGAAGGAAGATAAAACTCATTTGACAAGTTATTTTCAAAATTAAATTGGTTTGGTTTGGCTTAGTTAAAATTAAATTGGTTTTTTGAAAATATCACGTTTATTCTATTTTCTTTTTCCAGTCCCAAATAGTCAAGTGTATCAAACACAGTACATCTTGAACATTTTATGTTTTTTTTGGAAAACTTGTTTTTGGGAATAATTTTTGGACGATGGATTCATTCATCCAGTGTATTATTATCTATTTACTAGGGCTATGGGAAACTAGGAGCAGAAGTGAGAACACAAATGAATAGTAAGTTATTATAATTTTGAGTGTCACATGTTAAAAAGTAAAGGAATAAAGTGTACTACGAATTAGTGACCAACATGTCCTCAGCATCCTGACCCATGTATTTAAAGGCGTGCCTAGGCACTGAGGCACACCCTTAGAGCCTTGCGCCTCGCCTCAGGACAGTAGCAAAGTTACCTACGGTGGGGCCTTCGTATGCAAGCTTGTGTCCAAGTTTGTAATGTAATGCTTTTTAATGAATATATATATATATATAAATTTTAGATGTTCTTGTATTAAAGTATTATCAAATTAAAGTTTCTATCTTACATAATTCTTTGATTTCGTAGCTTTTTTTTCATAATATAAAATGTGCCTCACTTTGCTAAGGCGTGCGCCATCGCCTTGCGCCTTGCGTCTTGCGTCTAGGCGCCAAGACCCCCTAGTGCCTCACTGCGCCTTACGCCTTTTTATACATTGATCCTGACATGTTTTTATTTAATATACCATTGATACTAGTTCTCCCACATCAAACGAGATAGGAAGTTTTCGACCCACCGTGCTCTTTCTAAAGGAGTATCATGGCCTGTGCCGCTGCACATCCTAGGTTTATGAGTTTCGGCTATGAATATAGTACAAACTTTCATGATCCGTACTTCAGTGGCTCCAAGAGGACCTGAATGCATTATGAGCTTTGATGCAAATTCCAAATTTTGGAAGTCTGAAATTTCAGACTTATTTCCTGTGTTTGTCCTGAATTTGTTAACTCAGGCAAGCCCATTTTGCTCTCACAGATTCTGGGAGGTTGAATTTTCAAAAATTTTGAATTCAAACCTTGAATAATCTGATGCTAGTTCATGGGATACCCGAGTAAATTAGGTTTCCTACCTAGTGCTATTTCTCACCATCAGCTTATGCTTGTTTTCTGAGTCCTGTGCCCTTTTAGTATAATAAGATTTCCCTTGCTTTAAACCACTGTTGAAAATTTATATCTTTTTCTTTTTTTTGTGCAGTGGTGGTATAGTTTTCTGGGCGGACACAGTCGGAGCCGACCATATATACAGGAGTCTCGAGAAGTGGTCGGAAGCATATGGTAACTTTTATAAACCCTCAAGGTTTCTCGAACAACGAGCAACAACAGGAATTCCATTGGTATATTTCTATCTTACAAAACAACTTTATGTTTTCTTGTTTTTATTACATTTCCTCATCGCTCATGAGGCTTGCGTTGATGCATATAATGAGATTGGGACAATACCTTATCACATGCCCGTCTTGATGACTTGAAGTGGAGACGAAAGAGTTCTATAGTTACAATTCTTGTTGCATTTTGATCAATCTGTAGATGCTCATCTATGTAGTGCTTAAATTTTTTTCTTCATATAACATTGAACATTAATTTGGTGCACGCCGTTGCTTTTTTTTTTTTTTTTTTTAGCTTATAAGTTAGTCAAAAGAGCGTATAAGCACCTAGATGTGTTTTTAAGCGAGGTGGGTGTTCTTGGTAAATGGTATCAAGTCAGCTGGGTTTCTACAAGGATATGGATCCTTTGTTAACACATAACGTTATGAGAAAAATTCATTAATGATAAACTATTTAGATCATTTCATTATAATTGTATTATCAGTTCATCACTTTGGATCTTCCTCATAAAAATTGTAACGTTATGAGAGGATCCAAGTCCTTTCTATTCACTCAATGACCCAAGGTTAAATTGAAGCCGTGAGCGTTTGGAATGGACTTTAGTCACCTGCCTTTGGTCTATTAATGCATTTATGCACTGTGTGTTTTCTGGCATATGTTATTTCCTGATTTGGATTTTCTTTGACTGCAGAGTGCACCGGCTTCAACCTCTTCATCTTCGAGGGCACGCCTCTAGGTCAAGTATGTAATTATCCACCCTTTTGCGTGTACAAGGCGTTGTGGGAAATAAATTGTATAATTTTTGTTTTTGGATTTGAAATAAGAAATTTAATTGGTGATAAAATCACCATATCAAATAAATGAGGGAAGAAAATGAATTTACGTGTTTGATATGGTGATTTTAACAAACTTCTAGTTGTCTTTACCCGTTTCAATTAAGTGATATAATAAAATACGATACGCATATCTCTTTTTTTTTTGTTTGTTAACTTGGGAAATATTTCCTCATCAGCCCACGATGTATAGATCAGATTAGACATCACCATCACGGGAACCTTCGGTCCCTAGATGGGTCACGTTAGCATCTCACCATTTGGCTTAATGACTGGGTGTGAATCAAAATTCGGGAGGACAACTTAAGGTATGTACCAGTTTAGTTAAGAGTTTGATCTCCAGAACAGCAAGGAAGGCTTGAATTTACGTTAGGTAAAGTTTTACAACTTTTACTTATCACTGGAGCAACCCATGGGGTCGACAATGCGTACCTCTTTGAAATGGCCATGGAGGTCGAAAAATGGACCAGCCTGTTTTTCACCTTTCTTTCTCCAGCAATATCATCCTTTTGATTGAGAAAAAAAAAAAAAATCCTTTTGATCAATTCTATTATTTTCTCTTACGGACATACAATGCATTTCTCAATTTAATGTGTCCACAAATTTACTTTCTTGATCAGTACTATTCCTTAAATAAATTTAGATTTGTCAATTTCATTTTTGCTGTCTGATAACGGTTTTTTTTCCAAAAATTTTCATTTAACAAGTTACCTGACTCATCAAGAATGTGAAATTCATTGATAAACGACGTTATATCATTCCATACCTTCTAGAGAAATGTCCAGACAAAGCAAGTCTTGAAGCACTTGAGAAACATTAAAATTCCTATTGTTTTTGGATTTACGGAAGTCCCAAAATATTTCACATTATATAAAATGTTACACACGAGAATGAATTTTAAAACTTTTTACATCTCAAATAAGATTCATACCTCTAGATCAAATGGCCAGTGGTTAAAATTCTTATTTAATTTCATCCTCTAAAGAATTTGAAATGTTTGGATGTCTTCAAAGGGGATGCCTCACCTATTTGAAATTTACAGCCAGTTACACTAAAACCTACTTGTTAGGAAGTGCAAAAATACAAAAAATATACACAATAACAGAGGCAAAAGAAAAATTAAGATGAGTTGGATGAAGATATTTAAATAAAATTATGCGCACATAGAATTAATAGAAAAGAAGACTCTCAACATAAATAAATGACAGTATCGAATTCATAAAACTAACCTTACTTGATAAAAACAAGCTTAGTTTGATTTGATTTGATTTAACATGCACAGGTGATAATCGATAAGCATTTCAAGAGTATCGATTCCAAGGGATTTATTTCATTTTAATAAGTTGGAAGAATATCTATTTCTAAAGAGGAATTCCTGATGAAAAATAGTACAACACCATTAATCAAGCAGTACCAAAGGACCTTACAAGTTGAAAATCACTAACAATAACTACAATAAAATTGCTTCTCCTTTACAGTTTTCTAAGAGAACAAACCAAGGTCAGCAACAACAAAAAAAAAAAAAAAGGTGTGGTACTGGGGCTATCATCAATTGCCTACTAAATATACATGGCCTGCATTTCCCATACATTGTTTCAATGTAATCTGAAGGCTCGAGGGATAGTTGTCCATATACAGATAAGAGATGTATAAATTCTTGAGAAGAGAAGAGCCGTGATGGTCCCAACTTATATGATTCAATAACTAAGAAATGTATGTGAATCAACAATTAGGAAATGTAGTAGACTATGATCTCTTAACAATGCAGCCTAAATGTTATTGCCGCTTCATCGAGGAAAAGCCATATTAACAGTGGCCTAATATTACGGAGATGCAGCAGCTGCAGCAGCATATTATGGGGAAATCTCATTAGGTTCCTAAATCTTTTTTACATTTCTTTTTCGGTTTTTGGTTTTATTTCCCCATTTTCGGCAGGCGATGTTATTCTAATATTTGAATCGTTATTAGCAGGAGAATCTGCTGACGTAACTATCTGAGAATTCCTGGGTAGAGGTTGAGCAGAAGACTTAGCAACACCATTGCTCAAGGGTTCTTGCTGATTCCGTGTTTCAGGTCGGGCACTTGGAGAGCCATTGCTACCTAGGTCTTCTTGGTTACCTGATTCGGTGCGTGCTAGTGAGGAACACTTCGTCTCTGTAACATGGAACAGACCAGAGTCAGTGATTCATGAATGAAATGATCCAGTAAACCAGAGATACTTAGTCATTTGATTATCAAATTCAAAAAACTACAAACATAACGAAAATGCAGGCATGTCAGCTAAGCCTCTGTAGGCTTCTTTACAAAATATGGACACAAAAATCATAAACAACACAAAATGGATAAACAATGTGTGTGTGTCAGTGTGTGTATTGTGTATATTCATTTTAACAAATAAACTCAAGATCACCTAGGTTACATGGAGAGACATGATACAAAATTAACATATGCATCCATTGATCCAGGATGTATATACGGATACCAATTATGTCAGTAGACTACACCTTCGAATAAGCCTAGGACCTTATTATCTCTTCTCTCTGTCTATATATATATAATGCTGAAAGAAATGCACTAATAGGAGACGACAGTTCTGAAACACATTTTAGCATAAGGAGTCTCTGAACTGAGTTATATCTTGGATCGGGGACACTTCAGAATGTAAGGAGACAAACAATAACATCCATAATATTTAATTCCAACAGTTACAAGGCTGCAACGTATATTTATGTGACTTATGGGTCTAAGCTCTTGATGCACCAAACTGCTTAAGGTAAAACAGGAAAAAGGAAAATGCAGAGGTCCTCACATTCTGTAGAAACTTGCTTGCACGTATTTAGAAAACAGCATCCTGTCTTTGCATGCTCTTCGTTTCAGCCTACTGCCAAAACAAATCTTTTTCATCTTCATTTTTACTCCTCACGGGCGCGAGGAAAAAGGAGTCATAGAGTCTGGATGAGTTCCCAATGTTGTATCCGCAAACAAGAATGTCAATGTTGATTGTCTGTGTATTTTGCATCAATGTTGTTTGTCTGTCTATTTTGCATCAATGGTTTATAGCAAGAGTGTCTATTTTGCATGTCTGTCTATTTTGCATCAATGGTTTATAACAAGAGTCTGGATGGTTCATCTATTTTGCATCAATGGTCTGTCTATTTTGCATCAATGGTTTATAGCAATCTCATCAGATCTTAGAACTTATACATGTTCGTAATTTCTAACAAAACTTGCATTATTCAACCCAAGGTAGACATAGAAACTTGCCTTTTATATCTCCTAAAGTGATGAGCTTGTTAAGACAATCACGAAACTTTGTCAGAATAATTCTCTCTTGTTCCGCATAGGTTTCTGTCAGACCTTGTCCCGGCAGCATCTGGGATGCTGCATTACAACCATGAGCCATCAATCTGTTAGGGGCAGCAGCAGCAGCAGTAAACATTGTGTCTTGTTCATCACACATCAGTGCCAATGTTCCAGGGGACATTGGTCTTCCTTTTGACAGATCAGCCCCGTCTGAACTGGACTCATCAGGGCTGATTTTGTCACGCTGGTTCCCACTGGAACAATCATCTGTCACAGCTTTCTCTACATCAGCATCATTCTGGCTTCGTAGCCGCTCTTGTGTTGATGAAGCAAGGGAGCCTCCTTTGCGATCTTCTGCCTGCTTTTCTGTTGCATTTTTCTCGTCTGGAACATTAAAGTAAGATTAAAAGTAGACTAATTTTACCAAAAAGGAATCACCATTCTTGTTGCTAGATTCAGGAATTTGAAACATGAGACAGAAAGCAGTTCATACAGAAAACTTGTAAATGCAAATTCCCAGATTGAAATGATCAACAGCAACGAGAATAAAACATTATGTAGTAAGACCATATCAAGAACTCAAAATATCTTTACAAGTTGTACATACCTGCAAGCATCTTGGCAGCTTCTGCAGAGTACACAACCAAAACCGAGCAAAGTTCTTTCAAGTCTTGTGGTTGGATGATATCCGCTAACAGAGACCTTAAACCATGGAAAAGTATTTAGTTTCATTAACAAGTCTCCGAGTATAATATTCTGGAAAGCCCTTGTATATACCTGTAAGTAAATTTCGAAGGTCCCAGAGCTGTAGCATTACCAAGAGAACCACCAGGAACTGATGATAGTGAAGAGGACGGTACAGAAGCCTTGATATGGTTTGGCTGTAGGTGCAGAGAAATGTTCTTTAAATAGTAAAATAAGTAAATGTCACATTTGTGTGAAAATTCATGCTAGACTCTAGAACATACAATTAATGAGTAATTACAATGAACTCCTCGAGGTTTATTACGTTTCATAAATAATCTTAAATGCCCTACTGTAAAAGTTAGGTAAAACAATTCCAAATGAGCTTCTGCTGCGTGACTGTTTCATGATCACATCTTCCCAAAATCTCATTAACATTGCAGAATAATAGTTATTTCGAACATCAAATTAAAACATAACTACATAAGAACTCATCATTGGGAACTTATACCTCTTCCCCTCTGCAGACCCCCCCCCCCCCCTGTGCGGCCCCGCCTTTCTTCCCAGGCCGAACCTCGAACCCACACCTGTAGCACCTCTTTTCCTTTTCCACTAGCAGGGATCTCCAAAACCACTATGCCTCCTTAACCAACAACAATCCAGGCATAACTCTTCCATCCTTATGGTCCATATGACCTCTACATTATTTACACCCACATCTTAACATTCTGCCAAACCTTATGGTAGCACACTTTCTCTTGTTTCAATTGATTCTTCTGGGTCTTTCAGTCAGAGCAAGGATGGAAGGTCAGTGGTCGGATGAAATATAAGAATTAATTCTCAGGTATGATTTCCCAGAGAATACTAGAAAGCTAATCACATTTATCCATTGTGATGTTCAATATAGAAACATGCATCAGATAGAAGTGAAGGTAATGGAGTAATTTCAACTTTGGGGCACAAATTGGCTGTAGTGGGCAGGAAGTAAATGCCCTTTAGAGTTGAGTAGTTGTGTTACTCTATATTTTTGTGACTGACTAATTATATGCTTTTGGTAGCTGATGCTGAGGATTGGGTTTGACCTACATACAAAATGGTTGGCCTGGTTGGTTGGTGGGATGCAAGTGCGCCTGCATGTGGGTGGTCAGGGAGAGCGAGGGAAGAGAAAGAGAGAGAGAGAGAGTGGTGTGATGGCCAGACAAGCAACAACTTTTTGTTTCTTTTAATTTTTAATTTCTGTCTTACTTCTTTCAGGTTTTCCCCTAGATAACATTATATATGAATACCATTTTGACCTGAACAGGTACGAACAAGTAAAACTCAGCGAATCTGGTGTAGTTGGCCCTTGATCTGTATCTCATTTAGATGAAAACAAAGTATTATTATTTCACTTCACTCGCAACAAAATCAAAATCCTACTAGCAAACAATGCAGTGATATGGGGTCTTAGGACTTTCCCCTTAGCAGAGATATCTGTTGAAGGCAAAATTAAGAAGTGCAGCCAAACCAGTGCTGATTCAACCATCTATGATGTCTTTTGCTACCTAATATACTCATTTTATCACAAGATAGTCAGAAGCATAGCACATCATCAATAAATTATTGTCTATCGACTAACAAGGGAACATATGTGTCCATCGACTAACAAGGGAACATATGACTCAATGACATGAGAATAATCACCTGCTGGTACTGCCCAAGCCGGTGGTTAGGATCTTTGGTTGTTGGCCCAAATAAGATCTCCTGACCTTTTCTTTTTCTGTTCACCGGAGGAGATCCATAACCAGAGGATCCAATGGCACCCGTAATGGCAGCATTTGCTGCCTGCTGAACATATGCCATGTTGGTTGCATGATCTCCATGGAAGAGAGCCTGCCTCTCTTCACTTCCTTCAAAATTTTTGCAGTCCATGCATTTACAATTTTCAGAGCAAAGAATGTTGGCCTGAAAGCACTCACAGTACTTCTTAAGGCATCCTGATTTCTTGCAGTGGCATCCTTTGTTATGCTTCGCTACGACCAACCCTTCCCCAGTTTCCTCCTGCATTAATTTCAAAACCCTTTGTAAGATGTTATTCAAGGGAACAAACAAAAGCACGCTTTTTAGGTAGACCAATAATACCACTAAGAGATAATTAGATTAACAATGATACCATAACTCGAGGAGGAAGAATCAATAAAATCTGTAAGAACTGAAGTACAAGGACCAAGAATAAGACTAAGAACCATAACAACATAACTTAATGTGAAAAATGACACATTAGACTACTAATAGGATGCAGTAACACCAAATTGGTTTATAACCTTTCACCAGAATTTTACTCAAAGAGACATGTTGAAATATTATATTACTTTAATTCCATATTTTTAGGCTTGTTGTAAGGAGCAATTTGCTCCATGAATTTAGGCTTGTTGTAAGGAGCAATTTGCTCCATAAATTGCTCCATAAATTAGGGAATATTGTCTACACCTTTAGGCCTATATAAACCACAATGTAGAAACACAAATTGTATCATCAATGAATTACATTGTTTCACATTACTTTCTTCTTGGTATCAGAGCCAACAATATACACACACCAAAAAAAAAAAAAAAAAAAAAAAAAAAAAAAAAAAAAAAATCTGTTCATTCTTTTTTTTTTCTTCCTCCACAGCCATCCAAATTCAGATTTCTTACCACAATGACCAAAATCCACTTTATATTCTCTTTTTTGTCTGATTATTTCATGATTTTTTGTCGGTTTAAGCCCTTTTCTTCTCTGATGTGGTGAGAAATAGCCACTTTACTCCTTAGTTGCCTATTGTAAAGGTTGCCAAGTGTCCGGCTGCTTCCATCGTCGTCGTTTATTAATGGCACCTACTGATAAGATAGAAAATCAGTCTACCACTGTGACTCGTGTAGATCTCTCTCGGGAACCTAATACCCCTACACAACGGGTCACTAGTGTATTACTGAATGGGAAAAATTTTCATGCTTGGTCCCGTTCGTTCCGTCTTTATCTTGGTGGAAAACGAAAAATTGGATGGATTTTAGGCAAGGAGAAAAAGCCGAAAGAAACTGATCCTGATTATGCTCACTGGGATGCAGACAATTGTATTATTTTGGGTTGGATGTTCAATTCCATGGAGACTCAGATTTATAATATGTTTATGTATCACGAGACAGTTCATGATCTATGGACTGCCCTGACAAAGATGTATGCCCATGCACGTCATGATTCTCGAATCTTCGAGCTTTACCGGGAAATTTCTCACGCTTCTCAGGCTACTTTAGGACTATCTGTTGCGGATTATTTTGGGTACCTCCAAACTAGATGGGAAGAGCTAGCCCAATATGAACCTTTGAGTGACTTCCCGAATGATGCTGAGGTTGAGTCTAAATGTCTTGATCATCGTCGGACTTATCAGTTCTTGATGGGTTTAAAACCTGAATGTGAGAATCTTCGAACACAGATTTTAAATACATCTCCTTTTCCATCTCTATATGAGGCATTTGCAACTGTGGATGGTGATGAACGAAGACGTCTACTTCTTGCACCCAAGCCCATGGGTCTACTTCTTGCACCCAAGCCCACTCCTTCTATTCCGGACCAGATGGCATTTGCTGCTCCTTCCGGTTTTCGGCAAACCAGTACCCGTCCTTATTGCCAACATTGTCGGAAGATTGGTCATCTCATTGACCGATGTTTTATTCTACATCCTGAATTGAAACAACAATACTCTAACAACCGTGGTGGTGGACAAAAGAAAGGAGCTCCTCGTATTGGGGTTGTAGCCGAATCAGCACCCCCTTCAGCCTCAACAGAATTAGTCTTGGCCCAACCGGATTATAGTCAGCTTCAAGCTCAGATTGCTCAACTTCAACTCCACCTGGGCCTCACTTCACCATCTGGCTCCACGGCTACCCTTGCTACAGGTACTCCTACCGCACTTCATGGTAAGTTAGGCCAACCATCTTGGATTCTGGATTCCGGGGCCAATAATCATATGACTGGTGAGCTTTCTGTCTTTTCTTCTCCTGTCACTTCCATAAATCAATCGGTTCAAATTGCCGATGGAACGTCTATTCCTATCCGTTGTCAAGGAGATGCCTGTCTATCCTCAGATATTACTCTTCGCTCTGTTTACTATGTCCCCAACTTTGCTTATAATCTATTGTCTGTCAGTCGTCTTGCCAAGAGTTTTCACTGTGCAGTTGTCTTCTTGCCTGACCGTTGCTTCTTGCAGGACCTGACTTCGAAGAAGATTTTTGGCAGGGGATATGAGCACGATGGACTTTACTATTTTGGAGAACTTCCAACCTCTACAGTACCCTCGTCAAGTCTGCATGCTTCTGTGTCTCCAGTTTTTGACACTCCTATTGGTTCTGTCCAAAATTTAGATTTGTGGCATGCTCGTCTAGGACATGCAAACTTTCAATATTTATGTTTGTTATTTCCACTTTTTAAAAAAGCATGCAAGGATTTTAAGTTTAATTGTGTGACTTGCGAATTGTCAAAACACACTCGTACTACATATATTCCTCGCATGCATCGAGCTTCATGTGCTTTTGATCTGGTTCACTCTGATATTTGGGGTCCCTCTCCTGTCACGGCCCTCTCTGACCATCGTTACTATGTGACATTCATAGATGATTATAGTCGGTGTACTTGGGTCTACCTAATGAAGAAAAAATCTGAAGTTTTCACTCATTTCACTCACTTCCTTCAAATGGTGAAAACCCAATTCCACACTGTTGTCCGGAATATTAGGTCTGATAATGGCAGAGAATACCTAACCAATGACTTTCGGGCCGAACTCAATAAAAAAGGGATTCTTCAACAACTTACCTGCCCTTACACACCTGAACAGAATGGTGTGGCAGAACGAAAGAACCGCCACATTATGTCTATGGTCCGATGTCTTCTATCTGGTATGAATGTCCCGAAATATTTCTGGCACCTAACTGTACTCACCGCTACATATATCATCAATCGTACCCCTAGTCGTGTTCTCCAAGGTCAAACACCCTTGCATATTCTCCGACCAAATACTGTCCTATTTCCTCTTCTCCCACGAGTCTTTGGTTGTACATGCTTTGTTCAAAATCGCAGCCCGACCCGCACTAAGCTAGATGATAAAGCTATACGTTGTGTCTTTCTTGGATATTCTTCCATGTCTAAAGGATATAGGTGCTATGATCCTGTGACTCGCCACTTTTACCACTCGATGGATGTCACATTCCTTGAGACTATCCCTTTCTTCTCTGCTTCTTCCTTAGAGCAACTTCCTGAGGTACTTTCTGCAGAGGACCCTCCTTTACCTCGTCCAGTTCCTATTCTTGACACATCTCAGCCTACTGCTGAACTACCATCTAGCTTCAATAATACTCTCTCATCCGGTTCCTCTCCAGTTCCATTACAAGTTTACTCTCGGCGTCCTCGTGCTCCAACTCCACTGCCAGATTCTTCTCCGGATTCAGGTAACCCTCATTCTCCCTTGGTCTCTGAACCTGCACCTTCTCGTTACCCCACTCGTGAACGGCATCCCCCTTCCCGTTATTTACCTTCATGTAGTACTAATCATCCTATTGCCAAGTTTGTGTCATTTCAGGGTCTCTCCGATCAGTATAAATCTTTCCTTAGTCAGGTTGATTTAGTCTCTATTCCTCGCTCCGTCCATGAGGCTCTCCAGCATCCTTTATGGGTGACTGCTATGAAAACAGAGATGGATGCCCTGCAACAGAATCAGACGTGGGAGTTGGTTGATCTTCCAGTTGGTGAACGGACAGTAGGGTGCAAGTGGGTGTTTAGTGTGAAATATCTTGCTGACGGCACCATTGATCGGTATAAGGCACGTCTTGTCGCTAAAGGGTTTACTCAAGTACCAGGCAAGGACTTTGGTGCCACATTTGCTCCTGTTGCCAAATTAACTACTGTTCGACTCCTGGTCTCCTTGGCCGCTTCTCATTCTTGGCCCCTTCACCAATTGGATGTGAAAAATGCCTTTCTTAATGGTGATCTTTCTGAGACTATTTACATGGATCCTCCACCAGGTTTTCGGGCTCAGGGGGAGTATTCTGGGAAAGTTTGTCGCCTTCGTAAATCTCTCTATGGGCTTAAACAATCCCCTCGAGCTTGGTTCAATCGTTTTAGTGAGGTGGTCCTTACTATGGGGTTTATTCGGTGTCATTCAGATCATACGTGCTTTGTTCGACGTCACCCTCAGGGTAGATGCATTATTATCTCAGTTTATGTGGACGATATTATCATTACTGGAGATGACACTCAAGGAATTGTCCAAGTGAAGCAAGATCTTGGGACAATCTTTGACATTAAAGATTTGGGTATGCTCCGATACTTTCTTGGTATTGAGGTAGCTCGAAATTGCCAGGGTATATCTTTATCACAAAGAAAGTATGTATTGGATCTTCTTCAAGATACAGGTATGCTAGGTTGTCGACCTGCCTCTACTCCTATGGACCCTAATCTTAAATTGACAACAGAATCAGGGGAATTGTTAGTTGAGCCATCAATATATCAAAGACTTGTGGGTCGGCTTATCTACTTGACTAACACAAGGCCTGACCTTACCTATGCAGTGAGTATGGTAAGTCAATTCATGCATGCACCTCGTACCTCTCATCTGGATGCTGTTTATCATATCCTCCGGTATCTTAAATCTTCTCCTGGTCTTGGTCTCTTCTATGCAACGGGTGTACAAGAAGGATTGTCTTGTTACACAGATGCTGATTATGCAGGGTCAAAGACTGATAGGCGTTCTACCTCGGGGATGTGTACTTTTCGTGGTAATCACCTTATCTCATGGAAAAGTAAAAAGCAAGCAGTTGTCTCGCGATCTTCTGCTGAAGCTGAGTACCGTGCTATGGCCCAAGGAACATGTGAACTTCTTTGGTTACGTTATCTTCTGACTGAGTTGGGGTTTTCGGTAACAGACTCGTCTACCTTGTTCTGTGATAATAAATCTGCGATTATGTTGTCCTCTGACTCAGTCCTTCATGAAAGGACAAAACACATCGAGGTTGATATTCATTTCATTCGAGAGAAAGTTCGCTCAGGGGTGATCACACCTTGTTTTGTTACATCATCCGAGCAGGCTGCTGATATGTTCACTAAGTCAATTGGACCGTCACTTCTCCAATCAGCTCTTGTCAAGCTCAGGCTCATCGATATCTTCGCCCCAGCTTGAGGGGGAGTGTTGAAATATTATATTACTTTAATTCCATATTTTTAGGCTTGTTGTAAGGAGCAATTTGCTCCATGAATTTAGGCTTGTTGTAAGGAGCAATTTGCTCCATAAATTGCTCCATAAATTAGGGAATATTGTCTACACCTTTAGGCCTATATAAACCACAATGTAGAAACACAAATTGTATCATCAATGAATTACATTGTTTCACATTACTTTCTTCTAGACAGGACAGACATTGAAGATTACTAGTTACTTTATTCTACAACATAAGCATCTCCTTTGCTAGCAATTGAGAGTGAAATTGCAGTCATTCTCAGTATCTACAGTTTCAACACTAGAATCCATTGGAATTTTTGTGTTCATATTTGATATAGGGGAAACATAAGAGGAGTTGGACGGAGCCCCTCAGACAAGATCATGGATTTATGTAGCTAATAAAGAAGATGGCCCTGAACAGGACTGAGTGACACTTCTTATACATGTGGCTGACTCCAGCTAGTGGGATGAGGAATATATTTGAAATGGGCATGTCAAGTGTTGCAGCAATCAGCTAACTCAATAACTAACATTATACATGCTCAAAATGAGCACCAAAACCCTTTAACATTTATGAGACAAAGTGGAGCAATCCGAAGAGAAGTCAACAGGCTTTGAATTTCTGACGTAAGCAAATCAAGTGGTCAAGATTTAACTTATAATTGACATATTTCAGACTGAATGCTTTAAGTGGACTGAGCATGATAGGAGAGAGTTTTGAATGCATATTAAAAATTAGCGAGGCCTAAAGTATGACGTTTGGTGCGTATTATAATTTTTACAATGACATGTCAAACCCATCTAAAATTTTTTGTTATAAAATGTTGTGAAGTAGGATTTTAAATTAAGTATACCATAAATAGAATTGGAATTATTAATTTGTAATAGAGGTTACATTGTATCTGATAGAATGACTATTCATATTAATGAGAACAGGACTTCTAACATTACATAAGAATTGACAGCCCAAAGCTTAAGAGTGATATGCATCTCGACCAATATATTCTGCCCAATTACATTATGTCTTAACCTTTCAACAGTTAACTAACAACTTCTTAGCATTTCGTAACACCGACTTGACAATTTCTTCCCTCATATAGCATGGGCATGACCATGCAAAATTTGAGATTTTCCAAATGATTTAAATTACACTCCTACATCTCATTAACAAAAAATCAAAATGCTATTACTAATTACGTGTAAAAACCGATATAGTAAAAAGGGATCTCATATGGAAAATTGTTGCTAAGGCTAGATAAACTCATATCCTTAACAAAAAGAGAAATGTCCAAAGATGGAAACCCCCACTCACTTGTGTGCTCTCTCTCTCTCTAGGGAAAAGAAGAAGAAGAAAAAGGAAATCAAAGGAAAAAAGTAAACCAAAGAAAGAGAAGACGAAGAGAATTGAATTTGCTTAACCTACAACCATTGCAGTTCAGCTACTACCTATAAATATATATATCCAGAGGGAGACAAGTAGTCTGGAAGCCCCCATAGCTGAAACACACTACATTCAAGCAGGCAATCATAACACCCCCATCATTAACATGCTTGAGAGATAATGAATGTAGAAACTGTAACATTCAAACAGATAAAACTAATCTGGAGAGAAAATTAGGCAGTTTAGCATGAATCAAAAGAGTTCATCTAAATTTTAGTAGTACCCTACTATCCCGAGCTCCATGTGGACTGCTTGCAATTTTTGGCCGAAAAGCATTTGGATTGCGCTCTAACGTAGCTTCTACTGCTTCTCGCCTGGCGGGTTCATTTTCAACATTATTATGACAATTTACGCAGTTGCAGCCATCACAGTATATTCCAGATGCAAAGCATTCACAATACCTGTAGTGGAATAAGCATCGTATCATGATTAGAAATCTGTAAAAAGATGATCAAGATAGTTCAATTCTGGAAGCTACAAATTAGAACCCGAGCTATATTTGGGCTGTCTATACTTAAAGTATGGTAAACACATTTCTGGATTACAACGTGAGACTTAATTACTGCAGGAACCCCGCAAACATAGCTTGAAGACATAAAGGAAAGTCCTTCCTAATTCCCTCCTAGATAATGGCTATTTTCTCTACTTCTCACCGGCTCATTACACAATGATCACTTTTATTCTAAACATTCCATTCTTAACCTGTTAAAGAGCTATCTTTCACTATCTAAGCAAGTGGCCCTTTCTTACTACAAAACGCCACTATCATACACTTAGGGCATAGAATGAAAAGCAAAACACGTACTACTTATACAACCTTTTGCCACATCAATAATGCAAGAAAAGAGTAAGTACTTACAACTTCAAACATTTTGAGTGTTTACAATTACACTGCTTTTGTTTCTTTGGAGTACCCTCTTTTACTTCAGTAACATTTTGTCTGGGCCTTGCTCTTGGCGAGTCTGGTTTCCTGCAGGGAGAAAGTGAAAAGTTATCATATGAGCCATTAATGATTCTGAAGGTAAATGCAAGTACATGGTTGTCTCTGTTACTAAAAAAGCTATGCATGCAAGTGTAACACTCAATTCATGCATGGAAAATTCAGGATGATCAGTATTTTTATTCACAGTTCATGAACTTGATTGTTTCTTCTTAATCCAATTATAGAAGGAAAAGACCAAAAGGAAGATTGCTTTAACTTTTTTAATTCAAGAAAGCAGATCAAGTAACTTAGTCAAGCCCGTCACTGCATACACACAAAAAGGATAAATGGTTTTAGTTAGAAAGGAATGGTACACAACAATGTTGGCAAGTGAAAACACACACACACACATAGAAGGAAACAGCTAATGATCCCATCCATGCCTAATATGTCGCATTCAGTATCTACATAGTGCGGTTTTCATTAAATCAGGGTATTAGATAGCAATATTCATCTCACAAAGTGCTAAGAATACATAATAAGCAATGATGCAGGCAACAGAAGTATATACTATTTGTTGAACTCAACAAAAGTGTAACTGCAACATTTTGAGGAAAATAATACAACATATTACCCAAGCTAATATATTGATAAAACTCCCACGTGCACAAGTAGATAAAATTCATCAACCAAATGGACCACAAATGAATGACCCAAGGGATACAAGGGAGAGAGCTTTAAGCGGAACAAGCAGATAAAACTACCAATGATCTCAATATCATTAAATGATGCAGGGAACTGAAGTACAAAAGATACTGCAAAGCACTCACGTTTATCACAACCACATTTACAAATAACAGACTAACTACTGTTTAGATACAGTCAGGACACAATAACATTCACAAGACAAATCTAATTTTACCCTGTGTTGTATTATCAAGCCACCAAGCTTTGGTATTGCTGCTGACTATTTTAACAAATGAGCCATCCAACTTCATTCAAAACCTTGGCATCACATGTCTTTTCCGGAGACATCATGATTTACCTGAGATGTCATGTAATTCTTTCAAAGTTGTTACTCTTAGTCCCTCTATTGGTAAGACGATTTTAATTCACAATTTTCTTCCTTCCCATACCCACCTCACCTTTACCCCAACCCGCCCACCCCAAAAAAAAAAAATTAAAAAAAAAAAAAAAAAAAAAAAAATTTTTTAAAAAAATTCAAAAAAAAAACAGAAAGAAAAACAAAGGCTTTTCATAAACCTTGAGATTCCCCCTTCAATTGCATATAATTAGGGTTCGAAATGATAATTATGAATATATCCTATTTGAATTTCAACACTTCACTTTACAACTACAATTTCAAAGTTCTCGATCCCATGCTTCCAAACATAGCCAATTCTTAGAAAAATATTGAAATTCAGCTCGCAAGATTGAATTTTTAACACAAATTTGATATAATTTCAATGAAAAACAGAAGCTTTAATAGAGAATTTGCAGATACTTACACAGGGCGTATAGAAGAAAGAGCAGGTGGCGCTTGAGGTTGCTGCATCGGCATCATCAGCATCGGCTGTGGCTGTGGCTGTAGCTGCGGCCTTTGTGGCGGCTGACTCGGCCTTAACATCTGCGAAAGCAGTGGCGGCTGGTGGCTCGGCTTCACTACCTGCTGCGCAGGCGGCAGCACTGGCGGCTGAGCCTTCTGAGGATGCTCCGGTATATTCACATTAGCAGCCGCAGCAGCAGTAATGGACGACGCACCTCCACCGTACGCCGTGAAATCCAGCTGCCTCGCCAGCTTCTTCGCAGGAAAATCCCCCGCCGCCATCGACGTCTCCGATTGCTCCTTTTTTGGAGGGAAATCCCCTCCCTCACTTTGCTCCATTCGAAAATTAATTCAAAAATTCAAAAAAAAAACTTGAATAAATAAATTAACCTCCAAAAATAATTTCAATGATTTAGTAATTTTTCCTTTCAAAAAATCATCAAAATTTACCAAATTTTAAACAATAAACATCTCAAAATTCAAAATTTTCAAAATAAAAAAAGTCTCTCATTACAAACACAGCTCAGATTCAAACCAAAAATGAAAAAGAAAAAAGAAATAAGAAATAAAAATGCCGGCTTCAAAATCTTCGCTTCCTGGACTTTATTCGCCAAAAAATTCGATCCAAAACCGCATATATACATACATATACGTGTATGTATAGGTGTATGTATAGGTAGAGAGAGAAAGAGAGGGATTTTTCGAAGAAGAGAGAAGGGGTTTCTCTACTCCCTCTCTTAGCTTTTGAAAGTGAATTTTTTAAATTATGGACGGTCAGATTCGCGTGATAATCACATCGACGGCTATTATTTCTTCATCTGATCTTTCGGCTCAAATTCATAGAAAGGTATAATGGCGGCTGCTTAGCCACACGATTAAAAGATTAGTATAGCGGAGTCGATTGATGACGTATTACAGGGTGTGTGCGAGTCTAGAGAACCGATATTTGTTAATTGATTTACTTTATGACACGTCAGCAGATTAAATTCTTAAATGCTGCTTGGCATGTTGTGATTGGCTTATAATTGTTAACTTTGATGGGCTCGAGAGTACATGATAGTTTGTGATTGGTTTATAATTAAAGAGGCGTTTGTTTAATAAGATTCTGCTTCGTGAGAAGAAAAGTAAAATAATATATTGGCGCTAAAGAGTCTACGGCGTTGTTGACTGGGGACGTAATCTCCAACTTCAATACACACTAAAATCATTTTCATGAGTCTGAATAGACCTCCATTATATTAGGAAAAAAAATAGAAAAGTTAATAAACTTATTCACAACCACGACTTCTATTTTTATTATAAATAATAATAATAATAACTCTAATAAGTTTGTTTAGAATTACGGTTTTGACTTCTATTCTATCAAATGATAAAATAATAACTCTATTCTTAATAGGGAATGAAATAGGTAACTCCTTACTTTTAGAGACTTATATTTTAGAGTTTTTTTTTTTTTGGGTGAGTTTGAAGGAAGACTTAGCAGATAATAAACTAACAATTGATATGTTAGGATAAGTTAGAAATTGAATGATATTCTCGGCTTTATTCCTATTCTCATGTTTTGTAAAAGTAATGAACCTAAGTAATCCAATTCCCGTTAATTTGGTATTAACCATTTCTAAGAAAATACATAGGAATGGCCCATTCTCATGTTCATGAGAATGAATTCATTTGTTAAATAATCAAAATAAATTTCCAAAATATAACATATACATATAATAACAAAAATAAAATTATTATTATTATTATTTTTATTACTACTACTACTATTTATGAAATTATGTTTTAATTGTTAACAATTATATCATCATTATTCAAATTACTAAAATACCCTTTTAAAACATAAAAGGTATATAATAACAAAAAGGGTATTATTATTATTATTATTATTTATGAATATTATTTATTATTTATCAAATTACCAAAATACCCTCTCAAAGTACAACATGTATATAACATCAAATGGGTAATACTAATTATTATAATTGTAATTATTATTATTTATTAGTACAATTTTTTTAAAATTATTTGTTATTTTTTTAATAATATCATTATTTTTATCAAAGGAAAATAATACCCTTTCAAAATGAAACACGAGTATAATAATAAAAGGACAATCATTATTTTGTTATTTTTTAAATGACTAAAATTCCCTTTCAAAACATTCTTATATAATAACAAAATGTCAAATTTTATTATTATTTAATATTATTATTATTACTACAACCATTAATATTTGTTTTTATTCTTAAGACAATTGTATTTATATAATAAGAAAATGGCAATCTTTTCATTTTATAAAAGTCATTCCTAATACTGCTCTAGTATACTGACTGCCAAATATAAGTTTGGAATCGGTATTTCTATTTTTATCTTCATTCCTAAAATATACCAAGCATGATATACTATTTTTCAACTTCATTGAACCTCTTAACTCATTTCATTTATGTCTAAATTTATTCCATACTGTCAATCGACACCTAAGATGCATCAGTCAATGGGTAGGAAGTTGTGTCTAGCCCTCCACTCACCATTCACCAAGATACTTCGCCCCTTTTATTTTTCTCCATAAAGTAGCCAAAGTCGTGGGCATTTTATCAACATGACATTCTCCCAAGGGTTGTTACAAACTAAAGTTAGCTAGTTAATTCACACGCTCATTTGCCTCACAATAGACGTGCTTGACATGGAAGTTCAGTTTCACTCTAATAGCACTCTCTATTTTAAAGACTTTCTATTTTAGTTTTAGACCAACAGTATTCTTACACAGACAAAAAAATAAGGAGTCACTTCTTATAATTATTGAGGCGTACATAAAAAATAGGGACCCTAATAAAGAGAATTTTGAACTTTTGACTCCCTAAAATCACTCAAAAACCATTATACAATATGGCCTAAAGAGCGGGGAATGAGTAAAAGAACGATGAGGATATGTTAAGGTGATTTGAGGGTTAGAATGTAGGGAGAGGATAGATTAAAACCTTTTATA
The DNA here is from genome assembly GCA_037974665.1 of Ehretia macrophylla. Taxonomy (NCBI): domain Eukaryota; kingdom Viridiplantae; phylum Streptophyta; class Magnoliopsida; order Boraginales; family Ehretiaceae; genus Ehretia; species Ehretia macrophylla. The sequence continues at coordinate 50,514,281 of CM075771.1, read as the reverse complement.
TACTTTTGCTTGTTCTGTTCAAGGGTCATAGTTTAAGATTAATTGCAAATGTTTAATGGCACAATTCATTTCATTACTTGATCATTTGTGCTTTTTTATCAAAATAAGGAAAATTAGTTTACTCACAATGAGAATAAATTGCATAAAGAGTCATGCAAACAATATTATGGGGCCTATAAGGTTAGTCACATGAAGAACGGAATGTGTGAAAGGGAATATAAAATCTGTTTTGCAAAATACTTACAAGAACATTCAAGCTACATCTTCGATCTCTATTGTTAAAAAAAAAAATGAAATTTTTTTAAATAACTATTATTTTTTCTAATAATTTAGTAAAGTTGTTAATTCTGGCAATTGTATGTTATATTTTGTTTTCAATCACAAATCTTATGTATGGAAATTTTTTGTTTTCAATATTCTTTATTGGTTAAGAAAACTTAATTTGAAATTGTTTCAATATTCTGTCTTGCTTAAGAAAACTTGATTTTTTACAATAATTTTAGAATTTTTTATAAAACAAATTTCATATTTCTCTTTACTTAACGAATAGAGCTATAATTTCATCGATTGTTACTATTTCACCAGTCGATGCGATAGTCAACAAAGGAAAACATAAAAGAAGAAGAAATAAATTTCTGAGCTTAATGATATACTTTTGCTTTTCCCTCAAAAAAAATTTCTAATATACGTGGTTATGCAAAAATTAATATGTTTTACTTTAAACAAGACTTGAACCAGATCAGACGAGCAAATAGTTCTCAATTAAACATATGGTATAGATTTGTATTATTTGTAAAGCAGATATTTGCATTTCCAAAGTACGTATTTAAGTTTTTAGGGCATCCTCAGTGGAGTCCCTCAAGGCACTCTAAATAGCACTAATTGCTATTTTAGAGACTCTATTGATCAAAATTCATCCCCAATGGGGGCTTCTAAAACACTATTTGATAGTTTTTGACAAAATAATGACATCACTCAACCTTTGAGTCTCTAAAATACCACCTAGTCTCCTTTTTTTTCAACAAATTTGTTAAAAAAAATGGAGACTATACAAGAAGACAAAAATGAGTCTCTAAATTTGACAATTTGCCATGTGATGATCTGACGTTCTTGTCAGAACGTCAGAACTGAAAAAAAAAAAAAAATTGATCAGACAATAAAACAAAAAAAAAAAAGGACATCAACTGACAATATAGCCGTTTGAGTGTTAAGCAAAAGCTGGAAAAAAAATAAACGTTGAATTCAACCTATATATGCAACCAGATCTGAAAAAATCAACAACAAATTCACAAATCTTCATCCACAACAAATTTGATTATATACCACAGAAAAAAAAAGGTAAATAAACAGAAAAAAAAAATTGGTTGATGGGTGGGGGGGGGGGGGGGCGGGCGGGGCAGTGAGTGGGACGCAATGGTGAGGGTGGTGGGGGGCAGGTGGGGTAGTGGCGCGATGGTGAGGGTGGTAGCGCGATGGTGGGAGGGGGGGGGCAGTGGGGTGGGGGGGTGGCGCCCGTTGGTGAGGGGGGGGGGGGTAGTAGGGTGGGGGTGGCGCGCGTTGGTGAGGGGAGGGGCGCAGTGGGGTGGGGGGTGGCGCGCGTTGGTGAGGGGAGGGGCGCCGTGGGGTGGGGGGTGGTGCGTTATGGTGAGGAGGGGGGGCAGTGGGGTGGGGGGTGGCGCTGTGGTGAGGGGGGGGCGCTGTGGGGTGGGGGTGGTGCGTTATGGTGAGGAGGGGGGCAGTGGGATGGGGGGTGGCACTGTGGTGAGGTGGGGGGGCGTTGTGGTGAGGGGGGGGGGCGCTGCAATGGCCTGTGGAGGGGAGAGGGAGGCGCTGCAGTGGAGGGGAAGGAGGTGGGGGGGGGGGAGGGGGGGGTGTTTAATAGTTAGGGTTTTTTTTTTAATTAAGTTTTTTTTTTATTAAGTTTTTAGTATATTTTTAATTAATGTTTGTCTTTTAATTTTTTTTATTTAGTTTTTTGATTTGTATAAGTTTTTAGTTTTTTTATTTAATGTTTTTTATTTTAGTTTTTTTAGTTTGATTATTTATTAATTGCAATTAAATTTTTGTTAGCTTTTATATTTTATATGTTTTAATTTAAGTTTTATATAAAATTGTTTGTAATGTTATTATTTTTTTATAGTTAGGTTTAATTTTTTTTTAATTTCGTTTGTAGTATATTTTTTAATTAATGTTTGTTTTTTAATTTTTTTATTTAGTTTTTTGGTTTGTATAATTTTTTTAGTTTTGTTATTTAATGTTTTTTTATTTTAGTTTTTTTAGTTTGATTATTTATTAATTGAAATTAATTTTTTTTTAGTTTTTATTTTTTATTTGTTTTAATTTAATTTTTATATAAAATTATTTGTAATTATATGATTTTTTTATAGTTAGGGTTAATTTTTTTTAAAATTACGTTTGTAGTATATTTTTTAATTAATGTTTGTTTTTTAATTTTTTTATTTAGTTTTTTGGTTTGTATAACTTTTTTTGTTTTGTTATTTAATGTTTTTTTATTTTAGTTTTTTTAGTTTGATTATTTATTAATTGAAATTAAATTTTTTTTAGCTTTTATATTTTATATGCTTTAATTTAAGTTTTATATAAAATTATTTGAAATTTATTGATTTTTTTTTATTTTGGGTTAATTTTTTTTTAAAATTACGTTTGTAGTATATTTTTTAATTAATGTTTGTTTTTTAATTTTTTAATTTAGTTTTTTGGTTTGTATAACTTTTTTTATTTTGTTATTTAATGTTTTTTTATTTTAGTTTTTTTAGTTTGATTATTTATTACTTGAAATTAAATTTTTTTTAGCTTTTATATTTTATATGCTTTAATTTAAGTTTTATATAAAATTATTTGTAATTATATGATTTTTTTATAGTTAGGGTTAATTTTTTTTTAAAATTACGTTTGTAGTATATTTTTTAATTAATGTTTGTTTTTTAATTTTTTTATTTAGTTTTTTGGTTTGTATAACTTTTTTTGTTTTGTTATTTAATGTTTTTTTATTTTAGTTTTTTTAGTTTGATTATTTATTAATTTAAATTAAATTTTTTTTAGCTTTTATATTTTATATGCTTTAATTTAAGTTTTATATAAAATTATTTGTAATTATATGATTTTTTTATAGTTAGGGTTAATTTTTTTTAAAATTACGTTTGTAGTATATTTTTTAATTAATGTTTGTTTTTTAATTTTTTAATTTAGTTTTTTGGTTTGTATAACTTTTTTTATTTTGTTATTTAATGTTTTTTTATTTTAGTTTTTTTAGTTTGATTATTTATTACTTGAAATTAAATTTTTTTTAGCTTTTTTATTTTATATGCTTTAATTTAAGTTTTATATAAAATTATTTGTAATTATATGATTTTTTTATAGTTAGGGTTAATTTTTTTTAAAATTACGTTTGTAGTATATTTTTTAATTAATGTTTGTTTTTTAATTTTTTTATTTAGTTTTTTGGTTTGTATTACTTTTTTTGTTTTGTTATTTAATGTTTTTTTTAGTTTTTTTAGTTTGATTATCAAATGGATATTATTTAGATAAAAGATTTGTGATTAAATTAATAAAATTTATTAATTTACAAATTGAATAAAATGAAGAAAAAAAAATATAAACGCAACACACGAGGATTTTTAATTAAGATTTTTTTTTTACGTATGATAAATTATTATTGGAGATTTTTAATTAGTTTTTTTCAAAATGCAATTATGTAATTAAAAGTAATCCTAATTTTTTAAACGTTATATTCGTCGCAAATTATATATTTTTTGCTTGAAATATCCGTTAAAAAAATTGAGATAATCTAAATAACAATTAATTAAAAAAAAAGTAACACACGAGAAAAAATTATACATAATCAAATTATTATGTAAAATTATAATTAACACGATATAGGGACTCAATTTTATAGAGACCATCACTGAAGATTTTTTTTTATCTTGGTCTCTAAATGAGTCTCTATAATAGTTTTTTTGCCTTAGTCTCTAAGTGGGTCTCTAAAACACTATTTGGTCTCTATATGAGTCTCTATAAATGATTTATAGAGACCCATATAGAGACTCCATTGAGGATAGCCTTAGTAGTGAGTAAAAGAGTAATTTGATTACAAATTCTGCATGGTTGGCTATTTCAACTAGGATCTTGGGAGTGGAGTCAAAAAGAATAATCTGAATTTATTTTATTTGGGTCTAATGTGTGTGTGTATATATATATATATATATATATATTTTTATTATTATTATTTGTAGTTATATTTTTAAATAAATTAGCAAAAGTAAAAAAGGAGAAATGAAGTAAAAAAGGAGAAATGAAAAAGAATTGAGGATATTTAGGTCTTTTTACAAATTTTGTTAGCTATTTTGACGGAAAAGTGAGGAAGGGGCATGTGTGCTGCATTTTTAAAATTACAAGAAAGTGTTGTACATTTTTTGAAAATCACAAGAGAGTCCTATGCTATTCACCCCTAATATAAAACTAGATTACCAAAACATATCATGCCATTAGACGAAAAAGAAGAAAAACCCAACATTTTAAAGGCAATGATAAACATTAATACTTTTGACTTGATAGTCAACCCCATAGTTACAATAAATCTGTTCATAAAATTATAATATTATGAATAATAGCACAGTTAGTTCCCATTATTTTCTTAAGATTCAATTTAGTCATTTTTATTTCAAAAAGTTTAAATAAGTCCCAAATATTTTCAAAAATACTCAAATTAGTCTTCACCATTAAAATCCTAACAAAAAAATAATAAAATGTCTAAACTACCCCCAATTAAATGATTAAAATTTCAAACTTAACTCTACCCTTTTTTCTTCCTTCTTCTAGTCAAACCCTCACTCCATGCCACCACCCCCAGCCCCTTCCCTCCTTCCCACCCGCTACGCCCCAACCCCTCCTACTCGCTACCAGCCACATCCAGAGAACTGTCCCTCACCTTCCACGACCCCGCTGCGAACCCTCCCCTACATCTGCAAACCTGCCAAAAAACCATCCGCCCACCCCCGCGAACCCCAACGAACCCATCCCTACCTAACAACGAACCACCCCCACCCTCAGCCACTGTGTGTGTGCGTGTTTGTGTGGTTGTTTGTAGGTATGTGTATGCATGTTTTTGGTGTGATTTGTATATATGTATGTGATTGGGTGTTTTTGGATGTATTCTTGGGTCTGTTTGTGTGTGTGAGATTGTGTATTTTTGAATGAATTTTTATTTTTACCCCTAAAACATTGTACATCTATTAAAACTAACCAAATTTTTAACGGTGGGGACTAATTTGAGTCTTTAAAAATATTAAAGATTTATTTAAAATTTTTAAAACAATGAGAACTAAATTAAATCTTGAAAAAATAACGGGGACTAATTGTGCTACTATCCCTATTATAAACAAAATCTAACGGTTACAAATTGTTAGTACAAATAATAAGTTAATTCATGACCGTTGCTGTTATGAGAGAGCGATATCTAACGATTTGCGAGTTATTAATACAATTATAATAAAATCATGTAAACAGTTCAACACCAATAAATCTTGCTCACAATCTTATGATATTATGAGATAATCCTTACTCTCTATAACCATGGACACAAAGAACGTACATAAACTTCTTCTCAAAAGGGCAACAAAGGCAGGGGATAGAGAAATTAATCTTGTAAAAGTAAAGAAATCAATCACGAGTCACTCTTCAATTCAGCTAGGCGACACTCACATGAGGTGGTGTGGGGCCCACACTTGTCTCTCACAGCCACATAGGCCAATTAGCCGGACCGTAGAGTTTTTTTATCAATCACTACCATAACCAACGCTGCCAAAGGAAGAGAGAATTTGGGCAGATGCGCCTTCAGTGATGGCAAATCGAGATAAGTCAAGGCTAACAATAACATTAACATAAACCAAAAATAACTATAAAGGTAATTTTCTGGAATTAAACTAACACCGCATCTAAAGTATTTCCTAGCAAATCATGATATAGGTATCGGAAGCAGTATAAGCTGCCGTCTCCCTGCAAGCAAACATCTATCAACCAGAAGTCTGAGAAACCTAAAGTTGTTAATATGCACCACGACCCACACCACGTCGGTCACCTCGACCGCGTTCTACATATGTATCACGACGATAGTCTTTTGGCGCCGCTGCTCCTCTAATTGGAGATCTGCTCCTTTCTCTTACATCACGATCCCAGTGTCCACGAGGAGGTAACGCTGGTAGCGGAAGTGGAGATGGTGGTCTCCTCTCATACATTTTCCTATCATTGAACATCTCTCTCTCACGGTCTCTATGGCCCCAATCCGGCATTGGCCTATCAAACCTACCTCTCTCCCTGAACTCATCTTCAGGATAATCTGGTCTATCTCTGCGAATGGGAGGATCAGGAAACCGGCCTTCATGCCTGGGATAAGGAGGACCACCAGGTCTAAAATCTCTTGGACCATCTCTAGCCCAGCCACGAGGAGGAGACCTGTAGCCATTCATCATCCTGCCCGGAGAACGGTCCATTGGAGGGCCAGGAAAGCGTCGAGGAGGTGGAGGCGGGGGACCAGGATAGCCCCTCCTAGCACTGCCAGCAGGGGCATAACGAGACCTCTTACAGTTGTTACAATATTCTCGCCTCGCAAAGTTCAAGTTGTTACATCTGAGACATCAGAGAAACCAAGCTAAAAACTCTTAGGGGTTAGCTTAAGAGATTCTGATCAAAAGACTCATTTAAATATGAAAAAGAAAAAAATATGAAATGTATCAGAACTCCCTTGACAATAATTTCTCAATAATTACTGACCTAAAATGAGAAGAAAAGAGCACGAAGAAGAAGTGAAGCTGATTCGCAAAACACTGTTTTCAAATCATGCGGAGAAACCTGACTAGGAATTTCAAACTTTAAACACTGTATCAATCCTTGTAAGTTTGTAACTAAGAGCATTAGTTTACCATTAATCAATGAAACAATGAAAGTTCATGGCCAAAGGCATCATACCAACTAAGCCATCCTCCCCAAACGAAAAAGAACAGAATAAGATAATGGAGGCGAGAGAACATTCTTTTAGCAAAACACACAATGATAATAATGGGGTACAACATATTAAGAGAACTCCGGTTGAGCACCCGATAAAAAAATAACTCTTTCTTTTCATATTTAGAAGCATATTGATGAAACCAAATAAATAATATCAAGTTAATTCCAAGAGAGAGGAGTAAAAGAATAAAGTAAAGATGAGATTAGGAAGGACTTACAAGGGATCTGGGCAGAACCAATCTCCTTCTCTTGGCCTGACATTAGGATTACTTCGAAGCATAGCTCCACCTCTGAATGGTCCAGGACCATAACCAGGCCCATCGAATCCTCTTCCCGCAAACCGGCCACCATCCCTCCCACGACCATGTGGGGGCGAGTAGTCCCTAAATCTACCTGGAGATCTCCCACCGCCAAATCCACGACTGCGTGGTGGACCGCCTGAATGACCAAAATCAGGACTATAGCGATGACCTTCATTTCTACGACGGACAGGAGAAACAGAACCTGTACGCATTCTATATCCTGAAAGAAGCCAGTGAACCCCAAAGATAATAAACACCCGATAAAAAAGAGAATATTTCTAAGTACAATGGTGCTACTAGCCAAACTTTTGCAACATACAAAATGCAAATTACAGATTCGACTAATTCAGGAACATGTTATCATCAATCAGCCATCACCTGGTGAGGGATGACAAAGAAATAAGAGGATGGTGAAGAACTCATTACCATACTACAGCCAGCGACTGCACTTGATGCTACTTCTCAGGTAACTAACCAATTAACCAACACTAATGCTGGTAAAAACAACAGAACCAGACAACTGTTTTTCATGCCTCACGTGAAAGGTGGTCATGATACTCAAGTCCAAGATATGCTCAATATTAATAAATTTGAACCCACACCCATCAATTTGGAACCATAACAGAAATTAATGTTCATTTCTCAAGGGGATACTCATAACATGAATCAACATAGCAATACTTAATACATCTAGGTGATATTAAACAAAAAATCCTCTCCGAAAGTATAAAAATGCGTGAATGCCTATTTTAAAGGACCAATTCCGAACAGTAGTTAGGGATTACCTTCCAAAAAGTTTACCAAAAAGCAGAAAACGAGCAGCAAGACCAACCAAACACAAAATCAAATGATATAAAATCCACCAGAAATTCAATAACAAAATGATAAAAAGATTAAGCCATAACCCATATTATCCAATTCCATTTGCATGCTGGCTCAGCAGTTTGAGTAGAGCATCAAACAGACATTATCACGATGCAGATGCTATAAACAATGCACAGCCATCCGAACTCAATCCTCTATGTCCTTTTCACCTTTCATAGCAACTGCAATGCAAATATGTCAACCCACAAATTTTGATACCCAATTTACTACTTTTAACCATCTGATAACGTGGAAGTTGTAAGCGCACCCAAAAACCCACCACCTGTCATGTTGAATCTTATAATCTGACAAACACCATCCGTCTTCGGCAATTTTGTCAGTTCTTGATCCTTCTCTCAAGTAATTACTCTCTTGAATACAAAGTTGCCGTCCAATCCAAAAAGGCATACAACTTTAATACCTATCAGACAAAAATCTTATCATATCATAAACAGCCAAATAAACAAGGTAAACAACGGAAATGGGTCGCACAACCAGTCAACTCCAACCTCCACGAGACTGAGTTTGTATCGACCATCCCAATCAGAGTTTTTCCGACCTTAACAATAAAATTATCATCAGTCGGATTTACTTCTCTTACAGTGACAATGGGAATCAACAAGCACATTTCTCCACATCAAATTGCTAAATGGTGTCATAGACTTCTTAATGAATCAACTGAGTCAGCCATCTCAAACTCCTCATAAGATGTTTATCAAGTGCAACATGGCTGATAATCAACTTTAGAGCCCATAACATCTAGAACCCCACCATGATCATAATACTGCAAACCATTACATGCAACATGGTGTGTGGCAATGAATACACTCTGTTGATCTTATCAATAATACAAGAATATCCATCAATACCATTTATCCCTTATACCCTTTTATTATTCAAAACCCAACAAAACCAACAATCCAAACTAAATTCCAAAACCAGCGGGCCAATGTGCCTTCCTCAAGACCCAAGTTCTTGCACCAGGCAACATTTACAGCTGTAAAACACAATAAAAAAATCATTCACAAATTCAACTCTCCATAATGAAGTGCTCAATACACTATAAAGGCATTGACAAACAGGGTATAGAAAACTGTAGAGTGTAGTTTTCAGGCTTGCACGAAGACATCAAAAGGAAAAACAGAAAGCGTGTCCTTCTCATCAGCAAAGTAGATCTCTCATTTAATTCAGAATATCACTATAAATATATCTGTTTTCATTCAGAGATTACATCAAGCAGAGAAGCTAGGAGGAAGCCAGTCATCACGGGGAGTGACTTAAAAAAATGACCTACTGAAGAATATATATTTACACACACACAAACACATGCATATGGGTATAAACGAGTGTGAATGGAAACCCCCGGTTCAAGACATGCATATGGAGATAACAAGAGTTTGTTGGACCCCAGTTCTCCTTGTCGCAGAACTACTAAGGGCGCATTCGATACAGCTTCACAGTGTTTCATTGAATTGATAATAAGAATATATACCTCACATATGAGTTGAACGACATACGTATATAACCATGAAAAACAGAAGGATCATGACTTAGATTGTCAAAAGGCCATTATAAATTACAAACATGGGAAATTTATTCAGGATCAAGTACTGCCGAGTAGGGAACTCAGAGACAATGAGCGACTGATAAGAATTGGCTTAACCTTCACATGCTAATAAAAAATGAAGCATATTTAACTTTAAAGAAATGATTGTTCTAGGATAGGGTCATGCTTCACCTCAGAGGGGTAAAGGTGACACCCACTGGCAGCATAGCATCCACTTTTAGCACAACACCATACTGCACAGTATAATTTGTATTTGCAGCAAATCTAAGCATCATCTACCAGTCCCATGACAAATTCCCACAAACAAAAACACCACTTTAAAACCCAATTCAAGAAATGTTCACTGAAGAGATGAAGACCAGAATTCAGGAGAAGGAACATTAATATGCAAAACTAGCCACAGAATACATTATGTGCTCAATACCAGTAAGAAGACTTAAACCAATATGTACTGCCACTTATATTTGAATTGTCAATAAATACTACAATAATCGTGCAGTAAAGAAGAGCTTCAAAATCACTCATCTCATGTGCGAGTGAACATTTTGGCAACACAGGTTAATTTTGAAATTTTGTGCAAGTTTTTATAAGATAATAACATACTTCAAGAATGAATTAAATCAGAACGTAGTTTTCTTTAAATCGACAAATCAAACTATAATTGGCATTGCCAAACTTGATAAAAACAGTTCTTTCTATAGTTATTAATGCCTGTATTATTAGCATACATCTTTGCTTCCCTCCGATTGGTTATTTAAGCACAATAACTGACCTAAGTGCTATTTTACTTAAGGCTTTGCTACTTCTGATCTTTTAACTGAAATACATCAATCTAAAAAATTAGTACCTGCTCTTCAATTCGAATGGTTAATAATGCACGTAAATAGATGATATTGGGCTATGCAACCCCCTTATGTGGATCATTATTATCAGTAGCACTTCTAATCATTACATTTCGGAAAAGAAGAAAGATTTTTTTGTAAGAGTAATCATTTATTAAATCAGTCATTGCTTGCTAATTCAAGACCTAAACCACATGAAATTACACAGCTTATTGAATATATATGGAAAAACGTTCCAATCTAAGATTTAAATTCTAACAATATCAACTACAGACATACACATATGTCTATATTGCTATGTATTTCAACACTATATTAACCTAATTGATCTAAAATACTCAGCGAAAAAATATAAATACATACATATATAGACACACACACACACATAGAGCACTATGTGTATATATATGTACGCAAACAGATAATATCTAGGGTTTAGTAGATTCTGAGACTTGAGCACCGGGAGCTAGGGCTAAGAGATGATAAGAATTAAAGAATCAGAAGAAGACAAACCATGGCTATCGACGAATCGATCGGAGCGAGAGTAAGGAGGCGGATCGTTTCGGCGGACCTCGCCGGGCTCGTAATCGCTACTAGCACCACCGGGGCTTTCGCCGTTGGCTCCTTCACTTCCTCCACCACCACCGCCGCCGCTGTCAGTAGGTCGCACGACTAGGCTGCTCAGCTGGTGCGGCGTCGTTTGGTCCTTGTCTCGCGACCCCATCTCTGCGTCACGCGCCTCCGTGCGAGTGTTAGAGAACGATTTTTACGCCGATATTTTTATGGGGACCTATTTTTATGTGTATACCACCTACGATATACAAAGACTGTAGGGAAAAAAAAAATGATTGATTAATGCGTGTGGGTCTTGAAACATAGTTAAAATATTTGAAGGGTAAAATGGAAAATCTTATTTTCCCCCCATGAATTCTTTAAATACCAATTTTTAACCTCACTAAGATTTCTCAACTTGGCACCTAAAGATTTGAGATTTAAATGTTCACCCTTTAAAAAGTTTTTATCTCAATTTGCACCTAGACTGACATTTATTTATACACCATTTGAAAAAATAATGGTAACAACACATCTCTCTCAACTGAGAGTGGGCTCTATATGAGAGGGCAGGAATAAGAAACATATTTCTAAATTACCAACAAAAGGTTTTGGATGATGTCATGTTAGGGAAGATGTATTCAATTAAATCTCTTGCCAAAATTAAAAGCTTTAGAGTTTTATATAAATCACATATGTGTGTAGGGGCAGGGGGAAGAGGGAGGGGGCTCTATGTATGTATTGTGCCCCAATAGGTGGTGAGGAATGATAAAATGATATGAGTTACAATATGTGTTTGCTATGAAAGCAATTGACATGTTTTGAAGTTTAGCCAATCTAATATAATTTTTAGCATGTGCTTGTGGGTTGCAAATCATTATGCACCAAAACTATTGTTAATTTCACACATATGAGTAGAGTTAATTATGAAAATGGTTCCTAATGTTGTTATTTCTTTCAACTTGGTCTCCAATACTTGAATATGTCCCCAATGCAAGTCAAAATCAATTGAATTGTCCTTGGTGTTAAAAATATTATTAGATTTAACGAATATGTATAGTGTTATAAGGGTAAACTTGAAAATTCAATATAGTGTTTAAACAAAAGTTTAATTTAGCCCCTAAAATTTGCAAAATAGTTCAATTTAGTCTCCAAATAGAAAATCTAATTTCCCCCTGAATTCTTTAAATACCAATTTTTAGCCTCATTAAAATCTTAATTTCTCAACTTGGCACATAAAGATTTGAGATTTAAATTTTCACCCTTGAAAAAGTATTTTTCTCAACTTGCACTCAAAATCACATTTACTTATAATACACCATTTGAATATTCAATGGTGATAAACACATCTCTCACAACTTATGGTTTGTGGCCACATGAAAGGGTAAGAATAAAAACAATATTTCTAAATTGCCACAAAATGTTGAAAATATTACATATTTATAGGAATAAATGCATGTACAAAAATTATAAATTTTGAAAAGAAAAAGTTAAAGTTTGTTTATAGGAGAAAAAAAGACATAAATATCCTCCAAAACAAGTCGACACACGAGGGAGACATTCTTACATCTGTCTCTTTCGTTGGGGAAAATCCCCCAAAGGCCAAAACAGAGGAACGTGATGTCCCTTTATTTTGGATTTGGGGGAAAGTCTCCCAAAAACCATTAGGGGGACTTTTCCCCCAAAAAACTTTAAAACGTTTTTTTAAAAAAAAATTTATTCTAAATTTAATTTTAAAATTAATATCTAAATTTTAATTTTTTTACAAAAAATTGGGAATAAAAAATAAATAAATACAAATTTAATTGAGTATAAATTAATTGTAAATATAAATTACTTAATATATTAAAAGTTAACTTCAAATTAAGTGTATACATTTTATTTTTTAATAAGGTGAACTTCAAGATTTGGATATGAAATTTCTAAATAAAAAAATAAAGATAAAATGAATTTTTGAATAATACCTCAAGTTTTATTTGCTTAATTTGATAATTGCAACATAAATTACATAAAGTTAAAAAAAATTGAATAGTAACTCATACTTTTATTCACTAACTTGATAACTTACAATTTAAGTTAAAAATACAAAATACATAAAGAAGAAAATATTGTTCTTATGGAAGAAATTAAATCTTCAATAATTTCGATCTTCCATATTTATTTGTTAACATCGATCATTCGATTGGAACATTAGCTGAATTTTTTGCTAAAGCCTATCTTTTTTGTTGAAGGTCAATATCAAGTTCAATAAGATGATGTGTTTTGTATTATGCAGCAACCCAATCTTTGTCGCATACCATTGTTTGTAATACCTCAAGTTTTATTTGCTTAATTTGATAATTGTAACATAAATTACATAAAGTTAAAAAAAATTGATAGTAACTCATACTTTTATTCACTAACTTGATAACTTACAATTTAAGTTAAAAATACAAAATACATAAAGAAGAAAATATTGTTCTTATGGAAGAAATTAAATCTTCAATAACTTCGATCTTCTATATTTATTTGTCAACATCGATCATTCGATTGGAACATTAGCTAAATTTTTTGTTAAAGCCTATCTTTTTTGTTGAAGGTCAATATCAAGTTCAATAAGATGATGTGTTTTGTATTATGCAGCAACCCAATCTTTGTCGCATACCATTGTTTGTAATGAGTCGGGTGCCAAGTTATTCCTCGACTCACTCAATACTCTATGGCCAAGACTAAAAGTATTTTCTAATGCTGCTGTAGACATTGGAATCATTAGTAGATCACGGGCCATGATGGAAAGCAACTGGGTATTGACTAGACTGTGCTTTCCACTAGGATAATACATCAAAATCAAGATCCAAGTCATTAGATGGAGTTACTAAATAAAAATCTAATTCATTAATATGTGATAATGAAGAGCCAATCTTTGTTTTATTGAGAAGTTGAAATTCTTTTGTATCAAACCTTTTACTACTACATATAGAATGAGACGAAGAGAAAGTTGCTAGATTTAGTTCCCTAAAAGACAAATTATTTGTAATTTTAGGACATGAATATTGTATTATTTTATTTATTAAATGGGCAATTTTATTTAATATATGTAAATCTGTTAATTATGTTTAAATAAAAATACTTAGATTTATATCCATGGATCTTATTCTTTAGGAGTTAAAGAATATGAGTGATAAGATTTGTAATTAATGATGTATTCTAAAATAAGTATTCGATCACAAGATGAATTAATTGGGTGTTAGTTCATCTGGATAGATTGGATTACAGTTTACTATCTGAATTAATATGAGTTATTAATTAGGGATATTAGTCTTATATTGCATGAGTAAATGCATAAATACTCGTTAGGAATGAGTGACTGGATGGTGTCTAAGTTTTGGTGTACTAGGCTATGTTGGCACTAAGCTAGCCTAGAACAAATGTCAGCTCTAGGGTAGAGAATGGGGGACTAGGGTTTGGGGACAAATTGGTAATTTGGATATTTTTGTGATGGTATTTAAATTATTTTATTTATTTTGTGTCAAATATTTAACGATGAGGACTAATTTGGCCACATCTAGAGAACATTATGAACCTAGTTGAATGATTTGGAATAATAGAGACTAACTTAAAAAAATATGTCAATATTGGAAACTGTAAGGCAAATATACCTAAGATGGGGGTGAATTAAGTATTTAGTTAATGAATACCAATTAAAATTTCAATAAGAACAATTTATATTCTAACAAGAAAATTATCAAACACTTAGAGAGCACAAAAAGAAAGCAAGGAAATAAAAGGGATAAAAGGGATAAAAGACAAACACAACGATTTTTTGTGGTTCGCTAATCTACATCCACCACCTAATGTTTCCTCCCCCTTAGGATTTCCACTAACTTCACTAGTAGTGCTTCTTCACAAGGTGGTGAAATACAAACCAACAATACAAGTTACTCTTGAGTCCACAAGAGTAGTACAATCCTCTTCACTTCCTTGAATCCACAAAAAAGATTTAAAGACTCCCTATACAATGATTCTCTCAAAGCTATAGTCATTCATCTGACCATTCGTCTGACTTGTCCTTTGAGCCCACTGGACAAGTTGGCTGAGTCAAGTCGGATGCGCCATTTGTCCTACTTGCTCGTTCGACTTGTCCTATGCATTCCTTGGGAATGCCGGTTGAATGAAGTTGGATGAATCATTCATCTGACTTGATTCATCTGACTTTGCCCTATATTTTCTCATTGATAGGACAAGTGGAAGACCAAGTCTAAAAACGTTTAAAGCAATTTTCAAAAACAAGTTTCAAAGTAGGTTTTTGAGCTTTTACCGAGCAAATCAAAGTCACTTGACATATTATTTGTCGGTATTCCTTATGACGTCACATCTCCTCTTATAATTCCCTCTTCTTTCTTTGAATCTTCAAGTCTTGATTCTTGAAATAAGATTTTCACTACTTTAGCTTTGCAGACTTCATTTATTCTTTTGGAAAGATCTTACCAATTCTAGCACTTCAACTTTGATTGAATATTGAAAAATTGGATCTATGTCCAACGGATCAATCTAGTATCCTTATGCAAGAAGATATTGTGCTAGCCATTTCTTCAAGCATGATCATTTCCCAATCTAAAATTAATCTCAAACATATAGAACTTATATAATCGCGATTAGTCATTAGATCATCATTAACTTAAGATTTAGTTATCATTAAAATACGAGATTAATGCCCTAAGGCTAACAGAGACTATTTGCCTAGTTAACCATAAAAGGAGCATTTCAATGAAAATAAAAATGGACATCGTCCTTCCTAGCAAAAAAAAATGGACATCATCCTAATCTTTGTTTATTGAATAATCATTTATTTTGTTGTGTTGCCGTTGTTTCTTAACAATGTCATTTTGTAACATCTTTAGCTAATCCTATTAATTACCTCAAAACACGATATAAACAAACATATAAAGTAAAAATAACTCAGTCTTAAATAAGCTTAGAGTGCAAATAAGTTTTCTTGACAGTATCCATCATAAAATGTAACAAAGTCAAGAGACCTACAAAACAAAGAAGTCATAATCTCAAGTGATGTAGTTAGATTTCCGAAAAAGTATCTATCGACAATTCAAATTCTTTCTTTTCTTTCTTGTAAACTTTTATTCTTAATGGGTGGCTTGAACAAATCTATATTATTGCATGCGTTTTAAAAACCTATTGGATTCGTCGGGACTGATGGGGCTCGAACTCCCAGCTTTCGCTTTGACAGGTAGTGTTCTGATCAATTGAACTGCAATTCCAAATAAATAAGGGATCTAGCAGAAAATTTGATTCTTTTTTTATTTCCGTATCAGATATTTCTGAAAGGCAAATGAGTTATAGCATCTCATGGTAAATTGACGAATTATTGGACACTTCGGTGGTAAGTGTTGTTGTGGGTATGATTATGCCCAAAATAGTACAAATTAACACACCCCTATAGGAACAAAATCATTGAAAGCAGGTATGCAGGTATGCTTCCTTACGAGAATGGAGAGAGAACACCCACCCACCCACCGCCACAGAAACTACCCACCAAATCTCATTGAACCTTCTTCTTCATCTACAGATCACTGAGCTTCCATCTTCTATCACTCATTTCTCTTCCCATCATCTGCTACTTTTCTCTTCTCTTCTTACCGGCATTTCATCACTTTCCTCTTGCAATCTTTTCACTCTCACTCATTTGCTTTCCCCTTTTATTTCATTTACTCCTTCCAAGCAATTAATGTCACCTACCTCTAAGAAAGACATCAGATCCCTCAAATTGGTCACTCTTAAAGACGAGGGGACCAGTATCACAAGCCATGCACTTATTGGCAGACTTCTCATAGAAACCCACATCTCCATTGGCATTGTCAAAAACACAATCAACAAGTCATGGGATCTCACTAAAAATGTGGAACTCATACCAGTTAAACACAATACCTTCATACTCGAATTCAAAAACTTTGAAGACAAAGAAAAGGCTTGGGATCTCAGACCATGGGCTATCCAAGGGTTCCACTTCCTTCTTCACCCATAGGACCCAATCCTCAGAGTCGAAGAGGTGAATCTGAAATACACCTTTTTCTGGGTGCAAGTGCATGGATTGCCTTTCAGTTTCATCAACAACACAAATGCCACCAACATCAGCACATGTCTTGGGGATCTAGAGGAACTCGAGCATATTGAAGAAGGCAAGCTAAGCCGCAATAATATCATTCATATGAAGATCAAATGGGACATTGAAACACCACTCATTCCAGGTTTCCCTCTTCCAAGAGAAGGCCTCCCTGATCTTTGGATTAGGCTAAAATATGAGAATCTCAGCTGCTTTTGCAAATGCTGTGGACTAATCACTCACGAAATAGCATTTTTCCCAACGCATTCGGGAAGCTCATCTCCACCACCATCAAATTTTGAACCTCAAATCCTGGGACCATGGATGAAATCCTCGCCAGCTAGGAAAAAACTTCAAAGACTAGCCACCGGAACTACGTCGGCCAGGGTGGCGCGTGATTGGGGATCTTTCTCCATTTCCCGAGGAAAATCTATCTCTCCTTCTTTGGGCAAAGTCAAATCGAGAACCAACTCCTCAAAAAAAATTCAAAAAAAAATTTATGAATAAGGAAATCATCAGATCAAAATTTATAAACCTTCTGCAGAGCCACCTGGCTCTAATAAATGCTCCTCAACCACCCCAAAGGCAAATAGTTCCAACCAAGCAAAAAAGTCTCCATCCAACCAGAAAAACCAACAACCAGTTAACAGCCCTGACCAAACTTCAAACCGAATCAGCCTAAGTACCAATACATCAGACATAGGCCAACACAAAGCCCCAACCAACAAAAATCCAAGGACAGTTGACCCATCACAAAAACTCCACAACAGCCCAATCACCCCCTCCACCACAAAAGACACTTCCCAAAGACACATAAGCCCAAACCAAAAAAACCTTACCAAAAGAAAATCCTCTTCACATACAAAAGAACCCAGCGACTCCTTCCCCAAAAGAAGAAAACTGACTCAACAGCACACAACAACCAACAATGAAAAAGTAAACTCTGATAACAATAATGCCGAAGCTTCGCTCTTCGACATTCCAACAATGAAGAACATCCTTGCAGTTGGTCCTCTCCAACAAACCAAACTTCAGGAAAGCCAGGAAAATCAGGGAAAAACAAGTATGCTGTTCAAAAATCTCCTGCCACTAAGGCAATCAATTGAATGCCGGGGTCTGTTGAGGAACAGCTTCGGCAAGACCAATGATTGCCTTGAGCTGGAACTGTCAGGGTATGGGCACTGCCCTGACAGTTCAAAACTTGAGAGACTTAGTCTCACATTTCAGGCCCAATTTTATTTCTCTGTTTGAAACAAAAAATAAAAAAGACAGGTTAATTAGAATTTTCAGGCAACTTGGCTACTATAATTTCCACTGCATTGATCCCATCGGCCTCTTTGGAGGTATCACATTACTCTGGTCAAATGACATCTCAGTCCACATTCTTAATCAACATCACAATTTCATTCATGCTTCGGTCACTACTGACCCATCTTTTACTTGGTATTTTACAGTGCTACATGGCTGCCCTTCATTCAATGATAGGCAAGCACTC
The DNA here is from genome assembly GCA_037974665.1 of Ehretia macrophylla. Classification (NCBI taxonomy): domain Eukaryota; kingdom Viridiplantae; phylum Streptophyta; class Magnoliopsida; order Boraginales; family Ehretiaceae; genus Ehretia; species Ehretia macrophylla. The sequence continues at coordinate 50,495,539 of CM075771.1, read as the reverse complement.
TGGCCAGTGATCAGCAACCTGGTCCCAAACAAAGCTGACCCATGGCTAATCATGGAGAATTTCAACGACATCAAGGAACAATATAAAAAATGTGGCAAAAAGCAAAAATCCAATCAAAAGATCATGAAATTTCATGATTTTCTCAACCAAAATGAGCTCATGGATATTGAGTCAAAAGGTTGCAAATTTACTTGGAGCAATAATAGGCACGGTGGGGCGAATGTCAAGAAAAAACTCGATAGAGCAGTCTGTACACCTACATGGAGATTCCATTTCCCAAATACTTGGGTCACAAATAATCCACCGGTGGGATCGGATCATAGTCCCATAATCCTTTCCACCAAAATGAGCTACAGAGGAAATAACAAAAGGTTTAAATTTGAGCTATATTGGGTCGAAGTTGAAAGCTGTGGAGAAACCATCAGGAATAGTTGGACTCATTCAAGTTTTTCTCGATCAAGAAGGGGCATAGCACTCACAAGAACAAAAATCAAGGTCTGCTCAAGAGATCTTAGTAGATGGAGCAAAACGTACTTCCCGAACAATCGTAAGAAAATTGATTTGATTAAAGAACAGTTGACTACTTTCCATAACGAGCCGTGGTCAGCTGCCACTCAAGCAAAAATTGATGATCTCAACAACCAGATTGAAGAACTTTGGGACAAAGAAGAAAAATATTGGGCAACAAAATCCCGCATCCAATGGCTCAAATGTGGGGACAAAAACACAGTTTTTTCATGCCTCTACAATTCAGCGTAGGGCGAGAAACAAAATCCTGAGAATTCTTTCTCCGGAGGGCACTTGGCTCGACTAACATGATGACATAAAAAATGCTATCCAACGCCACTTTACTTCAGTTTTTTCCTCGGTTGGACCAAGAAATTTGGAGCAGGTTCTTAACTGCATATCTCCTGTGGTCACAACCGAAATGAATGAGGAGCTTACAAAGCTGCTGACAATGGATGAGGTTAAAGCTGCAACTTGGAGTCTCCACCCAACTAAATCGCCCAGGCTAGACGGCCTAACAGGTACTTTCTACCAAAAATATTGGGAGCTCCTTAAGTTTGACATCTTTGCATCTATGAATAATTTCTTACCAGATAAAGAGCCACTTGGTGAGCTAAATCACACACTCATTGCACTAATTCCAAAAGTCCAAAATCCAGAATCATTGTCACAATACAGACCAATTTCATGCTCAAACTTTCTCTACAAAATTGCATCTAAAGTGATTGTTCTTAGAATGAAGCCTTTCATGAACACAATCATTTCCCAGAATCAGAGTGCCTTTATCATTGGAAGAGTAATCCAGGACAATCTTTTCATCGCTCAGGAAGTTGCTCATTACCTTCGAACTCTCAAAAGCTCAAAAATCTTTAAAGCTGCTCTTAAACTTGACATGAACAAGGCTTTTGACTTCGTTGAGTGGGACTTCCTTGAAAAACTTTTGGAAAAGCTGGGCTTTTACCCTAAGTGGATTAAAGTCATTATGAAAGCAATCACTTCGGTGAAATACCAAATCTCGGTGAATGGAGAGTTGCTACCTGCCTTCTCGCCAGAAAGAGGGATTAGACAAGGCGACCCCTTGTCCCCTTTTCTCTTTTCCATTCTCACAGAGGCCCTTTCCATGCTCATCAAGATAAAAGTTGAGCTCGGTACCATTAAAGGTGTCAAAATCACCAAACACTGTCCCTCAATCACGCACCTCCTCTTTGCTGACGACTCACTCTTTTTCATTGAAGCAACTCCACAGGAAGCTCTTGCTCTTAAAGATACTCTTTATCATTATTGTTTGTCATCCGGCCAAAACATTAATTTTCAAAAATCAGCCATCATATTTAGCCTAAACACTCCGCAATTTGTTAAAGATTCCATTTGCGGACTGCTTAGAGTTAAGTGCAATAGAAACATGGGAAAATATCTTGGCATTCCTTCAATTTGGGGCAGCTCAAAAACATCTGCACTTAACTGACTCATTGACAAAATCTATTCTAAGTGCAAGGATAGAAGGAAAATTTCCTCTCTGAGGGCGGCAAAGAAGTGCTAATAAAAGTAGTACTTCAGGCCATACCTTCATACATTATGTCTCTCTTAATCATCCCCAAAACCCTGTGCAGGAAGATTTGCTCCATCATTGCTGATTTTTTGTGGAGTCGAAATGGCTACAAGCGTTTACACTGGATCAATTGGAGCTCTCTCACTGACTCTAAATGGTATGGTGGTTTGGGATTCAAAGACTTTGAAAGAATGAATAAAGCTCTTCTTGCAGGACAAGCTTGGAGATTGTTCATGAATCCATCTTCTCTTACTGCAAAGATTCTTCGTGGAAAATATTTTCACGACGGTGACTTTTGGAACGCAAAGATGGGTGCTCGCCCTTCATGGGCCTTTCGAAGCCTCATTATTGGGAGAGATATCATAAAAAATGAAGCAATTTAGAGAATTGGATCAGGCAATAACATCAATATTTGGAAAGACCGATGGTTCTTGCGGCATCAAAACCTCATCAAGCCTCCAACCCGCCACCTCGAAACAGTTGATGAGCTCATTACAGATGGCATATGGAATAAGGACCTCATCGCTCAAATCTTCGACTCAAGTACTACGAAGTCTATCCTATCTACCCCAATCTGTCAACAAGCCCAAGAGGATTTTCTGATTTGGCCACTCACAAAAAATGGCACATATTTGGTCAAGAGTGGATACAGATGCATCAAAGACTTTGAAAGAAGACCGATAACAACACATGGCTTATCTTACTCTTTTCCAAAGAGTCTTTGGAGTACAATTTGGAACTCTCATGTGCCCTCAAAAATCAAAGCCTTCTTATGGAAGGCATGCAGGAATGTTGTCGCAACTTAGGATAACAAATTCGCTAGAAGATGCGCCGAAAGCCCATTATGCCGAATCTGCAAAGAAAACCCAGAAACCATTGAGCATTTGTTTTTGCTTTGCAAATGGAGTCGCCAATGTTAGATTGTTTCGCCCTTCCAATTCTATCCTGATGATCAAACGATTTCAAGGTTCGACTCATGGTATTTGGACTTTATCATCAAAAGTCAAACTTCTGGCTACGAGAGAAGACATGCAGCAGCCCTTATTGCTCATCTTTGTTGGCAAATCTGGAAGGGTAGAAATTCTTTCCTCTTCGAAGGAGCCAGTACATACCCAATCACAACAGCTAACAAGGCAGTCTATCTGATGTCTGAATTCAAGGAAGCTACTCAAATCAATGCCAATCCAACAAATCACAGAATTTTAACCACTTCCCCTTCATGGACTCCACCAGCACTTGGCATCCTCAAACTCAACTGCAACGCTTCCTTCTCGAATGAAGAATGCAATGCAGGCACCGCAGTCATTTGTCGCAACCATGAAGGCCTACTCATTGATGGAGCTGCATTTACCATACGATGCGAATTCTTGCAACAAGCTGAAGCCTTAGCTCTCCTTCAAGCCATTAAAGTGGTAATTTCTCATGGTAACTCTCAGGCCATTATTGAAACTGATTGTGAAGAAATCTTTCAAGCTCTTTCACACCCTCTCGCTGCGCATTGTTGGAAGATTGACCTCATTGTCTCCATTATCAAAGCAAAAATGAACTCTCATCGCAATATCAAGATTGAGCTCATTAGGCGCACTGCCAACATGAGTGCTGATTGGATTGCTAACCAATCTTGCTTAGGCACTCTTCCTTTAGATTGGTTATCAAATGTACAACCTTCACTTTGTAATCTCCTTAACTCTGATCAATCCCCATCGGGGATAGGATGATGTACTTTCTTTTGGTTCAATGAAGTTTCTTTTCAGACAAAAAAAAAAAATAGGAACAAAATCTTGACCAAAAAAAAAAAGAGGAACAAAATCATCCTCAAGGATGGAGAGAAAAACATTAGAAGGTTACAAATCCAATTTTGAATAAGTTTCAATCACACATTTGGAAGATCTACGTACAACTATCAATTGACAAGCTCGCCCAAAATATGAAGAGTTGATAGAAAAAGAAGTAGAAAAAGAAAAGGTTGAGATTGGGGTGCTTTTAATTAGATGATATTCTGAGTTATAGAAGCTTTTTTGTTAGAAAGAACTTACATAATGAAGACCAAAGAATCACCCAAGCACTCTTTTGACGCGAAATTGGAGTAGATTTAAAAAAGGATCTTAAAAGCGTATAAAGTTGGGTCATAACAGTCTCTCAATATTTTCTTTTTTCTTTTCGTTGGAGTTATTTCACAAATACTTGTCAGGCTAAAAAAAAAAAAAAAAAGAAAGGAGAGACAAGCATATTAGTGACCGTAGGAAAATTCTTCTATGAGGCATGTGGCAAATATGCCACAGCTACATATTAAGTTGTTATTTTATAAAACTAATCCACATTAGTCTGTATCGTATAGATATGTTATATCAGAATGTCTAAAATTTATCTTTTTACTAATTTGACCTTACAGAGTTTTAAATAAATTACCATGATGTCACCACTTATGATAATTGGCTAATATTTATCAACTAATTAAATCACTTTTTATTTATGTACATGTGACAAATTTGTCATATGCCTCATAAAAGAAGAACCCGTAACCGTAATATAACAGAGAATGGTACCCGATATTCGAAGGAAAATATAGCTCCCAAAAAAGAAAAAAAGAACAACGAAAAAATTCACGTTACAAAACTTTTTCCCTTTTAGGCTCCGTTTGTTTGCTGTAAAATATTCTTCCGGAAAATATTTTCTTACTTTTACAGTATTTAATAACACCGAAAAATTAATCAATTGGAAAACATTTTTCAGTAAAAAATGGTGAGCTACTTTTTAAAGATTTTTCGGTGTTTTATAACACTAGAAAATTGGTTAACCGGAAAATATTTTCCGGTCAAAAATGATAGGCTATTTTTTAGAAATTTTTCGCTGTTTAGTAATACAGGAAAATTGGTCAACTGGAAATGTTTTCCGATAAAAAATGACGACTAGTTCAAAATTTAAGAAAATATTTTCATTTCTTTGGGAGATGAAAACATTTTTCGAAACTTAACCACCCCTATTTTATTTGTCTATTTATTTTTTTTATAAATCTCATGTGGGAAAATATTTTTTATTGTACATCCAAACACCAGAAAATATTTTTCAGTATTCTATTTTCCAGGAAAATATTTTCCTCTAACAAGTTATTTTACGGCAAACAAACGGAGCTCAGGAAAATATTTTCCTCTGAAAACATTTTCCAAGAAAACATTGTTCACTGAAAAGATTTTCCACAAACAAATTATTTTACAGGAAACAAACGAAGGAAAATATTTTATTTTCCAAGAAAACATTTTTCACTGAAAACATTTTCCATAAGTAAGTTATTTTACGGCAAACAAACAGAGCCTTAGTGTCGAACTTTTCGTTACAGTGTCGTTCTATGTGTTATAAACCATTGGCATTAAATATTGTCATCTACGATTTGTCCACCCCAAGTTATTCTCGTACAACTGTCTTCATAAATTCTATCAACATTTCTAGCAAAAAGGTCTCCAAGGGACAGCTCGGTTAGTAAGTGCAGAAATGAGTTGATTTGTAAGTGCAAGTTCGATTCCCCACGGCCGTCTCTGGGTGTAAATACCATTGACTTATCTGGTGTATATTTCTTGGAATGAGGGGCTACACCCGGGGTTTGATTCACACTCCCCTCCTGTTTTGTCAGACGGTGTGATGCAGACTTTACTTACTCACAATAAGAGCAAGTCCAACAAGCTCTCTACTTTGACTTTTTAGCTAAAGTAGATAATCAAGCTCCAAAAAACATACTCCAACAAACTAGCTATTTCATCTTGACAAATTGAATAACTCGCCAAACGGTGTGATGCAGACTTTACTTACTCACAATAAGAGCAAGTCCAACAAGCTCTCTACTTTGACTTTTTAGCTAAAGTAGAGAGTCAAGCTCCAAAAAACATACTCCAACAAACTAACTATTTCATCTTGCCAAATTGAATAACTCGCCAAATGCTTTCCACAGTACTACAAAACAAACATGTCCACAAGACTACTGATGACAAAAGACAACATAGCAATTAATTAATTTTTTTTTCAGTTTGATCAAAACATAGCACCTTGAAGAGAATATGAGTGAATGTCATAATATCTTCAAGGTAGATATTGTTCTTCAATTTATAATGAAATATCAATTAATTTTATTTTTAGTCAAAAATAGTAAGAATTGGAAAAATAAAAATAATAACATTTAACAACTTAAATTATATTAACATTACAATTTTTCTTAGGACATAATCGTTAATAATTAAAAATTAAAGATAAAAAAGACGTTATTAAATAAGTTTAGATAAAATATGAAAAGTTATTGGATTGAAATTAAATAGAAAGTCTGAAATAGAGAGTGTTGTTGGAGTAAAACTGAAATAGAGAATCTGTTAAAATAAAGAATTGTCAATTTAACTCACTATTATGGAGAAAAACTGTTGGACTTGTCATAATGGGTTAAGTAATCCTGTTCATCCATCGTGGGCATTTTTCTCTGGACTGTGGCTTTAGCAAACGGATTTGGAGGAAGGGATTGGGATGGACAAGAGTTAGAGAGGAAATTTCTTCTTGGGAAAACTCAATTGGATGCGGGTAAGACATATTGTAAAGGGGAAGATCTTCAACCAATCCTATTGAGATTGTTTGTCTGCGCAAGTATATACATTATTTGGAGAGGAAGGAGTTATAGAATTCACGGAAATAGTTTAGCAACCGAGAAACAAGCCCAAGTCATTAGATATAAACTATGCAACTGTAAAAAATTTTAGAAGGATCATTGTTAATGTTTTTATTTGTGATAGTTCTTCTATGTAATATTTTTGTGTAGAGATATAATCTTGTCTTGACTTTTATAACAGTATTTTGGTTGAGTTTAGTGATACCACTTTTGCTTATTTAGCCTCCCCAAAAAAAAAAAAAATTCTGACAAAAGAAGAAAAAAACTTCATCAACCTCGCTATAAAGATATATATTTTTTAAATTCGTGAATATCTGAAATTTGTCTCACGAGACCGAATAAGAACATATTTATTAACCCCAACAATACAAACTCTGCTTCCCTTTACATTATTTCATTCCCAACACCTGGAAAAGACATCATGCTCGTATGCAACATGGATAGACCTCAATCAACAAAAGAACAAACAACATTTTCTTTTTCAACACAGCCTTAATTATATAGATAAGAACCAACAACACAACATTAATTATAAAGATAAAACCAATTAATTATGACTACGTTAACTTTTTTGTGGATTATATATGTGTGTGTGTGTGTATAGCTGTTTTGAGAGCTTCGTCAAGTTTCGTTTAGTAAAGAGTCTATACTGAGGACTGTATCGTGTTTGCAAGACAAGTAAGAGATGTAACTTTTTTTTTAAAGAAAATATATATTTTTGGATTTTCATAAAATTTTATATAGTTGATATTTTTGAATAAATTGATTAGTGAATTGTCCACATGCTATATTTAGTTTGATGTAAGCAAATGTGTACTTAATTTTATAGCAGAAGAGCACTTTGTTCATTGTATTTCAAAGCTTAATTCTTTAATTTTATGAATAATTTCAAGTTGTTTATTTAACTTTTTTTTTTACTGGAGTAATTTTGAATGGGTTGAATAAATAAATAATTTAAGTTTGGAATTATTTTGTTAAACCTCTACAAACGCCAGTAGTATTAGATGAGGGGCAAAAGTTTCCATCAGTTATATATTTAATTATTGTCTTTGTGTGGTTGTATACAAGTTATTGTTATTAATACTTTTCCAAAAATTGCTATCTATTAAGGAGTGTACATAATTTTGTTTCAATAAATGTCGACAATGTTGTGATGTTAATATTGGAACTGGCCTCCTATCACAAATATTGTCCGACCCTTGATTGACACACGTGTTGGAATGCGCCCCTGCACCGGGGTTCATGGCCTTAGATTGGATTCAATGTGGTATTGTTTAGAGTGAATTACTCGTCACCTAAAATAAAGAAAATATTTGAACTGATGTGTTCTGGCAATGTGATTAGGTATTGCGATTTGGAGGAAAAAGTGGTTGGTTTCTGCCATGAGGGGAGAGCCGGGCAGTTGTACCTCGATGTATAAACGCATGACATCGAGGGATAGCACAAATTTGGAGTATTCAGTTTATGTGGAAGGTAATTCAAGTAAGTCATCACTTGCTCTTCCATTGTCAAGTTACTTTCAATGGAATTTGATGGTTTAGAATGAAACTCGGAATTTATGAGAAGTGAATAACCTTGCCATCATTGCCCTGTATTTCCATGTAGTCTGAAATCTCAATTACAAAAGAGTTTGAGGAAATAGTGTTGCTTGTGCTTTAATATTTACCTTTCGGAGTAGCTCATATCATTTTCAACGATTGACATGAATGATCAAACACAAAAAAAATTGATGGAGAGAAAGAACAATTGTATTATATAGAGATTTTTCTTTTGAATTTTTATTCACATTGCCGGATTGATGATTCTTGGTCTATCTTCTTGTTTGGCTTTTGAGATCTTCTAGAAACTGGAGTTGAGCAAGAGGCAAAAAATGCCTCGTGGAAGAAATCTCTTCCGCATGTACTCGTGGCGACTATAGTTGCATTCCTGTTTGGCTACCATCTTGGGTTCGTTCTTGCGATTGCAGTGTTTTACTTTTCGTGCAGTACTTCTTCTACTCTTCTTTCTTGTACTCTTTTTACTTGATTTGGTTTTTAAACATCTTATTCTCTTCTCTAGCAGAGTAGTTAATGAACCACTTGAAATCATATCCAATAATTTGGGTTTCAATGGGGACACATTAGCCGAAGGTGAAATGATATTATGTTCTGGTTTTGAATTTCTATGTTTGATGTTACTCATTCAAAAAAAGAAATCTATGTTGATTATGGATTGTGAATTGAAGGTTTGGTAGTCAGTACATGTCTAGCTGGTGCCTTTGTTGGGTCAATGATCAGTGGTTGGATTGCTGATGAAGTCGGGCGTCGTAGGGCTTTTCAATTGTGTGCTTTGCCTATGCTTATTGGTGCTATCATATGGTAAAACCTTAATGCCTTTACTTTATGAACTTTTCACATTTGCACACTTTTTCAATTTTATTTTATTCAACAATCCTTGAGCTAGTTATGTGTATTTCGGGATGTCTTTCTTTTTCGCTTATTACTAACAAAGATACAACACAATCCTTGAGCTAGTTATGGGCTATGATATGTGTGTGTGAAATGGTATTAGAAATTTTTGCCTGAGTAGATTCTGTTCTCTTTTTTTTTTCTTCCAAAAACAGCTGATCAAATCGATAATCTCAGTAATTAATCTATGGAAGGGCATAAGATTCGAGCATTATCATCTTTCATGCTTCGCTACATGTTAAATTCAAACAAGTACTAATAAATGTTTTTCTAGTGCAACAACTACAACTTTGGCAGGTATGCTACTCGGGAGGTTCTTAGTTGGAACAGGGCTAGGTGTTGGCCCTCCTGTGGCATCTCTTTATGTGACAGAGGTAAAGTAGCAGTAGACATTTTCCACACTGACAACATGATTTTTTCTTTGCAAAATATGTACATTCTCTTATCTGCTTTTCTCTGTGGATAGGTATCACCTGCCCATGTGAGGGGTACTTATGGAAGCTTCATTCAGATGGCAACATGTCTTGGACTCATAGGGGCTCTTGTCATAGGTATCCCTGTCAAGAATATTGATGGATGGTAAGGAAATGGGATAGACGCTGATGCCTTTGAAATTGGCAAGTTTCACGCATTTTTTTCTTGCTAGAAAAACATAGTTGGCTCTCAGGTTCGTTTAAATTATCCGGGCTTATCTGCTCAGGTGGCGAGTGTGTTTTTGGGTATCTACAATTCCAGCTGCTTTGCTTGCTGTTGCCATGATATTTTGTGCTGAGTCTCCATATTGGTTATACAAGGTTCGTTTCCACTTGTTATATTGTTTGCATAGGGAGAGAATTATTCGTAATATGTGTTTACTCTCCCTGTATCTGTCCTTGCTTACAGTTTCCATATCTCATCTGGGAAAACAATTCACTTAAACAAAAGAAAACAAAGCAAGACCTTACCCTAAAGATTTTGATAATCTCATTATTTTTCTCCTCGAGTTTGCTCGGCCTACAAAGTTGCATTAAATTTCCCATGAACATGAATTGATTTACATGATTCGATTATTGTTATATCAAGTTGACTAGGCACGAATAAACTCTTAAATCTTAACCTTGGTGTGATAGCAAGGGCGAAATGCTGAAGCTGAAGCTGAGTTTGGAAAACTTCTAGGAGGCTCACATGTTAAAACAGCAATTTCAGAGCTTTCAAAGTTAGACGGGATGGATGAGGCTGGTACCATAAAACTCTCTGAATTGCTGTGTGGTCGGCATTCGAGAGGTAGATTTCCTTGGTTTGCAGTGTTTATCTTGTTAGTCCATTCTTCAATTGAAGCATTCCGCCTCAAATGTTTACGCGGCTGCAAAATGTTCTTATTTTACCCTGTCAGATATGATATCTCTGTAATACTTAGTATTCACTCTTTCCTTTTGCAGTTGTTTTAATTGGATCAACCCTATTTGCTTTACAACAGCTATCTGGAATAAATGCTGTATTTTATTTCTCTTCAATTGTATTTAGACGTGCGGGTGTGTCCTCGAACCTGGCAAATATATGCATAGGGGTTGCAAATTTAACAGGTATTGTTCCCTTATTGAGGTGTTCCCTTTATACTATTTTTGTTTCTTTCTTCGTAACTCGTGATTCTTGTGCTTGCCCGTCTTCCCCTATTTCCCCTACATCTTTTCTTGATACATAATCTTCCTCAGGTTCTATAGTTGCATTGATATTGATGGACAAACTTGGAAGGAAAGTCCTCCTTGTCTGGAGCTTCTTCGGCATGGTAAGTCCGTTCTTCGTTGTGAGTGCTTGATAGCAATTGTTGTGTAATTTTCTCTATCATATCTTGCAACATACTTCAAAGTCCACGATTTATTTCTTTGTTACAACCTTGGAGCAATGGTGATCGTCTTTTCTTTTTCTCATAAGTAGTAGAGAATTCAATTGAAATGTTTAACATCTCCTAAGATATGGGATATATTCTTTCACAAGGATTCTGTAAAACTTCTGCCTTTTCTTTTGTTCCTTACTACAGTCTCATCATTAAGATATAACAAAATCAAATGTCTAGTTCTATGCTTATTTCATTCTTTTATCCGCGTGCGATATGAAATTATGTTATTTGTTTCTGAACTTTGTATTTGGTTTTCACCTTGGCTCTATGCAGGCCATGTCATTGGCTCTTCAAGTATTCGCAACAAATTTGCTTGTGTCAAGCACTGGAGCATTATATTTACCTGTTGCTGGGATGCTACTGTAAAGTGTCCTTTTCACTCGTAGTCTGTAATTCTAAACGATGAAATCCTCTTATGGTTTGTTCTGTTGATCCATCAGCTGAGAAGAGGATTGAGATGACCCCTTTGGTCCCCTTATGATACTAGATACCTAGACATTTTATTCTAGTTCCCTTGCCAGAAGAACATTTTTTCTTTTTTAAACCCTCCGCCCCGACTTGGTCCCCTCTCTTAGGATTCGAGCCTTGACCATCCACAGACCAAGGGATAGCCCACCACTAGGCTATGCCAGAAGAAGATTCCTTTCGTTTGTTTACATGTTTCAACTTTTAAATGTATTGATTATTTTGTGATGGGGGTGGGAGATGTTGATCTTGAACTTCCAGTTCAGCTGAGTGAAGAAAACTCGTTGAATAATTCAACTGGAAAAAACTATCAATTATTTAAAACATGTATACTGCATCAAGCTACGTCTAGGTGAGGTATAGAGAATTAAAATGTGGCCAAGGGTTGAAAATGTTGATCTGCATTCATTAACTAACTAGAACTTCATGCAGATTCGTCTTCACATTTTCTATCGGAGCTGGTCCAGTTCCCGGACTTCTCATCCCAGAACTATTGCCAAGCCAAATCAGAGCAAAAACTATGGCATTTTGTATGTCAGTGCATTGGGTAAGCGGTTGCTCGGGGCGGTTTTTACCCAATATTTATCTATTCTGAACTCTGGAGTACGTACAAACTAGAGTCTCTTAGATCTAATCATGAAATTATTCAAAGTATTTATAGTGAAGCTTTCGTTGTTGGTTGCTCACATCTAGTTGTCTGTTGATGCTATCTTGTAGGTTTGCAATTTCTTTGTTGGGTTGATGTTTCTGCGATTGCTCGAGCAAATCGGTCCGCAGCTACTGTACTCTATGTTTGGTACCGTTTGTTTGATGGCAGTGGTTTTCGTCAAGAAGAATGTGATGGAAACCAAAGGAAAATCGCTTCAGGAAATTGAGATCTCTCTTCTTCCACAAGAATAGGGGTCCCTTTGGGTTCGTAAAATTACTTTTATGCATATCTCTTTTGGTTGATCCACACCTTATTCTATTCTCGTTAGACGTGAAAACGCATTTATCTCTATAATAACGGTACCTGGAGGACATGCTGAATTTGGAGAAGCACATCTAATTACTTTGTAAACTAGAAGAGGCTCGTGCAGGTCAATGACTAATTAACAGATGTTATGTATACATTTGAGCTTTTTCTCTAATGTGATGCATGTGAGATTAGTCTGAGAATCTATTGATCTTTCCTTCAGTTATTGCAACAGTGTGACCATGGCATACTCAATACGATCTTGAGTTTCTGAAACAATGTCAAGTTCTAAGATCAGAATTATAAGCTCGTAAGCGAAATTAGTGTCATGAGTTTAAGTATAACAATTGTTAGTTGTAAATTACTTATTTACCGTGTCTCCCACTAATGTAGGACATTTCAAACACTATTACCTCAATATACAAATTTCCACTTCTGTTAATGGCACCTTTTATTGTAACACCTTCATATCACAATGGTGTCATAGTTTTCTTCTAGTAAAGAGGACGAACAATTCCTTTGAATTTTCATAAAGTAAATTTCCATTTGCATAAATCCAGCCTTCATCGAGCACTGAAAGCATTTGCAGAAACAATTTTGAAGCCATTAGCAAACAAGACGCAAGTAACCGTTACCACTATATTGTCTAAGCAACACGACCTCCACAAACAATGCCCCTGAGTTGAAATAAAAGAAAGAAATGCTCACTATGCAGAGTACCATGAATCCAACAAGGATGTTTACCTTGTGATCCAAAAAGACATAGGTAAAGAGAGACAATAACTGATTCTAGGTTAGACTTCGAAACGTTGGAAAAAGACAGGTGGGGCCCAAAAAAAAAAATGATGAACCAAAATATACAACTTTTAATTTCCAAAAATTTCATTGGTGATACTTCGAAAATCACGCAATTTTTACTATATTACATAGAGGTTAGCCTCTAGATACTTTGTTTCCATGATCTAACAAGATGCGGAGAATAATAAGGATGTTGATTACAAAATTAAGACGAGATGCACAAAGTAGAGAAGCACATTTGGAATCTTGTATGGTTGAAAATTCCACTTGAATTAAAAGGGAAGTATTATAAGTTTGCGATTAGGCCAACTTTGTTGTATGGTTCGGAATATTGGGTAGTGAAGTACTATCATGTTCATAAGATGTTAGTGACAGAGATGAAAATGTTAGGATGGATGTGTGCCAAAATCAAGAATAACAAGATTAAGGATGAGGTGATACAAGAAAAAGTGGAATAGCCCCGATCGATGATAAATTGAAGGAGAACTGTCTGATATGGTATAGACATATTAGGAGACGACCTGTGGATAAACTTGATAGAAGGTGTGAAAAAAATGAAGATAGTACCTTGTAAGAAAGATTGAAGAAGACTAAGATGTGTTGGATGGAAATACTTAGGTAAGATCTCGCTTGTAGAGCTAATAGAGAAGACGACTTTCGACAAATATGAGTTGCTTCGATAGATCCATATAATAGGTTTCTCTTAGTAATTGTTAGCCTAAAGGGCTTCTAAATCTTGATTTTGATGATAACAAACCATAAATGTGTTTAATGAGTTTGTTTAAGTGTGCATAAGTAAATATGAATCAAGATTGACTCCGATTTCAAGTTCATCAAGCTGAAGAAGGAAGAAGAACATCCATCAACTCAAGGAAAAGATTTGAAGAATGAAGATGGAGTTATAAGGATGGAGACGGAAGTCATAAGGGGTACCGGTTGGGACTTGACTTGGGTTTGGGTCTTGCAAATGGTATATGCTCTATAATGATTCTCAAATATCATTTTTTAAATATTTGAAAAAGGTTTTACAAAAGACGCTCAAAAGAAACGCTTTCAAATAAACCCAAACCTTTGCAATTTTGAGCCCACCAGACGACCTCAGGGCAACCGGTCGACCGGTGGCCAAAGGGTCGTCTGCCTGAGACTTGTCCACCGGACGAGGGTCTTTCGACTAGTCGACTGGTGGAGCAGGGGTCGATCAGTCGGACCAAAATGCTGGTTTAAAATATAGCCGTTTTATGAACGTTGGAGTGCATTTATTACACACTTTTCAGCCTCTGTTAATGCCTCTCAACTGAAAACTTTCAAAGCAATTACTCTTGAGTTCTTTCATTAATTTCATATTTGAATCATTATTGAGCTATACTTGAGCAAGAATTTATGAGCAATATTGAGTGAAATATTCATTGTATTCATCTACCCTAAAAGAGAGCTTTTATTGTGAATCTCAAACACTTATCAAAAGAGAGAGTTAAACACTTTAAAATGAGGGATTTCTTTGTCAAAGGTGTTGGGGGTTAAAACTTTGTATTGAAAATAAATTTTATACTGTAAAAGTTTGAACTACTATTGTAGTTGGTTTGTGGACTCACCAACATTTGAAGAGCCACTATAGTGAAGATTGTTGAAATCCTAAGCGAGGAGCTTAGGTCGTGGACTTAGGCAGGGGCCAAACCACGCTAAAACGCGATTTGCAATCTCTTTCTCTTAAATCTCTCTTTGCATGATTTTCTGCTTACCAAGTATTTGATAAATTGCCTCACTCACATTTTATATTGCTAGAGTGCATATTCATTTAAGATTGTTTTTGATTAATCATTGCTAGTATATTGCCTAATCGAAAAAGTAGTATTATTGCCTATATAACCTAATTCACCCCTCATTTTAGGTTAAATTAAGGGACAACAAGTGGTATCAGAGCTAAGACTTTGCATATAGTTTTAACATCTAGCAAAGAAAAGATAAATGACAAACAATACTACTTCTCTTTACTTTGAGGACTACTCCACTAATAGGCCTCTATTGTTTATAGGTACCAATTTCAATTATTAGAAGAACAAAATGGAGACAGACATACAATCCATTGACTATGCTCTATGGTCATTGGTAGAAGATGGTCCTTATGTTCCAATAAAGGAGGTGACGGTCAAAGATGCTTCAAGTTCAAGTGGAGTCGAGAAAGTCAAAACCATCCAAGTGTCAAAGGTAAGAAGCGAGTTCCATGATCAAGACATTATCATGATGACCAAGAACTCAAGAGCCAAGAACATCCTTTATTGTGCTCTAAACGAAATTGAGTATAGTCGTGTGAGTCAATGTGAAACCACTCACGAGATTTGGGAGATGTTACACATGTCTTATCAAGGAACGTCTCAAGTGAAGAATACCAAAATTGATCTTCACATCCATGAGTATGAGTTGTTTCGTATGAAGGCCGGAGAGTCACTATATGAAATGCATCAAAGATTCTCCAAAATCGTAAACAACTTGAGTGCTCTTGGAAAGAAATATCCAAATGAAGAACTCAACTGAAAGATTCTTATGGCTCTTCCAAAAGAATACAAACCGAAGGTGACATCAATTAGAGAATCAACCGATCTTTCCAAGATTATGGTACATGAGCTCATTTGCAACCTTGAGACAGAGGAACTTGTATTGAATCAAGAAAAGATACGAGATGAAGAAGAAAAGAAGACAAGGAAATCACTTGCTCTCATTGCTCAATCTCAATTGAGTGATGAATACAAAGATGATAGTGACCTTGATGAGCTTGCACTCCTTGCAAAGAATTTTAAGAAGTTCTTGAAATACATAAAGATGAAGAAAGGAGAGCTCATCAACAACAAAATCAAGATAAGATTCAAAGAGAAAATTGAGAAGACCGAAGTGGAGATCAAGTGCTTCAATTGTGACAAGTCGGGACACATCAAAGCAAAGTGTCCAAAATTGATCAAAGGGAAGCAAAAGGCAATGAAGGCTTGCGTTGAGGATGATATATCAACCGGTGATGAAAGTGGAAGCGAAACCGAAGTGGCCAACTTTGTGTGCTTCATGGCTAGAGATGATGAGGTAACTTCTTCGTCTTGTGATGAATCTTCTTCTTCTTCTAATGATGATGAATGTACTTTTGAACAACTAACAAATGAATTTTCAAAACTACACGATAGTTTTCTTCTTGCACACTCAAAAGTAAAGAATCTTCAAAAAGAAAATAATGAACTTCAAAAAGAAATTAAAGAACTTAGAGATGAAAATGATACTCTTACCAAAGAGATTTGTGAATACTATCATTTAAAGTCCAAAATTGAATTAGAAATCAAAGATTTTGAAAAACAAGTTCTTGATTTACAAAATGAAATTGCTAGATTTTCAAAGGGAACAAAGGCCTTGGTTCTCAAAAATTACCATTTGACAAAGGTGGGATTGGCTATGAGCCATTTTCTAAACCAAAGTTATCAAAAACTATCTTTGTGAAAGCTTCTCAATCCTCAATTGTCTATCCACCATTAAAAGAATCACAAAAAGTACAAATTGACAAAGGGATTGGCTATAAGCCACATCAAAAAGGGTTTCAAAATCATTTTGTCAAAGTATCATCCTCTTGGCATGTAGCCTCAACATCAAGAGGATCATTTAAGAGATGCACTTATTGTAAGAAGATTGGTCACAATGCATCATGATGTAGATTTAAAAACATGGTAGGAAGAGATTCTCACATTCTTTTATGCCTCAGACCCAAATGGGTTGTTAGATATGTTAGGACTTCGTACTAATACTAAAGGACCCAATAGAGCCTTGGGGACCAAAATGAACTTGATTTGTTTCTATGAATGATAGGTTGCCCTAAAGGTGAAGTATGAAGATATATGGGTTATTGATAGTGGGTGCTCAAGGCACATGACGGGTGATGTCTCTTTCTTCAATGAGATTGACAAATAGTTTAAAGGTAAAGTTAGCTATGGAGGAAATGAATGAGGCAAAGTCATTGGTAAAGGTAGCATAGGAGATATAAACTCTATTTCCATTCATGATGTCTTGTATGTTAAAGGTCTTAGACACAATTTGCTAAGTGTAAGTCAATTTTGTGATAATGGATTTAGAGTTGAATTTTTATCTACTTGTTGCAAAGTGTATGATAAAGATGATAAAGTGTTGTTTGTTGGAAATAGATGTGATAATGTGTATGTGATTAATTTTCATGAATTAAAATGTCAAAATGTGGCGTGCTTAGTTACCATTAATGAAGACTCATGGTTATGGCATAGAAGACTTGGTCATGCTAACATGGATTTACTTGCTAAGCTTTCTAGAAAAGAACTTGTCATAGGTCTTCCTAAGACTAGATTTCAAAATGACCATTTATGTGATGCATGCCAATTTGAAAAACAACACAAAACATCTTTTAAAACAATTAGCAAGGTAACCACATCAAGAGCTTTACAAAATTTCATATGGATCTTTTTGGTCCAATGGATGTGGCAAGCCTAGGTGGATCTAGACATGTCTATGTTATCATAGATGATTACACTAGATTCACATAGGTGAGACCTCTTGCACATAAAAATGATGCCTTCAATGAAATTGCTAAACTTTGTAATAAGGTGCAGAATGAGAAAGACTATTATATAAATTGCATTCATAGTGACCAAGGCACCGAATTTATAAATGCATCTTTTATGGACTATTGTGAAGTACGTGGTGTAACGCCCCGAACCCAATCCCACGCTATAGGTCAAGTCCAGACCTGTCACTCGGATAGAGTCTCCTCTGTACCGTGGATTAAACTGTTACCTGCAAATAGCTATATATAATCTTTGATTCACAAACAACAACACATACAACCTATCCTTCAAGATATTCATAGCCAAGCCAAGATCTCAAGGCCATCCGAGCCTTGGAGCAACAAAAACCTACTTATAGCACACAAGCATGCAAGGCAATGCTAACTTTAACTATAAGTAGTTGGGTAGAACTATAACCAAGTTCTACTACCAAGTTATTAACACACAAGCATGCAATAAGAGTAGTAAATTAGAATCCATTATTACATGCCATCTAACTTTGCTATCCGTCATACAAGATTACAAGTTGTTTCAACTACTAAATATATACAAGATCCCCAAAGTCAGACAAAATAAAAAAACAACAATCAACAATTCCGCACAAGCTTCACATTACAATCAACCTTATCATACAAGAATCACGGAATCTGATCTACTTGCACTTCTTCTTCTTCCTCTACTGCTACTAGCCGGGGATTTACCTCAGCTTCTCCTGAAACATATTAAATGAGGAGTGACCAACAAAGTTGCCCAGCGAGGGAGGTGATGCAACATACCGGAGCGTGCAGTATGATATGCAATCACAGAAAGCCATAAATATAACATAAAGCAACAAGATCAAATAGTCAAATAAATAATCACATTTTAAAAGGATACAGTTCCACTTCAAGTCTTCAATCTCGTACCATGAGTCATGAACTTCACGCAAGTACCGACAAACCCTTACTTCTCCAAGTGTGGGATACTTCGGATGTATCCCGATCCTACGACCCTTTTTCCTGAGGTACGTCCATATGCCCAGCAGGTGAACCACGCCTCTGGGGTAGTGGAGTATACTCAGCGAGAAAGGGAATATGCACCATGGTAGTCGAGAGAGCACGGCAAGCCCGACGCCGCCCGTGTTTCTCAACGCTACCATGTCTGAAAAGGTTGTGCAACCCTGAAACCAAACCACAAGATTTAAGAGCAACAATAGCACGTAAGAGGGTTGACAAAGTAGGCTGCCCTCGCATTTTAACACAATATAAGCCAACATATACACGAGATAGCTATATAGTCACGAAATAGACAAATATCATATTCTTCCACAAAACTCCATAGATAGCTTTAATAACCCTTATCATGCACATAAATCATCTATCAAGTATTTACAAACTCATATAAACACAAAGGCATCCAAAAATACACCTTTTACCCCTTTGTTAACTTTCTGATTCTTCTCCCACGCAAGGTTTATGATTCCAAATTAGCAAGCCCACCATCCTACGTTCTGATCGCGTCGTTTTGCGCTCAAAATTAGTAAGGTTAACTGATTGAAAATATTGCTTACCTTGAATTACCTCTAGCTGTGGCGAGTAGAGGGTCGATCCACGGAGATTGGGTTATCAAGTTAAGTTAAGTCCTTAATTTAGAATTGTTTGACTATCTCCCGTCACGGATAAGTTTGATTAAGTCCAAAAGTCCAAAAGTCCAAAAGTCCAAAAGTCCAAAAGTACGGAAGTACGGAAAATTAAGTCCAAGAAATGTCTACAAAATGTCCAAAGATATAGTAGTAACAAGGTCCAAAAGTGAATTAATCAAAAGTACTAAATTAAAGAATCACAACACTCAACACTAAAAATCCAAAGGGTTAATGATTCAGGGTGGTTATAGCTCGGTATATGCAAGTACAAAGTTATTGATTCAGATTTAAAGTTAAGTCCTTCAGAAATAGGGCTACAAGCTCCCACTACTGAAATGAGCCTTTAATTACATAAGTGAGAAGATTAATTAATTAGCAAGACTGGAGGTGTTGGTACAACCTAACGATATCCAATCTCTCAATTAATCTTTTCACTTATGTAATTTGGAGGTGTCGGTACAACCAGACTATAATCCATCAGAGGTAGTCTCGTATTGCCACTGGTTTACAAAACCGGGCGTATATGTACTTTCAATTAAATATAACATAACTACAAGTATACGTATAATTAATCAAAGAATACTTAAAAACAAAAATACGAGACTTTAATAAATCTGAATCAAAACATATGCACAAGAATAACCTCACACATACCACCCCGAATCTCCGGTCTAGTGTGTCATGATAAACATTAAAGTACAAGAAATCATAACGTAAACCGAAATAAAAGAATACTTATCGTGTTGTATGGATTTCGGTAGACCGTTATGATGTCGGTATGTTGATAGCTCACTAGACCCTCCCTTCGGGATTAAAACTTTGCACAAAACTAAGAATAATAATTAAAACACTCAAAACTCACTTCACAAATACTAGAGTAGCACAATATATGCTAATAAGAGAAAATGGTACAAGAAAAAAATGAAATGAGGAAGGTGTATTTATAGGACAATTTTGGCACTATTCATGAGTACTATTCACGGGTACTATTCACGCAGTGATGTCATCATTATGTCAGCATGACATCAGCGCCTAGGTCATCATTGTGTCAGCATGACGTCATCGCCTAGGTCATCATTGTGTCAGCATGACGTCATCAAAATTTACTATTCACGTGCTGATTTTACTATTCATCCATTGACCGTTGACTTTACTATTCATACATTGACTTTTACTATTCATGCATTGACCGTTGACTTTTACTATTCATGCATTGACCGAAAGTTGACCAAAGCTTCTTCAAGGTTTTTCAGCGTCCTAAATTCGTTTCCGCACTCCGTTTGGCCAAATTCAATCTCGATTTGCTCATGTCAAAGTCGCTCGACCTTCCTCCTTTAGTATTGTGCTGAACTTCTCATTCAAGTGTTGGCTTTTGTGGCCATTTTTGTTATTTCTTCTTCAGAACCTATATTGCACTAAATTTGTGTAAAATATACAATTAAGCTTGAAATAATAATGCAATATACATGATTCAATGGGTTAAAATTACTAAAAAAATAGATTTATCAACCTCCTCAAACCCATTCTTTGCTTGTCCTCAAGCAAAAGCATTAAGTACTTCATAGATTCAAAAATAGTTAATCCAAGCAGTCAATGTATTCATACAGTTAACATTTTATAAAACACCAGGTTAACTGTGAATTTGTCTTCCAAACAATTTTTACCCCAAGAAATTATTTTGTATCTAAAAGAAAAGAAACCAACTTAACTACAAAAAATCATTTGAGCCTTTTTAAGCACTTGTAACTCAATTAAGAGGTAAGAAAATTAATCACGCAAAATTTGTAAAATCGAAAATATCTTCTATGGATAGTCATAAAAATATTAAAACTCAACTACCTCCCAAATCATGTAATACTCCCTTAGAATTTTTTTATATATACATTTTTTTTAAATTTTTTTATATGAATAGATGACTCGAGTGGTAGATGTTGGTTGATTCAAAGACTTTCTGAAATTTTGCCTTTCATTGGTTGAATTGTATTTGGTGAAAGAAGGCTTGTCTGACAGGATTTGTATTGATAGCTTTTTCATAACAAAAATGCTCAAAAATGGTTAGAAGAAAGTATTTGTTATGGACTTCTTTTCTGCCCCTTTTTGTTGAATCAACAATTTTGATATTTGAATGATGTTGAGCGAGTCATCTTCACATTTTTGTTTTTTTTGTTTTTTTTTTCAAAGGAGTATACCGATCTAGAAAAATAAGTCAAATTTTAATAAAACATAACATCTCACATTGAAAACGCCTCAATTTACTCCTTTTTTGATAATTAATCAAAAACCTCTAATTAAATCATGTGACGCTGTTAGGATGTAATAATAGTTAACAAGGTTTCAAAAAAATTTAGATACAAACTCAACTCTAGTGGTTAATTATTTTTCCATTCTAAACTTCACAGTTAATTCAAATATTTTATCAAAATCCAACCATATTTCAACACTTGATTACTCAAGTTTAATTATCTTGAATAAATGAAGCACGGAAAATGGAAATTAAAAATTTTAAAATTTTGGAAATCTTTTTTAGCAGGTGGTATCAACTATTTGTTCCTCCTCAAACCCGAACCTTACATTGCCCTCAATGTAAGAAAGTGATGCAATGCATTGCAAATTAAAAAGATAGATACAACTTGATAAAAATTCCAAGCATTGTTCCTCAAATGGTTCTGAAAAAAGACTTGTCATTAAAAGCTCCAAATACCAATGTTAGCTATGAGGATAAAAACAAGAGTGATCCAAAATGAAATTTAAACGGAATGATATATACAATGTGGTTTCGCAAGGACAAAATTTTTTTTATGGTTTTTTTTTAAATGAAAATTTTAGTTAAACACAATCTAAATCACACAAAATAAAGCAAACACCATTTTTTTTTCAAAGTTTTTTTTTTTTTTTAAAAAAGAAATTTAACAAACCAAATTAAAATATACACAATAAATCTCCTTTAACGGTTTGCTAACAAATGCATTGGAGGAGACTCAGAATATATACGCTAATGAATGTATAGCCATAACAGTTGCTGAAACTTATGCAGAGAGGGTTGAAGCCACACCAGATTACCAAAAATCGTTAGAAGACCTTAGTGACAAGATTAACTAAAGACATTCTCCAGACATATCAAAAATTCAACCCCTAGATCAAATATTCAGAAGAACTAAATCCAAATAGGTTTTTTTAGGCTCGCATGTGAGGGAGTTCAGACATTGGCCAGATCTACATCCCCAGTTTCAACAAATCATTATCAAACATCCACACTCCATTTTTTATCCCTTCGGCTTTTTTTTGTTTTTTGTTTTTTTGTTTTTGGTTTTTTTTTATATATACCAGATTCAACATCAAAATAAAATTAGTGTATATACTAGGTAAATAACCACAATAAAAAAAAACAGATTACTATACTAAAAACCATAAAAATAAAACTCACAAATTTTATTCATGGAAATGGAAACGGTACATTAACTTAACAAATACAACAACAAAACAACTACTTATATTATAAGCCTACTTCTTTCTCTTTTTCCAGGAACTGGGCAGTTCATGATGAACTACCCAAGCCAAATAAAGAAGAATCAAAATAATAACACCAAGAACCACAAGCAACGACTCCTCTGCCGTGAGACTTTTAAACAACACCATCTTCGTGGAAATTTTAACAAAAAAAACTGAAGACGGAGAAGTTTTGTGGGGAGAAAGGTAGGAGATGGCGGCGGCAAGGAGGAGATAAAAAAATGGTAGGGTTAGGGTTTTTAAAACCGTTCAGCCGCCCCTTTTTTTTTTTTTTCAACAAAACAAAAAAAACAAAAAAAAAACAACACAACTTATTACATAAGCCTATAAACTAAAAATCTTTTCTTCCTTCGTGGATTTGTCCCATCCTAATCACAAGATAGATGAGGAAGATGTACAAGAAGAAGAATAAGGCAAAAATGGCCACAATAAGAAGCAAAACTTGGTCGGTCATTTTGAGTTGATGAAACAAGTTTGGGAGATTGAGAGAAAATTGTGATTGTTGTGTGAGAGAGATTGAGGTGTCGGCGGTGAAGAGAAAAAAGAATGAGGGAAAGAAAGATTAGGGTAAAAACCCTTTTTACCGACCCCCCACTTTTTTTTATATATATTTTTTTTTAAACACTTTTTTTTTTTGATTTTTTTTTAAATAGATGTAAATTAAAACAAGCACACATAATGACAAGAAAATGCAAACATATTAGAATTCACCCTTAAGATGGTCTCACACAAAAAAGAAGCCCGGGAAATGCAAAAATAGGATCTCAACCCTATTTCAGTTTCATACCTATGCAGCAAAGTAAACCACATCCGAACACCAAATAAATGGCATTAAAATCTGGATAGTAAATCTACCCGCCATAGCGTAAGAACTGGCCAAAGCAGAGGTGATGAATCACGTATCACATGCCCCTCAGAATGGTATTAGTTATCTTTCTCTCGAATACCATGAGAGCCACTATTTCCATAACGGTGGAAAAAGACCTCATAACGTTGAAGTTAACGCCAATTTAAAGCTAATTGGTAACCAAACGACAACATCTAGGATGAACCTTGGAATGCTACCGCCACGAGATCCTAGATTACCCAAAGATCACTTGGGTTCATGTGAGGCACACACCCTAGTACAAACAACACTCTGTTTTATCCTCAGACAGTCACTACCGAATGTTGCCACTGTGTACCCATCTTCCCACCCATTTAGGATGAGCGCGTCACACAAATTGTCAGAGTTTTTCCTTCTAACCGGGAATGGGCACTGGAACCATTTAATGTCAGCCAGCAAGACATGCACACACAATTAAGTGCCGTAGTTTAACGCCTTCGGGCAAATTTTTTTTTTTTTTAATATATTAAAATCAAGGGACTAGCTCTTCTAGAGGTTTCTGTGTTCACGCCATCTAGTACTTTCCTTCGGCACTCACATGGGGCCACAGCCAGTTCCACAGGGTCAAGAGCAAGACAGTGGGGTTTTACGTTACAGACAATACCGTCTGGTGAATGCTCTCACTCCTAACTACCTTATCAAGTAATGCCCAAACAGACCCTAAACTACATTAAGCTGGTGGAGTGACAAGTACTGTTAGACAAAGTTGCACTGATCAGTCAACCGCACACAGAAACATACAGTGACCACTAGTATCATGACAAAAATACCTGAATGAGTGCTTCTCAGGGTTTAGACCCAAACTACATTAAGCTGGAGAAAGACTCATTTGGTACGAAAAAAAATAAAAATAAAAAAATAAATCCTAGGTTGCCTCATAGGAGCGCTAAGTTTAATGTCTTCAGCCAGACAGAATTACTTTGAAATTGCTACTCTGCAGGGATTGGATTCTTAAGTTCAATTGACTATTCACCCCAATTTTTTAGCTGGATCGCTGGTTTAAGTCTTTGTCCATTTACAAACATAGTTTTCCCATTTGTTTTATCTTTTATCTTGACAACCCCAGACGGAAAAACTTGTTCAATCTTAAATGGTCCATCCCATCTGGACCTCAATTTTCCTGGAAACAATCGTAACTTAGAATTAAATAACCACACATCTTCTCCAGGAATAAATGACTTCCGAATAATCATTTTATCATGCGTTCTCTTCATTTTCTCACTGTAAATCTTGGCATTCTCGTATGCTTCTAAACGCATCTCTTCAAGTTCATTTAGATGGAACAACCTGTTTTCACCAGCTTTCTGCAAGTCAAAATTCACAGTTCTAATTGCCCAGTAAGCCTTATGTTGTAACTCAACAGGTAAATGACATGCTTTTCCAAAAACTAAACGAAAAGGTGACATTCTTATGGGAGTTTTATATGCAGTTCTATATGCCCAAAGTGCATCATTCAATCGAGTGGACCAATCCTTCCTATCAGGTCTAACTGTCTTTTCAAGGATTGATTTAATTTCCCTATTAGAAACCTCAACCTGTCCACTAGTTTGTGGGTGATATGGAGTTGCAACCTTATGAATGACTGAGTATTTCTTCAACAATTTTTCAAAAGTTCGGTGAATGAAATGACTTCCACCGTCACTAATGATGGCTCATGGAATTCCAAACCGACAGAAAATATTTTCTTTTATGAATTTCATCACGACAGTGTGATCATTAGTCCGAGTTGCAATTGCTTCAATCCATTTAGACACATAATCAACACCAACCAAAATGTATTGAAAACCAAAAGAGATTGGGAAAGGACCCATGAAATCAATACCCCAAACATCAAAAAGTTCACAAACCACGATGGGATTTAAGGGTATCATATCCCTTTTTCCCATGTTACCTGCCTTTTGGCATCTTTCACATGCTTTGCAAAACTCATGAGCATCTTTGATTAATGTGGGCCAATAAAACCCGCTTTGTAGCACTTTGATAGCTGTCCGTCGTCCTCCAAAGTATCCACCACATTCCTGCGAATGACAAAATGACATGATACTTAGCTGTTCAGACTCGGGTACACATCTACGAATAATTTGATCAGAACAAATACGGAACAAATGAGGATCCTCCCAGAAATAATGCTTTGCAATTGAGAAAAATCGGTCTCTCTCAGCCTTGTTCCACTCCTTGGGTATTTTACCAACTGCAAGATAATTCACAATATGAGCATACCAAGGAAGTTTAGGAGCAGAAATTAACAGCAACTGTTCATCAGGAAATGTATCTCTCAATGGTAATTCATTTTCTGTTTCCTGAGTTACAATCCTTGACAAGTGATCAGCAACAACATTTTCTCGACCTTTCTTATCTTTGATTGTTAAATCAAATTCTTGAATTAATAACAACCATCGAATAAGCCTAGGTTTAGCATCTTTCTTTTCCAACAGGTATCTCAATGCTGAGTGGTCAGAATAAATGATTATTTTTGACCCTAACACATAAGACCGAAATTTTTCTAATGCAAAAACTACAACAAGCAATTCTTTCTCTGTGGTGGTATAGTTTTTCTGGGCATCATCCAAAGTTCGGCTGGCGTAATAGATCACACAACTAACACGATCTTTGCGTTGACCTAATACAGCTCCTATGACATAATCTGAAGCATCACACATGATTTCAAAAGGAAGAGAGTGGTCTGGTGGTTGAATCACTAGAGCAGTGGAAAGTGCATTTTTTAGTGTTTCAAAAGCAGTAACACATTTTTCATCAAACTGAAATGGAGTATCCTGTGCCAACAAATTTGATAAAGGTCTAGCAATTTTACTAAAATCCTTTATAAATCGTCGGTAGAAACCAGCATGTCCAAGGAACGATCTCACCTGTTTAACAGTTGTTGGAGGGGGCAAATCAGAAATAATATCAACCTTAGCTTTATCAACCCGAACTCCTTCCTTGGATATAATGTGTCCGAGAACAATTCCTTCTTGAACCATGAAATGACTTTTCTCCCAGCTAAGTATGAGATTAGATTCCTGACATCTTTTCAACACCAAAGAAAGATTATTCAAACAAGTGTCAAATGAAGAGCCAAAGATAGAAAAATCATCCATAAAGACCTCAACAAATTCATCCATCATATCAGTGAAAATAGACATCATGCAGCGTTGGAAAGTGGCTGGTGCATTACAAAGGCCAAAAGGCATTCTTCTATAAGCAAACGTGCCAAAAGGACATGTAAAAGTTGTCTTTTCCTGATCTTCAGGGTCCACAGGGATTTGATTGTATCCCGAGTACCCGTCAAGAAAACAGTAATAACCTTGTCCTGCCAACCTGTCCAAAATTTGATCAATGAATGGTAAAGGAAAATGATCGTTTCTTGTTGCAGCATTGAGTTTCCTATAATCAATACACACACGCCATCCAGTTGTGGTGCGGGTAGGTACCAATTCACCTTTATCACTTGTCACCACAGTGATTCCTGATTTCTTAGGTACAACCTGTATAGGACTAACCCATTTACTATCCGAAATAGGAT
Organism: Ehretia macrophylla; assembly: GCA_037974665.1. Taxonomy (NCBI): domain Eukaryota; kingdom Viridiplantae; phylum Streptophyta; class Magnoliopsida; order Boraginales; family Ehretiaceae; genus Ehretia; species Ehretia macrophylla. Next base: position 50,468,201 of record CM075771.1, on the reverse strand, counting down.
AAATGATACCTGCATCTAACAACTTCACTATTTCCTTCTTTACAACTTATCTCATGTTCGGGTTCAGCTTACGTTGCATCTCTCTAGATGTCTTGGCTCCATCTTCCAAATTAATCTTATGCATGCAAAAAGAAGGATCTATTCCTTTAAGGTCTGCAACAGTCCAGCCTAATGCTTCCTTATTCTTAGACAACACATCTACAAGCTTAGCTTCCTTCTCCAAAGAAAGGTTAGAAGCTATAATAACTGGAAGTGTTTGATCTGCCCCTCGAAAAACATACTTGAGATGACTAGGAAGTTGCTTAAGTTCCAACTCAGGAGGAGATTGTATAGAAGGAAGCATGGGTTCTTTAGAAAGAGTCAAGGATGGTTCTATTGCACAAATCTGAAATTTTTCATCAAATCTTAAATTGCTTTCTAAAGATTCATCGGATTCCTCCTCAAACCTACTCAACACTACTTCATCATTATTCAAAGCATTCTCCAAAAAATCTTTTTGCATAAGACTAAGGAAAGACTCTTCAATTAATGGATCAATCTTATCAAGAATAAAACATTCAAGACCATCATCTCCATCTGCAAACCTAGCAGCATTAGCAACATTCAACTTTACCTTAATATCTCCAAATGTAAACTCCAATTCTCCAGTTGCACAGTGAATTTTTGCATTAGCTGTTGCTAAAAATGGTCTCCCTAGTATAACTGGAGTTTGGAACTTTTGAATTTCTCCTGGTTCCATATCTAGCACAACAAAATCCACAGGAAAATAAAATTCATCAACCTTTATCAACACATCTTCAATCATACCCCTAGGAATTTTAAGTGATCTATCAGCCAGTTGAAGGGGACAGGAGTAGGTTTCAATTCTCCTATATCTAACTGCTCAAAAAGATTAAAGGGAAGAAGATTCACACTAGCTCCTAAATCAAGAAGGGCACGATCTATACAATGATTACCAATATAACAAGGAATGGTAAATGCACCTGGATCTTTCAATTTTGGTGGAACATGAGAAGTAAGAATGCTGCTTACCTTTTCGGTCAACCTTACTTTGTTTGATATCAAAGCTGAATTCCTCATTTTCTGAGTGCACAAATCCTTAAGAAACTTTGCATAAGCAGGAATTTGCCTGATAATTTCTAACAGAGGTAAATTGATTTTCACTTGCTTAAAGGTTTCAAGCATTTCTTCCCTCTTTGAATCTTTATTAGGTGGATTACCTAATGCCTGTGGAAAGGGTGCCTTGGGACTTAGTGTCAATGGAATATTTTCATGTGAAATTAAAGTTTCAGGTTCATTTGCAGTTTCTTTTGATGAATCAACAGTAACTTGAGACTTGGCTTTTTGCTTTGCAAGTCTTGCATTTTCGTAAGCTTCGACACTTACCTTGTTATCAACTTTTTTACCACTTCGCAATGTAGTGATAGCTTGAAGATCCTCCACTATTTGACTTGTGGATGCTACATGGGCCTTACCTTTTGGGTTTCCATCTGATTGGGCAGGGAGTGTTCCTTCTTCCCTTTTCTGAATTGTGTTAGCTAATTGCCCAATTTGTCTTTCCAAGTTAGCAATTGCCTTTGTATGTGTACTTACCAGTTGCATAGTTGGTTCCCAATTGTGAAGCTTTTTCAAAACATGTTCTTCAAAAGTAGTCCCATAAGAATTGGAACCTGAATTAGAGCTCGTAGGTACCTGTCCTTGTGGAATTGAATAAAATCCTGGAGGATAACCTCTTGGTCTTTGTTGTTGAACATCTTCCCGATTCTGATCCCACCGGAAATTTGGATGATCTCGTGTACCTGGATTATAAGTGTTAGAGAATGGATCATAATTGCGGGGATATCTATAAGCAGCACAAGCTTGTTCTGAAATTGAATTGGTATTTGATGCAAGAACACCTTCACCTGAATCAACTACATGCAATGATTCTTTCCTTTTAACCATTTTTTCCAAAGCAAGAGTTAGGTTTTCAATCTTTGATGTCAAAGAATTGTAATCATTTGAACCTACACTTTCTCTCCTTTCTCTAGATGAAGATGCACGCTTTCGTGAATTATTGCTCAGTTTTATGAACAATTCTGTGGCTTCTTCTTGAGATTTTTCAAGAAGTGAACCATTACAAGCTGAATCGAGCAAACTTTGATTATGCACATTTAACCCTTGATAGAAATTCTGAGCTAATTGCTAATCTGGAATACTATGGTGTGGACATTCATAAATTAAGGCTTCAAATCTGTCCCAACTCTCATGAAGTGCCTCTCCAGGTAATTGAAAAAAAAATTATTTAATTCCTACATTCATTGGTTTTTGAAGAAGAGTAAAATCTTTCAAGAAATTCTCTTTGCAATTGTCCCCAAGAAGTGATAGAACCAGAACACAATCTGTAAAGCCAATTTTGTGCTTGACCCATTAAAGAGTAAGGAAACAATCTCAACTTAACAACCTCTTCCGAGGCAGTTCTAGTATTGATTGATCTGCATGTATGAACAAAAGTATTAATGTGATCATACGAGTTTTCATTGGAAAGACCGTGGAACAAGGGAAGCATTGAAATCATGTGAGACTTTATTTTAAATCCATCATCAGTTTCAGGTAAGGCGATAGCTCGTGGAGGAACATAATCTTGTGGTGTGGAAAAATCTTTTATGCTTCTCCTCACATTTCCTACTTCTCTACCTTCCACTTGATCCTAATTTTGGTTTGATTCAGATTTTGATCAGCCATGATTAGAAATTTATGTGCTTTGTTTCTGAATTTAAAAGTTTTCTCAATTTCTGTATCAAAAACAAAGATGGGTGGCTTTAAAGATCTCCGACCATGCATACAAAATTAAAACATGAAAAAGAAACAAGAAAAAAAAATGAAATAAAGTCTATACAAAATAGCAAAATTGACTTAAATAAAAATAAAAACTAAAATCTAAAATATATACATATTAACACTTATATACATAAATAAAAAACTTACCTTATTTGATGAACACCGATCCCCGGCAACGGCGCCAAATTTTGATCGCGTCGTTTTGCGCTCAAAATTAGTAAGGTTAACTGATTGAAAATATTGCTTACCTTGAATTACCTCTAGCTGTGGCGAGTAGAGGGTCGATCCACGGAGATTGGGTTATCAAGTTAAGTTAAGTCCTTAATTTAGAATTGTTTGACTATCTCCCGTCACGGATAAGTTTGATTAAGTCCAAAAGTCCAAAAGTCCAAAAGTCCAAAAGTCCAAAAGTACGGAAGTACGGAAAATTAAGTCCAAGAAATGTCTACAAAATGTCCAAAGATATAGTAGTAACAAGGTCCAAAAGTGAATTAATCAAAAGTACTAAATTAAAGAATCACAACACTCAACACTAAAAATCCAAAGGGTTAATGATTCAGGGTGGTTATAGCTCGGTATATGCAAGTACAAAGTTATTGATTCAGATTTAAAGTTAAGTCCTTCAGAAATAGGGCTACAAGCTCCCACTACTGAAATGAGCCTTTAATTACATAAGTGAGAAGATTAATTAATTAGCAAGACTGGAGGTGTTGGTACAACCTAACGATATCCAATCTCTCAATTAATCTTTTCACTTATGTAATTTGGAGGTGTCGGTACAACCAGACTATAATCCATCAGAGGTAGTCTCGTATTGCCACTGGTTTACAAAACCGGGCGTATATGTACTTTCAATTAAATATAACATAACTACAAGTATACGTATAATTAATCAAAGAATACTTAAAAACAAAAATACGAGACTTTAATAAATCTGAATCAAAACATATGCACAAGAATAACCTCACACATACCACCCCGAATCTCCGGTCTAGTGTGTCATGATAAACATTAAAGTACAAGAAATCATAACGTAAACCGAAATAAAAGAATACTTATCGTGTTGTATGGATTTCGGTAGACCGTTATGATGTCGGTATGTTGATAGCTCACTAGACCCTCCCCTCGGGATTAAAACTTTGCACAAAACTAAGAATAATAATTAAAACACTCAAAACTCACTTCACAAATACTAGAGTAGCACAATATATGCTAATAAGAGAAAATGGTACAAGAAAAAAATGAAATGAGGAAGGTGTATTTATAGGACAATTTTGGCACTATTCACGGGTACTATTCACGCAGTGATGTCATCATTATGTCAGCATGACGTCAGCGCCTAGGTCATCATTGTGTCAGCATGACGTCATCGCCTAGGTCATCATTGTGTCAGCATGACGTCATCAAAATTTACTATTCACGCGCTGATTTTACTATTCATCCGTTGACCGTTGACTTTACTATTCATACGTTGACTTTTACTATTCATGCATTGACCGTTGACTTTTACTATTCATGCATTGACCGAAAGTTGACCAAAGCTTCTTCAAGGTTTTTTAGCGTCCTAAATTCGTTTCCACACTCCGTTTGGCCAAATTCAATCTCGATTTGCTCATGTCAAAGTCGCTCGACCTTCCTCCTTTAGTATTGTGCTGAACTTCTCATTCAAGTGTTGGCTTTTGTGGCCATTTTTGTTATTTCTTCTTCAAAACCTATATTGCACTAAATTTGTGTAAAATATACAATTAAGCTTGAAATAATAATGCAATATACATGATTCAATGGGTTAAAATTACTAAAAAAATGGATTTATCACGTTCCTAGGTAGGTCAAAAGACACCTATCTAGACCCTGAAAACCCGATTTGGAAACAAAAGCTCGGGAAGGCCTCGAGTGGGTTTTAACTACAACTACCCTATCCGAACCCCAAATTCACGCAACGAAAATACCAAAAGTGATTCCATGTCCCAAGGATACCTAATCCAAAGCCCAAATGTGCCCGGATTGCTTAACGTGAAAAAACCTCTTTCTAAAGTTAACTAATTTTGCATTTTAACTCATTTTCGGCCAATTCAACCTCACGTGAGCCTTTGGCTAATTTCACTAATGTCTAAAGTACCTAAAGGAAGCTTCAATTCATTCCAATTGGCAAGTTCTCTCAAAATCCTAATTTCAAGCACTATTCATCATCTTCTTGCAAATTCAAGCTTTCATCCATGGAATTAGATAACACACAACACAATCATGGTCTAGAGATCATAAATTAAATGTATCTCACAATATATAAGCATATCTATAGCAATAAGCAACAAATCACAAAAATGTAAAACTTGACATAAACTTTAAAACAATGAAAATGCTATCTCCCTCACTTGCAAGAGTTTAGGAGGCTTGTAGAGGCTTGGAGAGGCTTGGAGAAGCTTGGAACTAGGTGTAGGATGCTATCCAAAGATCAAACCACCAAGAATTGAAGAAATTTTTTCTCCTTTCCCTCTCCTATAGGCTGTCGGGTATGGGGGTAAAATAGAGATTTTTTTGCTTTGTTTTGTTGAGCCAATTGCATGTATGTGTTATATATGGAGGATATATATGAGTATATGTAATTAACTCAAGTCAAATGTCTCTAATTATGGGTCAAATAGGCTTGGAATTCTAATTATTGGCTAGCTAATTTTAAACTAATATTTTCATACGTAACACTATTCATATGAAGCGGTGAAATATTTTTCAAACACATACTCCCGACCCCCTAAGCTCAAAACTACCATATTCCGACTCCTTTTAAATGTCATGTGACCTAGAAAAAATATTAAATCGCACATCGGAGACAGTCAATTTTTTTATGAATAGTGCCTCAAAAATAAATAATTAAAGAAGACAATAAATGCACGTAAAATGCATAAGTAGTTTATGCAGCAGCTATTTAATGAGGTACTGAAACTCTCGGGCGTCACACGTGGCATTGAACATAATTTTTCGGCTCCTAAAACTCCTCAACAAAATGGGGTAGCAGAAATGAAGAACCGAACATTACAAGAAATGACAAGAACAATGTTGAAAGAAAATAACTTGCCAACATATTTTTGGGGCAAAACCATAAATACCGCATGTTATGTGCTAAATCGTGTGCTAATTAGACATTTTTTAAAGAAAACACCTTAAGAATTATGGAAAGGTGGAGCACCAAATGTGTCTCATTTTAAAGTATTTGGTTGTAAGTGTTTTATCCTAAATACAAAAGAACATCTTGAAAAATTTGATTCTAAATCGAATGAAGGACTTTTTATGGGTTATTCTTCAAGAAGCAAAGCTTATAGAGTTTTTAACAAAAGAAATATGCTCATCGAAGAGTCTATGCATGTGAATTTTGATGAAACTAATCCTTTTGCCCCGAGAAAGAATGATGATGATGTAGGTGTTTTCGAAGTTGACATTCAAATCTTACCTACAACCATTGGCAATGAGGAAACCCCAAGTGATCCAAAGAAGACAAATGTTGAAGAGGGTCAAACCTCAAAGGATGGTGAAGCTCTAGAAAATCCACAAGACAATGTACAACCAATGTAAAATGTCCAAGAAACTACAACAAATGAAGATCTACCAAGGTGTTGGAAGTTTGTGAGAGATCATCCAAATGATCAAATTCTTGGTGATCCTTCCAAGGGTGTATGAACTCGTTCCAACCTAAATGCTTATTGTGAACATGTTGCTTTTCTTTGTCAAGTAGAGCTTAAAAATGTTAAAGAAGCTTTAGATTATGAAGATCGGATAATTTCCATGCAAGAAGAATTAAATCAATTTGAAAGAAGTAAAATATGACATCTAGTTGAAAAACCTAAAGATTATCCTATAATTGGTACAAAATGGATTTTTAGGAACAAACTAGATAAATTAGGGGTTGTAACTAGAAACAAAGCTAGGCTAGTGGCTCAAGGATATCATAAAAAAGGCATAGATTATGATGAGACTTTTGCTCCCGTAGCTAGACTTGAATCCATTCGTATGCTTCTTGCCTTTGCATATTATATGGACTTTAAATTATATCAAATGGATGTAAAAAGTGCCTTTTTAAATGGATATCTCAAGGAAGAAGTTTATGTGAAACAACCACTCGGATTTGAGGATTCTAACTTGCTAAATCATGTATATAAACTAGATAAAATATTATATGGACTTAAGCAAACACCTAGAGCATGGTATGATAGACTTAGTAATTATTTGCTTGAAAAAGGGTTCACTAGAGGCAAATTAAATTTCACTCTCTTTGTTAAAATAAAAGGCAAAAATATATTGCTTGTACAAATTTATGTTGATGATATAATCTTTGGTGCTACTAATGAATCTCTATGTGAGTATTTCTCTAAGTGCATGCATAAGGAATTCGAAATGAGTATGATGGGAGAATTAAATTTCCTTCTCGGACTTCAAATCAAGCAAATACAAGATGGAACTTTCATCAATCAAGCCAAGTACACTAGAGAACTCATCAAGAAGTTTGGGCTTGAGTCATCGATAGAAATGAGTACACTAATGACAACCTCAATCAAACTTGACAAAGATGAGGAAGGTAACAAGTAGATGAAAAGCAATATCGAGGTATGATCGGAAGCCTTCTTTATTTAACTGCATCTAGACCCGATATTGTATTTGTTGTGTGCTTATGTTCTCGTTTTCAATCTTGTCTCAAGGAATCTCACTTAAATGTAGTAAAAAGAATCATTAAATATCTTAATGGGACTATAGATTTAGGATTGTGGTATCCGAAAGGTACATCATTTGAACTTATAGGTTATTCGAATGCGGATTATGCTGAAGATCGAGTAGATAGAAAGAGTACTAGTGGATGTTGTCAATTTCTATGACATTCTTTAATCTCGTGGTCTAGTAAAAAGTAAAATAGTGTAGCTCTCTTTACGCCCGAAGCTGAATATGTATATGCCAAAAATTGTGTTTCCCATATTCTTTGGATGAAACAAAATTTGCTTGATTATGGGCTTGTGTATGATAATGTGCCTATTAGATGTGACAATACAGGTGTCATTAATCTCACTAAGAATCTCATATAATATTCTAGAACTAAACATATTGAAATTAGACACCATTTCATTAGAGATCATGTTAAAAAAAAGGATGTTGTACTTGAATTTGTTGATTCCGTGCATCAATTAACAGATATCTTTACCAAACCATTGCATGAGAATCAATTTTGTATGATTAGAAGAGAGTTGTGAATGCTTAAAATGGGTTAAAATTGCTAAACTTAAAGTTTTCCAAGTGAAAAACCATTTTTTGGTAGAAGCTGCACCACCGGAAGAGGGTGCTAGCACCGGTCGACCGATGAAGCATACCCTCATCCGGTGGCAGTGCCTCAGGCGGAAGAGGGTCTGGCACTGGTCGACCGGCGCGCCTACACTCATTCGACCGCTACAATGTCGGGCAACAAGCTTTAAAAAACATTTTTTAACCTTTTCATTCACTTCTTTTCTATCAACAAAACCCTCCACTTTTCCCATAAAGCCCCATAAACCCCATTAAGGATTGTAACTCTTCAACTTCCTATTTTTTTTTATAAAAAGAGGGTTAGGCATATCAAATCTTCACAACTCACACAAAAGCTGTAATTCTTTCCAAATCTTCATAAGAATCTCTTTAAACTTCTCTTGCACACAAAGTGTTCGACAAAATTCCCCAATCAAGTTTTTTTTATTGTTTTCTCTTGCAAATCTTCTTTTCTACTCATGGCATCATCATCACGACAAGCATCCAAGAAGCGAAAGACCAGTTTTAGGCCTCACACAATTGACCCATGGGATCCTATCCACTTCATTGCACCGGGTGATTTCTCCAAAAAGGAAATTCTTTGGGGTAATCTTCTTGATCCTCCAGATTTTTTAGATAACACCCGTCCACGTAAATTGCTTAGACATCAAAGATGGCTTCCTCTATTTGGACTCAAGGACATCAATTGTGATATGTGGATTCGTGAATTTTATGCATATTTGGTGGAAAGTGAACATGAGGGTGTGCATGGGCTAAAAAGTCGGGTAAATGGCATTAACATATTTGTAAGTGAACTGGACTTGTCTAACTTGATTGGCATTCCAACTAGTGGTTTAAAAATCTACTCCTTTGCTAACTTACCAAAAGGCCTACACGACAACGCTCCAACGGAGATGTTTACTACTTTATGGGAAGCTCGGGAAGGTCGGAAGAGTTCATGCCTAAAAGAGATCACCTCTCTGCTGAAAAAAGAATTGATCCTCTATATCTTGAATTAAGTCATCATGCATCGCATTGTAAAAGACGGGTTTATTCCATTCTTCACGGGCTATGTGATGCATCTCATGTACAAGAAGGTAAAAATCAACCTCCCACACATTATGCTTAGTCACATGTTGGCCTTCAAAAAGAAGTCCCTACCCTATGGGATGATCTTGTGTTATCTTTTTCGTCTAAGAGATGTTGCTCGTGTTGGTCAGTTTGAACCTTTATATGCTTCCATCTATCTATTTGACAAATATTGCCTTGATAGACAATACATGGCTCGTGTCAATAACGAAATTGTCTACATTGAGCAACGTCAATTCTGTAAGAGTCAATCTAAAGTGGTAGATGATCTAGAGAATTATGACCTTAGGGAGGAGGCAGATGAAAGTGAAGCCGCAAGCGATAGTGATGAAGGTGATAACGAAGGAGGAGATGCTGACATTGGGACTTCACGTGTTGATGTTGGAGGTACAAGCTCTTCTACAAGGAGAAGATCTCGCCAAGCCACTCTTGAAGAAGTCAATGCCAAGGTTGACAATTTGACTTTACGTGTTAATCAGTTATCTTTGACTATTGGAGAAGTAAACACCGAGATGAAGGGTATAAAGACCATGCTTGAAAAGCTCTATGAGAAGTTTATCAAAGACTAAGGAAGGATGTTTTTGAGATGTCTAGGATGATTCCCTTTTTTCCTATTTCCCAGTTTTTTACACTTTTCCTTTCCAAACCAACTTTTCATGCACTTTAATTGTTTCAGTTTTTCAACTCTCTCTGTTTCTTCCAATCTACTTCCATGATTTTGGTATTTTGGTTTCAATTGCTATGTCTTGCTTTATTATATGTGCTTATGCCAAATAGAGGGGGACGAAATACAAAAGAACTTGCTTTACTTTGTTTTGCTAATGACAAAAAGGGGGAGAAAAAAATGTAGAACAGAAAATAAACCTTAGAACAAACTCATACATTAAGGGGGAGTAACAACTCAACCTTAGCTAGGAAATGCACAAGTTGAGGGGGAGAGTTTTTGCAAACTTAAAATGCACTAAATGCTAAACGCTCTCTCAAACTTATTCATGCTTATGTTGTCATTATTTGAGAAAAGCTTTGCAAACTCATTTATGCTTACATTGTCATTATTTGAGATAAGTTTTGTCATCATCAAAACGGGAGGGATTGTTAGCATAAAGGGCTTCTAAATCCTGGTTTTGATGATAACAAACCAAAAATGTGTTTAATGAGTTTATTTAAGTGTGCATAAGTAAAGATGAATCAAGATTGAGTCCGATTCCAAGTTCATCAAGCTGAAGAAGGAAGAAGAACATCCATTAACTCAAGGAAAAGATTTGAAGAATGAAGATGGAGTTATAAGGATGAAGACGGAAGTCATAAGGGGTACCGATTGGAACTTGACTAGGGTTTGGGTCTTGCAAATGGTATATGCTCAATAATGATTCTTAAATATCGTTTTTGAAATATTTGAAAAAGGTTTTAAAAAAGACGCTCAAAAGAAACGCTTTCAAATAAATCTAAACCTTTGTAGTTTTGAGCCCACTGAACGACCTCAGGGCAACCAGTCGACCGGTGGTCAAAGGGTCGTCCGCCCGAGACCTGTCCACCAGACGAGGGTCTCTTGACCGGTCGACCAGTAGAGCAGGGGTCGACTGGTCGGGCCAAAACACTGGTTTAAAATATAGTCATTTTATGAACGTTGGAGTACATTTATTACACACTTTTCACCCTCTATTAATGGCTTTCAACTGAAAACTTTCAAAGCAATTACTCTTGAGTTCTTTCATTAATTTCATCTTTGAATCATCATTGAGCTATATTTGAGCAAGAATTTGTGAGCAATATTGAGAGAAACATTCATTGTATTAATCTACCGTAAAAGAGGGATTTTATTGTGAATCTCAAACACTTATCAAAAGAGAGAGTTAAACACTTTGAACAGAAGGATTTCATTGTCAAAGGTGTTGGGGATTAAAGTTTTGTATTGAGAATAATTTTTCTATTGTAAAAGCTTGAACTACTATTGTAGTTGGTTTGTGGACTCACCAACATTTGAAGAGCCACCATAGTGAAGATTGTTGAAATCATAAGCGGGAAGATTAGGTCGTGGACTTAGGCGGGGGTCGAACCATGTAAAACGCGATTTGCAATCTCTTTCTCTTAACTCTCTCTTTGCATGATTTTTTGCTCACCAAGTGTTTGATAAATTGCCTCACTCACATTTTATATTGCTAGAGTGCATATTCATTTAAGATTGTTTTTGATTAATCATTGCTAGTATATTGTCTAATCGAAAAAGTAGTATTATTGCCTGTATAACCTAATTCACCCCCCCTTAAGTTAAATTAAGGGACAATAGTAACAAAAAAATTAATTTGGTATATAGAGTTTAATCTTATTTGATGAATAAGATTAACAACATAGTGCTTGGATGACACTTTTTAAGGGAAAAAAAGGAAATGGTTGGATTAGTGATTCTATTTTCTTGTATGAATTGATTTTTGGTTAGGGAAAAAGGTTATGGAAGGATTGAAAAATCCTTTACATATTTTTTGAAACATTTATTTGCAAATTTAACTTTTTGTGTTTGGAAGCATCGTTTAAAAAAAATTAGAAATTCAAAAGTTGCAAATCCAGGATTTACTCAAGCTTTAACCAAATCTTTGTTCAAGAGGTGAAATTTGTAATTTCAAGCCACCAAGTTAGTTGCTCATCGTTTAAAGAATAAACTACCCTCTAAGTTTCTTTCCTGTTTTACTGTTCTTATTTTGTCATTCTTATTTCCTATATAGTTAGTTCGCCTTATTCTTCTTGCGAATTTCTTCACGACAAATTTCTTTTTCATATTTTTTCATCCAAACTTCTTTTTCGTCTTCAAATTAGAAGGCCAAATAATAAGTTATTTATTCATCCATATTTATTTTTAGGTAATCTTAACATACTTAGCCATATAAAATCACAAATTATTTATTTGTGTAATCTATTCATCAATACTAATTAATTAAGTTTAATTTTAAAATTGATTAATACTATTGATGGAATACATGCTCCTATCAAAGTTTCAAAAGCAAAGTTTCAAGATATAGAGATAGAAAAGAAATACCTATAATAAATATATTTACAAATCAAAGAATTGACTTAATACTGTTTTACTGTTCGAAATAAGAAAATTCATTTGTAAATACAAATCCTCAAGGAATTCATTTATAAATCAATGAATTCGAAACAACAAGTGCTTCCAAACAATCTAGACTTCATTTAATTTATAAATGAATACCATGAAGATTAGTATTTGCAAATGAGTTTCTTTGTTTGAAATTAAATTTTAAAACAATATTAAATAAATTGTATCATTTGTAAATAGAAATTGTGTTTGAAATTTGAATTAATACTTATATTTTTATTTAATATCCTTCCTTTTGTTAAGTTAAAATTAGACTTGATTTTGACACCCAATGAATGGCTTAGAAAATTTAAGTTGATTATTTATACAAATACAATGTACTTCGTTGTATGCTTTAATTTACTACTCACAAGCAAACGAAGCGTACTTATGTATAGTTAGGCAAACACGAAGTCAATTTTTCAGGGACTTCTTAATTAGGGTCAAGTTCCAAATATAGATTAAAATTTTCTAATCTAGTTGGAATAATAATACTCTGAATAGAAACAAAAAATAGATGACAAATCTAAATAAGAGTCATAGTGGTAAACCAATTATTTAACCAAATGAAATAAATTAAAATAGACTAAAACCAAATAATATTGCAAAGTAGAATAACCAATATAAACTAATAATCACAAAACACTAAGATTCTGAATCCACCTTGTTAATTCTAACAACAACTATATTGATTATTATTATTTTTCCGATTTTAACTATATGATAATCTTGTAGTCTAGAATTTTATCATGGAATATATCATCTTTTAAGTTCTAAGTTAGTTAAACCATAAAGGTATTTTATTCTTATGTTGACAGAATCTTTAAATTATTGATTGTATCTCAATTAAAAATCACAATTAATATATGGCATTAAAATCAAAGCTCAACTTTCAAGAACCAGTTACTTAACCAAATGTATTTTTATTATAGAATTTTCAAATTATTAATTGTATCTCTGTAACACCCCGATCCCTCTCGAGACCAGGAGTTCTATCAATCAATCTAATCACAACCCAAATCCAAACCCGGGCATAATTTTTAGGGAACACGGACGGAGTCTCCCCTGTTTCTAGGCAAAATGTAAAATCCTGTAACAGCATATAAGTGGACCAATACCATGTCCAAACATTCAACCATCTCAAGGCCATCCGAGCCTTGGTTCTCAACAACTAAACACAGCATATAAATATACATTTCCAGTTTAAAAACTAACCTATCTCTTTACATCTTTTACAAGAACATTCAAGCTTGACATTTAATCCATACTAATCTACTGTACAAAATAAACTATCATACCATTCTCACCCTTTTCTTTTAGACAATTACAAACATGCATCGAGGTTAACTATACTACTGAAAACATAACTAGCTTATCAATCTACCTCAACTACTTAGCTAGATTAAATTACATTTCTTTTAACAATAAATACATACAACATATGAACATACATCTTTACATCTTTACATCTTTGACAGCTCAAGCCACAAAGCACGCAGGACAACTCTTCAGGCACGAACTATCACATATCCACGAACTTTTCAGCTAACAAGGCATTTCTTGAAATGTGGTGGTGAGGAGTGAGTATACACAACACGTATACTTAGTGAGGGCGAGACAGATATCGAGTTGGAGAGAAAGAAGATCGTGCAATGCAAATAGGTACAGTTAAGCAATACAATCAATAAAAGGGCATTCAATATATATAACAATACAATAAACAATTAAGAAAAGCATTAACACAACCAATCAAAGCTATACCACACTTTGAAGGCTATGGATCACTCGAGCGAGTAATGTACCGATCACAATTCCGATGACATTAACGATGACGCGCCGGCCCAAACCACCTTATAACACCAGTTTGGAATGCCCCGGAAGTATCCATCAATCCTACGACCCAAAACTCCCTGGGAGGTAACCCAAGCGAGAAGAGGGAATAGCTACGGAGCTAGAGCAACCAACACTGGCAACCCGAGGCTACCCAGAGAGGCCCATCACTCACGTGTGAGACACTATGCAATGCAAGACTCGATATAAAGCGATAAACGAGCGATATCAAGCATTCTCAACAATTGATAAACATTTCAATCAATAATCAATTCTAACAAGCGTAATAAGCATTAACAAGCATTTGCAATCAACAAGTAACAAGAACAACACCAACTAACATTATCAAGCATTAGCAAGTATTCTATAGGCATTATAAGCATTCTATAGGCAACATAAGCATTCTATAAGCAATATAAGCATTCTATAATCAATATAAACATACTATAAGCAATATTCTATGAAAACACACAAAATCACAAAAATGACCCCAACTTCAAAACACTACTACTTTCAAACGAGCCACGAGTTTTGGAAACCGACTTCACCAATCCTCCTAGGTCACCATAAGGCACGTCTAAAGACCCCGAAACCCTACTTTACCCTAGAATTCAAGCAAAGTCTCGATTTTCCCCTTTGCTCGTTTGAACTACAACTATATCAACCAAACACCCAACCAACGCCATAATCGCACCAAAAGTGCTTCCATGGCCTCCCGAAACGATGCCAACACGCAAAACGAGAAAACGCCAAACTCGACCTAAACGACCCCAACTTTCACTAAGCCGTTTTTCTCCATTTTTCTATTACACATTCCAATTAAACCACACATTTAGGCATTCTAGCATATCTAGCACATTTCTACATCAACGGACAGCATAACGGAACAACTTCATCGTTTCAAGGGTTTACTATTCACAAAACACTATTCAACAATCAATTTAAATTGCAATCTCAACATTTAACCGCAGAAAATGTTAAAAAAACTATAAATACATGTTCTACAATCAACAAGGAACATTCTTTAAGCAACAAAACGATTAAAACAACAATCTACGCATAAAATTCAAAAATCAAAGTTTAGATACAAATATTTCAAATGCGCAAATAACGATGAAACCCTCACCTTAGACGCTCCTAGACGCTAGGAAAACCTCGTAGAGTGCCTCGGAAACCACCCCGTGCAAGCTTACGCGAAGATTTGATGATTTGATGAAGAAATGTTTTTTTTTTCTTTCCTTCTATTTTCGGCCATGACCAAACTGTTTTCAGCTTTTTTTCTTTTTTTATTTTGTGCTATGTTATGCTATTATAAGGATGACAAGCTCAATGGTCAAGGCATTGGTCAAACCACTTAAGAATTGGTCAAATAAGCTTATTTTAGGCATTTTGAAGCTAAAACAACTAGCACAATTCTAATTCTAGCTAACAACAACAAAAATATTAAAATCAAGACACTAAATACTAGTTTTCACTATTTGCTAAGGACTAGAATTCATTTCCTATCTATCTCTCTCGAAATGCTATGCACTTTGCGACAATAAAAGAATAACGATTAAATCTCAAAGAATTTAAGAAATATATCATTTTTGGAAAGCATCATAGTTTAAAATTTAGTCCGGCTCGGAGCTACTTTTCATTTAATTGAAATCTGAGCATTTAAGCGCAAGAAAAATAAAACCGATTGATATCAATATGAAAAGTAGTTGTTATTCTGTTAAAATAATTAGCTCAAGTATTATTCTAGTTACTTCTGAAAGAAATATGAAAATAAAGCTTCATATAATGTTTAACTAAAAATAAACACAAATTCAATGCCAACATTTAAGATGTCACTTAGTTAAATGAAATTAAATGCCATTAAATGCATGCCGGGTTCGGGTTATCACATCCTTCCCCGCTTAAAACAATTGCGTCCTCGCAATTCTTCTTCCAATAGGACTCTGCATCATCTAAAATCCAACTCTGATAAATCTTCATCGGTTGCTGAGCAGGATAATATATAAGAATGCTCGTAGGAAATCCCGAATAGAAATTCCAATCAAGAATGCCGAGGAAATATCAACTAAAGACTGAAGCAAAGATACTGTAGATATCATCAATACCACATACTAATGGCAGGAAGAGTACTGAAGGAATACCCTATTTAAGAATCTTCAATAGAAGTCTAACAAGTACCAAATAAGAAAGTTAAGAGATAGCCAGAGTAGATGCAACTCATGCAGTACTGAATACCGTAAATAGACCCAACTGATAGTTCTGTAAAGGAATAGAGAGAAGAATACCCAAGGCCAACCTCTAAATGAAATCTTCCAATCACTGTGTTCCTGCCGCAACATCTTAGTTAAACAGCAAGTATAGATTTCCCCTGAGTGGAAAGGCCGAAGGAGAAGCCGTAAACAGTACAAGATAATATGTCCAAGCAGAATTCCAAGTGTAGGATCTTCGAATAAATGCCAATAAGGAAAATACTAGTAAAATGCCCGATAAGAATTCCAAAGAATACCGTAAGTAATATGAGATAATGAGTCTGATAGGAATTCCAATTACCAAACCAACTGAGGGATGCCAAAGAAAATACCCGAACAATGCTCCAGTAAGAAAGTACCAAGAATTGCCCAATAAGTAATACTAAATAAATGACCACTAAGAATCCTAGAGAATGCCATTGAAGAATTTCCAATAAAGAATACCAGTAACATTCCAATAAAGACCGAGACACATATGCCATAGATAATACCATGCAGTAAGTCCAACTGAAAACCCAATAGCCAAGTCTACCATGAAGTGCCAATAGAAGTCTCCAAAGAATACCCAGTAAGAAACCCAAGAATGCTACCAAGAGCCATCATACAAAAACCCCAAAGAAAGTTATCTTTTATGATTTCCATTCACAAATAAGAGTCTTAGAAGTATGCCGACAACTGAGCTCCATAAACAAACACCAACTCCCAAATAAGGCTAGTCAAATGCCATTCATTTCCCGTCAATCCATACACCTTGAAAGGCTAGCTTCGAACTACTTTCTTCAGGGGAGAAAGAGGACTTACTTACCATTTCCATGGGACATGTATGAATGCCAAGATATCACATTTATACACATGCCTTAAACTATTATGCAAGCAAGTTTGTAAAACAGTTTATTCATCAAAGTCACTCAAGCATGACAACCAAGTCAAGCATAACATAATCAATTCAAATCACGGCATAGCTAATTCAAGACATTCTATACACACATTACAAGCAATACTTCAAGCAAATAACAATTCACGAGGTCAATTCAATTCACGATGCCAATTCAATAAGTCAATTCGATAGACAACTAGACATTTCACTTCACTTAGCACACAATTAACACATAACACATAACTATATCACATAGGAGCTCACATTCAGGTCAAGACACACAATCTCACAGACAAGAATACACTTTCAAGACACACTTAACAAGCACACATTCAACGATCACTACCCACCAGACCGAGGACCCTGTCCCGGCTTATGAGCTAGACAAGCTCTGATACCACCTGTAACACCCCGATCCCTCTCGAGACCAGGAGTTCTATCAATCAATCTAATCACAACCCAAATCCAAACCCGGGCATAATTTTCAGGGAACACGGACGGAGTCTCCCCTGTTTCTAGGCAAAATGTAAAATCCTGTAACAACATATAAGTGGACCAATACCATGTCCAAACATTCAACCATCTCAAGGCCATCCGAGCCTTGGTTCTCAACAACTAAACACAGCATATAAATATACATTTTCAGTTTAAAAACTAACCTATATCTTTACATCTTTTACAAGAACATTCAAGCTTGACATTTAATCCATACTAATCTACTGCACAAAATATACTATTATACCATTCTCACCCTTTTCTTTTAGACAATTACAAACATGCATCGAGGTTAACTATACTACTGAAAACATAACTAGCTTATCAATCTACCTCAACTACTTAGCTAGATTAAATTACATTTCTTTTAAAAATAAATACATACAACATATGAACATACATCTTTACATCTTTACATCTTTGACAGCTCAAGCCACAAAGCACGCAGGACAACTCTTCAGGCACAAACTATCACATATCCACGAACTTTTCAGCTAACAAGGCATTTCTTGAAATGTGGTGGTGAGGAGTGAGTATACACAACACGTATACTCAGTGAGGGCGAGACAGATATCGAGTTGGAGAGAAAGAAGATCGTGCAATGCAAATAGGTACAGTTAAGCAATACAATCAATAAAAGGGCATTCAATATATATAACAATACAATAAACAATTAAGAAAAGCATTAACACAACCAATCAAAGCTATACCACACTTTGAAGGCTATGGATCACTCGAGCGAGTAATGTACCGATCATGATTCCGATGACATTAACGATGACGCGCCGGCCCAAACCACCTTATAACACCAGTTTGGAATACCCCGGAAGTATCCATCAATCCTACGATCCAAAACTCCCTGGGAGGCAACCCAAGCGAGAAGAGGGAATAGCTACGGAGCTAGAGCAACCAACACTGGCAACCCGAGGCTACCCAGAGAGGCCCATCACTCACGTGCGGACACTATGCAATGCAAGACTCGATATAAAGCGATAAACGAGTGATATCAAGCATTCTCAACAATTGATAAACATTTCAATCAATAATCAACTCTAACAAGCGTAATAAGCATTAACAAGCATTTGCAATCAACAAGTAACAAGAACAACACCAACTAACATTATCAAGCATTAGCAAGTATTCTATAGGCATTATAAGCATTCTATAGGCAACATAAGCATTCTATAAGCAATATAAGCATTCTATAATTAATATAAACATACTATAAGCAATATTCTATGAAAACACACAAAATCACAAAAATGACCCCAACTTCAAAACACTACTACTTTCAAACGAGCCACGAGCTTTGGAAACCGACTTCACCAATCCTCCTAGGTCACCATAAGGCACGTCTAAAGACCCCGAAACCCTACTTTACCCTAGAATTCACGCAAAGTCTCGATTTTCCCATTTGCTCGTTTGAACTACAACTATATCAACCAAACACCCAACCAACGCCATAATCGCACCAAAAGTGCTTCCATGGCCTCCCGAAACGATGCCAACACGCAAACTGAGACAACGCCAAGCTCGACCTACACGACCCCGACTTTCACTAAGCCATTTTTCTGTGTTTTTCTATTACACATTCCAATTAAACCACACATTTAGGCATTCTAGCATATCTAGCACATTTCTACATCAACGGACATCATAACGGAGCAACTTCATCGTTTCAAAGGTTTAATATTCACAAAACACTATTCAACAATCAATTTAAATTGCAATCTCAACATTTAACCGCAGAAAATGTTAAAAAAACTATAAATACATGTTCTACAATCAACAAGGAACATTCTTTAAGCAACAAAATGATTAAAACAACAATCTACGCATAAAATTCAAAAATCAAAGTTTAGATACAAATATTTCAAATGCGCAAATAACGATGAAACCCTCACCTTAGACGCTCCTAGACGCTAGGAAAACCTCGTAGAGTGCCTCGGAAACCACCCCGTGCAAGCTTACGCGAAGATTTGATGATTTGATGAAGAAATGTTTTTTTTTTCTTTCCTTCTATTTTCGGCCATGACCAAACTGTTTTCAGCTTTTTTTCTTTTTTTATTTTGTGCTATGTTATGCTATTATAGGGATGACAAGCTCAATGGTCAAGGCATTGGTCAAACCACTTAAGAATTGGTCAAATAAGCTTATTTTAGGCATTTTGAAGCTAAAACAACTAGCACAATTCTAATTCTAGCTAACAACAACAAAAATATTAAAATCAAGACACTAAATACTAGTTTTCACTATTTGCTAAGGACTAGAATTCATTTCCTATCTATCTCTCTCGAAATGCTATGCACTTTGCGACAATAAAAGAATAACGATTAAATCTCAAAGAATTTAAGAAATATATCATTTTTGGAAAGCATCATAGTTTAAAATTTAGTTCGGCTCGGAGCTACTTTTCATTTAATTGAAATCTGAGCATTTAAGCGCAAGAAAAATAAAATCGATTGACATCAATATGAAAAGTAGTTGTTATTCTGTTAAAATAATTAGCTCAAGTATTATTCTAGTTACTTCTGAAAGAAATATGAAAATAAAGCTTCAAATAATGTTTAACTAAAAATAAACACAAATTCAATGCCAACATTTAAGATGTCACTTAGTTAAATGAAATTAAATGCCATTAAATGCATGCCGGGTTCGGGTTATCACAATCTCAATTAGAAATCATAATTAATATTTGTCATTAAATCAAAACTTTCAACTATTAAGAATCTTTCAAAGCATGAGAAGAACATGATTAAAATCATCTAAAATATTATCTTAAATAAATAATAAACAAATAAATATTTAACATGAATGATAACATTACGGGAAAAAGCCAAATCTCAATTATAGTATCTATTACAACTAACAATGCTTCATCCTCATCTTAGCAAAGAAATTTAGCCTGACATAATAGAAAAATTAAAACACCAATTTAAAAAAGTAAACATAATTTAATGAATTAAGCGGATGAAATAGAACATTACAAAATTTTGCCAACTTCTAAGCCCAAAATAACTCCAATTTCATAGTAAAACTTCTTGTTAAAATTAAAATAAAGCAAAAGAAAAGCTATGCTAATCTTTTTTCTTTTGTTGTTTTGTCTCTTGTGACATGGCTATGCATATCTATTTCCTAGAAGGATTTGTGTTTCTTTTTCTATGGAATAGCTACCTTGTCTCCTTGTAGGCCATAGTTTTTTTTTCTCCTTTTTTATTTTTATAATAGAACTAACTTGGCTTGTTTTCAGCCTATGTGCATTTTTTTCTGATCTTTTTTTTTTCTGGCTTGGATTGAAAAATATAAAGAAGACATTCACGGGCAAAGAAACTTGCAAAAATAAGAATAAGAGAGGAGTAGAGCGACAAGAGTGGAAGAAAAATGACAAAAAAAAGAAAAAAGAAAACCAAGAGATCAATTTTGTTCTCAAAAGATGAACAACCAATTTGATGAGAAATTCATGAAACAGAGAGGAACTTATTCTATACTTAGGCTCTGTTTGGCCTAGCTGTCAAATTTTAGTTTTTGAGCTGTAGAGCTTTTGCAGTAGAGTTTTGGTTAGAAGTGTTGTTGAACAAAAGTCGTGGATTGTTTGACCTATATTGGGTAATATTGAGGTTTTAGAAAATTTGAAGGCAATATTATATTTTAAAAAATATGAAGGGGTATATTTGAAAAAGAAAAAGAAAATAACTTCCCGCATTATATAAAAACAGCTTCGCAAAAGCTTATTTTAAAAAGCTCCAATTTGGAGCTTCTTGTTTTTCGGCTTCAGCTTTTACCTAAAAATACTTTAAGAAATAGCCCAAACAGGTGAGATCAGCTTCTAAACTCACAGGAAGCACTTTTTAGTATAAAAAAGTTAGGCCAAAACAGACTCTTAATAATTGAGTAAACAACTCAAATAGTCCTTAACGTTTGTCTAGTTTGACATTTTAGTACTCAACGTTTCAAATTGAACACTTTAGTCCCAAACGTTTTAAAATAGATACACCGTTAGTCCAATATCAAATTTCTATCTAATTTTTAAAGTTCAGAGCACGTGAGAGGCATGCAGCGCGTAAAAATATTGGACTTGTGAGGGTTAAACTGTCATTTAATGTCTAAAACATATTGCAACCCGGTTTTTTGTAAAATCCCTAAAACCCTTTCCCAATTTCCCCAACCCAATTCGAAATCCCTAACACTTATTCCAGAATTCCCAATTGTGAACAAGCCATTTTCGGAAAACAATATCGTAAGTCAAGTATTTGGCCATTGGAACAAACGCAAGCTGCACCTTTTCGCAAGCAAGCAACATTTTTTCGCAAAGCTACATCATGGCAAGCTAAGCCATTTCCGAATCGATGAAACACAAAATCTGAAAATATGATGGAATCACTGAAAGCCCAAGAAGCAGCAGCTAGCATTCGGGTATCATCAAGCAGGAAGAAATTTGGCCAGCTTATTGTGTGATCCATATTACTGGACAAGAAATTCAGGTACCAGCAAAGGTTGTAACACCCCAATCTCTCACGGAATCAGAACTCCTATTAATCATGCTATTCTCAACCCATTACCAAACCCGGTCACAAAATTTAAGAAAAACGGACGGAATTTCCTCTGTTTATAGGACAATCTGGATACCTGTAAGTAGAAAAATAAAGCCACAAATATAAACCATAACATTCTCCATCTCCGACACCACCATTTCCTGGCTTTAAGGCCATCCGAGCCTTAAGCAAAACAAGACATGGTAAACACATACAAGCATGCAGTTAACAATCCTGGAATCTTTATCTGTTGTCCGCTTATCATACCACTCTATATTATTAATGAAACTTTTTTATAATCTAAAGTCAAACAACTACTAGCTTTCATTAACACACAAGCAAGCAACATAGAAAGTAAGTAAGGTTAAACTATTACAGACCACTACCATTCCAGCCAAACATCAACCTAACTATTACAATTCCAACAACTCCAAACATATATACAACCCATAGGCAAAATAGAACATAATATAATACGAACAAAGCCTTCCACAGTTTAGCAGGCAAACACTCAAATCTCAAGCAATAGCACACAGCAATCAAGGCAACTCCTCCAACTGCACCACCTAAAACATGTTTAGCGAGGTATGAGCAACACAATTGCTTAGCGAGGGATATAGTCTAATAGGACGTGCAATGCAACAGTTAGCACAAGTAAAGCATTTAAACAACCTACGAGCAATTTAAATAACAAGTTACCAC
The DNA here is from genome assembly GCA_037974665.1 of Ehretia macrophylla. Lineage (NCBI taxonomy): Eukaryota > Viridiplantae > Streptophyta > Magnoliopsida > Boraginales > Ehretiaceae > Ehretia > Ehretia macrophylla. Next base: position 50,445,257 of record CM075771.1, on the reverse strand, counting down.
GCATTAAAATGATACGATTCACTTTAACCCCAACACTCCAGAATTCTCTTGGGTTTTAATCACGAACCACGATCCTCGATCCATGAACCTCGATCGATGTGCTGGCATAAACCCCGATCACTCCAGTGGGTGTATTGCGCATGTACCCCAAAAATCCTACGACCTAACACCCCTTGGCAATCCCAGACCAGACGAGTGAGGGACTAGAGCACGGAGATCGAATATCCACTGGCAAGCCTGCTGCCGCCCAGCCGATATCCAATACATCCGCCCCTGACACTATGGTTGCGCAACCACTATGCAATGCACTTAATCCAATGACAATATAACAATAATATAAGTCAATAACACATAGGAGGGACAACAAAATAGGTTGCCCTCAAAAGTAATTAAGATATAAAAAGAATGTAACTCAAGCAATTATCCTAAGTCATACAATTTAATAAAGAGAAAATGAACCAAAATGCACAAAAGGATGACAATCCCTCACCTTTTAGGAAGCCAAACTTGTACGAATTAAACCAAGATTCCCTCAAGATTCTCCAAAAGCATCAATTCCCTTCAATTATCACTACCTAATACAATCAACTATATGCATAAGAAGTGATTCCTTATTCTCAACTAAAGCTAATTCAAAAAGCCATTAATTTATCCAACTCTATTTGATTCCCTTTAATTCACATAACTAACAATATATTTCATTATTCAACATGCATTCTAATAATTATTGACACAATAGATAACTCAAGTGATCACATGTGCAACATTCTTTAATGTTCTAAGTATTACTCAAAGATAATAGCATAATAACTAACATATACATAGTAATGATAATTCATATAAGTAGAAACACTATATAACATCTAACCAATAAGTTATATAATCATAGTTTCACATATACAATACAATTAATAAGCAATATAAACATGTTTACTCAATCTTTAACTAGTAACCATATGATTCAATTCACAACTTCTCCAAGTAAATGAACTTGTCATACAAGTACAATTAAACATTTATCCAACCAATTAAGAATCAACTAACAACAATAATGTAACAAGTTAAGCATATAAATGAGGGACAACAAGGTAGGTTGCTCTCACACAAGTATAACATTATATGATTAGTATAAGAAGCAAGAAACACAAGACTATAAGCTATAAATATGAAATTAACCATCGGTGCACAAAGGGAATCAATAACATACTTTCACGAAATTTCACCAATAGCTCAAATATACTATAGAAATGCATTTAAACACACTACAAACAATTACAAGGCAATACAAGTACCAAAACACTTAATTCATTCATTTTCCCCTTTGTTCAACTAGGCTAATTAGCTTCCTACCGGAATTCAAAGATCAAGTTAAGCTAGCTAACCATCCTACTAATCTAAGGATACCTAAATACCTCATTTAGAGCATCCAAATCATAACTTAGAGCACAACTACACGGAAACACCGCAAATGCCTCTTTGTGGGTTTACACTACAAGTAACAATTCCGGAACCCAAACAAGCGAAACGAAAGCACTTCTAAGGCTTCAATACTTAATAAAGACTAGCTATAACCTCGAAACGAGCCCGGATTTGAGTTAACCCTGAAACCCCTTATTAAAGTAGCCTAATTTAATCAAATTATTCAAATTTTGTACATGACAAGCGCAACTAACATTTTTTCCACGCCCAAGGACCTAATTAGCAACTACTAGAAGCATTGAATCAAATTAAATTGTACAAATTTTTAGAACCCTAGAAATTTCACTATTTATCATCTTCCTTAAGTGACACCTTGCTAAAAACTTAACACCAAGCTATAATATGGCATATGGATGTTCTCTAGCATGTATACATACTATATAAAGCAAGAAACAATCATGTTATAGCTCAATAATAGCAAAATTCAAAAATTCAAAAACTTGGCATAAATTTTAAACCATGAAAATGATACAACTCCCTCACAAAAAACGTGCAAGGAAGCTAAGATAGGGCTTGGAGAAGCTTGGAATCACTTGGAGAAGACTTGGCAAAGCTTGGAAGATCAAATTGAACAAAATTGGCAAGAAAAATACTATTCCCATAATTGGCTTTTTTGGCATATTTGAGTATTTTTTTGTGTTTTGTTTAGTATATATATGTATAGGATGATTATATGGATTGATGGGTTGGATATTGGGTTTGGGTTGTGGGTTAAAATGAATTTGAGTTTAGGTGTATTAGAATAAATGCAAGAAAACTTCTTTAAGTCCAAAATAATACATAGTTTTGCTATTCATATAATATCAAGATATTTTTGCAAATCACTCGTCATATATGCAATGAATATAATTTTTTTGAACGTATGCTAATTATAAGTTAAGTAATAATAGAAAAATATGAAATCCAGGAAATAAGATAATAAAAATTTTAGTTCTGGCTCAATTTAATAGAAAACTTTTTAAATGCAAGTTTTACTAAAAAGTGTATGATGAAAATAATTTGAATGTTCATTTATTATTTACTAAAGTAAATAAACTTAAACTTTTAATATTTAAAAGTAATTTAACAAATATTAGCACATAGAAAGTAAATAAACATTTAATAGCATTTTATAGAAAAAATAGACATTTAAACAAATAGTTGCACATATAAATACACATAAATAATAAATACATGTACTGGGAGCTGAGCGTCACAAATGTTATAAACTTTTTCACTGGGTTTATATCTACCAAAGTATCGCCTTGGATATAGCTATTGATATGAGCAGTTGGTGCTTTCATTTCTCATGTTAAGAGTAAATGCTATTAGTTTTTGGTGGTGATCATGTTCCTATCATTATTATTGTTATTACTATTACAATCATCATCATCTAAACATTGCATATGATCTTTCAAGGTATTAATGCTAGTATTTGATGTTTTTCTTTCGAGCAAAATGCTGATGAAGAAGAGAAATCAATCAAAGGTCTGTGCTTGATACTTACTGCACGGAGAAGAAGAATCCGTGAGCGGTTTTGCACAATTTACAGCGATGGGAAGCATTCTTCGCACAATCTTTTCGATTTTGTTCTTTGCCTTATTTCAGATAGCCCTAAATTGCATTTGCTCTAATTTGTGTTGCCCCAATAAGTGATATACCTATTTTACCCTTCATTTATTAGGTAGTATGCCATTCACGTGCGTTTAACGCTGCAAACTTAACGGAAATACGATATTGGACTAACGGTGTCTCTATTTTAAAACGTTTGGAATTAAAGTGTCCGATTTAAAACGTTGAGGACTAAAATGTCAAACTAAACAAACGTTAAGAACTATTTGAACAATTTTCTCTTAATAATTTGACCACTACTGGTCATGAACAGGGAACAAGATTGGTTAATCAATGGTTTTGAAATGTTGTATAGTTTAACGGACAGTGACTAGGTGGATCAATGAAAGGGGTAGAAATCCAATCCTGTATACCTTTATTTATTTATTTTTGCATAAAAAGCAGCCAGGCAGATATATATATCTATATATATGTATATGTATATGTATATGTATATCTATATATATGTATATGTATATGTATATATGTATATGTATATGTATATATGTATATATGTATATGTATATGTATATATGTATATATGTATATGTATATGTATATATGTATATATGTATATATATATATATATATGTATATGTATATGTATGTAAATCTATCTGTCTATATATAGTAATATAAAACCCAGTGCATTTCTTCTGACCTTTTCTAAAAAGCGCATACTTTCTCCTCCAAAAATGACCTCTCTTATTTGGAATGTATTATAATAAAAAAATGGAGAAAATGTATTTTTGTAAGCGGCTATAGAGCCACTACGAAAATATATTTGTGAAAAGTGTTGAATTATGGATCGAATAATAAGGACAATCAAATTAAATAGGATGACAAATAGATGTCCAACAAGCATTGAAGTACTCTAAAGTATAGGATTCCTAATCATACTAGGATTTGCACTTGTATCTTAGTGCACCATACTTATTGTGAAAACGTAGCTCAAGTATAGTGAACCAAATTAAAATATTGTTATGGCCCATGTATTTATGTACAAAATTCTTTTAGCAGAAAGTTATGATTTTGAATTACATTATGAAATTTGACAAAAAAAAATTACATTATCAAGGAATAATTGTATCAGTAATTGCATCGATCGTTGGGTATTTCTTTATTACTATTGTCGAGTATGAGAATTACACATTCACAGTTCTGAATATATCTATCAATCCAACTTAAGAATCAACGTGCCAAATCAAACAAGGTACACGATTAGCAGAATTGATTTGTATTACATCTTGATCGTATGAGATGATGCTCCAATGACAAAAAAAAAAAAAAACTATTTTCAAGTTTGGACAAAACTTTAAAAGATAGAGTAAATAACTTAATACCCTTATATGTTTTGTCAAAAGTACTGTCCCTATATTTTAAAACGTAGCTGATTACCTCATGTTTTTATAAAAATAGCTGAATACCCTTAAATTTTAAAACGTTACTGATTACCCTCATGTATTTTATAAAAGTAACTGAAATAACTCTTGCTAAAATAATAATTTTTCTAACGGAAGCAGTATGTGTTAAAAATACAAGGAGATATTTTCAACTACTTTTATAAAACACATAAAGTAATCAACTACATTTTAAAGTATACGGAGAATTCAACTACTTTTATAAAATACAGGAATAATCAGTTACGTTTTAAAACACAAAAAGTATTGTGCAGTTTTGATAAAATATAGACGGTGTTAAATCGTTTACTCTAAAAGGTATACTGCAATACCTTTCAAAATTAGTGACAACAGACCATTTGGAGTGTTGAAAAATTGAGATGGAAAAATATGTGTTAAATTTTTCCATAGATTAATAGTAGAAATAGTTATAATAGTAACTGTTGAAGCTCCATCTCTCTAATATTAATTTGGATATCACGACCCTGTTGTTAGAGCTCATGGCTCATAAATTTTAGGTGCTCTTGTAGGCTCCTTGTTGGAGCTTAGTTGATTTAGCCCAACTTACAAGATGACTACAAGAATCTATTTATAGTGGTCTTAGGTCGGTGATGCAATCTCTTCAAAGGCCTAGAATCTTCAATTTTGTGGCGGTGGCATTCATAGATTGATCATTGTATTACATCTCTAAAGTCTTCTAGTATGCCGGCTACTTAAGCAAAAATCTCCAGATTCTTCTAGTTTTGAATTCTAGAATGAGCACTAATATTTCAACACTCTCCCTTAGTGCTCATTCGTGTAATTCTGAGCTTTACTTGTTGCTTCTAAATTTTAGACTTGAAAGTTTTTGTGAGAATACCTCCAAGCCCTTGTAAATCTTTAATTTCTTCCACGAAATTGGTTAACTCCTGTTGGTAGTCTCGAACAAAACTAGTTGATGTTTGTTGATCGTGGGAATACCTCCAAGCCCTTGTAAATCTTCAATTTCTTCCACGAAACTGGTTAACTCCTGTTGGTAGTCTCGAACAAAACTAGTTGATGTTTGTTAATTGTCTCCAGCGGAAGCTAGTTGATGCCTCTTGCAGTTGAAGCCTAGCTAATAGCTTTTGATGCCCAGTTAATGGGTCTTAGTTGACGCCTAGTTGATGATCTAATCGGACACTGATACTATGTTAAAAAATTGAGACAGAAGAATGTGTTGAATTCTTCCATTGATTAGTAGTAGAAATAGGTACAATAGTAATTATTAGAATATATCTCTCCAACATTAATTTTGAAAATCATGGCTCTATTATATAGCTCATGACTCTTAATCAAGTAGCTCTTGGTTGGCTACTCTTGAAGTTCTCTAGTTTAGTTGCTTTTGAGAGCTCAGTTTACAAATGGAGCATAAGAGACCTATTTATACATGTGCTAAGTCGGTGCCTTAACCGACTTTACAATTCTAGACAATTCAACCATGACATAAAATTATTTCCACTCTCTAATATTTTATTATAGTATCATGATATTTTCAGATATTTATTTCCTTTGTGCTTCACCAGTAGCTTCTTCAAACTTCTACACTAAACTCTCTTGCTTTGAATTCTAAAATGAGCACTGGATGTAAAAGATGGACCAAGTGTTAAAATAGTCTAAGGTCCATGATAATAAAAGAAATAATTATTACAAGATACTTGTTACGAAAATAGTGTCCAAGAATAGATGGGGGATCACTTCAAAAAGGCATCCAACATTACTATAAATAGTATAAGAAAAGTGAATGGGAGGTAATTAATTCATTCTAATTTTTAAATTCGTTGTTTGTTGGATAATTCTCAAGCTAAATTTCTAATTTTCAAGCCCGAGGAAAACGCAAGAAATAACCCCGTTGTTTTTTTTCTTTACTTGTGTAGGATCTCGACTCGAATAGGTATTGCCAAAGCGTCTAAGTCGGCTCAGCGGATTTTGTATCCAACAAGCACTAACATGTCAACACTCCCCCCTAGAGTCTTCTAGTGTGCCGGCTACTTAAGCAAAAATCTCCAGATTCTTCTAGTTTTGAATTCTAGAACGAGCACTAATATTTCAACATGGAGGAATGGCTGTTGTAAGCACACAACAAATGAGAATATATATTAAAAACTTAAATTTGGGTAATAGATAGGGGATGGATATATATGTTTTGACATACTGAATTGCTATAGTTCACCTCAATATACTTTAACTTGTCAAAATACAACTACACGTAGCGCGGGCATCAACCTTATTTCAATAAAGGCACATCGCTTGTGTTCTTTATACTACACTTCGGCAAAGAAGGAAGTATTAACAACATATATAGATGATCATAGTGTAAATATTATGGGAGATTCCTTAGACTTGATGATATCTTCTTCCTTAGTGCCTTCAATTTCATCCCAAACCTTATGATCTTCAGAGCATCCGTAAAGCTTACTACACACGATATAATAGAAGACATTTGCCACACTTAGAATGGTAAGTACCCAATAGTAGTAATCATAGTGACCCTTGTTAAGGTTATCTGATAGCCAACTTACTCCATTCCCTCTTCTAGAATAATGTTTTATGATCACCACGATGAGAACTCCAACCATGTTTCCAACAGCCATTCCCAAGGCAAAAAGGGACACACCAATGCTAGCCATGCTCTTTGGAACCTGAGAATAGTATAACTCTATCTGCCCAATGGCATTGAAAGCCTCAGCTAGGCCAGCCAAGCTATTTTGTGGTACTAGCCACATTGCTGACATGCTCACCACTGCCAGTGGCTGTTCTGTCAATCCTTCACTAATTGCTCGCGCTCTTCGGGTTCTTTCCACCAATGCTGCTACTGCTGTGGCCGAGCAAGAAATGACTAGTCCAATGCCGATCCGTTGCTGAAAGCTAAGGCCTCGCGGATTCTTGGTGATTTTTGATATCCTTGGAACGATGATTCTGTCGTAAACGGCCACCCATAATGTCAAAGTGAGTAATGCAAATGCAGGAAAAGAGCCTGGAGGGATTTTGAAATCTCCAACTAGTCTTCTGTCCATGGTTCTTGCTTGGAGGACACCGAATGACTGGTTGACCATTACTGCAATAATGATACTTGTAGACCATATTGGGAGTACTTTGATCAATGCTTTGAGTTCTTCAACTTGTCGAGCTGTGCATAGATTCCATGGTTCTGAAGCTGAACCATCGGGCTTCAAGTCCTTCTCAGGGTTTCTAATTATGCAAGCTTTATTTAGGAACCTGTATAGTTGATAAAAATTAGTCAAGAGTGATTGAACTTCCTGCAAAAGAATTTATATATATCTGAAAAAATCACATCGATTTTAACCATTATCAAATATTGTATAGTGCAAATGTCAAAGCAAATGCTTTTCAAGCTTCAACTTCGACCTCGATCGGTTTTTCGGAATAGGTAACACCCTAATTAGTTCCTGATCGATCTATACTTGTTTGATAAATAGATCTCTCATTTTCAAAAGTGATTCATTTAAATCTTCTAACTTTATAACTTGTGACACTGTTAATCATTTTTTTTTCTTTTCTATTAAAAAATTAAACGGTAAAGTTTAGGGTAAAATAAAACTATGTGATTATACCGTTAGTTTTTTTTTTTTTTTTTAAAGAGTAAAAGGACTAATGCTGCTATAAGCTAAAATACTTAAATATAACATTTTTTAATAAAGGAGCCTATATTTGTCAAATTCGGTAAAAAATTGAAACTAATTAGGATATAAATATTGTTATATACCACTCTATTTTTATCACATAAATACTACTTTCTACATAGATACTTAGTTGGCATGTTAAAACAATAAACTTTTTAATTTCTTTTTCTTCTTTTAGTTTGACGACATATGAAGTAGTATTTGAGTGATAAAAATAAGATGGTATTAACCCTTTTTTGAAAAGATGAGTTTGCTTCTACATACGTCATCATAGTATCTCTTATTTGCCAGAGCCGCTAGGGAGCGGTACTAGAGGGGCCGGGGTAGATTTAGAAAAAAAAAAACATATGTAATATTTATTTTGGTTTACAAAAATATACGTAATATTTTAAAAAATTAAACATTAGGCCTCCACCTTCAAATTTTTATTAAAGATTATTTTTGATTGAATTTTGACACCCAACTTTAAATTTCTAGCTCTGCCCTTGACCGGAGCAAATGTTAACAATTTTATTATTATAATAAAATAAAACCTTAAGAGGGCGTTTGGTTCGCAGAATGTTACAAGATTCTTGAGAATGTAAAGTTTGGAATATGATATTCCCATATTTGGTTTGTGGAATAAAAAAATATTCATAGGAATATCACATTCCTAGGAATGTAATATTCGCATGATTTAGCCAATTTCTATTCCTATGTGAGGGGGTGAGAATTTCACATTCCCAAATCTTAGGAATAACTTCGAAAAAGTAAAAGACCTAAATACCCATCTTAAAAAATACAAAATTAAAATAAATACAATAAAATAATTTAAAAAATAAAAAAATAAATAAAATAAAAATAAGGTAAAATAAAATAATGTAAAAAATAAAATAAAAAATAAGAAAATTAATTAAAATAAAATAACTAAATAATATAAAAATAAAAAAAATAGAAAAAATAAAAAAATTATAATAAAATAATAATAATAAAAAAATAAAATAAAAAAGTAAATGATAAAATAGAATAAGAAAATTAAAATAAATAAAATAAAAATAAAAATAAAATAAAATTAGCAAGAATAAAATAAAATAAAATTACACAAAATAAAATAAAAACAATAAAAATAATAAAATAATAAAATAAAATAAAACTACATAAAATAAAAATATTTAGAATAAATAAAATAATAACAATAAAAATAAAAAATAAAATGAAATAAATAAAAATTATCAATTTTTTATGTTACACTAGAATTTAATATTTAAAATTATTTTTAATGCTAAATTGTATATTTTATAATTTTAAATTAAATAAATATAAAAATTTAAAAATAAAATAAATAATTTTTATATTTTTTTAAAATAATAAATTTAAGTTTTTGATTTTGAAATGTCAATTAAAATTTATAAATTATAAAAATAAATTTACTTTCGTTGTATTAATACGTTAAATATTTTTTTTACTCGCGTATTAACAAGTGTATGCAAAATGTATCGTTATTTGTACACTTAAAAGGATTATAGTAATTCTGGTTTTACACTATTCTTTGTTTGATATTCTTGTATTTTTTAGTTAGGGGCATTATTGAAAAATTGCTTAATATTCCTAGAAATATTGAATTAAACCAAACATAATAGAATAACATTCCTATAAACTTGACAAAATATTCTCAGGAATATTTTTAACAAACCAAACACTTTTAACCACATTTTCGGGAATAACATTCTTCAAAATATCATTTTTGAGAATAAAAAATTTATCTATGAACCAAACGTCCCTTAAGTTGCATCCTGCAAAAGGAGGCAACTAAAATATATATACCTTCAACAATCAAATATGATAACGAAATCGGGGTCGTCTAGATAATTAGTTATTTTCATTGAAATACTTTTGTAATTTGGTTAAAAACGATTGGTTCAAGGAATGGTAATTTGTCGGTCCTACTTAATCATAAAAAGACGACAGCAATAGCTGAATCAGGATATAAACATCAGCAACTAGAAATCAATTAACACAATATTCTTGGAAGGACAAAACCTTTTATTTACAAAAAAACAAACACTAAGAACCATAATTTTGGAAAATCCTTGGTTAGACGGTGGCTACGTTCTAAATGTCTTCTTTCTTGTTGTCCTTTATCCAATTCATAATTGTTTGATAGCGATGAATTTTATTGGAATTTTTTCAGTAAGGATTATAACGCATAATTTTTCAACTTTATGAATATATAACTTTTAGTAGGAGCTTATTAACCTTTTTCACTAAAAACATATACAAATTTTTCATTATTTTAAAATTAAAAACTACATGGATATTTAATTTTTTTTTGGAAACCAGTAATTAAGTGCATCGGCGCGCTCCTGCCATTTGGTGAACAACACTATATATGGCCAGATTTATTAAGAGATAAGTGAAGGTTGCACCGCAAATATATGTTAAAAATGTATGTACTTTTAAGATATTTTCAGTTTGAAAAATTAAATTTAACCCCCATTTAAAAAATTACTCATGTAATATAAACATTAAAATTTTTTGCTCCCCATTAAAATGAAAAGTTCGACACAGTTGGAAATTTTTTATAGAAATTGGATGTAGTTATTAATTCATGATCTGGCATGTACATAATGAAAACTTCATTCTTGATTTTACGAGAATTTGAACTACAATTCTGAATCCGCCCGTAACACATGTGTAGGTAAAGTATATCATAATTGTATAATAAGAATTATATATATATGCTAAAATAAATATTTCTTTGCAGAAAAATAATGGATAGAATAAGTACCTTAATCTTTCTGTTGGTGAAACAAATTTCGAATTCTTGTCGTGATGATACTTGCCATGAGCATCATTTGGTGGAAGAGCCAAGTGTCTATTCTTCCAAGCCATTACTATAACTCTGGCTAAACTTGACATCAAACTCTTGTGTGCCTTCACCTTAATATAGAGTTTAGAACCCAAGAAATACATGATAGTTGAGAATAGCATGAGGCCAACAGGAACTCCAAAACCAATAACCCAACCAGCTGCATTTTGAATATATACTATAACTGTGATGGAAATCATGATTGATATACCAACAGATGCATAATACCAATTGAAAAAGCTCTGCAAAACCCTTTGATTCTTTGGGTTTTCTGGATTGTCAAATTGATCTGCACCGAAGGCTAAAGAACATGGCCGAATGCCACCAGTTCCAATCGACATGAGTACAAATGATGAGAAGAGGAAGGCAAGCTGGCTTGCCTTAGGCTTGACACAATTTACTGGATATGTTTCGCAATGTGGAGGTCTTGCTGAATCGATCAGGGCTGTTAACCATAGTACAAACAGTCCCTACACCAAACAACATTTGACCACAGTACTGTTTATTAGAAGCGAGAGCATGCGGAAGGGGAATAATGTCATTGGTAAAAAATCAGAGCATGAAAAGATCAGACAAGTTAACTCTAGCAAGTCCAAGTAAGCCAGTAAATAGAACTCCCGCCGAAGAGAGAAGAGAAGAGAGACAAGCTCTCGGATGCCCACAAAGGGACACCACACTGCTTATATTTTATTTTAATTTATTGGTACAATAGAAGTTGTAACTATAATTCGAACTGAAAATTTTTAATTATAATAGATACTGATCATTTAGCGTCTAAAAGATAAGAGTTGTGTAGCATGTGCATACCCTATATGATCGTGTTTTTTCTTTTTTGGGTGAAGCATACCCTATGATTGTTCATTGACTCTTAATAGTTGAATTGCTGAACCTATTAATGATGAACTTAATTGATTTGGAACCTACATGCATGTACACTTAATTGTTGTCTTTATTTTATTATTTTCTTTTCTTCCTTTCTCTTCTTCTTAATTGTCTATTTTCTTTTCTGGATTAATTAGCCGTATTAGATAGAATTTCTACAATTCTCTAAGGTAGCGATTAGTATATTGGAATTGGGTTTGAAATGAAATGATATTCTCAACTCTTTTTGATTCTCATGTTTGGTATGAATGAATAAACTTGAGAATTTTATTCCCAAGGTAATCATATTCCTGCGTATATGAGAATAGTCATTCCAGAGCAAACACATGAGAATTGGCCATTTCCTTGTGTTTGAGAATGAACTTGACTATCAGACCCCCATATTTCAATAATAATAACAAAAATAATAATAAAAATAACAATAAAAAATTATAAAATACTAATTATTATTATAAAAAATAATATTAATAAATAAATATAATATTAATTATTATTAAAAATTAATAATAATAATAATAAAAATTATAAAATAATAAAAACAAAAATAATAATAATTATTACAAAATAATTATTATAAAAATAATATTTTATAATAATAATTATTATAAAAATAAAAATAAAAGCAAAAACTAAAAATAAAATAAAAAATAAAAATAATAATAATAATCAATAAAATTAAAAAAAATAATAAAAAATAATAATATTGATTGAAATAATAATAATAAAATTAAAAATTAAAATATCGATTAAAATGATTATTATTATTATTATTACTACTACTACTACTACTACTACTAATAACAATAATAATAATAATACGAAATATAATAATAGTAATTATAATTATAATAATAAAAGGAAAATCTTATCATATTTTTAATACTATAATAATAAAAGGGCAATCCTGTTATATTATACAAGATATTCTCATTACTACTCTTCATTCCTAGAACATAGCAAACATGTCATTCGCATTTCTTAGTTTATTCAATTCCCAGTTTCATTCCATTCTTTGGCTCATTTCATTCATGTCCAAATCCATTCTAATATATTAATCGCTACCTAATAGATAGGATGATGACTAATTAACACGCACATAAAGTAATAAACATATACACACACTAATATATTAATTATTACTATAAAGTAACTGACCCTATCAATTATACTACGTGAATGACTATTTTCAATTTAACAGGGTCATCCATAACTTAATGGTCACTGCTTACGCAAAATTTATGCAAGACACTTAGTTTTCTATATATGTTACATAACAAACTCAATATCAATCTACCTGAACCAGAGTATGTATTAATCTTAACTGAGGTAGAATATTATAGAAGAGATCGAATCCTTACAAGAAGCGTCATAACTGATCCAAGACCAATAACATGAAATCGACCCAAGTATGCATCAGAAAGAAAAGCTCCAAAAGGCGGCAAAAAATTCGACACGGCTCCCCATGTAAGCAAAACGCTTGCTCCAGTAGCATAGTCCAGGTGGTAGTCATTTGTCAAGTAAAAGATCATGTTTGCATGAAGGCCATAGCTTGCAACCTTTTCAAATGCCTCATTTGCTGTACAAATGAAAGCACACACAAGTCATGAAAAGTCCTAACACATAAGTGATCATGAAATACAATTTTTATAACATATAGTTCATGTGTGTAGTTTCCAGCTAATAAATCTGTAGAAGCTCAAAAATTATAAGTTAAAATTTGCATCACATGATAGACCTAAAAATTGGACGTGGAATAGTCGGGTGGTGACCAGTTTTAATCAATGGATCTAAGCTGTTAAAGGATCGTTTCCCTGAAATGGTTGCTTGAATATAGCTACTCCTATTAAGAGGAATTTTGCACTCTATACGGAATGGCTACTAAGAGAATGAAGAAGTTAGAAAGCAGTTCATCGCTTGTGGGGGCTTCCTAATAGTGAGGAAGCCATAATCTATCTATCAAATTATCTACTTGTCTATCTGGCTGATGATCCCCTTTTCCCCCATTGTTAATTAGGAGCCTCGTCCTCTTGACTTGATATGTCAAGAAGATTACAACCTATAGTGCATTACCTTTTGCTTAACTATGGTTTCGACATCCAATATACCAAAAAAAATAAAAATAAAAATTGCATTACATGAAAATAGGGGTCACCTATAATAAAGGGCATGGTCCTCAAGCCCCCTTTTCGGCTAGAGACCTGCTGAGAGGTCTCTTCTAAATCTGAAGGCTTCTCAATGTCTTCCATATCACTAGCTTAGAACTGGTTTGTGATTAAGAACAGAGTTTGCTGTATAAGAAACTTCACACTAGAAAAATTAAAGAAGGTATATTCTTTTAGAATGGAGGTGGAGAAAACTATGCACTTGAGACGAAGAAGGAAAGGCAAATTCAGAAGCACGTTGCTTGTTTGGATTATATCTGAAATGATACGGCTTTTGTCGTGCATTGGAAATTTTCTTTTTTCCCTTTTGTTTTGGATGTATGACTGCGGTGCCGTTTGGCTTCTTATATATATAGCATCAACTAGTATCAGCAACTGTGATATTTCTGAAGCTATATGGAGCTAAATTAAATGCCAAGGACTAATCATGTTGTGACGTCTCATAATACGAGCACAAGGAGAGAGAGAGAGAGAATTTTGTCTTAACAAACGCATTGCATGCGGAGTCAGAACTTTAAATTTAGAGTGTGCATTCGTTTAATAAGAGAGGTTAAAGTATATTTTTTTCTTTAAAAAAAAAGCCAAAAAAGAGAGAAAAAAATTATTTTTTTTCTTTTCAAGTTGAGTGCAAACCCTCTTTTCTTAATGGCTTTGCCACTGATTGCATGCAATTTGATTTTACTGTGAATCTTAAATTGTTAGAAAAAAATTTATTATATTCATTTATTAATTCAATATGAATGCAACACGACCTTTTATATACAGTTGTGGAGGTGGAGGGTTTTCCTAGGAAGATGGACTGCTTATTGCCCTATTGATCGCCGCTCTACCACTAGACTTTATATCTTCTTTTGAAACTCTCTTATTTTCTGGAAGAGGACCTGTATTTTGCACTTCATTTTTTAGCCTTGTACGTGAATAGTATTTTTTTGTTTTTAATAGGTGACGACAAGATTTGAATCCATCTTTTGGTAACCTGAGATTTGGTAACATATTAAATTACCACCTCATTTAAAAATCTAAACAGTAGTTAAAGAAAATATTTATTATATTAATTTATTAACTCAAAAGTACGACACAAGATTTCTCTACCTATGGAAAAATTAGATCAGAAACATTATTTTTGTGTGAGAGCAATTGTTATTAATTAAGTGCGAGAGGTCTCAAAATCAATTCTTATTTTTAATATTTTAAGTGATGTAAAATAGCTTAGGCGTCCATTGAATATAAAAAAAATGTTATCATTTTAGTTCTTTTTGGATTTTCAGAATATATGAGATGTTCTTTGCGCTCTTTAGCATGTCCCGAACTCTGAGTCTAGCATAGTCTGAACCGCTTTATACTTTACATAAACCTGGCAAGAATCGAAAAATTGCTAGGGCTTTACTGTTGAGAGAAAATTCAAGAGCTTTTAGGGAAAATGGTGCAAATAATCTCTATTGTTTCTCTAAAATTTTAAAGTTATCCATATTATTTAAAATTAGTCAATTTAGTCCCTATTATTTAAAATTAGTCAATTTAGTCACTATTGTTTTTCAAAATTTTTTAGTTTAGTCCCTATTTTTTTTTATATAAAATTCAAATTAGTCCTCAGTGTTTAAAAAAATTAATTATGACTAAATTGAAATTTTTAAAAAAATAATAAGAATTAAATTGTTTAATTTTGAATGAAAGAGTGGTTACGTGATAATGTTAGAGATATTATCTTTTTTATAACTTGTTATGGAACCTTCAAGTGCACAAATGTTAATCGGGACATTGTAGAGTTTGACACTTGGATGACAATATCCTTTTGTAGGACACATTATACATCATGTAATTTTTGTTTTTTAATGCACATTTTTACTTATCTAGCAAAAAAAAAAAAAAGGCCTTTTACCCCGTCATATGTGATTTTCCTCTTTTTTTGTGTTAATTCTCTTCTTTCTTCTTTCTTTTTACTTTGATCTCTTCTGCAAAAATTGCAACCTCGGCCAGTACATTTGCCTTTTTCATTGCTCCTTTCTCTCTTTAATCTCTCTCTCTCTCTCTCTCTCTCTTTCTATTTTTCTTCTTTCTACTACCTTTTAATTTCTCATTTTTACTTTTTGGGCATGGTAGGCTTACGTGATTATATAATTCTTTAGCTCTTTTTCAACACTTTAATTGAAAAAAGAAAAAATTGTTGCAAAAGGTGTCTTATCACAATGGTTTTTCTAACCATGGTATATATAAACTAAAACTTTTTGTAATTGCAATAGATATTTTTTTAATTAATTTTTGTAATAATTGCTTAATTATGAGATTATTTTTTACCAACTGTTTTAAAGTTACAGTTTAATTGAAACAGTGACTGTTGTTTAACATTTGTAAATAATTGTTAGAATAAAGAATTTATAACGGAATCATATGTAATAAGATCATATGTAATGATTAAAAAAAGTGGAACAAGATCATATGTGATGATTAAAGAATTTACAAAGGTGACTGTTTCAATTTTTTTTGAAACAATTTTAAGTATTGCAACAAATAAAGAAAGTGGTAGTGTATATTATATATTTATGTATATGTATTGGAGATAATAAAAAGGTTATGTGCATTAGAAAACTATGTTTTGCTCCTACATTAATGATGGTACCATTTGGTTTATGGTCATGAGCAACTTCTTTTTCTCCACTTTAATTTAGTGCCCTTCCATTGTCATCTTTACTAGTTATGGAATGGATAAATCATGGAGGACGTGTCTCCCATTTTTCATTCTTCATTTCCTCTTAATAATACCACCACCACAATTTTAAAATTGGATGTTTCTGTTCTTCTACAGTTTGAGCAGCCTATTGGTTTCTCCGTTAGACCACCCAAGCGTACACTATTACATTCAAACTGATCCAGAAAAACCAAAGCTTGATTTGCTTCCAATAATGACCTGGAATAGAGAAGAAGATCAATCCACTAACTCGCATGCACTTATTCTCCCACCACCACTGTAATGACCGACAGATAATTGTTAAGTGAACACCTTATTTAAAAGCTCAAGTTATTAGAGAATGATTTAATATATTATTTATTATTTTCAACACGCTTTCGCAAGTGCAAACATAATTAGTTTTTGAGCCTTGCACTTGGACAGTTTTAATGTTTCAGTTTTAATATTTTAAATAAGCGGCGGTGAGTTTTGAACTCTGGACTTTTTGACACTTGAGATCTGATACCATG
Organism: Ehretia macrophylla; assembly: GCA_037974665.1. Lineage (NCBI taxonomy): Eukaryota > Viridiplantae > Streptophyta > Magnoliopsida > Boraginales > Ehretiaceae > Ehretia > Ehretia macrophylla. The sequence continues at coordinate 50,428,039 of CM075771.1, read as the reverse complement.
TTAAGTGACCACCTTATCTAAAAACTCAAGCTAAGAGATGGGTTTAATATATTATTTATTATCTTCAACACGCCCTCGCAAGTGCAAGCGGAGTTAGTTTTTGAGTCTTATATTTAGTTGTGAGTTTTGAACTCATAACCTTTTGGTACCTAGACTCTGATACTATGTTAAGTGACCACCTCATCTAAAAGCTCAAGCTATTAGAGAGGGGTTTAATATATTATTTATTATTTTCAACAATAATAAATAATTATAATAAACTCTTATTTGACAATTTAATTAGTTCCAGATGAAGTGATAATTTGTATAATATCAGACTCCAAACTACTAAATGGTATTGAATTTAAATCTCACCTCTACCCATTTAAAAATAATAAAACTGTTCACTTACAAAGGTAAAAAATGAATTCCGTCTACACGTGTAGAGACGTGTAATATACAAATATACAAACTCAAATCTAACGGTTTAAGTTTTTAGATGAGTTATTATTTAATAAATATATACTCGTAACTCATTTCTCTTCTTTCCACTCTGCATTCTTCAGATTCCGTCACCGTTTAGTCTTCTTGTGTTTGCTTAAAAATTGTTTATAAGTATTGGAAGGTTATTTAAGTTAACTTCGACATAAAAGGTTAGTGTCGATGTACGGATTGAATTTATTTTGAATCGATTTCAGTGGTTTTAATGAGTAAGAAGAATTAAAATTTGAAATTAAGGTTGAAAGCAATTGATATGATTTTAGAAATGAAGTATAACTTTATTCTCAATTATGGATCATAGCAATTGCATTACACGACTCTACTAAAAGTCAACACATGCGATATATAGGTTGAAAGCAATATATATGATTTTAGAAGTGAAGTATAACTTTATTCTCAATTATGGATCATATCAATTGCATTACACGACTCTACTAAAAGTCAACACATGCGATATATAGGTTGAAAGCAATATATATGATTTTAGAAGTGAAGTATAACTTTATTCTCAACAATAATAAATAATTATAATAATTTAAAGTCTTCTTTATGTGGTGGATTGATTTGATATATTATTGTCCTCTCTTTGTTGGTTCGTGGATGATACTTTTATAGTCCCAAATAATTTAGCAACCATCAATAACCAACTCATAACTGACTGCTTAAATACTTTTATTTTGATAGTCTATGTGGCTTAGGTGTGACACCATCAGAAAAATAAAATGTTGTTAACTTCTTAATACACGTGATACCATCTAATTGGCCAATACGTAATCAAAACTATGATGCGACAATGCTCCCTTCCCTCAATTAAGTGATGGCACAATTTAAACCTATTTGGGCGGGCGAATTTTATGAGTCCTTTTCTCCGCATGCTTCCTCTTCCGGACTTATCCATTAATCATGTTTTTTTGACTTGCAATAAGTAGGTAACATGTCAAACTGAAAGCTTTTCAATTCAAATCTTCTATTTTCTGTTAATTAGAAAGCATGATAATCTTTGACTCCAACAAATTAATATTATAATCTCACTTGTACTTCTTCTAACTTACCCCTTCTTCTTATCATTGCTACTCTTTTCATCCCAATCTTTTACATTCATGAAGTGCAAAATAAAGTCAGAAAATTAAGCTTTCTCACTAAGTTTGTTGGCATATATTCCTACCAATCATACTGATTGCTTTAATTTTTGGTCCCACGACTAAGTTTGCTCCTGACAAAGATAATTATAATTAATTATGAGTTGTTATTACAACTGATTGGACTAATATCAGTCTTTCTCTTAGGTAGCGATTGATACATTGGAATGAATTTGAGTAGGAATGGAATGAGCCAAGGAATGGAATGAAATGGGAATGGAATGAACTTAGGAATGAGAATACATGTTTGGTATGCTCTAGGAATGAAAGGTAGTAATATGAATGACTTGTATAATATGACATGATTGCCCTTTTATTATTATAATATTAAAAATAAGAATATATAAAAAAACCGTAAATAATATAAACATAAATAATAATAATAATAATAAATAATAATAATCTAAAAATAATAAATAATAAATAATAATAATAATAACAACAACAACAATAAATAATAATTATAATATATTATTATTATTATTATCATTATTTATTGGTATTATTATTATTTTTATTTTTGTTTTTATTTTTGTCAATATTATTTTACTTTATTATTATTATTATTATTATTATTTTAATCAATATTATTATTTTTTATTTTTTTATTTTTAATTATTTATTATTATTATTATCATTATTATTTTTATTTTTATTTTTATTATAATTATAATTATTATTATTATTTTAATAACAATATTATTATACTTTTTCGATTATTTTTATTTTTATTATTTTTATTATTATTTAATCACTATTTTTTTGTTATTATTACTATTTTTATTTTTATTTTTATAATAATAATTATTATATTTTTTCGTTATTATTATTATTAGTATTGTAATTATTTATAAAAGTTATGTTATATAATAGGGGTATAGTAGTCAAGTCAATTCACAAACACATGGGAATGAGTCATTCCCATGTATTTTGTCAGGAATGACTATTTTCATGTATATGAGAATGGGATTCCCTTGGGAATGGGATTCCCAAGTTCATTCCCTCATACCAAACATGAAAATTAAAATAGAATTGGGAATTTCATTCCATTCCCAACTCATTCCCACATACCAATCACTGGGTAAATCCTATAGACATATAAGGTTCAAATTCTTTCTCTTGAACTGACATTAATTTAGACTGTTGGAAAAGTTATCAACAATTATCTCTTTAATGGCAATAAACCCTTGCATCCCGAATTGTTGGTGGTGATCGTGGTCGATACTTGTCATCATGCTCTATGGAATTGTCATTGACATTAACATTACCTTAATCATGAACAATGTCTTCGTTTCTTCTTGTACGAACCATCTTAATGCTCTTATTGTGATCGCTTTGTTTGATTAAAAATTATTAAGTGTCGTGAGGTTATCCAAGTCAACTTCAGCATTAAGAAGATGTCATGAATTGAATTTGTCTCAAGTTTCAAAGACTTATATGGTTTCAATCTGTAAGGAAAAAAATATTTTTCAAGGACTAAGGTTGAAAGCAATTAATTTTAGTAACAAAGTATAACTTACACCAATTTGATAATTGTCAATATTAACGTCGACAACTGGCCATGGTAATTGATACAGCTGTAAGAAATGGGTTTTCTCTCTCCTTTTTTTTTTTTCCTCTCGGCGTAAGATAGTTGCTAAATTAAGCATTTGCTTTTTTTTGTTTTTTCATTCTTTTCCCTTCTTCTTGGCGCACGATAGACTCGCTATTGTCATGCGCTTTCAACTCTTCTTTCCATTCTGAGTGTTAGAAACTTGTTTCTGGCTTTCTCCTGAGAGATCTCCTATGGCTGGTAGGAGAAAGAATGGTAGAAGTGGTGTAGTTCCTAAGGATTCTGTTCGTGCTGCGGTTGTTGAGGTGGAGCCTTCCTCTTCGCCGTCTGGTAGCAGCGATGGAGAGCTTGTGGAGGTAGAAGTGAAGTCTAGCGTCCCTGCGGAGGAGTTTCCTCCTCTCCCGGAGTTTCCTCAAAAAGTGGTGGAGGTTGTTAGTATGTCTAGCTAAGAAAGGTTGAGCTCTCCCACTCCTAGGGGCTCGACTACCAAAGAGAGTTTTGAAGTTGCTTCGGAGAGTGGTGGTAAGAACTCTTATGAGGAAGTGGATGGAGGCCATATCCAAATGGGTAGTGAGCATAATGACTGGCGTGGTTTATTTGAAGGTTCAGGGGCAAAAGCTAAGATGAAATATTACCCCTCAAATGTTTCTGATGGTGAGGTCATTGTTGCGCCTCCTAAAGAGATTGCAGATAGTGGATGTGAACTATGGAAACACTGTCTAGTAGGTCAATTCTTTGAAGAATCGGTGTCGTATTACCAAGTAAAAGTTATGGTTGACAACCTATGGCGCAAATACGGGAAGGTTGATATTATGCCGAATGAGGATGGACTTTGGATATTTAGGCTTGGCAATGATGCTGACAGTGATGAGGTGTTAGAAAAGTGCTGGCATGTTAGTGGAAGACCCCTATTCCTTCGAAAGTGGAGGCTAAAACTCCAACCCATCCAAATGAAAATGGACTGCATTCCCCTTTGGGTCAACTTTCACAACATTCCTACAGAATACTGGACTGAAGACGGGCTTAGTCACATTGCAAGCGGAGTTGGTATTCCTCTGCAGATGGATAAATATACTAAAAACAGATCAAGGCTGAAATATGCGAGGGTGTGTATTGAGGTTGACATTCGAAAGGAGATGAGAGAAAATATAATGTTAGATATGGAAGCCGGAGAAAAGGCGATCATACCCGTTGAGTATGCTTGGAGACCTCGAGTTTGTTATGAATGTAAGAGGACAGGTCATTTGGAGGCTAACTGCCCTCAAAAGAAAAAGCAGCGGAAACCGATTCCTCCTCAATAGGGCCTGTGTTGGTACATTCTTCTCCAAGTAGAGAAGTTGAGGGAAAAGGTAAAGAGGCTGAATGTGGCTTTATAGGTGATGATGGATTCCAGAATGTGACTAGGAAATCAGCTTCTCCTAGTAATAGTAACAAGGCTTCGACATCTAAGTCCAATCAATTGAAAGATCCTGCTTTGAATAAATTTGGAGTGTTAGATGGAGTTGCTGAGGACTTGGGAGAGGCTATTAGGGAGCTGACTAATGCTACTAAACCATTTTCTAATGAAGTGCGCAGTGTGGAACATTAGGGGCTAAACAAAGCCTTCAAACAAGTAGAAGTAGTAAATTTTGTGAATAAATACCAAGTTGATTTATTTCGTCTTCTTGAAACCAAAGTAAAACAGGAAATGGCCCCGGGTATTGCTAAACGCAGATTTAGAAATTAGAATTTTTTTTCATAATTATGATTAATCTCATAGAGGAAGGGTGTGGATTTTTTGGAAGAAGGATAATCTACAAGTTACTAGGGTGGAAGCTTCAGACCAGATAGTATACTACTGGGTGGAGGGAAATAAAGCTTCGCTTTTCCTCACTTTTGTGTATGCCGCTAATGATAGCAGTGACAGGGTTGATTTGTGGAATTGCATCCGAAGATGGAAAAACCAGATTGGAAATAAATTGTGGGGCATTATAGGAGATTTCAATGACGTCTTGAAGGAGAAGGATAGACGAAGGGAGTTCAGTTCTCAGCTAAGGTTCTAAGGATTTTGCCACTTGTATGGATGATTCGGATCTCATAGAAATGGCTAATTCTGGGCCATTTTTTACTTGGAGTAACAAAAGCAGCAATGCATTGTTACAAGAAAGCAGACTGGATAGGTTGTTTGTAAATTACAAATGGCTTGCAACTTTCCCACTAACGAATCTTTTAGTTGATGTGCCTGGAGTATCAGACCACTGCCCTCTTGTTCTTACTGTGAGCCCTTATAGAGATTCTCGTCCCAAGCCATTCAAATTTTTCAATGTGTGGGCCGAGCATGATCTATTCCTCCCAACTGTCCAATATGTCTAGAATCGGAAATTTACAGGTACACCCATGTACATCTTGTTCCAGAAATTAAAAGCTCTTAAATATGATCTCAAAGAGTTCAATAATAAATTCTTTCAAAATTTGTCGGTGAGTATTGATAATCTCATATCAAGATTGAGAGAGGTTTAGATCTTGATGCAGTAGAATTGCAGCCTCGACCTGGCTACTGAGAAGTATATTCTGAAACAACTCGATAAATCTATTGGAGAGGAAGAAAAGATCTTGAAGCAAAAAACGAGAGTTCTCTAGGCGGCAAAGGGGATGCAAACTCATCCTACTATCATAAATGCATCAGAGGTAGAGTGGTGAAAAACAAGATTACTAGCCTGACTAAAGAGGATGGTTCTATTATCATTGAGGAAGAAGCTATTCGGGGTGAGATTGTTGACTATTTTCAACGATCTTTGGGTACTGACAACAGTATTGGCCATGGGTATTCTATTGGCAGATTGTGGGATGGGATATTGTGAGGGCTATCCAATCATTTTTTCAGTCGAGTAGGATGCTTGGTGTTTGCTGTTGGAATTGTTGGACTTAATAATTTTGTATTAATCTTAGTTTTAATGATAATAAATAAAGAAAATTAATATAATTTTGTTTAAGTGTCAAATTGTTTCAACATGTTGGAAGAAATAAAATATATTTTTAATGATGTTCTTGTAGCAAATTAGTACTATAGCACACGAGATTTGAAAATTTGAAGCTTATTATTTATCACTGTTAAAAATTTGAATATTTGAGTTGTTGTAGAGATTTGAAAATTTTGGCACTGTTTGACACTGTAATAAATTTGAATTTTTGGTATTGTTTGACACTGTAGCAGATTTGAAAATTTTCGTTACTGTTTGGAACTGTAGCAAATTTAATTTCAGCACTATTTGACACTGTATTAGATTTGAAAATTTTGGTTACTGTTTGGCACTGTAACAAATCTAAATGTTGGAGTTACTGTGTAGGTACTGTAGTAGATCCGTTGGATTTACTGTGCGGGCGCTGTAACAACGGTTATTTTGCACAAAAAATGCCTGTAAATACACTAAAAAATTCACAAAAATCTACACAACAAAATCTTGCAAAGAAGAATACTCTACTCAAATAAAAAAACTCAAGATTATTATTTTCACATATATTTCAAACTCGATATTCCAAAATCTTTCTTCGACTTCATTTCAAATCCAGATATTGAAAGGTTCTAAAAGCTCGTAAGTTATTATTTGATTATTATTGGGTTATTATTCTTTTGTAATCATATAATATTTTGAGTCGTATTTTTAAAGTATAATTGTAATATTTGCCTAATTGAGAGGCGTTGAGCGTTAGAATTTTGTAAGTAAGAAATCCTTACATATTGTTAACTCTTGGTGAGTTAACTTAGAATTTTTATTCTAAACTTGTTGCTGCTGTTGTAATTGTTGTTGTAGTTGTTGTTTTTGTTAGAAGTTGTGCAGTATAAGTATAGATTAATTTCACAACAAGATGACCAATATGCTTAATCGATGAACCTTTTTGATGAAAACTAAAAACAGATGCAACAACTTGGTGTAAACTGAGTCTGTTACAATTCTGTTATAGATGGTGTTGCAACATTAACTTGAATATTAGTTCTATCACAGACCGTTAACAATATGTTTCTCTAATTCCTTAGTTTATTCCACTTAATGCTCCAGCATGAGTAGTAACAGTAAATAGCAGCGGAAATAAAAAAACTATAACAGAAATAAAGAACACCAATATTTAACGTGGTTCAACCGTGCGGTCTACGTCCACGGGACCTCCCCTGGTCCAACAAACCTATTCATTAAGAAACGACAAATTACAACATCAATGGACTTACACAAGTAAAGACTCTCTCTTGACCTTTGACGCCTAGATGAAGAACTCCTTAACGAACTTCGGTTTGACGAGCTCCCCTCAACTTATAACGTTTTCTCCTGAGAACTACACCTTCTTCTCCCGAAAAATGAATAAAAGAGATAGTAATCTAATCACTCAAAGACTCATACAAATCACTCATGTCTTACTGTCAAACAAAACAAAGATGCAACACTTAATACAATAAAAGACTGATACACAGATCGTGTTGCAACATCACTTGGAACACTGGACATAAAACTCTTTTGTATTTTCTATTGCAGCTCTCTGTTTCTGCCACACATCTGCCGTGACCTTATGCTCCATATAAATACAAGATTGTTGCTTGGACATCTTGTCTTGGGCTTCAAGAAAGGCCTTGACTCATAAAACCTAATTTTCTTTTTCTTGTGAATATGCAATAAATGTCATTCCTTAATCAGCACAAGTCTTCTTCTCATATGGTAAGTTCCCATAAGATTTTTTCTGCACAATACAAAAGTATGGTAATAACAAAAGTTTTGCTAAAACATAACCAATCAAATCTCAATCAATTTAATTGCCTTATCAATCTCCAATCAAATTAATTGCCTTAATAATGTTCAATCAATTAATCAATCGCCAATCAAACTAATTGGCTCAACAATCTCCCCATTTGGCTTTGTTTTGGCAAAACCCTGATATCACAGTTAATGTAACCTCTTACTGCCCAAGTACAACAAGACAGATGCAACAAATGGAAATCCTAGTGCAACATTCAGTAGAACAGTAGTATTAGAACAATGATCAGCCTGTTGCAACATGTAGTGGAACACAAATAGAAATGTATCAGAATAGAAAATATAGTGCTCCTGTAAAAGATAGCAAAGCAAGATAGCAAAACAGTAGCAGCACAACACAACACAACATAGTAGCACAGCACAACATAATACTCCCCTTTTTTGCCAAACCAAAGGCAAAGAAGTAGAGGCAAAAGATCAGAGCAATAAAGCTAGCAAACCAGATAAGGATGTATCAGAGCAAAGATGGTCAAAGATGATAACCCTGTTGCAACAATCAGTAAATCATCACAAAAACTCAGTCATTATATCAGGAAAAGAATAAGAAGCAGCAACCAAACTAGATAGCAACAACAATTACTAGCCGCACCAGTAGAGCAGTTAAACCTGTTGCAATAATCATCTCCCCCTCAAGCAACAATCAACAAGCAGTAATAGCAATAATATAGTCTCCCTCTTTGCCAAAAGACACCAAAGTAGACACGCAAAGTACCAAACCAAAGACTTAGTAGAAATTAGCAAACACAAACATGGACCCAAAGTAGAGCAGCAGAAATTAAACAAAGTAAAGTACCAGAGCGATAATCATTAAACAACCAACATTCAAGCAGTAGTTGTTTCAGAAGCTAGTCCAACATTGCCTTCAGCTCAAGGCTCCCCCTGAATATCAGATTCCTGCAAAAACTTGTGAAAAAGATGGAACGGAGATGACAACTTCACAAGGGATTCAACCCGATTGTGGACAGCCTTTTGCGCAGTTAAGTAGCACAATTGTAGCAACTAAACAACACAATAGTAGAATAAAACAGTTAAGCATGTAAATTGTAAGTCTCATGAAGCAAAGGCAAAGAGACAAATTGTAAGCAAAAAAGTAAAAATTGTAACACAAATTGTTTAGCAATCCAAACCAACAAAAACATAACTGACATAAGTTGCATCAGATTATCCAAAAGCAATTTAGAACCGATATTGCAACAATATTTTTCACAGTATCTCCAATTTGCTCAAAATCCCTTGAGATTACACCCTTTTTTTTTTGGTTTTTTTTTTTCTCAAAAATTAAAACAGAATTAAAATGCATGAAATGTTCAGGAAGCATGAAATCACTCAAGAAACTTTACTCATCAATACTCATTTCAGTCCAGGATTTAATTAATGAACCATGTGTGTGTGTGAGGCTGAATTCTGAAACAGACAACTTTCACCATCAAACTTGCAAGGTATAAGAATTCTCTCAATCAGCTCAAACATACCTGATCGTCTATTCATCTCGCAGGAAAACACAATATTTTTCTTATGAAGGCCCATGTTGTAACTGGTAGCTTGCACACTGTATTTCTTTTCACATGTTTTTTTTTTTTACTATTTCAACTCATGTTGCAACTGGTAGCTTTCACACTAATCTCTTTTATTTTGGATTAGGTAGCTCTTTCCATTGCTTGAAAATCACATTATTTCCTGCCTTTTTTTCTTTTTGATCTCAAGGATGAATAGAATATAGGAATGGATTTAGAGAGATTTCTCTCTTTGTCCCTAGTCATCAGAAAGTTAAAGCTCCTGCACTTGCAAACCATCAAGATTAGCTTCCTCAATCAGTATTCAGTGTGTACAAGGAAGTATGGTTCACTAACTAAATCACAAGTTGAATTGAATATTAGACTTTTAGATTTTTCAAGCTTCTTTCAAGCACCTGTGGCAATCTATGATATAATATTATAGACTACGAATCCCTAAAGCTTTTCTTAGGGTTTCAATTATCAAAGGATCTAAAGCTTTAGTGGAGATATCTGTCAGTTGATTTTCTGTTGCAACATGGTCTAAAACAATGATTCCAATTTCAACAAGTTCACAAATAAACTGATTCAATTCCATAACATTTACCCAAAATTCATCTCCTAAAGCATTTTTCACAGTTTTGGGTTCTAAGAGAGAAATATAACACATATACCTTACCATGTCCTAATAGTTTAGCTTGGATTTACCTCTAGTTCGGATTCCATCATGTATTGATCCAATCACATCCTGTGCAACATGATTTTTGTAAACTTGAGGCATTTCAGCTTGAATTTCGTTAGTGCTAACTTCTGTTGTTACACTTGTTGTTGTAACATCACATAAACCAATGTCTTCTTGCTCAGTTTCTGTTTCTGGCGCTGTAATAGTATCTGTCACAACAGATTTCTTCGTCTGTTCTTCCTTCGGTGTTACAACACTATCTGCAACATCTGCATTTGTCTTACTGGTACTTCCTTCTTCTAACGATTTTCATGTCTGCTTGCTTAGAACTTCACTCATATTTGTCATGTGTCTAGAGCATCCACTATCAATATACCAAGAGTTAGCAGCAAGGGCTTGTGTAGAAGTATAAGTAACAAAACAATTCAAATCAGATTTCTTTACCCATAATTGTTTTACCTTATGCTGTGAAAACATATGTGAGGATCTCTTTTGCTGATTTAGAGACTTACCTTTTTCTGGCATTCTTTGGAGCCTGAAGCAGTGAGGTTTGATGTGTCCAGGTGCAAGGCAGTAATGGCAGATGGGAACAAACCTGTTCTTTTTCCTTTGTTCCTTTTGTGCTGTTGCAGTCCAGTTGTAACACCAGTAGTTGAAAGTTCTTCTCTGACCTTTGGTAAAGTCGCGACATCTTGTTTTTGTACAGGATATTCTGAGCTTTTGACAAAGATAGTTTTACCAGAAGATTCTCCTCCATGAAAGCCAAGTCCTGTATGGTCTCTGTTTGATTTTTGAATGAATTACATGTGATCCAATTTTTTAGTTCCAGAATTCAGCATTTTAACATAACGCTGCATTTATTCCAATTCGTGTCGTACCATTTGTACTTCCATCAATCTTTCTTTAGCCAGGTTTTCCAGTTCAAACTTTTGTCTTTCCAATTCAAGGATCCTCAATTCCAATCCCTGGTTTTTCTTGCACACGATCACCCATTTTTCGTACATGTTCTTGTAAATTTTCATGACTTCTTCATTATCCAGTTCACCATCACTGTCTGACTCAAGGCAATTAGGTTCACTAATTTCATCGTCTGTTTCATCCAGTGCTGCAACAGTTGTACCAGCTTATTCATTCAGATTGTTTTCAAGAGATGTTGTAACAACATTAAATGCAACAAAGTTACTGGTATGCTCCTCATCACTCTCTGAGAATTCTTCTGATTCATCATCACTCCAGGTAACCTTCATTGCCCTCTTCTTTTTCTTCAATGTGTTTGCACATTCAGATTGGATGTGACCAAAACTCCCACATTTAAGACATTGAATTCCTTTACCTTTTTTTCTTTCATCAGTTGGTTTGAACTTTTGCTTCTTGAATGTGTCAACCACTATCGCAACCTGAGGTTTTTTGTCAAAATTTGACTGCCTAAACCCTTTTCTTCGTTTGTCCCATTTTTTTAGAATATTGTCGAAATTTTTGGTAAGCACGGCTAAGGATTTAGACATCTCCGTGTACTCATTATCGGAAGAGGTCATTGCTTTTTTTCTCTCCATATCAGCACGAAGAACAATGCCTTTTTCTTTCTTCTTATGCTTAAACTTCATCTCAAAGGTTTGAAGTGACCCCATGAGTTCATCAATCTTGATTTCATCAACGTTTTTTGTTTTTTCTATGACAGCCACCTTGATTCCAAACCTGTCTGGGAGAGATCGTAGAGTTTTTCTTACAAGCTTAGCATCATAATATTTTTCTCCCAAATCAAAAGATTCATTAGCAATGTCATACAATTTGACATTAAAATAAGCAATTGTTTCATCCTCCTGCATCCTCAGTTCTTCAAATCTAATGGTAAGCATCTGCAGCTTTGATCTTCTGACTGATATTGTACCCTCATATGCTGTTAGCAAAATCTCCCAAACTTCTTTAGCAGATTCACACGTCGAAATTAACTTGAATTGATTCAAGTCAACAGCATTGACTATCGCATTTAGTGCCTTCGAATTCCAACTTGCCAGAAGGTCTTTAGCCTTGGTCCATTCTATTTTAGATTTAGTTGCAACATTGCCCTAATCATCTGTTGTGGTGGGAGTTGTCCAGCCAGTCAAGATTACTTTCCACACCTTTTCATTAATAGACTTGATGAATGCCCTCGATCGAGCCTTCCAGTACAAGTAATTCACTCCATCCAACAGTGGTGGTTTAGAGATTGAACCTCCTTCACGCAAAGTGTCCATACCTATTCCTGCAAGACAACAACTCAAAACTCCCAAGAATCTAACCGAATTAGTTCGTAACATGTTCTTGATGGCACTTGTTAGAAGTTGTGCAGTATAAGTATAGATTAATTTCACAGCAAGATGACCAATATGCTTAATCGATTAACCTTTTTGATGTAAACTAAAAATGGATGCAATAACTTGGTGTAAACTGAGTCTGTTACAATTTTGTTATAGATGATGTTGCAACATTAATTGGAATATTAGTTCTATCACAGACCGTTAACAATCTGTTTCTCTAATTCATTAGTTTATTCTACTTAATGTTCCAACATGAGTAGTAACAGTAAATAGTAGCGAAAATAAAAAGCTATAACATAAATAAAGAACACCAAGATTTAACGTAGTTCAACCGTGCGGTCTACGTCCACGGGACCTCCCCTGGTCCAACAAACCTATTCATTAAGAAATAACAAATTACAACATCAGTGGACTTACACAAGTAAAGACTCCCTCTTGACCTTTGACGCCTAGATGAAGAACTCTTTAACGAACTTCGGTTTGGCGAGCTCCCCTCAACTTGGAACGTTCTCTCCCGAGAACTACACCTTCTTCTCCCGAAGAATGAATAAAAGAGACAGTAATCTAATCACTCAAAGACTCATACAAATCACTCATGTCTTACTGTCAAACAAAACAACGATACAACACTTAATACAATAAAAGGCTGAAACACAGATCGTGTTGCAACATCACTTGGAACACTGGACATAAAACTCTTTTGTATTTTCTATTGTAGCTCTCTGTTTCTGCCTCTCCTCTGTCGTGACCTTATACTCCCTATAAATACAAGATTGCTGCTTGGACATCTTGTCTTGGGCTTCAAGAAAGGCCTTGACTCATAAAACCTAATTTTCTTTTCCTTGTGAATATGCAATAAATGTCATTCCTTAATCAGCACAAGTCTTCTTCTCATATGGTAAGTTCCCATAAGATTTTTCCTGCACAATACAAAAGTATGGTAATAACAAAAGTTTTGCTAAAACATAGCCAATCAAATCCCAATCAATTTAATTGCCTTATCAATCTCCAATCAAATTAATTGCCTTAATAATGTTCAATCAATTAATCAATCGCCAATCAAGCTAATTGGCTCAACAGTTTTCATTAGTGGAAAGTTACTGTAAAGCCAAGAAAATTCATTGGGACTGGATTATCCAACATCAAGGGGTGTTGAGAACCAAGATAAATCGATATGTGTCAATTCTTCTCTTTCTCTACTCTGATTATTTTACTTGAGCAATTTTTAGTTTGCAAAATTTTGTTAAATTTTTTCATTCAATCTATTCAGCCCCTCCCCCCTCTTGATTGAAATTCAAGACCTAACAAATGGTATCAAGAGCTAGTATACTTTTGAGTGACTGCTTTATTTTCAGGTTGAGTATTAAAGATCCATGGCAACATCAAGCAATATTCAACTCCCATTCTACTCAGGTATTTCTTCTAACAAACCACCTTTGTTTGATGGTTTAAATTATTCTCACTGGAAATACAGAATGTAAATTCATCTTCAAAATGTTGACTACGAGTTATGGGAGATAACTATAAATGGACCATTTGTAGCAATGAAAAAGACTGAAGATGGAAAAGAGGCAGAGAAAGAGGCAAAGGAATATTCGTCGGAAGATATGTAAAAAATCTCATTAAATAAAAAAGTTTTGAGTATATTACTTTGTTCATTAAATGCAACAGAACATTCAAGGGTCGTAGGATCTAAAAGTGCTTATGTTGTGTGGAAGAAGCTTATGAAGGAACTTCACAGGTAAAAAATGCAAAAATAAATATGTTGCTTCATGAGTTTGAAAATTTCAGGATGCAACCTGGAAAAACATTTCCACAAATGGGATAAAGGTACAATAGTATTTTAAATAAATTAACTTTATTAGATACTGGTTTTTACAGAAAAACAAAAGATAGATAAAATTTTGAGAAGCTTATCAAAAGAATGACAACCCAAGGATACAATAATCAATGAGGTAAGATCTGTTAATGAAATTATTTTTGAAGAGCTAATGGGAAATCTTCTTACTCATGAAATGAGCATGAACGAATATGAAAAGGAAGAGGTAAGTTTTACTTGTTAATAGTAGTGATGATGATAGTACATATGAAGAAAATCAATTTGCACTATTTATTAAAAAAATTCAAAATTTTGTGAAAATGAGAAAACAAAAAAATCAAGTACAAAAGCGAAGTCAACCTTTTTCATCCAAAGGTAACAAAGAACATGATAAATGTTATAAATGTGGTAGTAAAGAACATTTTATTACAGATTGTCTAATAAAGAGAGAGGAAGAAGAGAAACAAGAAAAAAAGATTAGAAGAAAATTCAAGAAAGCACTCAAAGCAGAAACTTGGGATGAATTGCTCTCGAGATCAGAAAAAGAAGATTCAAATGATGAAATTGCAGTAATTGGACTCATGGCAATGGAAGATGAGGTAAGTTTTGAATCTTCAGATGATGAATTAGATGTAGATATAATAGTTGCAAAATGTGAAATGATTATAACCAAAAATAAAGAATTAAAGAAACAACTTTGCAATAAAAAGATTGAAAAAGAAAAATTAATTTCTAAAAATGATATTTTAAATGCAAAGTGTAGTGAGTTAGAAAATGAAAAATCTTATTTGAAAAATAATTTAGAAAATTTTTCAATTAGTAGTGCTAGACTTGAGAATATGTTGAATGCACAAAAACATCCATCCGATAAAAGTGACATAGGAGACAATTCTATTGACAAAGGAAAAAAAGTTGATGTTCCTGGTAGTTCCAAAAGTAACAATATTATTACATGCTTTTATTGTGGAATTGTTGGACATGCAAACTTTGAATACAAAATTATAAAGAAATTAGAGAAAAATAAAGGAGAAAGAATTTGGCAAGAAAACAAGGGCCAAATCTAACATTTAGGGACCCAATCAACAGGTACCAAATTAAAAGATAAATTTTTTGAATGCAGGAGATAGAATGCCAAGAAACATGTCTCAAAAGTATACAAAAACTTGGAATGTGGTACCTCGACAGCGGATATTCAAGACATATGACAGGAGACAACTTTATTTAGCATCCTAATAGAGAAACAAGGTGGAATAGTCAAGTTTGGCAAAGGCAAGGGAAAAATAATTGGTATAGGAACTATTGGTAAGAAACCTAACCTTGTAATTAGTAATGTTTTGTATGTTGAAGGCTTGAATCATAATTTGCTAAGTATAAGTCAACTTTGTGATAATAATTTTACAGTTGTTTTTAATTCAAAAGATTGTACCGTTTATTCAAATGATAAGTCAGCATTTGTCGCTCAAAGGCTAAATAATATTTATGTTATTAAGTTCAGTCACTTATATGCTCAAAATATTACATGTCTTGTGGCTGAAAATGATTCTTCATATTTATGGCATAGACGCCTTGGTCATGTAGGAATTAAATTATTGCAAAATATTTACAAAAAGAATTTAGTACATGGATTACCTGAATTAAAATTTGAAAAACAAACTTTATGTGATGCTTGCATGAAAGGAAAACATGTGAGAAACTCATTCAAGCCTAAAACAGAAATTTCCACTCCCGAACTCCTACGACTATTACATATGGATTTATATGGGGATATTGGAATAACTAGTTTGAGTGGAAAACATTATGTATTTGTTGTTGTTGATGATTATACTCGCTACACATGGACAATGCTTCTTGCTCAAAAAAATGATGCAGTAAAAGAGTTTGTCAAGTTGTGCAGAAGAATAGAAAATGAAACAAGAAATAGAATAATCAAAATTAGAAGTGACAGAGGTGGAGAATTTGAAAGATTTTGTGACGAAAAAGGATATTGTCATAATTTGTCAGTACCAAGAACACCTCAACAAAATGAAGTTGTTGAAAGGAGAATAGAACATTGCAAGAAATGAGCAGGACCATGCTAAATGAGTTCAACTTACCAAAATATTTTTGGACAGAAGCGATCAATACTGTGACAACCCGAACCCGGCATGCATTTAATAACACTTGACTGCATTTGATTAAATGTTTAATTAGTTAAATCATCTAATTTTCACTGTTTTGCTATTTCTTTTAGAAGAATTCGAAAAGGATTTATATTAATTGATTAAAAGATTATTACCTATTTCTAATAATTATAGTAATTGAAATTCTTTTCTTGTGATTAATTAAGTGTTATCTTAAATGTTAGTGTTTAATTGTATTGGACTATGTGTTGATATTAACTTTCATTTGTAGCTTAATATTAACTTCATAATTCTTTAAAATGTTCTAGAAATAGTTAAATTAATTATTTTAAATGAATATTGATTATCTTGATTGTTTTGATTATTTTAATAATCGGTTTGGTTGTTTTGCATTAAAATCACTCGGCTTTCAAATAAATGAGAAAAGTAACTCCGAGCCGGAGTGAATTTTAAACTATTCTACTATTCTACTTTTCAAAGAATTAATGTTTTATATTATTGCTCATCACCTTATTAGTGATCGATTATTGACTGTTCGATCGCAGTATTTTGAAAATGAGAGTTAGAGAAATATTCTTCGGACTTAGTGAAAAATGTTTTTAGTTTAATTTAACTAGTTTTAGTTGTTTTTCATTTAATTGCATTGTTTTAACTTGAATTAGATTTAATGGCATCAAAATAAGCTTATTTGGCTATTTTTAATTAAAGTTTGATTTTGCAAAAGACCAAAATGCCCTTTGTCACCTATTAAATAATAAAACAAGGCTAAAATAAATAAATAAAAACAAATTCCAAAATGACCCTTGTGTCCCCCCCTTGGCCGAATGGTTTTCAAGAGAAAAAAAATGATTTTCCTTTCAATTTCTTCTACAATCGTGGGTGGAACTGATCGGGGGTCGTGGCTCGGGTCCTTGCGGGTCTTGGTCTTCAATCTCTGTGAGGGTTTTCACGATTTTGTGCATTTTAATATGAATTAGATTTTTGAGTCAATTTTTTCAGATTTGATATTTATCGCGTTATAATGCCTGTTATTGCTTGAAATAGCTTGCTTAGGGTTCGTAGAGCATTGCTTGTTAGTTATTTAGCAATTTTTACGGTTGAAACTACGTATTTGAAATTGGAGAAGAACATAAATAGTGAATTATGAATAGTAAACCCTACAATTTCAGATTTCGATCCGAATTGCGATTGATTGATTTGGATATGTGTCATTAATGATAGAAAGCTAAAATGTGAAATAAAAACGGATCGGCCTTTGTTAAAATTGGAAATTAGACAAAGAAACGTAAAGGGGCCGTTTGACCAAAAGTTGACCGTGCTCGAATTGAGTTGGGGGTTTTGCAATTGAGGGCATGGAAGCACTTTTGGCACTGTTGTGGCGTTGATTGAGTGACCGGTTAGCATAGTTGTAGTTCAAACGTAGTAGGTGGACTTTCGGGCCTCGGGTGAGAAAATGAAGTTTAGTGACATAGAAACGTGCCTTATAGTGCCTGAGTGAATGTAGTGAAATCGGTTTCCTAATCCCGTAGCTCGTTTGCTCCTAATTGCCTTTAGAAGTTAGGGATTGAATAGTGATATTTGTTATTTTCGTGTTTAAACTGCTGTTACTTGTTTAATTGGTATTATTGTTGCTTATTATTGCTTGTTATGCTTGAAAAGTTGGTTGAATGCTAGTATTAATTGTGATTGCTTGTTATCTCGTTTGTTGTCACTAGTTTGTATTGTTGTGCTATCGCTCGTTTATTGCCTTGTATCGAGTCTTGCATTGCATAGTGTCCCGCGCGTGAGTGATGGGCCTCTCTGGGTAGCCTCGGGTTGCCAGTGTCGGTTGCTCTAGCTCCGCTGCTATTCCCTTTTCTCGCTTGGGTTGCCTCCAAGGGAGATTTGGGTCGTAGAATTGATGGATACTTCCGGGGTATTCCAAACTGGTGTTATAAGGTGGATGCGCGCTTATTGTCATCGTTGTCAACATCAAGCTCGAGATTGATGTATCGCTCGTGAAATGGTACATTGCCCGTAGGAGTGAACCATAGCCTTCAGAGTGTGGTATAGCTTTGAATGGTTGTGTTAATGCTTTCAGTAATTGCTTATTGTATTGATTGTTTGTCTTGATTGCTTATTTATCAGTTATATTGCTTAACTGTCTTATTTGCATTGCACGACTTTATTTCTCTCCAATTCGATATCTGTCTCGCCCTCACTGAGTATACGTGATGTGTATACTCACTCCTTACCACCACATTTCAGGAAATGTCATGTTAGCTGGAAAGTTCGTGATTTCGTGAAAGTTCGTGCCTGAAGAGTTGTCTTGCGTGCCTATGTGGCTTGAGTGTCGAAGTTGTAAAGATATATGCTTTCATATGTTGTATGTAATTAATGTCAAAAAGTATATAATTTAAGTTTCATTAGATTGTTGAAGTAGTTGGATAAGTTAGATTATGTATCTAGTTATTATAACTTAACCTCAATGCATGTTTGTAATGTCCCAAGAAAAAGAATTAGAATGGCATGATAGTTTATTTTATGCAGTAGCTTAGTATGGTTTAATTGTCTAGTTTGAATGTATTTGTCAAGAATGAAAAGAGATAGGTTAGCTTTTTAATTAGAAATGTATGTATACTTGCTGAGTTTAATTGTTGAGAACCGAGACTCGGATGGCCTTGAGGTGGTTTTGAATGTTTGGACAGGGTATTGGTCCACTTATATGCTATCGCAGGTTTTACATTTCGCCTAGAAACAGGGGAGACTCCGTCCGTTTTCCCTAAAAATTTTGCCCGAGTTTGGATTTGGGTTGTGATTAGATTGATCGATAGAACTCCCGGTCTCGAGAGGGATCGGGGTGTTACAAATACAAGTTGCTACATCATCAACGTAGTATACATAAGACCAAGTTTGAGTAAAACTCCTTATGATCTTTGGTATGGTAGAGCACCTAATATTAGTTATTTAAGAGTATTTGGTTGTAGATGTTATATCTTGAATACAAAAGAATATTTGGATAAGTTAGATCCAAAATCAGATGAGAGAATCTTTTTGGGATATTCAACCAAAAGTAAAGCATACAGGGTGTACAACAAAAAAAACTCATATTGTGGAAGAATTAATTCATGTGAAATTTGATGAAAGTGAACCTCGAAGACTATTTGAAATTCAAGATGATGAAAAAGAAATTGAAGAAATTCAAAGAAAGCTTCAAGAAACAAAATTACAAAATGAAGAAAAGGTTGATGAAGCTTCAAATCAACATGATGATCTCCTTAAGGCATGGAAATTCAAGAAATCACATCCAAAAGATCAAATTTTGGGTGACATTGAAAAAGGAGTAAAAATAAGAAAACAACTATAAGAGTCTATGGTTGAAACAACATTTTTATCTAACACTGAGCCTAAGACAATAGATGAAGCTTTGAAAGATAGTAGTTGGATCGAAGCAATGCGAGAAGAACTAAATCAGTTCAAAAGAAATGATGTTTGGGACTTAGTTCCTCTACCCAAAGATCAAAATATTATTGGAACAAAATGGGTATTCAGAAACAAATTGAATGAGCAAGGGAATGTGGTAAGAAACAATGCAAGGTTAGTAGTCCAAGGATATTCTCAAGAAGAAGGAATCGACTACGATCAAACTTTCGCACCTACGGAATGCCTTGAATCGATAAGAATTCTCTTAGCCTATGCTTGTTTTAAAGATTTTACTTTATTTCAAATAGATGTTAAATCTGCATTTTTAAATGGCTTTATAGTTAAAGAAGTTTATATTGCACAACCCCCTGGTTTTAAAGATCTCACATACCTTAAACATGTTTTTAAATTAAAAAAGGCTTTATATGGATTAAAACAAGCACCTAGAGGATGGTATGATAGATTGAGTATTTTTCTAATTGAAAATAGCTTTTGTAGAGGTAAAGTAGACACTGCTTTTTTATTTTATTTTATCAAATATAAAAATTCTCATATTTTAATTGTTCAAATCTATGTTGATGACATTATTTTTGGATCTTCTAATAATTCTTGGTGCAAGGAATTTGAAGCTTTAATGAAAAATGAATTTGGAGAGTTAAACTTCTTTTTAGGATTACAGATAAAACAAGCAGAAGAAGGAATTTATATTTCTCAAACCAAATACATCAAGGAGTTGCTAAAGAAATATAACATAGAAAGGAAAAGTAGAAATGTTACTACTCCATTAAGCACAAATGAAAAGTTAAGCAAGGATGAAAGTGGAGAATGTGTTGATCAAACAAAATATAAGGAGATGATTGGTAGTCTTCTTTATTTAACTGCGAGTAGACCTGATATCCAATTTCCAATGTGCTTATGTGCTAAATTTCAGAGCAATCCAAAGAAGTCACACCTTATTGCAGTAAAGAGAATATTTAGATACTTGAGAGGTACTCTTAATTTAGCTCTTTTCTTTCCAAAAAATAATGATTTTAAACTTGTTAGATATTAAGATTCTAATTATGCAGGAAGTTTAGATGATAGAAAGAGTACATCTAGAACTTGCCAATTTCTTGGAAGTTGTCTAGTTTCATGGTTTTCAAAGAAACAAAACAGCGTAGCATTATCAACAGCAGAAACAAAATACATCTCAGCTGCAATGTGTTGCACTCAAATACTTTGGATAAAATGGATACTTCAAGATTATAAACAAGAGTTTGATTCTATTCCTATAATGTGTGATAATACATTTGCTATCAATTTATCACTTAATCTTGTGCATCATAGTAAAGCTAAACATATAGAAATTAGACATCATTTTCTTAGAGATTGTGTGTAAAAAGGTTTGATTGAAATAAAATATGTACCAACTAGTGATCAAATAGCGGACATTTTCACAAAACCATTATGTGCAGAAAGTTTTTTGAAAATTATAAGTGAATTAGGATTGTTAAATGTCTCAGTTTTTTATGATACCAAAAGGGGGAGAGAAATAAGCATGGAAACAAGGGAAGTTTTGTGATAAATATAGGATTAAGGGGGAGTAAAATTATATTAAAATATGTATGAAGATAGGGGGAGTCAATTTTATATTGCATATTTATATTCAAATCATATTAATGTGTGTTTAGATTTTTCTATCCTTATATTAGTTTGTTGTCATAAAAAATAGGGAGATTGTTAGAATGTTGGACTTAATAATCTCGTGTTAATCTCAGTTTTGATGATAACAAATAAAAAAAATTAATATGATTTTGTTTAAGTGTCAAATTGTTTCAACATGTTAGAAGAAATAAAATATGTTTTTAATGATGTTCCTGTAGCAAATCAGTACTGTAGCACACGAGAATTTGAAAATTTGAAGGTTATTATTTATCACTGTTGAAAATTTGGATATTTGAGTTGTTGTAGAGATTTAAAATTTTGACACTGTAGCAAATTTGAATTTTTGGTTACTGTTTGACACTGTAGCAGATTTGAAAATTTTAGTTATTTTTTGGAAATATAGCAAATTTAAAATTTTTGATACTGTTTGGCACTGTATCATATTTGAAAATTTTGGTTACTGTTTGGCACTGTAGCAAATCTGAACGTTGGAGTTACTGTGCGGGTACTGTAGTAGATCCGTTGGAGTTACTGTGCGAGCACTGTAGCAACGGTTATTTTGCACAAAAAATGCCTATAATTTGAATATTTGAGTTGTTGTAAAGATTTAAAAATTTTGGCACTGTTTGACACTATAGCAAAGTTGAATTTTTGGTTACTATTTGACACTGTAGCAGATCTAAAAATTTTGGTTATTGTTTGGAATTGTAGTAAATTTAAAATTTTCGGTATTATTTGGCTCTGTAGAAGATTTGAACTTACTGTGCAGGTACTGTAGCAGATCCGTTGAAGTTACTGTGCGGGTACTATAATAACGGTTATTTTGCACAAAAAATGCCTATAAATATACCAAAAAATTCACAAAAATTTTCACATCAAAATCTTGCAGAGAAGAATACTCTACTCAAATCAAAGAGCTCAAGATTATTATTTTCACATATATTTCAAGCTCGATATTTCAAAAGCTTTCTTCGACTTCATTTCAAATCCGGATATTGAAAGCTTCTGAAAGCTCGTAAGTTATTATTTGATTATTATTGGGCTATTATTCTTTTGTAATCATATAATATTGAAGTATAATTGTAATATTTACTTACTGAGAGGCGTTGCACGTTAGAAATTTGTGAGCAAGAAATCCTTGCATATTATTAACTCTTGTTGAGTTAACTTGTAATTTTTATTCTAAACTTGCTGTTGTTGTTGTAATTGTTGTTGTAATTGTTATTTTTATTAGTGGAAAGTTGCCGTAAAGCCAAGCAAATTCCTTGGGACTGGACTGACCAACATCAAGGGGTGTTGGGAACCAGGATAAATCAATCTGTGTCAATTCTTCTCTTTCTCTACTCTGATTATTTAATTGAGCAATTTTTTAGTTTGCAAAATTTTGTTAAATTTGACCGTTCAGTCTATTCACCCATTCTCTAGATTGAACGCCAGGACCTAACATTTGCAACTCAACCATTATTACTTTGGTCCCGAAAACTAACAATCCAACAAAAGTGACTGATTTTAGGCCTATTGCATGTTGTAGCGTGGTGTATAAGTGTATCTCCAAAATTATTGCTAACAGGATCAAACTTTGATTGGTAGATATTATTTCGATGAACCAGACA
Organism: Ehretia macrophylla; assembly: GCA_037974665.1. Lineage (NCBI taxonomy): Eukaryota > Viridiplantae > Streptophyta > Magnoliopsida > Boraginales > Ehretiaceae > Ehretia > Ehretia macrophylla. The sequence goes on along the minus strand of CM075771.1, from coordinate 50,405,017 downwards.
GCTTTTGTGCCTAATCAAAACATTGCTGACAACATCGTTTTGTGGCATGAGTTGTTGAAAGGTTATAGGCGCAAAAAAATCTCACCTCGTTGTGCTCTCAAGGTGGACCTTCGCAAAGCATACGATTCAGTTAAGTGGGAGTTCATTATTAAGGTGCTCAATGCGCTCAACTTCCTAAATATAGTTATAGGGTGGATTTCACAATGTATCTCTACTACGAGATTCTCGGTGGCTATTGAGGGGAGCTTGGAAGGTTATTTCAGAGGGTCAAAAGGGCTGAGGCAATGGGATCCTTTATCCCCTTACCTATTTGTTATGGCCATGGAGGTCTTTTCACGCATTATGGAAAATACGGCTAAGAAGAAGAAGTTCTCGTTCCAGCCAAAGTGCGCTAAGCTTAAACTTACGCACTTGTGTTTCGCTGATGATGTGTTTATCTTCTCCAAGGAAACCTGTAGTTCTATTGATGCAATCAAAAAAACTCTTGATCTCTTTAGCAAATTATCGGGGATGCATGTCAATGAAGCAAAGAACAACATATTTCTTGCTGGATGTTCACCTAGCCTTAAGGATCATTAGTTGGGAATTGTTAACTTCCAGGAGGGATCGCTCCCTTGTAAATACTTGGGGATGCCGCTCTCTACCAGAAGCATTACTAAAGCCTCGTATACTGAACTTGTTGATAAGATGCTATCAAGAATCAATCACTGGGCTACAAAAAGTATTTCTTTTGCTAGCAGATTAGTTCTTGTGAAGTATGTGTTGTATGGGATTCAAGCTTATTGGTCTGATATTTTTTGTCTCCCTAAGGGTGTTCTCCTTGAGATAGAAATAAGGATGGTTGTATTCCTTTGGAAGGGCAAAAATGATTCGGCTAGAAGGGCTAAAGTTAGCTGGCAACAAGTTTATTGACCTAAGGATGAAGGCGGCTGGGACTCAAGCGACTTGGTGATGCCAACTCATCGGGTATGTTAAAAGATGGCTCATTTTGACTAATTCTACAACGTTGTGGCCTAAATCAAGAAGGTGAGTTTCTGGGATTGCAAGGTGGGATCCTATTGCTCTTGGCACTGGCGTAAATTGACTAAGCTTCGTGACGAAGTGAAACATCTCTTTAGAGTCACTATTGGTAGTGGTAGAAGTACAATATTCAGGCGTGACCTATGGAATCCTTAGGGCTGCTTAGCTGACTATATCCCTAGACAAGAAATTATGGATTCTGGAATTGGTTGGCATGAAACGGTTGATAGAGTGATCAGTAATAGAAACTAGCAATGGCCAGTGCACCCTATGATCTAACTGATTGGGTGACATGCTAACTCCTTACCAAATGTTGATAGAGATGATCAGTTTGTTTGGAAGGGTAACACTAATGACCGATTCACTGTGGCGAGTGCTTGGGAAACTATTCGGGATAGAGTTGACAAAGTGGTTTGGCATGACTTAATTTGGGGAAAGTAGAATATCCCCAAATGTAGTTTTGTGACTTGGATCACAGTCCTCGACAGATTGCCAACAAAAGATAGACTTATGAATTGGGGTGTTACAAACAATTGCATATGTGTTATTTGTGGGTTAGCTGTTGAGGATCACCATCAACTTTTTTTCCAATGTGGGATTTGCAGCCGTCTTCGGAAGTTTGGGTGCAGACTTTCTCTTGTTTCCTTTCTGCCCCCTATTTGGGATTGTTTTGATTAGTGGTACCAAAGAGTTTGTAAAGGTAACAATCTTCAATCTGTGATCCTTTAGATGTTCTTTTGTGCATCTATCTATTCCTTATGGAGGGAACGAAATCATCGCATCTTTCGACAAGAGTTCAAATCAGAGGAGCAAATCAAAGCTGAAGTATTGCAGATGGTCAGAGTGCGAATTCGAGGGGGGGTAAGAAATTTAGGAGAAACTTGATTAATGAAACTATTAGTGCAAACTTGAGCCTCAGAAATATTTTTGTATCAAATCACTTTGGATTTTTGGTAGGATTTGTAATGTTTTTTGTTGAGCTTCAATGAATACTTTGCTTAATTAGCAAAAAAAAAAAAAAAAAAGGTCGACAACTACTTAATATTTTATCTTTAGATAATACATGTGACTTAGCACATGACATGTACCATCAATAAAAAAAGTGTTCTTAACTTTTCAATACACGTTGCATCTTCTCGTTTTGAGTGTGAGAGGTCTCGAGATTGATTCTCGACAAGTATAACATCCTAATGTGATGTAATATTATTGATTTAGGTCTCCTTTTCAATAATAAAAAGAAAATACACGTAGCATCAATAACTTGGACCAACATGTAAAACAAAATTATGGTGTAAACATCTTGTAATAGAAATAACCATCAAATACGTTCAGTTCTAACCCTTTTAGCTTGGTTTCAATGGAACAGTGCTTTCTAATAGTTGGCAATAATATATTGAATTTAGACGCTTTCCCCCCACCGCCCCTCTAAAAATACCAACCCCCCCTCCCTCCCCCCTTCTTTTTTGTCCAACTTGTTATGACATGCATACTACCAAGCTCCAGCTTAAAATATGATGACAAGTTATGCTTTAAAGAATCTAATGTAAATAGGCTAGTAATTTTGCAATGCAAAGTTTAGTGTTTCATGTTGGAGGGAGAGGTATTCAAATATGATTTTATATAGGTTTAAATAATAATCTTAAGTTAACTATTTTGGGTTTTGTTGATATCAAATCTAGACAATTATTATTTACAAAATGTGTCTTGTTTGCGGATTCGATATTTTAAGTTTGGAACGTGACAAATTAATGTTATCAAGGCGAACACTACTTGGAAGTGTTGGAACTAATTGTTGTGTAGGACAAAGTGCTACATAGGGTCGAGTAGGCAATAAGAGGCATCTCTTAAACCTTTACGAAAATCTTTAGAATCCTCTACGTCTAGTTAGTTCTAATATGTGAATTATACCTGTGCTTGTAGTGGGCTAGGATCCCCCCTACCCTCAAAAGCATGGGCCAATCCAGGAAATATGCCAAGGCTGGAGCCCAAAGGAGGCCTCTGCCCAACATCATAGACATAGCGGAGGATCTTCAACAAAGACTAAGCATTGTTACCTAAGGAAGACAATCATAATGGCGCAATTTGGGGGATCAGATTGACTTTAAAATGGAAGGAACCTAATACCAACATCAAGATTGACAACAGTGGCCGAATTATTTAAGGAAAAGATGCTAGACTTTGGAGGATACACATCGTAAACCTATACACTATACCCTATACCCTTACCTTATACTCTTCAGCCTCCAACAACTCTTGATTGCCACCCACTTATCGGAACCTTTATTGACAAAAGGGACTGAGGTTTGCTTTAGTATTAATTATAGATTTCGAAGGTTTATAATTTTTTTGGTGAAGACATGAGTACACAAGGAGGTGATTGTGATGTCCCACATTAATAGGAGACATGAGTGCGTTTAATTGATCATTGGTCCAAAATAATTATTCTCCAATCTATATCACTAGGATTTTGTGCAAGAAATAACCATTGGAACTAATTGCCTCCTGCGCCGGCCTTGGGCTGATTACAAAATATGTCCAAAACATGTCTATCATGCTTGAGAAAGGCTCCAAACTACAACCAAATTAGCAGTCAACCTCATACTATCGGCCTCACCAGGACGTGAATTGTTGATTGCTACCGGGTCTGATGAAATAAGTTTAATAAAGAATTATTCTTGCTTTAAATGAAAGAGGTCACGGGATCAATTATCCTATACATGTAATATTTTAAATGATATAAAATTACCTAAACCTCCCTTAAATAAAAAATAGAAAAAAAGAACAACCACTGACGAATATAGAAATTCCCAAGCTAATTAAAGTTGAAAAGTGATAGAACATTTTATTTCCATCCTAATTGATATAACTAACCGTCCTTTTAGGCCACAAATAGAAGCTTGTAAGATGATCTTGGCCGACCATCCAGGGTTTCAACCCAGACGTGCGTATTAAGAAGCCGACCAATGTGTACTGATTGGCTGGCTAATCATGGCCTTATGTATCCGGCCTTTGGGAACTCATGTAGAAGAATGTGAACCAATGAGGTTGGATCCGCTATTAAATAGAGATAAAAGAGTGTGACATCTCTAACCAGTGCTTCTTCGCGATGAATATTGAGCTATTTGAATTTTTCTGGCATTACCTCCATTGTTTCACCAAGTAGAAGGTATGCAAATTCTTATTTACCCTTCGATGGCCTGGATAGCCCAACATTTGTTCCCTTTTTCATTTGAATGAAATATTGGGATTTAGTATGTGGTTTCTTTAAATTTGGTCATTTTTGGATTGTTATGGGCCTTCTTGTTATGGGCCTTTGTTGTCTGGACTTTTGTGTCTGTTTGTCTGGTGTGTTTGATTAATGAAATTGTGTTTTTCAACCAACAAAATAAAGAGGAAAACATGCATGTGAAGTAAATAGAAGACTTTACCAAAAAAAAAGTAAATAGAAGAGTAAATTTCACAAATGGTTCTTATTGTTTATACTTTTTTTTAGTTTTGTCCTCATTTTTTTAAAAGTGATATATTTAGTTTCTAAAAATTATTAAACATTTCAATCTAGTTTCCCAGTGTTTACACTTCTTTCAATTTCGTCTTCATTATTTTAAAAGTAATGCACTTAATCACTAAAATTTGCAACAAAAAAAAAAAATTCAATTTTGTCCCTGCAGTTTGTGACTTTGGGACTAAATTAGAAAAATTAAAAATATTAGGGACTAAATTAAAAGTTTTTGTAGCTTTTGAGAACTAAGCACATCAGTTATATAATAATAGGATGAAATTAGAAAATAGTGCTATATATTGGGATCAAGCCCATCTTTGTACTTCTAGCAACAAAAAAAAAAAATTGTTACTTTTAAAATAATGGGGATTACAATGGAAAAACTGCCAATATCGGGGACTATTTATGAAACTTGTCTTAAAGTCTGTGTTATATGGGATTCAAGCTTATTGGTCTGGTATTTTTTGTCTCCGTAAGGGTGTTCTCTTTGAGATGGAAAGGAGGATGGCTACATTCCTTTGGAAGGGTAAAAATGATTCGGCTAAAGGGGCTAAAGTTAGCTGGCAACAAGTTTGTCGACCTAAGGATGAAGGCGGGCTGGGACTCAGACGACTTGGTGATGTCAACAAATCGGGTATGCTGAAACAAGTTTGGCTCATTTTGGCTAATTCTACAGCGTTGTGGCCTAACTGGATTAGATACTACTACATCAAGAAGGAGAGTTTTTGGGATTGCAAGGTGGGATCCCAGTGCTCTTGGCACTGGCGTAAATTGACTAAGCTTCGCGACAAAGTGAAACATCTCTTTAGAGTCACTATTGGTAATGGTAGAAGTACAATGTTCTAGTATGACCCATGGAATCCTTAGGGCTGCTTAGCTAACTATATCCCTACACAGAAAATTATGGATTCTGGAATTGGTTGGCATGAAATGGTTACTAGAGTGATCAGTAATGGAAACTGGCAATGGGGCCAGTGCACCCTATGATCCAGCTGATTGGGTGACATGTTAACTCCCTGCCAAATATTGATAGAGATGATCAGTTTGTTTGGAAGGGTAACACCAATGGCTGATTCACTGTGGGATAAAGTTGACAAGGTGGTTTGTCATGACTTAATTTGGGAAAAACAGAATATCCCCAAATGCAGTTTTGTGACTTGGATCTCAGTCCTCGACAGATTGCCAACAAAAGATAGACTTATGAATTGGGGTGTTACAAACAATTGCATATGTGTTATTTGTGGGTTAGTTGTTGAGGATCGTTATCACCTTTTTTTTTCAATGTGGGATTTGCAGCCGTCTTTGGAAGTTTGGGTGCAGACTTTCTCTTGTTTCCTTTCGGCCCCTTACCTGGGATTGTTTTGGTCAGTGGTACCAAAGAGTTTGTAAAGGTAACAATCTTCAATCTGTGATCTTTCAGATGTTCTTTTGTACATCTATCTATTCCATATGGAGGGAACGAAATTATCACAACTTTCACCAAGAGTTCAAATCAGGGGAGCAAATCATAGCTGAAGTATTGCAGATGGTCAGAGTGCGAATTTGGGGAGGGGGTAAGAAATTTAGGAGAAACTTGATTAATGAAACTATCAGTGCAAATTGGAGCCTGGGAAATATTTTTGTATCAAATCACTTTGGATTTTTGGTAGGATTTGTAATGTTTTTTTGTTGAGTTTCAATGAATACTTTGCTTAATTAGCCAAAAAAAAAAAAAAAAAAAGTCGACAACTACTTAATATTTTATCTTCAGATAATACATGTGACTTAGCACATGACATGCACCCCCAATAAAAAAAAGTCTTCTTAACTTTTCAATACACGTTGCATCTTCTTGTTTTGCGTGCGAGAGGTCTCGAGATCAATTCTCGACAAATATAACATTTTAATGTGATGTAATATTATTGACTTAGGTCTCCCTTTCAATAATAAAAAAAAATACACGTAGCATCAATAACTTGGACCAGCATGTAAAACAAAATTATGGTGCAAACATCTTGTAATAGAAATAACCATCAAATACATTCAGTTCCAACCCCTTTAGCTTGGTTTCAATGGAACGGTGCTTTCTAATAGTTGGCAATAATATACTGAATTTAGATGCTTTCCCCCCACCGCACCCCCCTCCCCTTCCTTCTTTTTCGTCCAACTTGTTATGACATGCATACTACCAAGCTCCAGCTTGAAATATTTATTTCAAGCAAGTTCTGCTTTAAAGAATCTAATGTAAATAGGCTAGTAATTTTGCAATGCAAAGTTTAGTGTTTCATGTTGGAGGGAGAGGTGATTCGAATATGATCTATAAGCTAGCATTTTATATAGGTTTAAACAATAATCTTAAGTTAACTATTTTGGGCTTTGGGCTTTGTTGATATCTAATCTAGACAATTATTCTCTACAAAATGTGTCTTGTTTGTGGATTCGATATTTCAAATTTGGAATGTGACAAATTAATGTTATCAAGGCAAACACTAGTTGGAAGTGTGGGGATTAATTATTGTGTAGGATAAATTGCTACATAAGGCTGAGTAGGCAATGAGAGGCATCTCTTGAACCCTTAAGAAAATCTTTGGAATTCTCTACTGCCTAATTAGTTATAGTCTGTGAATTATACTTGTGCTTCTTGTGGGCTAGGATCCCCCTACCCTCAAGTCCATGGGCCGATCCAGGAAATATGCCAAGGCTGGAGCCCAAAGGAGGCCTCGGCCCAACATCATAGACACAGCGGAGGATCTTCAGCAACGACTAAGCATTGTTACCTAAGGCAGGCAATCATAATGGCGCAATTTGGGGTATCAGATTGACTCTAGACCTTGGAGGACACACATCGTAAACCTACACACTATACCCTTACCCTATACTCTTCAGTCTCTAGCAACTCTTGATTGCCACTCACTTATCGGAACATTTAATGACGAAAGAGACTAAGGCTTGCCTTAGTATTAATTGTAGATTTCGAGGGTATACAATGCTTTTGGTGAAGACATGAGTGCATAAGGAGGTGATTATAATGTCTCATATTAATAGGAGACACGAGCGTATTTAATTGACCATTGGATCAAAATAATTATTCTTAAATCTATATCACTAGGATTTTGTGCAAGACATGACACAAAGTATCCTGGTGAGACTAGTTGAATTGTATGAAACTAATTGCCTCCTGCGCCGGCCTTGGAGTGATTACAAAATATGTCCAAAACATGTCTATCATGCTTGAGAAAGGCTCCAAAGTACAACCTGATTAGCAGTCAACCTCATACTATCGGCCTTGCACCAACTTGGCGAAAAGGATGTGAATTGTTGATTGCTACGGGGTCTGACATCATAAGTCTAATAAAAAATTATTCTCGCTTTAGATGAAAGAGATCCCGAGATCAATTCTCTTATACATGTAACATTTTAAATGATATAAAATTATTTAAACATTCCTTAAATAAAATAATAGAAAAAGAACAACCACTAGTGAATATAGAAATTCCCAGCTAATTAAAATCGAAAAGTGATGGAACGTTTTATTTCTCATCCTAATTGATGTAACTATTCCGCGTAATATTAGATTTTGTTATTTTTTCTGTACATCCACAAATTGTAATGGTTTGTGTGTTCTAGGGGATGACTAAGCCAGACATGGAACTATGTCACCAGTTCGTGAGGCTGAAGCTTGCCTCTCCTATTGTACCGATTTGAGAGAAAAAGAAGGCATCTACGTGAAAGCTGGGGATAGGGCTAATGACCTAAACGTGCCAACAAGTTTTGCAGTTGTAGTTAACTCTTTAAGCAATCTCTAAAACAGCAGATCTAATGATTGTTAAGTAATTAGCAAACATTGTATTTAATTATTATGTAGCACTGAGACCTTTACACCCGCACTATGATGCGAGTTTCAAACTATATATCCAGCCTTAGTTTCCTTCATTCTGTTTAAGTTCTTGTTATTCTAAACTAAGGGGCTCCTTTATCTATAAATAGAGTAGAGTTTCGACTATAAAAAAAAAAAAAACAAAAGAGCAGAAGGAGAACAAATTGGAAATCTAAATACTACTGGATTTGGCTTGCAGATGAACATGCAACAATATGAAAAATCAACTAGTTAAATGCTTTTAAACAGAAGATTCGATTTTATTAGAGGTGAAGAAAGTTCGTATCCTCCATTTTTTTACTTTTTTTCGATCAAGGACATGCTGCTGACACCTAACTATCCTTTTAGGCCACAAATAGAAGCCTGTAAGATGATCTTGGCTGACCATCCGGGGTTTCAACTCAGACGTGCGTATTAAGAGGTCGACCAATGTACTGATTGACTGACTAATCATGACCTTATGTATCTGGCCTTTGGGAACTCATGTAGAAGAATGTGAACCAATGAAGCTAGATCCGCTGTTAGATAGACATAAAAGGGTGTGATTGAACCAATGACCTCTACTTCTTCGCGACGAATATTGAGCTATTAGAATTTTTCTGGCATTACCTCCATTTTTTCACCAAGTAGAAGGTATGAAAATTCTTATTTACCCTTCGATGGCCTGGATAGCCCAACATTTGTTCCCTTTTTCATTTGAATTAAATTTTGGGCTTCAGTGTGTGGTATCTTTAAATTTGGTCATTTTTGGATTGTTCTGGGCCTTTGTTGTCTGGACTTTGTGCCCGTTTGTCTGGTGTGTGTGATTAATGAAATTGTGTTTTTCGACCAAAAAAAATAAAGAGGAAAACATGCATGTGAAGTAAATAGAAGAGTAAATTTCACAAATGGTTCTTATTGTTTACATTTTTTTTAGTTTTGTCCTCATTTTTTTAAAAGTGGCTTGTTTAGTTCCTAAAAATTGTAAAACATTTCAATCTAGTACCCCAGTGTTTACACTTCTTTCAATTTCGTCTTCATTATTTCAAAAGTAATGCACTTAGTCTCTAAAATTTGCAAAAAAAAAATTCAATTTTGTCCCTGGAGTTTGTGACATTGGGACTAAATTAAAAAAATTAAAAATATTAGGGACTAAATTAAAAAATTTTGTAACTTTTGAGAACTAAGCACATCAGTTATATAATAATGGGATGAAATTAGAAAAAAGTGCTATATATTGGGATCAAGCCCACCTTTGTACTTTTATTTTTATTAATGATACTTTTTACTTGCTTAATTAGCAACAAAAAAAAAAAAGTTTGTCACTTTTAAAATAATGGGAATTACAATGAAAAAACTGCCAATATCAGGGACTATTTATGAAACTCGCCTTAAATAGAAAATGAAAAGAAAAATACAGAAAAAAAGAAAAAAGAAAAAGCAAGAACCGTGGAGCAATCAGTCACCCCACAGAGATAAAGAGAATAGCACGGGAGCCACACAGCCAATTTCTTCTTGACAGCAGACAACATCAAATACAATGAAACGTTCTACAGTCATGTCAAATGCAAGACTCCATACATTAGTTGTCATGTTCTGGTTGGCTACCATTTGTACGAATTTAGTATCTCATGTGCTAATCAAGGCTCCGTTTGTTTACCGTAAAATAACTTGCTTGTGTAAAATATTTTCCGTGAAAAGTGTTTTTCTGGAAAATAAAATATTTTACAGGGCTCTGTTTGTTTGCCGTAAAATAACTTGTTGGAGGAAAATATTTTACTGGAAAATAGAATACTGAAAAATATTTTCTGGTGTTTGGATGTGCCGTAAGTTTTGTAAAATGTTTTCTTATCCCAAAGGATATGAAAACATTTTACATAATTTTGTACTAGCCGTAATTGTTGACCGGAAAATATTTTACGGTTGACCAATTTTTCGGTGTTACCAAACACCGTAAAATTAAGAAAAAGCAGCCGCAATTTTTGACCGGAAAACATTTTACGGTTGACCAATTTTTCAGTGTTACCAAACACCGTAAAATCCGAAAAATGTTTTCCGGAAAAATATTTTACGGCAAACAAACGGAGCCTAAGTGATTCTTGAATTGCCCACTTGTAGGCGACATGTAATACTACCCTTTTTGTTCTTCTTGCTGGAGCCCTTTGTGGGAGTACAATATTTTGTTTCATTTCAAAACGTTCTCTAGTGCTCAAGGAACAAAAATGGAAGACAAGCGTGGCATTATTTGGACCTTGAAGTTATCAATCATGAACTTAACCATTTTAATTAGAGATATATATATTTTTTTTTTCCTCAAACTTGAATGTATAGTATAATAGCATACATGTACTTTGCCAGGTTAAAGAAAAAAAAAAGCAACTTCAAGAGAGGTGACACGTACGTTTTTTTTTTTGCATATATAGGTTGAGTAGCAACTAATGATCGAGCAAATAAAAAATAGGTGAGAGGTTTTACTGACGACCTTGATTCCCCTTTCTGGTATCCAATTGAGATGGATCACCCGGCTTCGAAGGAATGGGAAGCATTCGATGCCAATTCTTTTACTATTGATTCAATCTGCGACAATATTGTATTTCTTAATTGTGAATGAATATGAACAAAGCATGCCAAGTTTTAATTGGAGAGAAATTTTAGAAATTAAGAAATAAGTTAAAGTCTAAGTTGTTCTTTTGTAATTCAACTTACAACCAATGATTCCTTAATATTTCATCAATCCTAAGAACTCTTTAATATGAAGTATATATTTTTTCATAAAAAAGTATTTCCTGATACTAAAAGGGTGATATGAATAAGTGACATGAAAGAGCCGGCACACTGGAGTTTTTCCGAGAACATGCTCCCCTTGTATAGAGTTTTAGTTGATTAACTTTTAAGTCCACGTAAAACTCTTCCCATGACATCATATTGTTTGGAATAAATGAGTTTTACAAAATTTTATAAAATTTATATGTAAATTCAATTATTCGTGATTCGAAGCACTTGTTTTAAAAATTGAAAAGGGAAAATTTCACATTTAGTCCCTATTATTTGTAAAGGGTCTTAATTTAGTCCCTATTGTTTCACCAAAAATTTTAATTTCATCTCTATTATTTAAAATGTCTCAATTTAGTCTCTATTGTTTTTCAAAAAGTTTTAATTTCATCTCTATTATTTTTAAAAAGTTTTAATTTTGTTCCTATTATTTTCTTAAAGTTTCAAATTTGTCCATATTATTTAAGAACTAAATTGAAATTTTTTGAGAAACAATAGGGATGAATTTGAAATTTTTTAAAAATAATAGAAACGAAATTGAAACTTTTTGGGAAACAATAAAGACGAAATTGAGAAACTTTAAACAATAGGGATGAAATTGAAACTTTTAGGGAAATAATAGGGACTAAATTGAGACATTTTAAATAATAAGAACTAAACTAAATTTTTTTGCAAACAATAGGGCCTAAATGTGAGATTTTCCCAATTGAAAATCTAAGAATTGCAAATCTTAAATTTACTCAAACTTTACTCAATTCCTTGCTTAAGAAGTAGAATTTACAATTTCAAGCCACCAAATTAGTTGTTCATCTTTTAAGGACTAAACTGTCTTCTAGGTTTTTCTTACTTTTTACTACCCTTACTCTTTCGCTCTCATTCCATATGTAGTTAGTTATTCTTACCTTCTTGCAAGCTTCGTCACGGCTAATTTCTTTTCCATATTTCTTAATCCAAATTTCTTTTTCGTCTTCGAATTAGAAGCACAAATTATAATTATATATTCATCAATCCTTATTTTCAGGTAGTATTAACATATACTTAATTAGCTATTTAAAAATACAAATGATTTATTCATGTTATTCGTCGATACTGATTAATTTTTAAAATTACGTAATGCTATTGAAAGAAAGCACATTCTTGGCAAAGTTTCAAAAGTAGAGCTCCAAGATATGATTTCTACTGTTTTACAATTTTAAATAAAGAAATTTATTTGTAAATACAATTTTTTATAGAATTTATTTAGAAGTCAAATGAGTTTCACACCACAAGTGCTTTTGAATAATCTAAATTCTACTTGTATATTATATTAAATTGATCATCTCATTTAAAATCTTATAATGAGTAGTAGGGATAGGGGTTTGATTTGGATCGGAGAATATTGCCTAAAGATTATAGCGACATCAATCCATACGCTAATAGCACCTTATGTGATCTTCTCAGAATATGTTTAAAGTTGAAATTAACATTCAATGTGGTTGAGCATAAGTACACAATATTCTATGGTGTTGTAATAAATTTATAATTTTTATGAATTTTTTAAAACTAATCACGATAAAAATAATTCATCTTTTTGAAATGACACAAGGAGATGTTGTGTCATTTGTTCGTGCTGAATTTGGCCAATTATTCGATTCTAAATAATCTTAATTTCCGTCAAGCTTTATTTTATAACTTGTAAAATTGAAAAATAATTAAGTTTACCGATTAACGCTTGCATGAACTGCTCTCGTCTTTTCAGTACTATATATATATATATATATATATATATATATATATATATACATACGTACTTTTTCTTTGTTCCAATGACAAAGGAAAATTATTTACAAAATCCATCTTAAATTCCAATGATTGGCCTATCTATCAAAAGAGATTTGTGAAACACAAACAGTTAATGGAATCTTTAATGTTCAGCAATGGAGTACTGCAATCATATATATGTTGCATTCTAAATCAAACCTTATAATTTTTTTCCAGTAAACAACAAAAACCAGTTGATGAAAATCAAATTTAACATAGTGGTAAATGCTTTTTTTTTTTATTTATTTTAAATTTTAATTTTTTTTTGTCAGAGTCATCTAATACTTCACAGTTGAGTTTTTTTGCCTGAGCGGTTAACGGAAACGGACTGTAAATTCATTTGTTCTCATCATTCTCTTTGACAACGGTCATTTTATTCCATTGGAACAAATCTAAGTATCTAACCTTAATTCTGGGATTTGTGTAGAAAATTAAACCAAATTGTATGATATAAAAGTTTCTAAAGCTGCTGCATATTTGCTCTAATTATTATTATTATTATTATTATTTTTTGATTCAAGAAGACTTACAGTCTTACAACGTAATCAGTGAGACTCGAGCTCGTAACCTCTACAATACATAACGAATTACATACCACAAGACCAAAGCCCATGGCGGCTTTAATTAATTTTTCACTACCAAGCTGCTTATATAATGGCCAATTAATGATACTCAAAAGGGCAAGTACACGAAAAGCAATTGTACAAGCCAAAGTAGCAACATGAAAAGATCATCTCCAAAACTCAAAAGTAGCATGGACTTTCAAGTGTGGATATATTTTCTACAGCAAATTCGGGAACAAAATGCATAGCATCATGAGCAGTCAGCCTTAGAATTTTAGCAGATTGACTGCTCATGATGTTATATCATTTGATGAAAGTTCTAAAGGTGCTGTAAATCCATTCTCTTCTTCATCGGAAACCTCCACCAAGAGCTGCCGGAGCCCAGTAATCGGCACCGTTGTCACTTCCGACTTGCAGAGTGCATGATATAGGAACCAGGCACAACCCTCTACTCCTCAAGTCTTTCTTTGGTTCTTCATGTGAGTCCTAATGTTCATTTAAAAAAAAAAAAAAAACATTAGCTATTATTTTCTAACAACGATCAATTAATGACATTTGTAAGCAAGAAAATTCTTGTATCAGTCCATACTGATGAGGCATTCTCTTACATAATTAGTAAGACTTATACATGTAGGTCTTACTAATATATGAGAAATTGACATCAGTTCAGACTAATTGAAGAGTTTCCCTTGTAAGCAAATTTGGAGCCAAGTGTATGTATGGGGCTATTCAACCGTACAATACATAAGTGTGCCTTGCGGTATGTGGGGTTTACTTTTAATCTCATGGTCGGACAGCTGTTTAGCTGGTGAGAAGAATTTTTCATATGTATGTATACCTGATCAGAAGTTCCTTTCTTCTTCATGCAGTTATCATTCAGAAGCTGTACAAATAACCACATCGATCCGAAACGAATTAGTCTTTGATTTAGTGTTTTACGCTTCCAACTACAAAGCTTTATGTTAAATTTAGCCTTATTCTTTTGATGGTTCCAGCTATTTAAGGTTGTAAAGCTGAAACTCTTCTTTGCAGAAAGAAGAAACAATAAATCTCTGCAACTTTTTTTTTTTTTCCTTCAAAAAGAAGCCTAGTTCGCTAAATTGCCTTTGAGAAGGTAATGGATCCAATAAAGCATACCTGTCCAGGATCTTCAGGAAATAAACAATTCCTCTCCCTTTGAACCTGAAAATAATCAATAATCATTAATCAATTAATGTCTACAAGTAACATATATTCCACATAGACATTTTGTTAAGCACAGTTCCCCAGACACTCGCGTGCATGCACAGAAAGGACTGGTGGGGGTAGGGGTTGGCCAGAGTTAGAATCTTTCATAACGTTATGAGCAAACTTTAACTATTGTAAATTCTTTACACTATTTTATAACTGTGTTGAGGGGCGGAGTCAGGAGTTTAAAATTGGGGGTCAAGATTCAAATAAGAAAATTCATGACAAATGAACAAAACTTCTCAAATCTAGAAAGATGAAAAGTTATCTTCTTAATCAAGCAATCTGTATTGCTTTGAACATTGAGGAAAATCTTCTTATGTAATACTTTGTGCGGGGCACATTGTATATATTTTTGGATATGAATAATACAATAGAGCGTTTTTAGCAAAAAGAAAAAAAAAAACATGACAGAAAAAAAAATAAGAGGGGGTAATAATTTTTTTTAACGATACTACGTTGATTTTTTTACTGAGGTAACTTTTTTTTGCCCCTCCCTACTTCTGTCACTGATTGTATTAATAATTTATAAACGTTAGATCTTGCTCATAACAACTTATATTAATAGGTAGCTTTCTTACAGGCTGTTGTTGCCGCATGTTTCCTGATCCACTCCCCAAGTACGGTAAGCTAAGGGCCTGGATTCAAGGGCGATAAGAGAAAAGAAACAAACATGTATTTAGAATTTCAATAACTAAGGAACATTGATTGCGACAACTGAGAACTGAAACTATAACTAATTATATGCTTCATCAATAATAGTTGAAGTTAGTTTATAAGAAAAAAAATGAAAGAATTTATTTTACCTCAATTTGACTCTGGAGGAATCTAATGTAACCAATAGCCTCTAACAGGACAGAAGCTGTGTCAGTCTGCAAAAAAGTGAAACAATTGAAAAAATAAATCACAACACCCTAAAAAAATCTATGTCCTTTATCCTCTTTAATGCTTAAAGATACTGTCATGGGGAAACCCTAAAGTGTGAAAAGAAATAAAGAAGAAAGAGAACTGTCATAGTTATATAGAGCCTTTCGCTTTACTTTTTTTTTTTTTTCTTTTTTAATTCAAAAGAGGCCTAATTAATTCTCATTTTATATTATTTTTAAAATAAGTTGTACGAATCGATTTGCGGACCTGTCGCAGCCGGATAATGAGAATCACTTTCTCTATACTTTTATCATAAAGGGACTATGCATGAGTTATCCCATGATTAGATGTACTAATTGTATTTTTATTAGTTTTTTAATTCATGGGTTAAGAGCATTACCTTCCCAAATGGGGAAACTAGCTGGTGCAGGGCTGTTATTCTATCCCCCAGTTTTTCTTTCCTGACCTGGGACAAGTTACAATATGAAAAGAGATCAAATGAGAGCTTACTTGAGACAAATTGCTCACTTTTTATCTTATTGAATGATCATTATGTCCATAATTGTGTGGATGCTATAAGAGATAGTAAAAGAATCGCCATGTTCAGGAAAACCAACAAGCAATAAAGACAATGGTTTATTCCAAAGGTGAAGGAGCAATAGAGATAGATCAGGTAGAGGGCCAACTTCGGAAATGTGGACGCGGGCAGGGGCCCCCGAGGGGGGGGGGGGGGGGGGGGGGGGGGGGGCCGCGGCGGCGTTGTTGGGGTTGGGCCGGCAGAGTGGGAGAAAGTTGGAGTCTTGGAAATTACCTTGAAGGTGGATTGGGTAGAAGAAGGTTGAACCCTGGCCTTCTTAGCTGGCCCTCCTGTTGCGCTGCTGTTGCACTAATAAAAAGCGAAGATGTTAATAATTCCATGCAAACATTTTACATATCACATATCTAAGAAGAAGAAATTGAAGTAACAAATTTTTTTATATATATATAATAGAGGTTAGAGTCGTCATTCGAATTTAACACCTCTTATAAATACCATTTTACTTAACTCTTAAGTGTTAATCCAGATAATTACGAGAGCCTTAACAAATTCAAAAGAAGAAAAACTCGTACCTCAGATGAATGATCTGGGGGTGGATGCCTCGCATCTGACTTGCTAGAAAAATCCAACATGTTACTGCTTAAGGTTGTTACACATGATGACTTGGGAGAGGAAACTGGCATCATTTGTGACCATGCAGGTTTTGCTGCTGCTGTCTGGAATTCTACATTTCCGTGGCCATATACATAGCTGTTTACTGAGCTTTCTTGCTTCACATCAACAACACTATTAGTCGGTGCCTGTACGTGTAATAGTTGTTCTTCCCAATTCTCCAATCTCTTGGGCTGCATATTAATGCTCAGACCTGACTTGTCTTCTTCTCCCACCAAGCCACCCCTATAAAAATAGATTACAAATTGGATATTAATCTGATATCAAATGCACAAGACTCAAGCTTGTACTGCAATAAGCATGATGAGACACACAACACATGCACAGAAAACCGACAACCAACCCCCCTATCCCCCGGCCGCCGCGGATCGGGTGCTTCTTGTAGATCAAAGTACATGTATGGTAATTCTATTTGTGAATATGTGCATATGACTTTGTGAGGAAAAAGAAGCAAGAAATAGAGATTCAACCAATAACAGTCTTGAAAATATATATTTTTTTCCCACAGTTTGGAAGATTAGCTGTATGCTAAGTTAAAGTAGTATTCCGTAAACAATTAACACATTTTTTAAAATGGAATGAAATGAATTACTTGCTTAACAAAAAAACCACACTAAGACTTGAAGAAACATATGGAAAAGCTTATGCTGCATGCAGTATAGCTTGATAAACCAGGTATATATATATATATATATATAAAGTGAGAGAGAGAGAGATTTACAAGAGCAGTTGGCTCCATGATTCTGGAAGCTCTTGATTATCATTCCATGAAGACGATAAAGGAAGGGAAGCAGATGATGATGGTGGTGGTGGTGGTGGTGGTGACGTATACTGATGACGGAAAAGGTTAGGAGGACGAGGCAAGAATGAAGAATTAGGATGAGATGGAGGCTTCATGTTATTGATGTTCCACCAATTAGGGCTTTCAGCCATCATTTGTTGCACTGGTGATGAGCTCTGGAAAACACTTCTATTCATTTGCTTCTATGAAATTTTTCGCTTTGCTTTTCTTTCACTTTGTATTATCTCCTCTCCTCTCCTTTCACCTTTACTTTTTCTTGAAGGTGCCAAACAAGACTTTGTTAGAAACTTTGAGAGGTCTTCTTATAATTGATTAAGTAGAGGAAAGAAAGTCTGGTTAGAGAGAGAGTGAGAAAGAGAGAGAGAATTTTGAAATCATGGGGTATGGAGAACTTTGTCTTTGTTTCCTCTATTTTCTCTCCTTTCTTTATTACCTTTCCTCTTTCTTTTTTCTTCCTTTCTTTAATGTTTTTTTTCTTTTCTTCTTTGCTTTTCTCTTGCTTTAGCTTTATCATCAAAGTGGGCAAAAAAAGGTGGTAGCTATTCTCAATAAGTTAAAAAAGCTAAACAAAAAGAAAATGGATTCTGCTTGTCTCACCAGAAGTGCACCATACTTTCATCATATCAAGTTAAAGTATGACAAGGCCTTTGTATATTTACCAATTGAATTTATATATTTATTTTTCTCTAACAATTTAAACTGTTTAATAATAATAAAATTTCACTTCGATGGGACAGAAGAACACAGACACGCAAAAATATTTTGGCATAAAAAATATATATAACTCACTATATATTATATATCTTCAAGTGCTTACGTTCATTAATAATTATAGACCAAAAGTAGTAATCGTAATGTAATTTATTTTCTGACTACTCGTAATGTAATTTAATTTTTGCATGAAAATTCTTAACGTATGCTAGATGGCAACCTTGGCTCCATAACTCAACGACTTGCACTAAAACACATGCCTGAAACTTTCATACAAATGGATACAAAGTGAAAAATGGGGAAAAGGAAAAAGAATCTTGATTATAGTTAGATTTTTGAAGATTAGTTAAACCATCTGAGTTTTCTTGCTTTTGTAAGTGATGAGAGACCACAAGTACTACTACATAAACCCTACTTAAATTCATGCATCAATTAGGGAAGCTTGGATATGATTTATAGGATTTTAGAATTATTACTATTTGTTTTAAATAGGAATCAACCTATTTCAAATGATCTTGATATGAATTAGACGCGTATGCGGAACAATATATTTCTAAATTAGCTCATATATATATATATATATATATATATATATATATATAAATATATATATATATATATATATATTTTTTGTTTTCCTATTTTTCAACTGCAAAGAATGCACATATGAAATGTTCCATTTATTTGCACACTTTGTCTTTGTTAAAATTCAAACTTTCACACTTATAACCATGTAGCTAGAGAGGGTGATATTGTGAACTATAAATATAAAGTTTGTTGATATTAGATCTCATATCCATCTTATCATAGTAGAAAATAGTATCCCTAGTTGTAATTTTCGTAGGGATGTATCCTTTGTTAAAATTAGAATCAAAATTAAGCATTGCTATTGTGCATACATGTAAGTTACCAAGAAATGACCGCTGGACATTTGCTCTAGTGGAATGGTTTTTTATTTGAATGCGAGAAGTTTTGAGATTGATTATCGACAGGTATAATATTTTTTATATGAGATGTAATATTGACTTCGGTCTCCATTTAAATGATAAATAATAATAAAAAAAAAGTTACCAAGAAATGGATCTTTCACCACTTCAAATAGTTGAGTTTTAAATAACTTCTCCCAACTACTCTTCCTCAAAATGATTCATCTCTTTACTTTTCTTTGACACAACATTATTATTATATCCTAATCACTTTTCATATCGAGTAACCTTTTTAGGGTAAACAATACTTATTCTCTTCACCCATTTGCATCGCAACACCAAGCTTTTTTGACAGCAACAGATAACAAAGTTTGTGGCTACAATTTAACCTACAAAACTATTATAGGTCCCACCTACAAATACAACCCTTTTAAAAATATCCTCGTTAGATTTATTACGTCAGCATAATAAAGACATGATGTATAAATTACGTCTATATAGATAACTCTATGGTCACTTGACGACGGTGAAGTTGATCCCATCTCATTGTCTCTATTACTAATAAAGAAATATTATATATCATTTTAATTTTTACATTTAAATACCATTTTTTATATATATACTTAGTTAATATATTAAAAGAAAAAAAAATTAAAAAATTTATTATTTTAGCATAAAAACTAAGCATCCATATAAAAAGTGGTATTTAAGTGATAAAATTAAAACGTGATATAACAATACTTTTGCTAATTAGGTCGGGTCATTTACATAAACAACAATTAATCACCAACCAGACATTGATTAAAAGAAAAATGAAAATACCCTATAGTAGTGTACATGTTCAGCTTCAAGATTATGTTAATAGTCGTTTTGGTTTTATTGATTTCTAAGCTTGGTGTAACTGTTAGGAAAAATATTAGATATCATCTTTTTTTTTTTCATTATAAATTTATCATTTTTTATGTGAATTTTTAGTTTTTTTTTTTTTTTACGAGCAACTACATTAGATTTGTAATGAAAAAATATAAGTTTTGAAATTGAAAACTTTGTTCAAAATAAGTCACTATCTAACAACTTCATCCAATCTATATGCCTAGCTACAATATCAAATATCATAATGTTTTTTCATACTTCTCTCTCTACTTTTGATATAATATCTAAGAATACGTATAAAAAGTTATAACTAAGTGATAAAAATATAATGATATCTAACGATGCACGACCACTAAACAGATGAAATGTGAGCAAACATGAGATAAATTAAATTAACTCGAAAGTACAAAGAAGCCGGATGTACACAACTTTCAAGCGGTCAAATTTTAGGATTTTGAGATTCCTAATTCTAGACAACCAAGGGAATGATTCCAATTACCAAGATGTATTTGTTGGCTTAATGCTATAAACACAATCACTTTGTTTTGTTTTCTTTAAAAAAGAAAATGAGGATTGTATATAATCTTTGCATCAGCAAGAAACCAAAATTCCAGGACATTACAAACAATTATATATGTGAAATTGGAATAAATATATAATAAATTAATTCTCTTACTATATTAAATGGAATTTTTTCACGTTATACATTCCCTAGAAATCCAATTTTAATCTAGCTAGCAAACAAAAACTCGCCCTTAAATCTCGAGTCTGATGACTAGGAAATGGGATTTATTTATTGGGGTGAGTGAGACTATATAAGGGTGGCTAGAATGTGATGTCTGGTCCGTACTGCTAAAATCTTTGTCGGAAGCTCCCTGTCTTTTCTTGAGCACACCCTTTTTATTCCTTTCCTGATCGTTTTTTTTTTTTTATTATTATTATTTTTATTCTCAATTCCTTGTCTACTTTCAATGCCACTCCAAGAAGCAAACTCCTCCTCCTTGTCTTTTTTTTTTTTTTTTTTTCTCTCACCTCATATTCCCATGCCTCTGCTAGGCTCAGAGAATTACAATGGTGTGTCTAATTTGAATGTTTGTAATATTGACATCGGTCGAAGATAGTATATTTGATTTATTTATAAGTGAGTATTATAAGTATAAAGATAATTTGTGTTTATCATTTTTGGTCAATTGAAAAGAGGGTTCAAATAATTATTTTTTATATGTACAATACCAATCTCACTTACGAATCTATGGTTTCGGGTTAGGGGCGTGATGCTGATTTTATTTATTTAATTTTTAACGGTAGAAAACTATTTTTTAAAGTTTTTTGAGCTCCTATAAATCCAGAAACTCATGATTTTGCCTGAAAAAAACATAGACCAAGTTAATCACGTGCAAGACCTATTAGGAATGGGCCCAAAAATATTAATTTTCTAATTCATTTAATTTCGAAATGTGAACAAATCTCTGACCAACGCACTAAATGTTTCACCACTAGCTAAACTAATCCCTTGGGGTTTAATTGGACTGTTTAGTCATTACTACATCGCCCTACTGAAATCTGGACGGTATTAAACATTAGCCAGCCTTATTTTCTTTATATAGAGATATAATACATTTTCTTATCGAGGATGACGAAAAATAGAAGCCGATGCACTTAGAAAATTCATTTTTTTTATTGAAATAATTAATTGGATGACGATGAAATGTAATTCATTTCTCTTTGGTGGGGATGCAACATTTAGGGATATCATTAACCTGCAGGTCCTAATCAATTAATTTTGTACAATATTCTATGATAATGATAGTTGCAATATTGTATCAGCACTGAGGATCGGGTTCGTTTCTTTGTCTAAAGAAATTTATAATTGATACTGACATAAGTTTGGGTTGGCATGATTAATTAATTAATAGCAAGCATTACTATCAATATCACGAGCATTATACTCATTATTCTGATCCGTTAACAAATGTCTAACGAATTCCATTTTTTTTTTTAAGGTGAATAGTTCCAGATTCTCCTGTGGTCAAACGTAAGTGCACACGACCCTCCTATAGTCTCAAAACTTCCTTCAGACTCTCCTGTAGTCCGACACTTGGTGCACACTGCTCCCCTCCGTCAAATTTTTCGTCACTTTTGACGGCATGTGCAGTACACTCGCGTAAAATGTGATTTTTATTGATTTTTAACATATTTGACAATAAAATAATAGTAGTAATTAAAAAATAAAAAAATAAAAAAATGAAAACAGTCTCACCACCACCATCATCTCCGCCACCATCTCCACATCCGGTCACCACTACCGCTACCATCACACCACCACTACACACACGTACATATCAGAATTTATTTTCCAAAAAAAATAGTTGGGTTTCGATGAAGCCGTCAAATGGTGGTGATGCTAAGGTGGTTAGTCCAGTTATGGGTGAAACTACATGGCCTGAAATTGGATCCATACATATACGTATATATTGTTAAGCCTATGTCTACTTCACAAATCCAGCAGCAACATATGTTTCGAAACCCAACTATTTGAATAGTCTAATAATAGTTTGTGAACAATAGTTTTTTTTGTCACTGTCGAGGTCGGAAATCCTCGCAGCTGAGGTTGTACGGCTACGCTTTGCCGAGCTGAACTTTTAGGTTGGCCTCCGAGCTGAACTTTTGGGTTAGCCTCCGAGTTGAATTTTCAGGTCGGCAACTGAATCTGCACAAGGAAAAGGAAGGAAAAGGCGGGGTGATGACCCGAATTTTCCCCTCGGGTGTGCGAATGATTAGTATGTCCGAGCTGGCAAGGTAGCTGAGAGCATTTAATGACGAGTTACCTCTGAAATGAAGGGGGTGGAGCTCTATTTATACTAAATTCAGGTCTGACAACATTTAATGCGGTGCAGCTTTATGTCCCATCAGTGTTTTATATCCCATCAGAACAGCTGGCACTGAGGTCGGGATTTTCGGGGTCGGGTCAGCATCCAGGTTGGGCATTTAGCTGAATGTGCTGGGCTCGGCTCTGATTAGCCCGTCTCAGCTCGGTGTGGGTAACTCACCCCAGATCAGGGACCCCTCGTCAATCCCCCCCTCCCCCAAGTAGAGATCGAGGGAGTGAGATCTAGAATTGGAAATTTTTCCTGAGCTGGAGGTGCCCGACCTCAACAGAGTAGGGATGACCACGTCAGCGGTGCATGCCTTTCAGATGGCTGACATGTCACCTGGCGGTTCTGACAAGGCGCGACGTTTGGGCTCCCCGAGGCGATTTTCAGAAGTGCCTATAAATAGGGCCTTGACATCTGAGATTCATTTAACACTTCGCTTTCAACTTTCAAGAGTTTTAGGTCGGACACCAGAGTGGTCGGATGCATTTAGCTCGGAAAGAATCTTCTCGAGATTTTCAGCTTGGAGCCAGCTAGGTCAGGTCATATTCCGTAGTCAAGAGCAGTAGGTACATCCCGACTCCCTTTAGTCATTCCTATACATTTATATTTAGTCTGTAGATAGGATGGGGAGGTCGGAGTAGGAAGATTCCCAGGCGATGAAGGTGAGGTCCTATGGTGGGGATGAGAGTCCGTCGAGCTCAGAGTCTACCTCAAATAGAGACCAAGGTGGAGAGAGCACCAGTGCATCTCTAGGATCAGCTCGGGAATCTGGGCCCGGGGAGAGCAATGATGATTGCCAAGTTATTGGGGTCAAACTGGCGTAAGAGGAGGCCGAAGCGGATCCTTTGGCCGACCTGGGAGACTTGGAAGATAGGGAGGATGAGGAGCCGCTAAATCAACTGGAGGGCGTCAAGATGCCACAAGAGTACCTAGCTAGAGTTTCTACCACCGAGCCGATCGAAGCAGTCCCAGTTAGTGCTATTCGACCTCGGAGCTCGGCCACAGCCAGCGCTTCTTCAACTCGGGGGAAGAGGATTGAGCAGTTGTTCGCCTGTTGCAAGTGTGAGTGCCATTCCACGGTGCAAATGGCCAACGCCAGGCTGAGAAACTGGTCAGTGGATCGTCATCACAAGCTGAAGGTTCCAGGTCGGCACGAATTGGCTTGCTATTCTCTGGCCGACCACTTCACCATATACGATCTTGCATTCGACGTCATCCAGCTCCCCCTCCCCGGTTTTGTTGTCAACATCTTGAACTATTTTGAGCTCAGCCTAGGTCATATGGCACCAAATGGTTGGGCCGTGATGGTGGCCTTCTATGTGTTCTGCCTTGAGAAAAAAGTTGAGCCGACCTTGAGCAAGTTCAGGCATTTCTTTGTGTGCAAACCTAACCCGAAGCAGCCAGGGTGGTTCCACTTCGCAGCTCGAGTCGGCAACTCCATATTCACCAAGTGGCACTCTTCTAACAAGGCCTGGCATAATGACTATTATTGAGTGGAGCCGGCTGTGAACTCTGGGTGCAGGTTGGAATGGATTCCAAGTTTGAGAAAGACCGTCAATAATGACCCTAAGTTCTCAGAGGAGGAACTTGAGGAAGTCACGGTGCTCAGGCCCTCGCCCAGGATGCTGATAGATATTCACAGCGTGCTAAAATGGGAGCAGATCTGAGATTCCAAGCTATTTGGTAGGGAACCCGACCTCTCGAGGGATCATCCCAACCTGCTTCCCGAGCCCGAAGGGGATACGGGGTCTAGCTCAGAAGAGGGTCAGTTTGCAGGATCGGCGCCCGACCTCCCAATTGTCCTGTCTGCTAGTCTTTTTAGGTTTGCCTTCGGCTCTTTTTCATTTCTTTCCTCTACCTTTTGCAGGCATGGCGGATATGAGAAAACTCGCGTATGCCCAAGTGAGAAAGAAGAATGAAGCCAGCGGCGAGGCTTCGGCTCGGTCTGGTTTGGGAAGTGCTACTCAGGGTCAGAGGCAGCAGCCTAGCGGTCAAGTGCGGGAGGTCGGCTCCAAGGTCTCCTCCAAATAGGCTTCGGGGTCCCCCTTGCCCAAGAGATCGAGCTCGGGAGTGGCGATCCCGGAGCGCTCAGCATCCCTACCTGAGAGTAGAAAGCGGCCTCGAGCCGAATACTCCGGGAAAGGCAAGGCCGCGGAGGTGAGCCATCCCAGCAAGGACTTCATGGAGGCAACCAAGGTGGCCCACGACCCCAAGCTGGCGACAGTCCCGGCAGAGCAGCTCTCGCTCGACTTGAGGACGACCATAGTCACGGTGAGTCTTATCCAACTTCTGGTAAAGTTGTTTTTTAGCTCGGCTGATCGTTTTGCTTTCTTCTAAACAGGTCGAGTCCCATATCATTTCGGCTCCTAGCTTTCTTGTCAGGGCCCAGACTCATTGCTTCGAGCTCGAGCAGCGATACATGGATGCCCTGGCCGAGCTCGAGACTCTGAAGGAGGAGGCCGCCTAGAGGCGCAAGGAAGACACGACAGAAAGAGCTTGATGCGGAAAAGTCCCGGCGCGAAGCCGTGGCCAAGGACATCGAGCGCTACAAGCTGAAAAAGCGTGAGGCTAAGACGAAGCTCCGGGATCTGGTGGACCGGGTCGGCACTGAAGGAGAGAAGGCAGTGGAAGCCTTCAAGCCCAGTGATGCAACCGTGGACTGGTTGGCCACGGAAGGCGGGGTCATGGCCAAGTATGCCGAGATAGAATTCTACTTTCGGGGTTAAGTCGCAGCTCGGGAGAGAGCGAAGACCTTTTTTCCTGCCATCAAGAATGACTATATTGAAATCTTGGAGGCTCCGCCGCCGGAGTTCTGGGAGATTCCTGAGCTTCCGGCCGACCTAACGTCCCAGGCTAAAGAGGTGATGAAATTTGTCCAAGAAGGTATGGACCAGGTCGGGGACGAAGCTGATGCAACCAACGCCGCTCCTCCAAAATAGATTTTTGTAAATCAGCCCGGGTAGGGCTTTGTAATTTCGCCTAGGTTGGGCTCATTGTAATTGTTTTGTTTTTAATTCTAATGGAATTATTATTTTGCATTTTATTCGAGTTCGTACTTGTGTACTTTTTCCTTCACAAATTTTTCTTAAGTAAGTGGGGTCAGGCCAATGTAATGGACCATTCAAACTTAAGTAAAAAGAACCGAGCTGGACGCGATTAATGAATTATCATCCTAATCCGAGCTGGTTAACCGCGCAACTTTATAATCGTCGCCAACCTGGACTCGTCAGTCCAATTTAAAATTGGTCAAACTAATGTTGATGAATGTTGAGTTTGAGTTTAGACCCAAACTAAATATACCGACCTGAAGCTGGATTACTCCGAGTTGGATCTTAATCCGAACTGGAAAAGCTAATCAAATAGTTATTGATTATACCCGAGCTGGAACCTAGTCCGAGTTGGTTTACTTAATCATTAGCTCGTAATTAAGCGTGGCCATCGCGTTAATTTGAGTTGGTAGTAGCTAAGTAGCTGAGCTGCTTGGGCCCGGGTCGGGCTTTGCACTGGTTTACAAAATGCATTGCATTGAGTTTGTACATGGAGTATTCGGGCTTGAGGGCCAATTACAGATAATGTTTTGGCTCGGGGCCTTAACAAAATATTTCGGCTCGGTGGCCGTGACAGGTGATTTCAGCTTGGTAACTGTTAAAAGATTTCGGCTCGGAGGCCGTAACAAGAGATTTCAGCTCGGAGCTGTTACAAAATGTTTCGGCTTGGGGCCTTTAGACAAAATACCGCTTCAGGTGTTCTGAGTGCCATGCATTCTTCAATAGTTTCCCGTTCTTGTCGTAGAGGTAGAAGGTCCCAGGTCGGACTTTTTTCACGACTTCATACGGTCCCTTCCAGGTTGGGGAGAACTTGTTACCCGAGTACGGCAAAAAGATGGCATTTCTAAGTACGAGGTCGCCCACCTTAATAGGCTTAGGCTTGACCTGTTTGGCAAAGGTTCTTTGCATGGTAGCTTTGCTGGCCAGCATTTTAATTTGAGCTTTAGCTCGAAACTCTTCAGTGAGGTCGAGCTCTTCACGGATCCGTGCTCCGTTTATTTCTGGATCATGAAGGAGGGTTCTACTGGTCGGGGATCCGATCTCCACTAGTAGCACCACTTGAGTACCGAAGGTCAGCTTGAAGGGCGATTCTCCCGTTGCCGAGCTGATGGTGGTTCGCTGAGCCCATAACACCTCGGGAATAATTGATGCCCATTGGCCCTCTGCTTTCTCCAGCTTGGTTTTCAGGCCCTGTAAAATGATTTGGTTAGTCCTTTCAACTTGGACATTACTTTGAGGATGAGTAATAGATGAGAATCTAAGGTCGATCCCAATCTCAGCACATTTGCCTCGAAAGTATGCACTATCGAATTGCTTGCCGTGGTCAGTAATGATGACCTTCGGTACCCCAAACCGGCAAATGATGTTTTTCCACACAAAATCCCAAGCTGCCTTTTCTGTTATTCTAGCAACACCTTTAGCCTCAGGCCATTTGGTGAAGTAGTCTACTACTACAAAGGGGTGCTTCTTTTGGCCAGCACTGGTTGGCAATGGGCCGACGATATCTAGACCCTACTGATAAAAGGGCCATGGGCTTATCATCACTATGAGCTCTACCGTAGGCTTCCTCTGTACATTGGCGAACCTTTGGCAGGTGTCGCACTTTTTTACATACTCTTTGGCATCTTGTTCCAAGGTTGGCCAGAAATAGCCTTACCTTAACGCCTTTCGAGCCAGAGCTTTGCCTCCCAAATGGTTTCCACATACCCCTTCGTGGATTTCCCGAAGTACATAGTTTCCTTCCTCGGGTCCAACACATTTTTAGAGAGGCCAAGTGTAGGCTCTCTTATAGAGTTTCCCGACAATTATGACAAACCTTGAGGCCTGTTTCATGAGTTTTCGAGCTGCTGTTTCATCCTCTGGGGTCATACCCCCCTCTAAGTAGTCCACGATTGGTTTGGTCCAATCTGGGCTTAAATTGAGCTCGGCTACGGCTTGCACCCCCAACTGAATACTCGGTTCGGATACTTCTTCCATATGGACCAAGGTAGGTCAGCTCTCACCCAAGGCCAACCTGGACAGGGCATCAGCCTTCATATTCTCTTCCTTCAGAATTTGCTGTATCATGAACCTTTTCAGCCATGAGGTCAAATCCTTGACTCTGTTGAGGTAGGTCAGCATAGTACTGTCCTTGGCTTCGAACTCTCCCGATATCTGACTAGAAATCAATTGAGAGTCGGTGCTCAGGTCGACTTTCTGTGCACCGAGCTGAGCTGCAATTTTCTGCCCCGCAATCATCGCTTCATACTCCGCTTCATTGTTGGACGCCGAAAATGTGAACTTGAGGGAGTATTGGTGCTCATGCTGGGTCGGGTTGAGGATGACCACCCCAACTCTGCTACCAAACTTCCCTAGGGCCCCATCCACACAGACCTTCCACACGTCCTTCGGGTCATGCTCGGCTCGGCTAGTGCATTCCACCACAAAGTCTGCGATAGCTTGGGCTTTGATGGCTGTTCTGGGCTGGTAGGTGATATCAAATTGACTCAGATCAATTGCCTATTTCAGCAACCTGCCTGATGCCTCAGGCTTGTGCATGATGGACTTGAATAGGGCATCCGTCATTACCTTAATCAGATGAGCGTCAAAGTATGGCTTCAACTTTCTTGCCGCTGTGATGAGCGCGAGGGCGAGTTTTTCCAAGGAGGAGTACCTCACCTCGGCCCCTTGCAAGGTTTTGCTGACATAGTAAACCGACTTCTGTTCTTTCCCTTCTTCTCAGACTAGTGCCGCTGCCACTGTTGTCCCCGAGCATGCTAGGTATAGTACCAGTTCCTCCCCCACCTCGGGTCGGGATAGCAGGGGTGGCGAAGCTAAGTACCTTTTCAGCTCTTGGAAGGCGTTCTGGCATTCTCTAGTCCATTCAAAGTTCTTAGGATTCCTCAATATCTTGAACAAGGGTGCACACTTGTCCGCCGACTTAGACATGAATCTGCTCAGCGCCACGACCTTGCCTGCTAACACCTGGTCGTCTTTTACGCAGGTCAGTGGTGCCAGGTTGAGTATCGCCTGAACCTTCTCCTAGTTGGCTTCTATCCCACGGGTTATGATCATAAAGCCCAGAAATTTTCCTGCCTTGACGTCAAATGCGCATTTTTCTGGGTTCAGCTTTATCCCGAAGTGTTCCATTACGGCGAAGGCTTCAGCCAGGTCGGCTTCATGGTCTTCCGCCCTTCTGCTCTTGACCAACATGTCATCTACATAGATCTCCATATTCTGGCCAATCTGATTTTTGAAAACCTTGTTTACCATCCGAGTGTAGGTAGCTCCTGCATTCTTGAGGCCAAAAGGCATAACCTTATAGTAGTAGAGACCTTTATCGGTGGTAAAGGCAGTCTTCTCTTTGTCTCCGGGTGCCATCTTAATCTGGTTGTTGCCCTTGAAGGCGTCCATGAAAGAGAATAGCTCAAACCCGAATGTGACATCTACCATCTGATCAATCCGAGGTAGGGGAAAGCAGTCCTTAGGGCAGGCTTTGTTGAGGTCGGTGAAGTCAATACACAGTCTCCATCCACCTAAGGACTTGGTCACCAGGACCACGTTGGATAACCAGGTTGGGTACTGGATTTCCTTTATATGGCCGACGTCTACCAATTTGTCCACATCTTCTGCTATGATTTGTTGCTTATCATAATGGAAGTGCCTGCGCTTCTGCTTCACCGGATGGTGATTCGAGTCAGCATTTAGGTGATACTCAATCACTCCCGGGTCTATACATGTCATGTCAGAGGCAGACCATGCAAATATGTGTTCATTTTTCAGAAGAAATTGACTTATACCTTTCTTGAGGTCAATAGAGAGTTCACTTCCGATCTTTGCTTTCTTTGTTTCATCAAAGAGTTTCACCTCTTGAAGGTTTTCAGTTGGGCTTCCTCTCTTAGCATCCCTCTTCTCTTCGGGCAAATCTGGTCCCCAGTCAACCTGATATTTGGGTCGGAGGGAGTTTTCATAACACTCCCGAGCTGAGAGCTGGGCTCCGTGGATGGTGGTTGTGCCGGCCGGGGTCAAAAATTTTAGGGCATGGTGGTAGGTAGAAGGGACGGCCCTGAAATGGTTGAGTGCCACCCGACCTAAAATCCCGTTGTAAGTGGAGTTGCAATCCATCACAATGAAGTTGGCTTGCATTGAAACCCGCTTATCTCCGTCTTCCAATTTCAGCGGAAGGTTAATGACCCCTTCGGCTCGGTGGGCATGCCTGGTGAATCCAGCCAAGGTGTCCCTCAATGGTCTAAGCCGGCTTCTATCCAATCCCATTTACTCAAATGCCTTCAAGAATAGGACTTCTGCCGAGCTCCCTGTGTCTACCATCAACCTCTTCACGGTGAAGTTGGCTATTTCGGCGCTGATCACCAGTAGGTCGTCATGGGGAAATATCACACCTTCCAAATCCTCTGAGGAAAAAATGAGCTCCTCCAACTCCGGGGCCGGACCTCGCGCCGGCCCATACTCTCTTCCGGCTCGAACATAACCCTTCCTGCCAGTCGAGGTCTCTTCGCCCGACGCCAATCCTCCGACGATGGTCTCGATCACAACTAGACGTCAGCCCCCAGCTTGGCGTCTAGGTGGACTTCTCTCCCTGTCCCTCTGATCTTGGCTCCGGGTCGGCTGATTATCTACGTACCTCCGGAGGTGACCTCGGGCTATCAGTGCTTCGATCTCCTATCTCAAGTCTTTGCACTCCTCGGTGGTATGGCCGTAATCCATGTGGTAGCAGCAATATTTGGTTTTATTGCGCTTTTGAATTGGCCTTTCATTCTCGGTGCTGAAGGTAGGTGGTTCTGGTACTAGATCTCCATTAAGATCTGCTCCCTTGATGTGTTAAGTGGAGTAAACATAGTGAACCGGGGGTTTTGCTTGAGCTGCTGAGGCTGCTTTCCTCAGTCATTTTGGATCTTACCCCCAGGTTAGGCTCGGGAGGTTTCTCCCTTTTTTTCTGATTTCCTTCTCCTTGTCATCGTCGCTCTTAGCTTGATGGATTTCCTCCGAGTGTATATACCCTTCTGTCCATACCATCAGCTCGGCTACGGTATCCACGGGGTTGATGGCCAAGGAAAAGGTAAGGGGTCCCGACCTAAGCCCACTTTGGTAAGCCATTAGGGCCATGGAATCCTCCAGGTTGGGGATCTTGAGGGTCTCTTCATTGAATCGGGCGGTGTAAGCCCTCAAACTCTCTCCTTTGAGCTGTTTCACCGACAGCAATGATGAGGTGTGACGCGTTGCACGTCAACTTCCAGCGAAGCGGGACAAGAAAGCCTCAGCCAGCTGATGAAAACTTACAATAGAGCCGGGACGAAGTTTTTGGAACCAGTCCAAGGCATTGCCAACTAGGGTGGTTGGGAATGTCTTCGTCTTCATGAGGTTAGTCATATCATGTAGAGTCATATGGTGGTCGAAGTTCAGCAGGTGGCTGGCTGGGTCTCCGTCCCCATTATAGATCACCAAGTTGGGCATCCGGTTGTCTGTGGGCAATGGCGTTGCCAGTACTTCGGGCGAGAGTGGGCTTACGCCGAGCTGGTTAATGACCTTGGCTATAGCAGCCGCGATCTTGGCCTGCTCGGGGTCGACGTAGGCCGCCCTCTTTCCTCTCGCCTTTACGGGTCTCACCTCCGGCTCCAGGAATCCTTCTCCGTCTTGTACTCGGGTTTGCCTCGGGGCCAGAATGCGGAATTGTGGGCGCATGGGCCGCGGTGTAGTTGCTTGTGGAACTGGGGGTTCCGCAGCTAGCCGGGCTACCTATTCCTTTAGCTTCTGGATCATCTTAAGCATCATCCTCATTTCTGGCGTCAGGCTGGAGTTGAGGTCTCCATCTGTGTAGGGGTTGGTTTCTGAGGCTAAGTGTATACATTGGCTCGTTCCAACGTCGGCTTGGGTTTGATCTTGGCTAGGCACCTGCGTGGTTTCGAGGTCCTCGTCCGGGTTGGGTGAGTCCTCTACCGGTGCGTTATGGCTTCTAGTTTGTACCATGATGGTTTCTCAATGAGTGGTGAGAAGAGTGATAGAAAGAACTCCTTCCCACAGACGGCGCCAAACTGTCGATGTCAGAAATCCTCGCATCTGAGGTTGTACGGCTATGCTTTGCCGAGCTGAACTTTCAGGTTGGCCTCTGAGCTGAACTTTCGGGTTGGCCTCCGAGTTGAATTTTCAGGTCGGCAACTGAATCTGCACAAGGAAAAGGAAGGAAAAGGCGGGGTGATGACCCGGATTTTTCCCTCGGGCGTGCGAATGATTAGTATGTTCTAACTGGCAAGGTAGTTGAGAGCATTTAATGACGAGTTAACTCTGAAATGAAGGGGGTGAAGCTCTATTTATACTAAATTTGGGTCTGACAGCATTTAATGCGGTGCAGCTTTATGTCCCATCAGTGCTTTATGTCCCATCGGAACAGCTGACAGTGAGGTCAGGGTTTTTCGGGGTCGGGTCAGCATCCAGGTTGGGCATTTAGCTGAATGCGCTGGGCTCGATTCTGATTAGCCCGTCTCAGCTCGGTGTGGATAACTCACCCCAGCTCGGTATGGGTAACTACCCCAGCTTGGGGACCCCTCGTCAGTCACGAACGATGAACAATAGTTTTCGAAACCCAAACATACTTATATGTTTCCATACGAACAATCATCAATTGAAGAAATGATTGAATCACGCGAGCAGCTACAACACAAAATCAGTGAATAGTCTTCATTGTATTAAATCTCAAAATGTGGAGTTGGGGTTTATGGTGGTGGGTGAGGGTAGCTGTGGTGGAGAGGGGGGGAGGGGGTGTGGGGTAGGGAAGGGCGGAGGAAGGGAAGAAGAAGAAGAAGGTGGTAGGTTTTTTATTTTTTTTTGTGAAAAAGGTATTTTGGTCAATAAACACATTTATTTTATTGACAAAATTATTAAAATCGAATCCAAGTTGCAATTTACGCGAGTGTACTGCACATGCCGTCAAAAGTGACGAAAAATATGACGGAGGGGGCGGTGCAAGGGTCGAACCACAGGGGGTCTGGAGGAATTTTTGAGACTACAGGGAGTGGTATGCACTTACGTCTGACTACAGGGGGGTCTGGAGCTATTCACCCTTTTTTTTATCCCACTCTTATGAGATTCGAATCCTAAACTCGACCCGAGAAAGCGCTGACAACAACAGAAATGAAGGGGTCCATATAGCTAATGTGCTTGCCCCCTTCTTAGTTAATAGAGCACAACAGGTTCGGTACCTACTACAAAAGAGAGAATCCACTCCAAATAACCACATTTCTGCTAGGCAGCGTGTGGAATGGCCAAGAGTGGACCTTTTTGGATATATAATCCAAGTTGAGAGTAAAGTATCCCAACTACCAAGTATTAAGAATATATTGTAAGGCTATCTTTACCAAAGTCTCTAAATATAGAGACTTTGAGTCATACAATTATTACGTAATATAGTTCATTTGGTAAAACAAAAATCCATAAAGTAGATATCAAAATCACCAAAAAGTGGGCTCGGGTCTCTAAAGAGTACAAAGTCTCTGTCAAAGTCTCTAAAAAATAGAGACCTTGATAGAGACTTTGTACTTTTTAGAGACCCGGGCCCATTTTTTGGAGATTTTGATATCTACTTTATGAATTTTTGTTTTACCAAATGAACTATATTACGTAATAATTGTACGACTCAGAGTCTCTATATTTAGAGACTTTGGTAAGGATAGCCTTATTAATGTAGAATATTGTATTTGCCTAAAACTAGGAAAGCTATCCCATAAATTGTGGATCACGGCTTTGTAACATTAGAATTAGATTTTGCCTTTTCTATTATCTTTGTGTATATATGTACTGCACAACCATCATTCCAAAAATACAAGAAATATACAATCTTCCTAGGAACTACGTAGCTCTTCTTATTTTGGTATTAGTATCATGTTTTTAATTGGTCTTCTTCCAATCCCAGCAAAACCATGGCAGACGACCAAACATCATCACCCAAATCCATCACTTCTAACACAAACAATTCCCACAAAAAATAATTCCAGCAACCCTAGTATGGATTCATCAAATCCATATTACATTCATCCTTCAGATCACCTTGGCCATGTACTTGCTTCTGAAAAATTGAATGGTACAAATTATTCATCCTGGAGCAAATTTATGCTGCATGCCCTTCGAGCCAAGAATAAACTTGGGTTCATCAATGGATCTATTAAAACCTCCTTCAGAAACCAAGAATCCAAAGGAATATGCTCTATGGGCACAATGCAACAGTATGATCCTATCATGGATTTCACATTTAGTGGAATCTCATCTTTCCAAAGGAATTGTCCACACTGAATTTGCATATAAGGTATGGGAGGATTTCAAACACCAATTTTCATAGCAGAACGTACCAATAATTTATCAGATCCAGAAAAATATTGCCTCTTTATCACAAGGCACCATGACCGTGTCCGCATACTTTACAGAACTCAAACATCTTTGGACCCAACTTTTTTGCATACGAAAACCCTGTTGTCTACAACTTGATGGAAAAACATACTGAGCAACGAGAAAAATATCAAATGATGCAATTTCTTATGGGTCTCAACGATATTCATGACACAGTTCGCACCAGTATTCTCATGATGACACCATTGTTCAATGTTCACCAAGCCTATTTCTTCATCAGCAATCACGAACAACAACGTCAGTTCTCATCAGAATAACCCCAACAATTGGCATCCAAAATTTTTTCTCTTCCAGCTACAGCACAAACCTGCTCAAAGTCCTCATCCAACAATTCCGACAAGTATTGTGATGATTGCAATCGAGAAGGACACACCATCAACAATTGTCGCACTTTAAAGTACCATTGCACTTTTTGTGACAAAAGGGGGCATACAGAGGAAAGATGTCGAATTAAGAATGGTAAATAGGATGGAAAACCCAGTCAAAAACCCAGTCAAAGGGGATCTTCCTCTCATTCTTTTTCTGTTGCACATGCAGCAGAGACCAGTTCAAGTTCCCATGGGCCATCCTTGTAGCAGCTGGCATTTTCCCCTGCTCTATCCAATCATTTGGGTACACTTTCTGCTAATCAAATTCAACAATTAACCCATGCTCTCTCACTACTTTCCTCTGGTAATAGAAATGCTTATGCAAATGCTGCAGGTCTAAACTCTTTTTCTATTGCTTCAATTAATTCTATGTTTACTAAGCCATGGATCTTGGATAACGGGGCTACAGATCATATAGTTTATGACTCCATTTCATCTACTAAAATCAAACCTCCATCTATACCTGTTGTTAATTTACCCACCGGTTCTTCAATTCCAATCACTTCCACTGGCACTATACCATTTAATTCCGATATCACTTTAAATGATGTATTATGTGTTCCATCCTTTAACATCAATCTTATGTCAGCTAGTAAAGTCACTAACTCTCTGAATTGCTGTGCCATTTTGTTTCCCACCTTTTGTGTTTTGCAGGACTTGGCCTCGGGGAAGATGATTGGTTTGGGTAAGATGTGTGGTGGTCTCTATTATATGTCGCCTATACAACAGATACCTGTCTCTCATCAAGTCTCTCACCCTTCCAACTTATGGCATCAACGACTTGGACATCCATCTTATTCTTGCCTTAAATTAGCTCATTCATTATTATATTCTAGTGATGTTTCCTTTAATCATAATTGTAGTGTTTTTCCTTTGGCCATACAAACACGACTTCTATTTTCTTTAAGTTCAACATCAACTCATGCTTCTTTTGGACTATTACATTGTGATATTTGGGGTCCTTACAAAGTTCTCACTCACTTTGGGGCTCCTTTTTTTCTTACAATTGTGGATGATTTTACTCGATGCACTTGGGTATTTTTATTGTGTCACAAATCTGAGACTCAAAAGCTCTTAGGTAGTGATTGGTATGAATTTGGATATGAATGGAATGAGCCAATGAATACAATGAAATTGGGAATGAAATGAACTTGGGAATACGAATGACATGCTTGGTATGTTCTAAAATGAATAGTAGTAATGGGAATGCCTTGTATAATATGACATAATTGCCTTTTTATTATTATAGTATTAAAAATAAAAATAGACGTGAATATAACCATAAATAAAATAAACATAATAAATAATAATGATAATAATAATAACAACAACAACAATAAACAATAATAATAATAACAAAATAAAAATAACAACAACAACAACAACAACAACAACAATTATTATTATTATTATTATTATTATTATTATTATTATTATTATTATTGTTGTTGTTGTTGTTGTTGTTGTTGTTATTATTATATTTGGTATTATTATTATTATTATTGTTTTTGTTTTATCATTATTATTTTACTTTATTATTATTATTAATGTTATTAGTATTATAATTATTACTAATAATAATAATAATAATAATAATAATTTTAATCAATATTTTTATTTTTATTTTTTAATTTAATTAATTAATTAATTTTTTATTATTATTATTATTATTATTATTATTATTATTATTATTATTGTTGTTGTTGTTGTTGTTGTTGTTGTTGTTGTTGTTGTTGTTGTTGTTATTGTTGTTGTTGTTGTTGTTGTTTCAATCAATTTTATTATTTTTTATTATTTTTTTGTTGTTTTAATTTTATTGATTATTATTATTATTACTTTTATTTTTATTTTATTTTTAGTTTTTGTTTTTATTTTTAATTTTTATAATAATAATAATAATAATAATAATAATAATTATTATTATTATTATTATTTTTATAATAATAATTATTATTTTTTTATAATAATAATAATTATTTTTTTATAATAATTAATATTATATTTCTTTATTATTAATTTTATTGTTATTTTTAATTTTATAATAATTATTATTATTATATTTCTTAATTATTATTATTTTTATTTTTATTATTATTTTTGTTATTATTATTATTATTGAAATGTGGGAGTATGGTAGTCAAGTTCATTCTCAAGCACATGGGAATGGCCCATTCCCATGTGTTTGCTCTGAAATGACTATTTCCGTATACGCAGGAATGACATTACATTGGGAATAAGATTTTCAAGTTTATTTCTCCATACCAAGCATGACAATCGAAAAAAGTTGGGAATGTCATTCCATTCCAAACCTCATTCTAGTATACCGATTGCTTTCTTAAAGTTTTTTATCACTTTTGTGCACACTCAATTTCATGCCATAATCAAAACTATTATAGTAGACAATGGGTCTGAATTTCCATCAATGCAAGAACATTTTCAATCTAATGGCATCGAACTTCAATGCACTTGCGTTTATACTCCCCAACAAAATGGGGTTGTTGAACACAAATATCGCCATATCTTTACAGTGGCACGTGTATTATGCTTTTAGTCCAACATCCTTCTTACTCTTTGGGGATGAATGTGTACTTACTGTCATCTATCTCATCAACCATTTACCTTCACCCTTACTTTCCAACAAATTACCCTTTGAATTATTACACAAACATCTACCTTCCCTTGAGTACCTCTGAGTCTTTGGTTGTCTCAGTTATGCAACCGTTGCCCATCCCACAAACAAATTTGAACCCAGAGCCTATCGGTGTGTTTTTGTTGGCTATCCCACAGGTCACAAAGGTTATAAACTTTATAATTTAGAGACTAAAAAGTTTTTAATAAGTTGTGATGTCAAATTTCATGAGACTTCATTTCCATTTTCCAATCTACATTATGTTGATCATTCTATCCTTCTACTTGTTGATCATCTTCTTCCTACACCAGACCCTACTTTTATCTCTCCTATTACCCTTTTACCTACACCCGCCGAAACGCTAGCTGACCCCCTTCCTACTCCTCTAGCCCTACTTACCAACCCTCACTCTACCCTATCATCTTCTCCAATACGCCAAGTTATGCCCACCCTCCCTGACATCGATCCTAGCCCTATCCCACCACTTCTTACCTTCTATCCATCCCCTGGATCTCCTCCACCCATTATTCTTTCTCTTCGACAGTCCACTTGTCTCAAACATCCATCGGCATAGACCAAAGACTACTACATGTCTCCCCAAGTTACTCATTCTTCCTTGGCACCATGTTCTGCAAAAGGTACTTGCTATCTTTTATCTAATTTTTTTTCCAACTCTCGTTTCTTTTATGCACATTGTTCCTTTTTAGCTAACATTTTAGGTCTATCTAAGCCCACCACATATGCTAAAGTTATCCTGGACCCCAATTGGCGAGAGGCTATGCAAGCAGAATTAGATGTATTACAGTATAACCATACCTGGGATTTGGTTCATTTTCTTGTTGGTCATAAGTCTATTGGCTCCAAACGGGTTTTCAAAAAGAAGTACAAGTATGATGGTTCTCTTGATCGTTAAAAGGCTCGTGTCGTTGCCAAAGGTTACACACAGGTTGAAGGAGTTGATTATCAAGAAAATTTCTCCCCCACTGCAAAACTCACCACTTTGCGCTGCCTCTTTACAGTTACTGCTACCCGCACTTGGTTCATTCACCAGTTGGATGTTCAAAATGTCTTTCTTCATGGCACTCTTCATGCAGAGGTCTACATGGACCCCCTCCTGGTCTTCACCGATAGGGGGAGAATCTTTTATGTTGGCTCAAGAAATCTCTCTATGGCCCCAAACATGCATCTAGAACTTGGTTCACTACTTACTCAAACACTATTCAGAAAGCTGGCTACCATCAGTCGAAAGCAGATTATTCTTTGTTCACCAAGGTCTGAGGTATACATCAATCATTGTCGTTCTTATCTATGTTGATGACATATTTATCATAGGAAATAATGTCCAAGAAATAGACCATCTCAAAGTATTTCTCCTTAAACGCTTATGCATTAAGTAGTTTTTGGGTATTGAGTTTGCACGCTAAAAAAAACGGATCTTCATGTCACAAAGAAAATATGCACTCGATATTCTACAAGACTCAAGGCTACTTGGTGCAAGCCCAGACTCTTTTCCAATGGAACAAAACTTGGCACTTACACCCACAGACGGAGCATTTTTGAAGGACCCAACTAAATACAGGAGGTTAGTTGGGAGACTAGTATATCTCACTGTCACTAGACTAGATATCATCTATTTTATCCGCAATTTGAGTCAGTTTATGTATGAGCCACGGAAACCGCATTGGGATACAGCCACGCGAATCCTTAGGTATATCAAAGGGACTTTTGGTCAAGGTTTATTATTTCCTGCTGATAATAACCTGGATTTGAGAGCCTTTTATGATTTTGACTGGGAAAGATATCATGCCACAAGAAGATTAGTTACAGGTTATTGTATTTTTCTTGGTAGTTCACTCATTTTATGGAAGTCTAAGAAACAAGATAATGTGTCCAGATCATTAGCTGAAGCAAAATATCGTTCTATGGCAAACACTTGCCTAGAGATAATTTGGTTGCGTTATATATTACAAGGTCTACGAGTTCCCCATAAAACTCATGCTTCGTTGTTTTGTGATAATCAGGCAGCCCTGTATATCGCAGCAAATCTTGTTTTCCATGAATGTACCAAGATATTGAGATAGATTGCCATATAGTTCGAGAAAAATTACAAGCTGGTATGATTCGTCCTACATATGTGCCTGCACTTTTTTAGTTAGCTGATATATTCACGAAGGCCTTGGGAAAGGATCAATTTGTGAAGTTGTGAAACAAGTTGGGTGTTCATAATCTTCACGCTCTAACTTGAGGAGAAGTATTAAGAATATAATGTAATTAATGTAGAATATTGTATTTGCCTAAAACTAGGAAGACTATCCCATGAATTGTGAATCACGGCTTTATAGCATTAGAATTAGATTTTGCCTTTTCTATTATCTTTGTATATATATGTACTGCACAACCATCATTCCTATAATACAAAAAATATACAATCTTCCCAGGAACTACCTAGCTCTTCTTATTTCCAAGGGAGTAACTCACCACTAGACTACTCCTGAATCTCGAATTCTACATCTTTGAAACTCCTAATGTTGTTTCTTCGAAATCAAATATTTTATCCATAAAAGAGTGTGATTTTTTGTTTCTTATTGTTCATGATTGAACATCAGATTCTTCGTAACATGCTTGGCAATTCTCTTGAATTTATCCATTATTCTTCCTTATGATCTCAAGACCACATATTTTAATGTTCTAAATACTACCCTAATCCTCTTCTCGTGGGCTGAGCTAACATTCGAGTAAAAAATATCAGCTATAAGCTACTTAACTTCGAGAAATAGCAAAAAAAATCTTTTTTGTTTTGGTAGAAGGAGGGAGACTAAATCTTAAAACCCAAACTGTGTATGGAAACTAGTTAGCTATTTCTTCAGTAGTTATATAAACTCCACCCATATCTTTCATCTATTAATAATCCATTACTTATAATTCCATCATATAAAATTTTGGACACTTCATTTAGCACCAATCGATTTTAAGATTAAACTCTATATTTCATAATATAGTATTAAGGCCCAGCCTTGATCAGGTCTGGGTTTAATCTTGCCCATCAATATTGTTAGAATTTTACATGCTAAACTGGAATCTAAGTAGACTGGAAATAAGATAATTTATTTTAGATAAAGTAATGGTCAAGAACAATAAACTGGAATTTAAATAAAAAAAAAAAATTGGAATTAAATTAAGAATACAATAGTGTGATACCGAGGCTCATGAAGTCATGATATCCTTAAAGTTTTATCGCGTGGTTACCGTGCTAAACCTTCTACTCTGCGAAAACCTCTCAGGATACAATGGCTATTTCCTTTGCAATGGTAGCACTCCAATTACAATGCTTTCAAAAAGAATAGTGCTAAACTCTCTCAATACAATGCAGTGAAAACTAATACTAAGAATTCTAAAGCCTAACAATGCCTTTTTCCTTGCGTTACAAATGCCTAGAACTATTTGGTAATTAGAAAGCTAAACATCTAACCACAACTTTCCATCATCAAGGAGGAAATGAATTCATCAAAAAGCCACGAAGAAAAACCGTACAAATTAATACCAATGCATTTTACATTTTACGCTAAAATAGACGTTGTCTTTCCAAGCATTACT
Source organism: Ehretia macrophylla (assembly GCA_037974665.1). Taxonomy (NCBI): domain Eukaryota; kingdom Viridiplantae; phylum Streptophyta; class Magnoliopsida; order Boraginales; family Ehretiaceae; genus Ehretia; species Ehretia macrophylla. The sequence continues at coordinate 50,364,004 of CM075771.1, read as the reverse complement.
CCACATTTTCAATCAATAATATGTTTCAGCCGTTAAGCATCCAGCCTTTAGCATTCTTGATCTATCCAAAATAATCATTAGCAATGCTTTACTCTTCAACTCCCAGTATTCATGAGTACTCTTTGAGAATTCAGCCTTCAATTCTCATAGAAGTGGTCCGCTCCTTATTCACATAGGTGATCACTTATAAAGAATATCCCTACAATACCCCACTTGGATTCCCAAGATATAAGAATCATTAAAAGCATAACTTAACCTATACCATATACAGGCAGCACTGTCTGCTCGTTATAGGAATAGGTGGAAGTGATACCCCCATAGTGCTCCTACTGAGTTGTACATAATTCATTTTTTTCCTTTGAACCTAGATCCAGGGATTTCCTGTCAACATGGTAGGGTTTTCCATTATGATGACTCTTTAGAAATAGGCTTAAGACCTATTCCCCTAAATGATTTATAGACTTGCTCTCTGTTCAAACCTTTTGTCAGCGAATCCGCAATGTTAGCTTTCGATTTTACATAGTCAATCGAGATAATCCTATTAGAGAGCAATTGTCTAATGGTATTATGTCTACGATGAATATGTCTAGACTTACCGTTATACATACTCTTATGTGCCCTTTTAATCGATGATTGGCTATCGTAATGAATATAGATAGATGGCACATGTTTCAACCAACTTGGAATATCCTCTAAGAAATTACGAAGTCATTCAGTTTCCTTAGCAGCTTTATCCAACATAAACTCAGATTCCTATACACGTTTGTTTAGCGGATTTCCATGACACAACTACACCTCCCAAGATAAAGATATATCCACTAGTGGCTTTTGAGTCTTTAGCATCTGATATCCATTTGGTATTGTTATACCCCTCTAGTATAGCCGGATATCACGTACACTACATCCCATAGTTCGAAGTATATCTCAAATACCTCAGAACTCTCATCATAGATGTCAACATAAGTTATATTAGGTCTTACGTAATTCATGATATATGTAAGATTTATAATTGGTTTACTCGAGTCAAAGTAATGAAGACCTTGCTTACAACCCTTGATTATAAGTCTAGTCTTATATTTGTCAATTGATCTACTAATTTTAATATTCCTTTTAAAAATTCAACTACACCTTAAAGGTTAATTTTCAAGAGGAATATTCACTAGTTGTCGCGTATGATGGATCAAATTTGCTATTAAAATCCTCTATCCAACAAAAGGCATAAAGAGTTAACATCAAATGTGGTAGAATCGTTAGACCAAAAGACTTAGACGTTTGAGCTCCCTTGTCATGTCTTGATTCATCTCCATTGCCATTTGATATAGACTCTTTCACTATATCATTTTTCATGACTACTACTCATAGTATCATGAAAACCCTGTTCTTGTGTAGCCTTACAAGGAATTAAAATTCTCAAAAATTACATTCCTTGATTCTATGACATGTATGTCCTCAATTTTTAGATTTATGCAAAAAAAAATTTTATGACACATAATTGTGGGCATTCCCAATGAAGCTATAATCAGCAATCTTGAAGTCCACTGGTGACTATTTTAGGAGTTTGAAGCTCCTATTTAACCAATATACCATACATTTTAAGTATTTCGAAAGTGGTCAACATTTCCATATTTCATACGGTGTCTTGATCATCCACTTGTGGGGTAGTTTATCGAAATAGCCTTCCCCCACATTTTGAGGTTTTCTTTAATCAACAAAATATTTAACACCTCTTTGGTATTTACACTTAGTAATACCTCTTTTATTGAAATCAATAAGAAGCCACAAATTGATTGACTAAAATCAGAAACAACCTCAACAAGATTATCTATTTCAGTGATATTTCTTGTCCATTGATACAAGTTTGTCACTGAAATAGCAGTTCCTAATGAAATTTTTATTGTTTTCTTTGTCACTATTTTGACTTTGACCAAAAAGCATACTTTCCTTGTTGCTTAATTGGTCATGCTCCAAGACGTTTTCCTTAGATTTTATATAAGGATTATCAACCAATTTCTCTGAAAATTAGTTATTTCCATCAATCCTTAATCATTTAAGAATATAATTCTTACACAAATAGTAAGCATACCTCGATGCTTCGATCGCAGTCAGAGTTTGACTATTTGGATTATCACCCAACTTTGGTATATCCATTTCCAAGAACCTCACAAGGTTCAAAGTGATCAGGTCGGCCAACATCTTCTACTGTTACCTTTCCAAGTCTCTCTCGTTGAACTTCTTTGGCCTCTTGCCAATGCCAACAGTAATTGACACTGCAAACGGTGCAGCCAAAACAACAGTCACTGATGGTCTAGCCAAAGGTACATTCTCACGATCGGGCCTTCTATTAGACCCATTTCCAATCAAAGGTACATTCAAGTTATTAAGTCCGACAGAATGTTCAAAATTCTTATTTCCAGCCTCGATGTTCATTATTAGATCCCTCATTAACAAAAGCCATGGTTGTCACGCCCCGACCCCGACCCTAGACCAGGCTAAGACTGGAATATGATGCATCATGTAGCTAATACCTGTAAGATCATCAATTCACAACCTAAACATTCATTAATAAACCATAAGTAACTCCAAAAGTATGCCCAAGTCCTCAACAATTGAAGATTACATCGAACAAGAACATATGTAGAGGACCTAGATCCATTTGTTAGTAAATAATACATGTCCAAAATAATATCTAGGCCTCAAAAGAATAACAGCCTAAGTAGTTACATAGCCCAATATCCAAAAGATTAATACAATTCATAAAGTTGTTCGGATATATACAACACATCCTTCTAATACAAGAGTTATATCTTTAATAACAAGTATGAAGATCACATAAGGTAGAAGTCGGTCTCATCACATAAAGCAACTTCTGCATCAACATGTGGTGTTGACTCGGGCTTAACCTCACCTGTAATTGTCAAGAAAATAGGTGAGCTACTCCTAGCTCAGTGAGGGATAACGGGAAAGGGATTTTCCCAAACATTTTATCATTTCAAAAATATTTTATAACAACCATGCCATGCAGAGATGAATCATAATAATGAACATTTAATAAGAGACCAAAACAAACACAATAACAAACATGTAACCCAACTCTCCCAAGGTATCATTGGATCCCAGCGAGAAGGTTCTCCCGGGGTATCAATGGATCTTGGCGAGAGAGGGAATTGGTATTTTGGTAGCCGAGCTATACCAGCAAGCCCGATGTCGCCCGGAGTTTCTTGACACTACCCTGCCAAAAAGTTTCAACCTTGTCGTGTATACAATTCAATCACATCTACGTATAAGATATGTATAACAAAATATGGAGGGCAACAAAGTAGATTGCCTCTGTCATGCAAGCATTTAAACATGTAGAAGATGCAAGACTTATCAAGCAAACTCCATTTAAACACAACCATATGTGATACAAGAACCACTATTATAAACACTTTCGTGATGCCACATTAACCTACACAACATCCCTTGAATCATGCTAGCAATTACATAACACAAACACACCTTAAGCAATACAAAGAAGTCATATACATGTAAAGAAAAAAAGGGTGTCGGATGAGGAATCAGACGAGTGACTAGTCTGGCATGCCTCAACCAACTTCTCCAGAAGATGTCGGACGAGTGAAGCCAGACGAGTCCCTCGTCCGACTTCTCGTCCGACAGTGCCCAGCCAAAACGAAGCTCCCTCAATTTTTGCATGTTTAAACACCAACCTCTCCCCTTTCAAGCCACTCATTTGCACATATATTATCACCTCCCAACTACAACACCAAGACCACCATCTTAGCATGCTCAAAGCAACATCTAGAAATAATTCCATCCTAGAATCAATTACAACACACAAACTCAATAACTACCACACATACAAGATCAACATTCAAGCTTGTCACCTAAAGTTGCATACACTAGTCTCCTATTCCCACTCATGTGTAAAACTCACATTTAAATGATTATGCTAGCATTCAAGAGCAAGTGTAAGCAAAATATAGCTCAACATCGAAGTCTTGAAACTCTAAATCATCAATTCAAGTTCAAATTCACAAGATAAGCCTATGAATACTTTGATCATGCCTAATAAACATATAAAACTCATAACCATGAACTATATGACTTTTATAAAGCTTTTGAAAACATCTTTCACCTTATCCAAGTGATTGAATGCAAGACAAATGCTAGCAAGAAAAAATGGATTGAAATGCTTGGAAATAGCTTGGTTCTCCTTCGCTTCTTCTTCTTCGTTCCCTTTTCTTTCTCTCTTTCTCTCTTATTTCTTCTCTCCTTTGGTCGGCTACTTGTGTGTGTGAGTGTGTGTGTTTTTGCTTTGTTTAGATGATAGAAATGTTAAGTAGGATATCTCTTATAAGGCATAATGACCAATTTGCCCTCATAATTAAATACTTCTTACTAGTTTCCTCTTCTAGTTGGTTTTTAACTAACTTAGTTGTTAATCTTAAATCAGTAATGTTTAATTAATATCTATGATACCTAAATCACCTAAACGCACGTAAGTGAACATAAAATGCACGTAAAACGATGTAAATACACATAAAACAATGCAAACACACATTAAATGATATGCATATGCATATGGTGTTCGTGCGGGGCCTTACAATGGTACCTAACGTTCTTATTAATACAAGTCAATTAAAGAGGCTGCACTTATAAAATGAATAGATAAAGATAAATCTTAAAACCTGTAGATGAATATGTTCAATGCATTAGGAGAAGATTAACCACACAAAGTAACTAACGCCTAGGCTAATAACTCTATCAGAAACTATATCTCAAAAGCATATAAGATTATACTAAATGCAAAGGTCATCTAATAAGACATATATATCAAACTCCACATGCAAATAATTTTATAATATGGCACAAGCAAAGATTGTAACTTGATACAAGCTTTGAATGCTATTATAACAATATTTGGTACATACAGACAACAAAACACTTGCACTTGGAGAAAGATTTTTAAACTAGACTGTAGCACTTATCACATAAAAGCTTAAGATTGTTAGAATTTTACATGCTAAACTGGAATCTAAGTAGATTGAAAATAATATAATTTATTTTAGATAAAGTAAATGGTCAAGAATAATAAACTGGAATTTAAATAAAAATAAAAAACTTGGAATTAAATTATGAATACAATAGTACAATACCAAGGCTCGTGAAGTCACAATATCCTTAAGGTTTTATCGCATGGTTATTGTGCTAAACCTTTTACTCCGCGAAACCTCTCAGCATACAACGACTATCTCCATTGCAATGGTAGCACTCTAATTGCAAAGCTTTCAAAAAGAATAGTGCTAAACTCTCTCAATACAATGCAGTGAAAACTAATACTAAGAATTCTAAAGCCTAACAATGCCTTTTTCCTTGTGTTACAAATGCCTAGAACTATCTGGAATTTATAGGAAGCTAAATATTTAACCATAACTTTCCATCAACAAGGAGGAAATTAATTCATCATAAAGCCATGAAGAAAAACCGTGCAAATTAATACCAATGCATTTTATGGTTTGAGCTTAAATGGACGTTGACTTTCCAAGCATTATTCCACATTTTGAATCAATAATGCATTTCAGCCGTTAAACATCCAGCCTTTAACATTCTTCATCTATTCAAAATAATCATTAGCAATGCTTTATTCTTCACATTCAATTACTTTCAATACATTTGCACCAGCATTATTCTAATGCATTTCAGCATTATTTTAATGCATTTAATCCAACACGTTTTTTCTTTTTCTTCCATTATATGAATGAGAACTCGATTTCTCAGTAAATCGATAAGGTCAAGCTTGACCGTTAATTTCTCATTCACCATCTCAAATTTCCTACAAATATTTGACCTATATCTTCTTGCTGACTCTATTCCTCTGTCAACTCTATGTCTATTCTCGATGACTCTCTTCTTCCATATTAACTAGTGCACAAGTCTTTTACGTCTACCTCTAGTATTCAAAAGTTGTTTCTTCAATCTATGTTTTTTTTTGGATGATGTAAGAACCCAACGAGTAGTTATTTCTTCAATCTTGATCACATGTAAGGAGCAAGTTAGAGAACTTTTCCACATTGATAAATCAAGAGTTCCAATAGTACACATAAGATTTGGGCTATTCCACCTAACACCAATTAATTTTAGGATAGAACTGTATATTTCTTAACACATGTGATGTAATCCTACAACATTTGTTTCAAATTTTATATCTTATATTATATTGACTAGACAAAATATTATAGCTAAGACTACTAAATCAACTTAGCATAATTCTTCAATGAATATTGGGTTCTAATATAATTGTTGTGCTATAACTTTTATTATTTTATCAATGACAATTTATATATAGGAGGAAGAAACCATCAAATTGTAATGGAAGTTTGACAAATTGAAGAAAACTCCAATAGACTATAGATACATAGCTTTTAGTGTTTAATCAAAAAAAAAATTCTCTCTCTCTCAAAGGAGATGTTCTGTTTACAAAATGATTTTTCATTCTCGAGAATCACATTTTGTGATTCCTAGGCATGTAACACAGTTTGGTTCGATAAAACTATTATTAGGAATATTTTGTCAAATTTATATAAATGTTATATTGTTGTGTTTAGTTTAGACTTAATATTACTAGAAATCTTGAGCAATTTTTCAAATATGACCCTAATTCGAAAAGACAAAAACATTAGATGAGGTAGTATTGGTGGTGATAGAGGAGGAGAATAGAAGAAAGATGAGGATGAGGAGATTTAATATTAGATATATATATAGGGATGTAGAAGAATTTATAGAAACCATTCTACATAGGATTGGTATTTTTGTTTTTTTTTTTTCTAAAACATTCACACAACTTGAAAAAGCTAGATTCCCATCTCTTCATAAGGATAAAATTAAATCGAGAAATTCATGAGAATATTTTACTCTAAAAAATATTTTTTTATTGTGCGAACCAAATATAAGAATATCACATTCTTGACTTCACTTTTTTGAGAATCTTGTAAGATAATGCTAACCAAACGCCTCGAAAGATTTAAGTGAGATATTTTAAGCATGCAATTTTGGAAAGAGAGAAACCATATTAAGACTTGTATTTTCTATGAGTTTATGTTGATTGGTATTACTCATTACATTATCTCTCCATTTTTCCCAAGTTTTAAACTTTTAAAATGTCTTCAAAAATAAAACATAATTTAGATAGTGCTTAGCAACGCATACATATTTTGTGGTCGATAGTTAGAGTACATGTTTTCTTTGTTTGGCAAAAGCTACTATGCAATACCTTTTCCAAGAGATTATTTTAACTATTTTTTGTCATGCCCCGAGCCCAGAACCTTGGACTCGCAGGCGAGACTAATGTTGTAAGCATAAAAAATAACTACTTGGGCCTATTTTCTACTGGTCCAAAATGGTTAACCCAAGTTATTCCTTATACCCACAACACTCACTTATAAACCACACAATTACACTATATTCCACCGATGTGGGATATTACACACCCCCCGTTAAGTACCTGACGTCATCGCCAGGGGAATATATACCCAGGACCATCCAAACGGTATAAGATTCTAAAGGTGGCTCTTATGGGTTCAAGAGGTGACTCCCACCATCCTTCTAGATGTAACACTTTGCCCTGCATAGCACTTAGCACCTGCATCGGCTAGTGACCTGCTCTGAATACCATTCTGTCACGCCCCGTGCCTATAGAACCTCTGACCCGCAGGCGAGACTATTATTGTAGGCATAAAAAAATAACTACTTGGCCTATTTTCTAATGGTCCAAAATAGTTAACCCAAGTTATTCCTTATACCTACTACACTTACTTATAAATCACACAATTACACTATATTCTATCGATGTGGGATCTTATACATACTCCCTGTTAAGGACCTGACGTCCTCGTCAGGGGCACACATACTCAGGACCGACCAGTCATTGTAAGATTCTAGAGGTGGCTCCTACGGGTTCAAGAGGTGGCTCTTACCAGCTTTCTAAGTGTAGCACTTTACCCCACATAGCACTTAGCTTCTGCACCGGCTAGTAATCCTTTATGATACTATTCTGTCATACCCTGAGCCAAGAACCCCGGACCCACAGGCGAGACTAGTGTTGTAGACATAAGAAACAACTACTTGGACCTCTTTTCTACTAGCCCAAAATGATTAACTCAAGTTATTCTTTATACCTAGAACACTCACTTATAAACCACACTATTACACTATATTTCACCGATATGGGATATAAATTTTTATTTCCTATATAGCTCCCATTACATTTTTATGACAATAAAGATGTAACGACCTCCATATTTTGAGAGCTTAATAACTGAAATTATGGGATTCTTGTCCCGTTTAATTTGGTTTAGTATTATATATTTTGGCTAGAGACTAGACTTTAAACAAAAAGTAATAATAAAAGAAATATCATACCTTGAGCATCACATGGCAAGAATTTGAAACTTACCAAAATAGCTCCTCAAAATTTTTGGCAAGGGTTGATGTGAAACCATGTACCAAGCCCGTACAGAGCCTACATGCATTTTATAACACTTCATACATTTTTACATCATTTAATATGTCTTTATATCCACTAATATGAATTTACTTCGTTTTACGTGTCGATGCCTCGATTAACGTGAATTTAAATTTAATTATGTATCCTTGAGTAATTTTGGTAACGTATATAATAATTAAATCATTTTATATGTTTTAAATTGATTTATGTGTATTTATCTCGATTTATGTGTACTTCATCGTTTAACGTGCACGTGAATAAATTATATCGTGTAACTAGTAATTGGAATCAACTAAGTTCAATAACTAACTAGAGTAACTAAACTAGAACTAAAACAATTAGAATTAACACTAGGATGGCAAACTAGTAAAACACAATCTAGTTGGAGGGCACTCTCGTCATTAGGCAATTTAGATATTATCACTCAATACACATTACACCATATACACACAAAAAAATACTACAACACACAAACACACCAATACACACTCACCCACATAACTCAACACACACACACATCAGACAGTACACATACCCACACGACACACACACACAACACACAATACACACTCAGATTTTTAACTATAGAAATGAGAGAAAGAAGAAAGAAAAAAAAGGAGAAGGAAGAGGGAAGATCATCTTCAAATTTCCTAGCACTATTTCTTACATTCAATCACAAAGCTAAGGTGAGGGATTTTTCATAAATGGTTTTAAAGAGTTCATTCAAGTTAGTTAATGATTTTGTGTTGTTAGACTTGTTATAACTTGCATACAAAAGCTTAGATGACGAAGAGATTGAGTATTTTGTGTTGTAGATCTAGGAATTTGAATTTCATGTTAGGTGATTGTTGATTGTTGTTGTGAGGTGGTTTTGATTGAGTTTGAACCCTTTTATGATGCCCATAAACTACATTGAACATGCTTGATTGATGGTAGGAAGTTGTGTGGATTGTTAGGTTGATTTTGGAGAAAATTGTGTCTTTCCCATGTAGTTATTCGGGCGTTACAGCCCCTATCCGGTCGCCGGGATAGAGGCCACAACGCCCAGCAGAAAGCTTCGATCGGGGCGTTACCTGTTTCATTCGGTCTACCGGATGAAGGCTACAACGCCTGGATGTTTGACAACTCTGCGCAATGATTTTTCGGAGGCCATATCTCATTCGTTTCAACTTTGAATTGCATTCTGTTTGATTCCAGAACTATCTAATTTCGATAATCTTCGATTCTAGCTAAAATCAGATTAATTAGAGTTTGAAAAAGTAGGTAAATATACCTCCTAAGTTAGGCTATTGCAAACGAGATGAGTTTGCTTCATAACTTCTTTCGTGCTTGTATTTTATTGTCGTTTTGAATTGTTTTAAGGTATCCTTACACCTTCCTTCGGTATATGGCTATGATGTGTCTTTCTAAATGTTATTTTCATGTTCAAACATGGTGAGTATTGGTCTTATAATTATCTAAATGACGCATATATCCTTACATGTCGTATGAGGTCGTCACATAGTTATACTCTTGCATGATAAAGTAACTTTCCTAGTTGTCCTCCAATTGTGTCTTATGAATTTTAAATGCAAGGTGTTCACATGCTTACTTACTTGACCATATGATAAATAAGCCCGATTAAGTTGGGCTCATGTATAAATTTGAACATGCTTGGATTATGCTAAAATATAATTACTACTTGCTAATTGGTTGTGAACACATTTTATCTAGTTCATTTAAGCCAAGAGATGAAGTGTTATACGGACCAAAGCACAAGCACAACACTACTTTGATGGTGTAAATGACCTCTTGAATCCGTATGAACACCCTCTTGATTTCTTGCCCACGTTATCGCTCTTGCTAGGCTCATTGTTACCTATATGCCTGCTTGATATGCCATATCTTTGATATTACTGTTGTGACGGAAGCAACCTACTTTGTTGCTATCCTAGTCCTTCTCTCGCTTGGTGTCTTTCTTTGGAGAGTTAGGTATTATACATATATATATATATATATATATATGTATCAAGGTTACAACCTTCTAAAGGCCTGAGTGTGATCGATGGCCCCCGGGCAGCATCGGGCATGCCAATTTAGCCACGACCACCAAAGGACTTATTCTTTATCTTTGAGGACTTGATCCTCGGTTGTGGATGGAGTTGGTGTGGGGTTATCTTTGAGGAATTGATCCTCGATTGTGGTGTGGGGTTATCATTAATTGATTTAAGTCAGAAGCTGTCAACATCAGCAATTATTGTATCATTGACCTACTCTCGCTTGGTATAACCCTCGGAGAGTAGAGTAGCTTGCCTTGTATTAAGCTCATTTTGATCTTGTTATATCCTGAATATACATGTTAAGTTGATTTCGTTCTAGTTATATGTTGTACTTGCATAGCATAGTTTTATAAAGAAGTTTGCAAAAAGATAAAACCTTTGTAAAAACCTTCCTATTTCATCCTCACTGAACTATATGCAGGATTAGCTCACCCCTCTTTTAACAATTTCAGGTGAAGATTAACCCGAGCAAGTTCCCATATGGTTGCAAGCTTCATTGATGTGATGAGTTGGATTCCTGCTTATGTGATCTACATGTTTACCTGTGAAGATGTACTTCTTGTTGTAATAAGTATGATTTTGTATAATTGAACTATTTAATCTATTGTAATATTCTTTTAGTCAACTAGATACCTAGCTAAGTTGATTACTCTACTTAGTAGACCTAGGTATGAAATGTTGACAGGTGGACTTGGGTATTGTAACATATAACAAGATGTTGTAACCCTTTAAGGCCGATATTTTTGGAAGAATTTTGGAAGTCTTTTGGAACTTCTTGTGGAATATTAAAACTATTCAGGTTTTTATTTCAATTCTTGCAGGGGTTAAGTATTGACACGTCATGTTTCGGCCTTAACCTAGCAATGGGTCGAAGTCGGGGAGTGATAGTTGATCTCCTAAAAATTTTCCTACACAATGTTTAAGTTAGGGTTCTTATAAACGACTCTCTTATTCTTACAGCCTTGAGGAAAAAGCAAAAAGGTGAAGGTTGAGAGATAGGCTAAATTCATAAAGGCAGCCAATAGGGATTTTTCGCACGTCTTGTATTCCTCCGCCATTAGGTATGTTGCTAAGGTTTTTGAAGTAATCATTATTAGTAGAACGAGGAGATAGTTGTGTTAGATACTAATCGATTGTAAGAATATGAAATTCCTTAAGAGAGTAATAGTTTTTCTATGCCCTTTGAAATAGGATTGTAATTTTTGGATCTACGATTCGCAAGCTTTCAAGTTAGTTGTTATTTTGAGAATTGCAGGTAAGTAAGAAGACCCCATATAGACCCTATAAATATTTCTTTCTATTTCTCATTGTGAACGAAGCATATAGTATGTGTGTTAAGTTGTGGACCAAAGTTCGAACCATGGATTTGGATATGAATCTAAGAGTCATTGTTGGGTTTTGAGATCCCAAAATTTTACTTTTTTTTTTTTTTGCTATACATTCAGTTGGTTGCAAGGGGTATAGTTTAAATTAATGAATGGTGTATTACTGCCTACTTACTTTTATATGCATATATAATTTTGATCTATTTTAATTCAATATATATTTATGATATACTAGCTGAAATTTGAAGGAAAAAATAATAATTTTGGAAGGACAATTGTAACGCTTTGACTGGGCTCAGTCACTTTAACAGTGACTGTACCGCGACCAGGACTCATTCGTCATGTGGTCTCATGGTGAACTTTAGTCACTGATTGCCGTGACTTCGTTATTGCAATCAGTGACTCAAAGTCACTTTCTTTCTTGTTTCTTTTTGTTTCCTTCTTATTTTTTTCTTTTTTTTAATGTATTATTTTTCTTTTACCTTATTATTTAATAAAGTTCTTTTGTGTGTTTTAAACTCTTTAGAGTAAAGGATTGCCCTTCCACTGTTTTAAATGTAATTCATCTTTGTTAAAGTAAAGTTTTACTTTATCGTTCCTAATAATTCTTATAAGCTAAATTTTAGTGAACATGTATTTGCCCTAAAACAAAAAGGTATACTTTCTAAGTGTGGATCAACACATTATCTAATGCTTTAATTCTTTTTACTGTAACCTTGTTTCATACATTTTAGTTATTTGAGAAACTAAGTTAAGTTTGGGGACAAAGAGTTTTTCATGTAATTGCATCAAGTATATTTACGAGAGGTTTTATTCCCCTTACGTTGTGTCATAATGGATGTGAACCTGGGTGCCATTATTTTGAGGCCATACCTTTGTGCCCTTGTTGGTGAGGATCGTACACAATATATCGTGAGGTAGTGCACTATCATTTCGTAAGAGATTCCTGTTTACTTTTGGTGGTATGTGCAACAACAAACTACTTTTTGGCTTGTGCTACCAGGAATGTAGCTTCGGCCACCACATTATTGGATCACCTATTGGTACCTTTGGTTTAGTGACTATGGCACTATCAGAATATTTTGTTCAGTTTTGTTATTTGAGTCGTGGTTTCACATATGGTTTATAATTTTCCTCCCATTCCTCTATGCTTTGGAACATCTCTCTATGTTTTGGAACATCTCATGGAATCTTGTTTATCTTCGCAAAGGTTTTGTCATCTTTTCATTTCATTAACTGTCATATATTAATTAATTTAATATTATGCGATAATGTCATATGAGTACTTAAAAGGTCTACTATTTACTGAGATCGTTTCTCATCCCGTATTTGTTTCCTTGAATCTATATTATCGCAGATGATAAGATTTAAGAGATTTCACTTGCGGACTAAGGGCTAAACGAGTTCATATATTGCCGGACCTTGTAGAACCTTGGAATAAAGAGACTTTTATTGGCTTTAAACTTATTGGATTTTGAATTTTCGTATGCTTATGGACTTTTCCTTTTGGAATTCTGTAAACTCTAAAGTTCTTTTAAATTTTGATTTGGAGACGTGGCCTATTTAAATTGTGTCTTGGGTTTTAGTTTCTCTGAAATTACCACATTGCTAATGGATTTCAGTTTAAAAATACTTAGTGCTTTGCGGATCTGAGAAGGAAATTCCTTCTTTGGTGCGCGACAGTCACGCTTTTTGAGGTTTCTTTCTAGTGAATTTTTAAGGCGTGACAGAATGGTATCAGAGGCTAGGTTGTGATCCAGCTGGACTTAGGGTTTTTGTCATAGGTCGTTAAATTTCACTCGTAAGATTTTTTGCTAATAATTTATTTGATTGTGTACTAAGTCTTGTGATATTATAGGTTTAAGATGGCCCCTAGGAAGAAGACTGTTACAAGTGGGAGCAATGTTCTAGCTCCTGAAGATGATGAACATATTCATTTCGCCGACTTTGCAAGACAACATAAATCTGATGAGGAGGTAGTTGTGGAAGCAGAATTTGATGGCATTGTTGAAGCTCTTCTTCGTCGGATGGCGAGAAGAACATGTCAAAGGATTAATGCGGCAGATGATGAACAAAGTACATTGGAGAGATTCTTGAACATGCACCCACCCTCATTCACTGGTGAAGGGGAAACCCAAGATGCTTACAGATGGTTGACCACTATGGAGGGACTATTTCAAACTTTGGGCTTTAGGGATGGCCGAAAGGTTCGTTTTGCTACTCACAAACTAGAAGGCGCTGCATTAGATTGGTGGAATTTGAAACTTGAGGAGATGGAGAATGAGCTCGAGGATTGGAAAAAGTTTCGTGAGATGTTTAAGGCAGAATTTTTCCCAGTAGCTTGCCACAATATGAAAGTAGCTGAATTTACAAACTTGAGGCAGAAGGACTTGACCATGGTAGAAGATAATTGGAAGTTCAATGAGTTGGCTCGCTTTGTACCTTACATGGTTCCTAATCATTATGAGAAAGCCAGGAGATTTGAGTTGGGCTTGAACCTAAACATCTGAAGCATTGTGGCACCTCAGTTGTACATGACCTTGAAGGTTGTAGTAGCAGCAGCAACCTTAGCTGAAAGAGATCTGAACTTGATGCAACAACAACGAGCTTCTTCAAATAAAAGAAAATTTTGTGTACAATCTTCACAGACCAAAAATGGACCACCTAAAGGAGGCAACAAAAAGTTTGAGCATACAGGTAATAATAAGCCTACCGAGAAGTGAACCAAGTGTAGTGGAAAACACAGACCAGATGAGTGTCGTTAGACCACAAGAGGTTGTTTAAATATGGGAGTACTGAGCATCGCATTAAGGATTGTCCAAAGATGCAAGGGGATATTGATAATGCTAGACCCAAGAATGATGGGAAGCAACAACAGAATCATACCCGCCTTTTCACTATCACACATGGAGATGCCCAAGCTACCGATGACGTTGTGACAGGTATCATCCAGATTATGTCCTCTTTTGCTTATGTGTTATTTGACTATGGATCCAATTACTTGTTTGTGTCCTCCTCATTTACCTTACAACTTAATGTCATACCTGAGCAACTAGAGTTTGGGGTTTATGTCGAGACCCCGGTAGGTAAATCTGTTTTGACCAGCACAATGTATCGTAAATGCCTAGTACGAATAGGGAAGCATGATCTGCCTGGCGACTTGATCCAATTAGACATGAGGGGTTTTGATGTTATTCTTGGAATGGACTGGCCAGCTGCATGCCACGGCCACATCGACTATTTTGGGAAAAAGGTTGTCTTTCACATGCCCAACGAGAATGATTTTGAATTTGTTGGGAAAATGCTTGAGCCCATTCGTGTTATAACAACATTCAAGGCCCAGAAAATGCTAAGAAAAGGTTGTACTGCGTTTTTGGCAAGCATAATGGAGACTAAAAAGGAAGAGTTGATGTTTGATGATATTCTTGTTGTTAAGGAATTTCCAGAGGTATTTCCAGAGGATATTCCGGGACTCCCTCCAAATCAAGAAATTGAATTTGAGATAGAGCTTGTGCTAGGAACTAGACCAAAATCCAAGGCACTTTATCGTATGGCGCTTGCTGAACTTAAGGAATTAAAGGTACAACTGTAGGAACTTCTAGACAAAGGCCAAATTCGTCCAAGTGTATCCCCTTGGGAAACGCCTGTGCTTTTTGTAAAAAAGAAAGATGGAAGCATGCGCCTATGTATCGATTATCGAGAATTGAATAAGGTCACAATAAAGAATCGGTACCCATTGCCGAGGATCGATGACCTATTTGATCAATTGCAAGGTGCGAAGGTATTCTCGAAGATTGACTTAAGATCGGGGTACCATCAATTAAAGATCAAGGAAGAGGATATCCCCAAAACAGCCGAGGTATGACCACTACGAATTCGATATAATGCCATTTGGATTGACAAATGCACCTGCAGCGTTCATGGATTTGATGAATAGAGTCTTCAAGCCTTTATTAGATCAATTCGTGGTGGTATTCATTGACGATATTCTTGTTTACTCGAAAAGCCCTTAAGAGCATGAGACACATTTGAGAATTGTACTACAAACACTCAAGAGTAATCAGTTATATGCCAAATTGAAGAAGTGTGAATTTTGGTTGACCGAAGTCGCCTTCCTAGGCTATGTTATTTAAGAGAAAGGGGTATCAGTTGACCCTCAAAAGATAGAGGTTGTAACTACTTGGCCGAGATCCACATCAGTGACGGAGATCCATAGCTTTTTGGGTTTAGCAAGCTATTACAAGAAGTTTGTGGAAGGGTTCTCTAAGATTGCAACTCTAATGACGCGCTTGATGCGCAAAGGGGTGAAGTTTGAGTGGTTATCAGATTGTAAGAAATCCTTTCAAGAATTGAAACGAAGATTGGTATCTGCTCTTATACTTGTTTTACCTAGTGGGACCAAGGGGTTTACTGTGTATAGTGATGTTTTTCATAATGGTTTAGGCTGTGTGCTTATGCAATATGATAGGGTCATCGCTTATGCTTCAAAACAATTGAAGAATTCTGAGAAAAATTATCCCACCCACGACTTAGTGTTAGCTGCAGTAGTATTTGCATTGAAGATTTGGAGGCACTACTTGTATGGGGTGACTGGTGAGATTTATATGGATCACCAGAGTTTAAAGTGCTTTTTCACACAAAAAGAGTTGAACTTGAGAAAACGAAGATGGCTTGAGTTGATCAAGGATTATGATTTAAGATCAACTATCACCCAGGAAGAGCTAACAAAGTAACAGATGCTCTTAGTAGGAGACCTAAGGAAAGTATGGCTACAATATTCACATAACAAGAAGAATTGATCATGGAGTTTAAGAAGCTAAGAATTGAGGTATCTGTGAAGAATAGATCAACTACATTGGCACATATCACTGTTCAGCCTACACTGTTTGATAGGATTTGAGCTGCTCAAAGGAAAGACCTCTACTTGGAAAAAATTAGGGCAGAATTGGAGAAATGACAAAAATCATATCTGCAGATGCACGAGGATGGGACCCTCAAGTTCAACGGAAGACTGTGCATCCCAGAGAATCCCACGATAAAAAGGGAAATTTTAGACGAGGCTCATGGCTCACGCTTCGCAATCCATCCAGGAAGGACTAAGATGTATCACGATTTGAAAGATCTCTTTTAGTGGCTCAATATGAAGAGGGATGTAGGGCAATATGTAGCTAAGTATCTCACATGTCAACGGGTCAAGGCAGAACATCAAAAGCCATCTGGACCTTTACAGCCATTGGACATACCCGAGTGGAAAGGTAATGCATAACGATAGATTTCGTGATCGGTTTGCCTAGGACTCGTGACAAAAATGATGCTATTTGGGTCATTGTGGACAGGCTGACTAAGTCTGCCCACTTTTTGCCATTTTGATTGGGGACTCGATTAGAGGAGCTCACTGAGGTGTATATTTGTGAGATTGTAAAACTACATGAAGTACTGAAAGGGATTGTGTCTGATTGGGACACGAGGTTTACATCAAATTTTTGGGCAAGTTTTCAAAAGGCCATAGCACTAGCTTGAAAATGAGTTCGGCTTACCATCCGCAAACCGATGGACAAAGTGAGAGGACTATTCAGATAGTTGAAGACATGTTACGGGGCTTGTGTATTTGATTTCGGAGGAAACTGGGACAAATACATTACCTTGGTAGAGTTTGCGTATAATAATAGCTAACAGACGAGCATCAAAATGGCTCCATTTGAGCTTTGTATGGGAGAAAATGTCGCACACCATTGTATTGGGATTTGGGTGAGAAAAGGGTTTTGGGTCCTCAACTGGTCAAAGAAATGGAGAACAAGGTTAGATTGATTCGATCTCGTATTAAGGAAGCCCAAGATAGACAAAAGAGTTGGGCCGATTTAAAAAGAAAAAAATTAGAGTTTCAAGTGGGTGAACATGCCTTCGTCACAATATCTCTAACGAAAGGAGTGGTGAGATTTGGAACTCGTGGGAAGTTAAATCCATCATACATTGGACCCTTTGAGGTTTTAGGACTTATTGGCGATGTCACCTACCGATTAGCCTTACCACCTTCTCTGTCTGGGGTTCATAATGCGTTCCTTGTGTCACAACTAAGGAAGTATGCGTCGAATAAGAGTCATGTGATTCGTCACGAGGACATCCAATTAAGGGATGATCTATCGTATGAAAAGGAACCAGTGGAAATTGTAAATCTCAAGGAACAGGTGCTTAGAAGAAAGACTATCTCCTATGTCAAAATTCGATGGAGAGGCCAGATTGAAAGAGAGGCAACATGGGTATTGGAGACAGAGGCTCATGAAAAGTACCCCAACCTCTTTCGGAACCAAGGTATGTAGTTTCGAGGACAAAACTTTTATTAAGGGGGGGAATGTATAACAGCCCCCATATTTTGAGAGCTTAATAACTGAAATTATGGGATTCTTGTCCCATTTAATTTGGTTTAGTATTATATATTTTGGCTAAAGACTAGCATTTAAACGAAAAGTAATAATTAAAGAAATATCCTATCTTGAGCATCACATGGCAAGAATTTGAAACTTACCAAAATAGCTCCTAAATTTTTTTGGCAAGGGTTGATCTCCTAAAAATTTTCCTACACAACGTTTAAGTTAAACTCTCTTATTCTTATAGCCTTGAGGGAAGAGCAAAAATGTGAAGTTGGAGAGATAGGCGAAATTCATAAAAGCAGCCAATAGGGATTTTTCGCACGTCTTGTGTTCCACCGCCATTAGGTAAGTGTTGCTAAGGTTTTTGAAGTAATCATTATTAGTAGAATGATGAGATAGTTTTGTTAGATACTAATCGATTGTAAGAATATGAAATTCCTTAATAGAGTAATAGTTTTTCTATGCCCTTTGAAATAGGATTGTAATTCTTGGATCTACGATTCGCAAGCTTTCAAGTTAGTTGTTATTTCGAGGATTGTAGGTAAGTAGGAAGACCCCATATAGATCCTATAAATATTTCTATCTATTTCTCATTGTGAACGAAGCATATAGTATGTGTGTTACGTTGTGGACCAATATTCCAACCACGGATTTGGATATGAATCTAAGAGTCATTGTTGGGTTTTGAGATCCCAAAATTTTGTTTCTTCTTTTTTTTGCTATACATTCAGATGGTTGCAATGGGTATAGTTTAAATTAATGAATGGTGTATTACTGCCTACTTACTTCTCTATGCATATATAATTTCGATCTATTTTAATTCAATATATATTTATGATATACTAGCTGAAATTTGAAGGAAAAAAAAAAATAAATTTGAAAGGACAATTGTGACGCTTCGACAGGGCTCAAGTAGCGACTGTCACTGTTTAAACAGTGACTGTCACGGTTCGACCAGGACGCATTCGTCGTGTGGTCTCGCGGTGAACTTTAGTCACTGATTGCAGTGACTTCGTCATTGCAATCAGTGACTGAAAGTCACTTTCTTTCTTGTTTCTTTTTGTTTCCTTCTTATTTCTTTCTCTTTTTTTTATTGTATTATTTTTCTTTTACCTTATTAATTAATAAAGTTCTTTTGTGTGTTTTAAACTCTTTAGAGTAAAGGATTACCCTTCCACTGTTTTAAATGTAATTCATCTTTGTTAAATTAAAGTTTTACTTTATTGTTTCTAATAATTCTTATAAGCTAAATTTTAAAATACTTTCTATGTGTGAATCAACACATTATCTAATGCTTTAGTTCTTTTTACTGTAACCTTGTTTTATACATTTTAGTTATTTGAGAAATTAAGTTAAGTTTTGGGACAAATAATTTTTCATGTGATTGCATCATATATATTTACGAGAGGTTTTATTCCCCTTACGTTGTGTCATAATGGATGTGAACCCAGGTGCCATTATTTTGAGGCCGTACCTTTGTGCCCTTGTTGGTGGGGATCGTACACCAACATATCGTGAGGTAGTACACTATCATTTCGTAAGGGATTCTCGTTTACTTTTGGTGGTATGTGCGATAACAAACCACTTTTTAAACTGTGATACCAGGAATGTAGCTTCGGTCACCACATTGTTGGATCACCTATTGGTACCTTTGGTTTAGTGACTATGGCACTATCAGTATATTTTGTTCAGTTTTGTTATTTGAGTTGTGGTTTCACATATGGTTTGTAATTTTCCTCTCATTGCTCTATGCTTTGGAACATCTCTCTATATTTTGGAACATCTCATGGAATCTTGTTTATCTTCGCAAAGGTTTTGTCATCTTTTCATTTCATTAACTGTCATATATTAATTAATTTAATTTTATGCGATAATGTCATATGAGTACTTAAGGGGTCTACTACTTACTGATATCGTTTTCTCATCCCGTATTTGTTTCCTTGAATCTATATTGTTGCAGATGATAAGATTTAGGAGATTGTGCTTGGGGACTAAGGGCTAGACAAGCTCATATGTTGCCGGATCTTGTAGAACCTTAGAATAAGGAGACTTTTATTGGCTTTAAACTTATTGGATTTTGAATTTTCGTATGCTTATGGACTTTTCCTTTTGGAATTATGTAAACTCTGAAGTTCTTTTAAACTTTGATTTGGAGACGTGGACCATTTAAATTGTGTCTTGGGTTTTAGATTATCTGAAATTACCACATTGCTTATGGATTTTAGTTTAAAAATACTTAGTGCCTTGCGGATCTGATAAGGAAATTCCTTATTAGGTGCGCGACAGTCACGCTTTTTGAGGTTTCTTTCTAGTGAATTTTTTAGGCGTGACAAAAAAAACTTAAAATTTCAAAATATAATAATTTCTTTTATTTTTACAATTTTATCTTTTATTATCTTGAACGGGAGAATTCCCATTACCGCTGGTAGGCAGAGAGGGGGTTGTGCCAGCTAGAAGCCATCGAGTGATTAGAAGATTTCCTAGACTACTTGGCCTGTTGGGAATTCTTTACTTCTAAATAAATGTCTTTACTTTAATATTATTGATTTCGAAATTTGATCGTTCAATTTAATATGGAAACCAAAATAGGAATTGTTGGCAAAGAAGCATAGAGCCGTATCTCAGTAGAACATAAGCAAATATATCAATCGTTTTCAGCATGAAATAAAATAATTTGCAAAAACTCTATTCTACCTTAGTAGTCCAACTTAGATGCCAATTCCAGGACACCTCATTGTAAGTTTATATTTATTAATATTGTATACTCGTCCCCCATATATATTATATTGGAAAGCTAGTTCCCACTAAAAGTTCTTTCTCCACTCAACTAATTATATGATTTTATTTACTTATATTTTAATCATAAGGGCATTCTTCTCTCTGTCGCAATCTAATTGGTCTAAGGTGGAAAAAAGTCCAAAGAGATAAAGAAATTATATTTCTTTCCTTTTTTATAATAGAGATCAAAGTTTGGTTCAAATTTAAAACTTTTTAGTATAATATGTCATTATTTGATTATTTTATTCAACTTTTTCAGTATAGAGAAATTATATTATTTATTATCATTGTTGAGCAATATTCCACACGCAACGGGGATCATATTACAACCGTAGTTTTTTTTTGGAACTTTTCAAGATAAAAAGGAACAATAAAATCTAAAAAAAGAAGATTCGGGCAACTAAAAGATAGTAACTGTTTAACAATTATTTGAAATAAATATTTATTTCATGCTGTTCATAATTTTACAAACTATGAATATTGATTTCATTTTGTTCATGATTATTTAAACTCTCAGAGAAATTAGTGTTAAAACGTGTCTTGTATTCTAGACCCAAGCAAAGTTCAATGATAAGCAACTCATGTTGTACTTTGCCATATACAGGGATTTTCAATATGAAAAAAGTTACATCATCAAGAGAAATAAATTATTAGAAAATCACTCTATATAGCAAAGTACAATAGAAGTTGCGTATCATTAAATTCAAAATTCGTGCACCCAATGTTTTTTAACATTATATGAAGTTTGGAAACATATCACTTAATTGGGGTATAATTTGAGAACAAAATCTTCACAAGTTAACCTTTGGAGCTAGACAATTACATCACTTGATCCAGTCATTAATATACAAGGAACCGGGTGCAGCAGGCCTATGGTTGAAAATACGGGTGGATCTATCTATATAATCGTGGAGACTGCAATTTTTATTGACTCTACAAAATTATTAAGTTACAATATCTTGATACTATTGTTATTTTTAGTCTTGGAAAACAATTTGGAGTTGTTCATTAATTTTCTATCTTATCCAAAAGGTTAAGCTGTTAGAAAGTAATTTATTATATTATTTATTATTTTCAACAGTTCCACTGGTAAAATATTATAAATATGCTCGGTTAAAAGATCGCAAGACAAACAAGGGAAGATATAGAATATATGCTATATACTTTATGCATTTTTTACATCAACTACTCAATTTTACATTATTATGCAGGGGATTGTTAAGTAACCACTTCATCTTTAAGCTGTTAGAGACGGGTTTATTATATTAACAAGTGCAGCGGTGGAGTTAGTTTCTGAACCTTGTACTTGGACAATTTTTAATATTTTAAATAAGTTACGGTGATTTTTGAATCTAGGACCTCTTGGTACCAACAGTCTAATATCATGTTAGTGACCACATCATTTAAAAATTTAAGTTGTTAGAAAATAGTTTATTATATTATTTATTATTTTCAACAATTATATCATATGGTCTCCAATTACATCATTATGCAGGGGATTATATCATTTTTTTATATACTTAATTTATGTATTTCTCATATCAACTGCTCAATTTTATGCTTGGTTGAAAGATCCAGACAGATGAAAAAAAAAATCAAGAATTTTTATCCATAGGAGCTAAAATAAATTAATTTTCAACTATACAATGTATTTTCTTTTTAATAGAAACTAATTAATCATTTTAATTAAAAATGCATAATTTTTTAAATATTATACCCCTTACTGTCTCAAACTTACATCCGTCACTGATTGCATGACTACCTTACAACTGCTAAATAGTTTCATAAGCTCGCATGATATATAAATCACGTGCTTTACAGTCCGAAGGTGAACAAAACGAATCGCAAACTCGCCCACATGGTGTGACGCGTGTAAGAAAAGCTTACTGCTGATGAAGATTTCCTTTTTTTTTTTTTTGTCAACGCTGATGAAGATTTCATCGGAAGAAAATTGTAGAGATGTTCAGATAAATGTTCTAATTCACAGACATTCACGTGCAAACCACTGACCATTAATCATGTGACGGCTAGAAATGCCTTACGTTTTCACATTGATACCAAAGGTTACAGTTTTTTCTTTTCTTTTCTTTTGTCGGAGCCAAAGGTTAAATTTGAAACCTTACAGTTTTTTTTCTTTTTTTAACCAAGCTGAATTATGACTATAAAAAAAAAACCCAAGTTGAATGGATTATGAAATAGGGTTTTCGTGCCAGAGACCATTTGGTTTAGTGGCATAACATTCGTATTATTTGTGATAAATTGCGAACTCAAGTCTCCCTACTTATATCTGTATATATGTATGACGTTAGGCGATCCCTTTGAATAATTAAAAAAAAAAATAGAGTTTTCTTCTTTATTTAGCAGTACTTTCAATTGATAATCGAATAATCTATGTGAAATATAAGGGTAATCCTGCATACATGTAAGATTCATCTTTCATACGCAATTGGATCATTTGACCTCTTACTAAATGGAAGACTTTTGCTTTCTTTTTTCTTTTTTATTTAGCAGTATTTTCATTTGATAATCGAATAATCTGCCTGAAAAATAGGGGTAGTCCTGCATACATGTGAGGTTCATCTTTCATACGCAACCGGATCATTTGACCTTACTAAATGGAAGACTATTGTTTTCTTTTTTTTTCTTTTTTTTTTTTGCTCTCCAATTAAGGAAGGCTAAAGCCATGTTAATAAGGAATCATTGTAGGAGATATCTCACCCCTTTTATCCCTCTCTACATAAGGTAGAAGAAACTCGGGAGGCTGCAGCAAAACATAACTTCCTATAGAGACATTTATTGGCCTCTTTATATACATGCTATAACGTGAAGCCCTCATTTTTTTTTGGGTAAATAGCACCACAACCCCCTATGGTTTAGCCAAAATGCACATTACCCCCCTGTGGTTTAAAAAGTGCACCAGAACCCCCTATGGTTTTCAAACAGTGCACACGCACCCCCTTCCTAATTTTCCGTCAACAAATTTAACTGAATTGTATAAAAAGACTAAAATGCCCTTCAATTTTTTATTTTTTATTTTAATTATAAGGGCATTTTTGTCCAATTAAATAATAATTTAAGCCTAAAAACATAAAAAATCGCACCAAACGCGCGTGTAACGCACTCTCCGTTAAAAGTAACGGTTTTTTTAACGGAGGGGGCTGGGGTGCTACATTTTTAAAACCATAGGGGGTTCCGGTGCACTTTTTAAACCACAGGGGGTAGTGTGCACATTTGCTAAAGCATAGGGGCTTGTGGTGCTATTTACCCTTTTTTTTTTATACAAAGGGACGTTTCAGCAACTCTGAGAAAGAATATCTACTTTTCGCGTGACAAATAAGTTCAAAGAGTTTCATTAAATCTATCATGAACGGGACAAACCTCTCATGGATAATAGTAAGTTAACTATTGATATGAACTGTAGTGCTGAAATTGTAAAAAACACTATATATATAAACATCTCTTCTTATATTTGCATATTGATTATGTGCCCTCAATGCCATAATTGACAATTATCTCTACATCGATAACAATTTATGTATCTAATGTTTGAATATGGGTTTTTTTCTCAGTTGCTGAAGCTACTATAATTTCTAAACATAGACGTATGTCTTGCAATAGAAAAGCACAAGAATTGCATTCGTGATATTTAGAATGTGCCTCCTTTTGTGCTTATGCTAATATAATTCAAAAACATTGAAAAATAATATCCTAAAGTATTATACGACCACGAGTATTACTCCCGAGTAAGATTTTTATAATAAATTAGGTTATATGTTTAAATAGCATTTGAGACTTATTCATTAAGAAAAATTGCTTTTGGTTGGGGGAATTAAATTGAGTTGCTCGTGTATTTTTATTAATGGTGTTCAAGGAGGACTAGTAGATTGGACCTTTTACTATCAAATATTTGTTTCTTGAGTTCTTTAGGTAGGAAAAAAAATCTAATGGATTATTTATATAAAAATTTTAGTGATTTTTTATTATGTTTCCTATGAATTCTGCCAGCTTTGCTCCTGAATTTATTAGCTGTCACTCTTTTATATATTTTTTCCATTGCATTTCTTTCATAACATTTTATCTTCTATGCACCTAGAAAAACCAGAGTACACAAAGCTCGCTAATACAAAGTTGCACGAGACGTTGAGATCCTTTCTCATATTTAATGATATTAAAGCTTTACTTAAAACGTATAATATATACGTTTTATTGAGCTATGATTATACTATTTTCTTTTTGAGTCAGAGGTTGATTATAATTAACCAGGGGCAGAGCGGCCTTAACATGAGGCCGAGTTGGGGCTGCATCCCCCATTAGCTCAAAAAAAAAAGTTTAAAATTCTATGTATTTTTTTTTTTGAAAAAAAAAAATTAAATATTTTATGTATTTTTACTTAAAAAATTAATTAGTCCCAACTGAAAAAAATATATACTCATATAATTAAAAAATTATTTATTTTAGTCCCCACTAAAAAGAATTCCTGATCTGCCCTGTACTTAACTATTCATTTTTATTATTATTATATTAACTAATTTAAGCACCTAAATTAAAGTAGCAGATATTTTGATTTCCTTCAAAAACTTTTCGTTTGGGTCGTTCTTCGTGATGGGAAACTAGAGAACCAAAATCATCATCGAACATGGAATTATCATGAAAAGATAAAGCGCATGCTAGCTAGTTGACATTGTCTTCTTATGGGTCAACTTGTCCTTCAAGCTAGGTCTTTAAGTCACTGCCTTTATCTTTTCTGCTTTGTCAATCACTCAATTATGGTGGCACCTCTCTCTCTAAAGTATTCCTTGTATAAAAAGTCAAAAATGAGGAAAACATTCACATTATATAAACCAAAAAGATTTAAAAATTGAAGTGCATTTGAGTCAAGCCAAGCTCTATTATTGTGCGGTTTCAAAATGAAATGAATATTGGAAGAGATTCTCTTGAAATGTAGTGTGGCTCGAGTGCAAAGCCTAACCTCATATTCATGACAAGTTAAGAGGTCTAGTTTAATTAGAGTAGAATTAGGGCACAAGAATCCTCGTCTTGCTGGGAAATGATTAGTTCCTTATAAATAATACTCTTTAGCTAGTAAGTATTTGTCTCAAAATCACTCGTTGACTCTAGGTTGAGCAATGTTATAATTGAGTCAAGGGTTAATTGTGAGGACGAGAGAGAGAGGATTTTCTTTATTTTTTGTCCTGAAAAAACTATATTCTTGATTTATGTGTTAGTGGATTTTTGTGAACATAGGCATAGAACTGATGGACTTAAATTTGTGTGTTTATATTCTTGTTTAATGTAACTGTATGTGTCCCTGTCCCAACGGTTCTTATACTTGTAAGGTTATTATAGTTTTTGAAGATAATTTTAAGAAATTATTAATTTTTAAAAGGTAAATTATTTTAGAGCCACTAAATTATTTTCTCAATTATGTTTTGGCTTTTCAATTTTCTTTTGTCTTCAAATAACCATTATTTGCTAATCGGGTTTCATTTTGGTCATTCCATTTTTTTTTTTTTGGTTAAAATGAACTAACAACAAAATATTAGGGGCAGTTCAGGTGATTGTATAGGAATAAAATTATAAAACTACTTAAAATAATTATAATTTGGCAGTTGAATGAAAATTATTTACCCCCCACCCCACCTCACCTCGAAATAGATAACAACTCACGTGCATTTTGACCCCGAGGGGTTGCTCCAGTGGTAAGTGGAGAATTAGAATAACCGTACAACCTAAGTTCGAAACTCTTCGCTATTACTAGAGATATACCTTGACTTACCTGTTACATATCTTGGTCGGGTCATTGTACTCTGAGTATTTTGGTTCACATTTAGTCGTTAGGCTAATGAGGGGATGCCTATGTGTCCCATTCGGTGTCAGTTGGTGGTAACTATTAAGTTTATATCTCATGAGCTGATTGAGGCCAACGAGGGAACGCCAATGTGTGGTTCAATGGCGAAAATCTTAGATCCATGAAATCCTTCCTATCTTCTCCAGCCATGAGAGTTCAAGAGGATACGGGTCGGCTTGTAAATAATTTCCATTCAGCAGCTAAATCTTAATTATGTAACTGATTTTATGACTCTTGTAGAGTCGCATTGATTACACATGACATATCATTGTTACTCCGTGCTAACAGGAAAATGGACAAAAATGGCCAAAATGAAACTGGATTAATAAACTAACTTTTTCTATTGGAAAAAAAAATTGTGAGATAGACATAAAAGAGAAAATAGTCTAGTGCATATTGGTTCTTGGAATAATTAATATATTTTTAAATATAATACAAGGCATAATTTCTTTTGTTTAATTAGGTAGAAATATGTTAAGCAGGAAATAAAAAGAGAAATGTATTAGAAGTTGTGGAAAAAGAAAACATATAATAGTACTAAGGATTAATTTGGATTCTCTCCTCTATTTATTACTTCATCTATTAGCTAGATAAGGTGCATTATGGGTCATGAGGTGTTTTGAACTGCATCCATTCTAGTACTACATAGTAAAGGATCAGACTATTATGGGTTAGAAATAAATCTCAGTTAATAACATAATAATTTTCATTTGCATTTTTTTATCGAAAAATCCTTCAATCAGTCTGTATTGATATTAGTTTATCATATATTAGTTAAATTTACACGTGTAGATCTCACAAAATATGTAAGAGACTGATCAATCAATTCAGACCGATGCAATAATTATTCCTCATCACATAGATTCAGTTGTTAGCTGCAACCACATCTTATGAGTTGCTCGAAACTTCGCTTCCAATTTAAGACAATGATTTAATACAATGATTTAATACGATGATTCATGGACGACATGAAAGAACAATTATATAAAGATCTCACAGTCATAGTACAACTTCAAAGATAATCATCACAAAAACCCAAAATTACATTATAATATCATTATCATATTGATCGTTTTCCAGTCCTAATCTTGAAAAAGCATATAAAATCATATCATACCCAGACTTTGCTTTCCCTTTTATTTATTTGATCCATTTTTTTATTTTTTTTCTGTTTCCGTAGTGCAAGGATACAATACTATACATGAAAACCTTCAAGCAACGAATTATTGGCTCATGCAGGTGCCAAAGAACATAACCTTTTCCTTTTTCCTGAAGTTATTGACTATTGACAGGAGTCGGATGTTACTATTTTGTGATACCACATGTAATTCAAGATATTAAAAACCACCTCTCCTTTTTTTTTACTTCTTTTTCTCCAAATATCTTTTTAAACGGGAGATTTAGAAGTAGTTTAGTAGTGGGTTACTCTGTTAAACAAGATTTGAAATTCATGAGAATGGGAGTAGGTAGAGGTGGGGGTAAAAAAATCAAATAAAATAAAAAATATCTTTTAGATGAAGAATATCTCTGATTTTTTTTTCAATTTACACTAGGATCTAGATTTTGAGATAAAACTTTAGACACATAATCTTGTTAGAAAACAATATAGTTTGATTTAATTAAACACTTAACATATTAGCTGGTTTTAAAAAAATAGCCTCTTAACCGATTCAAGTCAATATCTTTTTCTCCAAATTTGAATAGTACATCACTCAATTATTTTAGTACTGGAAAAATGCTTGAAGAGTCAAAGACTCAAAAGGAGAGGACGGTTTATGGGCCCAGCATGTTGAGACCAGTCCGAATGTGCAACAACACAAATATAACTCTTTCTCTCAGCTTTTCACACTGGAAAGGCACCTTTAAATTTGACAATACCCATACCGGGCTAGGGCCTGCTGGTGGGCCCACTTCAAATGCTTTTTTTTTTTGTCCTTTTTTTTTGTTGTTCACTTCAAATGCTTTGCTCCTCAAGTTAAGTGTCTTTGTTGCTACTAGGACTTTAGTCTGGTGATAATTTTATTTATTTTATACGAGAAGTTATAAGTTTCAGTCTCACTAGTTATGTTATATGATTATTTGTATAAAAAAAAAAAGAAGAAGAAAGAGCTAAGTATCCTTGTTGAGAATAAAATAAAATAACTCAGAAACTATGCGACCTACGTGTTAGCCAATTGCCCTATTGGTAAGTACGGAGTTAGAATAATCGTACAACTCAAGTTTTGGTTATTTGGTACATACTTTGAATTGAGTTGTTGTACTCAAAAAAGTTTTGATTCACAGTCAGTCGTTAAGCTAACAAATAGATTTTGACGTATCTCATCTGATATTAATAGGTGATAACTAATTCGAATATAAAATAAAATAAAATAAAGAGAGAAAAAGAAAAAAGCTAAAGCGTCCTTAGACATAGACTCCGAACAACCCCCTCCCTCTCTATTTCCACCTTCGGCTCTCGAACGAACGAAATTGATGCCTTCAGCTGTAAGATCAATTTTGGGCCCACAATGTAATAATATCTCCACTTTTTGTTTTTAAATTGTTTTTCCTTCTCTTGTCATTTTTCTATTCCAACAATCTTTTAAATTTTACTATGACGATATATTATGCCGTCATCTACATGTCATATATGACATAAATATGTGATTGATAGGTTGGCTCCCAGATCCAACCCGAGCGTCTATCCGAAAGTAAGAATTCTTGAAAAGGGTCATATTAGTATGGGTGAGCTTTTTTTTTTTCCCTTTTCTTTTGTCAACTTGCAACATAATAAAAACAAACCAATTTACAGATATTGGGCGCAACACATACACTAAGGCCCAAGCAAGAAAGAAAAAAGGGACACAAGGAACAAGCCTAAAATACACACAAAAGAAATTAAGTGGGCTAAACTTGGACAAAATATGTACAAAAGTCTAAAAACCCAAGCCCCCAAAACCCAAGGAAGAGGAACCTTAAACCAACAAACCAGAAACTGTTTGACAACACTGAGACATTTAGTCCGGTTGTCAAGCCTACAACTATTTGGGTTATTCTATTCGTGGCCGTTCCACGATAATGGGATATTAGACAGTTAGATATTAATAAGGTGTTTCTTCATGGATTACTTCATGAGGATGTTTATATGGCTCAACCTCCTAGATTTGTTCATCTAGTATATTCTCTGTATGTTTACAAAGTTGACAAGGCACTCTATGGGATGAAACAAGGTCCTGGTACGTGCTTCTCTCGTCTCAGTAATTTCTTGGATCAGCTTGGGTTTATACCTTCAAAATCAAGCTCATCTCTCTTTGTGTGCTCTTGTGGTGTGGTACTTCTTTTTGTGTTGGCCTACATTGATGACATACTTATCACTGGGAATTGTTCTAAGACTATTGTTTCTTTATCAATGTATTCAATTGTCAATTTGCACTCAAAGATCTAGGTAACATGTCATATTTCCTTGGGGTTCAGGTTTGTCATTTGTTTGATGGTCTTCATCTATATCAATAACAATCAACAACTGTCACAACATGGGAATGATCCATACCCAGATTTTATCCAATATCGTATCATTATTGATGTTCTTCAGTATCTTACCCTGACATAACCTAAGATTACTCTTGCTATCAATAAGGTGTGTAAGTTTATTCATCAACCTATTGAATCCCATTGGTCTGCCGTCAAGTGCATTCTTCACTACCTTAAGGGCACTATGTCTCATGGCTTACATCTCAGACGGACTATAGATTCTACTCTTTATGCTTACTCTGACTCCGATTGGGTAGGGTACCTTGATGACTGGCGTAGTAAACATGGCTACTGCATTTTTCTTGGTTCTAATCTTATTTCTTGGTCTGCCAAGAAGCAAGTAACCATACCTCGGCCGAGTACCCAGGCTCGCTATTACCTATGCCACTATAGAGATTTGTTGGCTTTAGTCCCTATTGTGTGAGCTCCATCTTGTGTAGGCCTCTCCTCCTACTCTTTGGTATGAAAATATTGGTACGACCTATCTCACAACTAATCCTGTATACCATACTCACACCAAACACATTGAAGTTGATGTTTACTTTGTTTGAGAAAAAGTTGCAACAAACCAATTCCAAGTTTGTTTCATCTCCACAATAGATTACTTGGTAGATATCATGACTAAGGGGTTATCCATCTCACGATTCACCATGCTTCGTAACAAGCTCAACGTCTGTGATCTGATTTCGCTTGAGGGAGCGTGAAAACAGATAATTACGGACTATTATTTAATTGTTTGTTTGTATTTCTTGTATTTATCACTTTTAGCTTGCTGCCTACTCTTGTAGTCTCGCGTGTAATGCTAATAGTATAAATGCTGCAAGCAAAGATGTAGTATGAGTCGTGAGAAAACTAATCAACAGAAATATTTTTCCAATTTTTCAGTATTTAATATTTTTTAACTATAGTTAAAAGGCTAATTTAACAAGATTATATAGTTTGTAGATGATATTAAGTGACACATGACATTAATCAAAATGAATATTACGTTAAATTATAAATAATGAAATTATAATGGTGCCAAATCCATATATACTAAGCCAGCTCGCACTCCTAGTTCACATCCTTTTAGTCTTGAAACCTACTACCGTTTCATTAATGACAAATTGGGGATCCATTATGAGAGGGTTTGGTATGAACCTATTCAGTGAACAGAAACCACCCACGTAGCCTTTCCATAAACTCAGTTTGCGATGGGCCAGCAGCCAATATATACTTCAATTTCAACCTACTACTGCTTCATTAATGATAAAATGGATCCATGATGAGAGGTTTGGTATGAAACTGTTACGTGAACAGAAACTATTAGCTAGGCACGAGAATTTGCTAGTATATAAAGCAAAATAATCGTTGCATGAATCAGGGTCGAGAGCAACCAAAAAAGAAATTGTACATTTAAGATCAGCTTTGAAATTAGGTGCAAACATGGAGGTCGAAAGAGTGCAGGCCATTGCAAGCCTATCAAAATCCCTCGAAACCATACCATCTGAGTATATTAGGTCTGAGAATGAACAACCTGCTAAAACCACCTTGCATGGTGCGGTCCTTGAAGTGCCCGTCATTGATCTGAGTGACCCCAGTGAGGAGAAGATTGTGAAACAGATTGCTGAGGCTAGTCGAGAGTGGGGGATTTTCCAGGTTGTGAACCATGGCATAGGTAATGATGTTATCAGCAAGTTGCAGCAAGTGGGGAAGGAGTTCTTTGAGCTCCCACAAGAAGAGAAAGAGCTCATTGCTAAGCCTCCTGGCTCTCAAAGTATTGAAGGTTATGGAACAAAGCTACAAAAAGAAGTTGAGGGCAAGAAAGGTTGGGTTGATCATTTGTTCCACAAGATATGGCCTCCTTCTGCCATCAATTACCAGTTTTGGCCCAAAAATCCTCCTTCTTACAGGTATTCATGGAAAATTCTATACTGACATCTTTCTATCTGTATCTATATACATGCAATATAATTAACTTAATTACCACCCATGTAAAGACTTTAACCGTTAAAGAGGGATTTGTTATATTTATTTATTATTTTTAACGTGTTTCTGCACATATAAGTGGGATTTACTTTTTGAGTCTTGTTTGTGGTCAATTTTAATGTTTTTAATTGGTAGCGACAAGACTTGAATTTCCAGACCATTTAATAACTTGAGTATTGATACCATATTAAGTTATTTACTCATATAAAAATTTAACATATTAAAGAGAAGTTTTGCATATTTATTTATTGTTTTTAACTCACATATATATGTATATATATAAATATGCATACTTCTCCATACATTGATGTATATATACTTGCAGGTTCTTGGTCCTTCTCAGAAAAACTAAAAAAACAAACATGCATTCATCATTTAGTGATGTGCATGTACATATATAAATAGATAATGCTGTCATTTATGTGAAGGCCCATTGCTTTTCTTTATGATTTATGCTGCATATCGTAATATCGTTGTTGCTGGAACTGGAAAGTTCATCATGCGGAACTCTTTTTAGGAAATTCATAACATGATCATTGCATGGATGCAATTGTCGTTATAATTTAGGTGTTGAATGTGCTCATATGATGACATTTGTTGTTATATATATAAATTCACCATGATATTGACACGTTGAATTGCAGTGATCATGAGGTGGACGTACATATAGCATTAAATAAATATCTAACACTATTGTCAAACACCCTTTGGTCTAACTAACGACATAAAACTTGTTTATGCAAAATGTTTATGAGTTCGACGTGGGTTCGAATCTCGTTTGTAACATTTCACAGCTTTAAGCCTCCGTTATATCAAAAAAAAAAAAAAAAAAAAAAAAAATATATATATATATATATATATATATATATATATATATATATATATATATATATATATATAACACTATCCGTATGTAGGATCCTCGGAGCTTGTTTCCCTTCTCTCTTTTTTCTTTGTGGGAGTTATTGAGCTAATTGTCTAAGCTTTTCGTACTTTGGTTTTTGAACAGTGACATTTCTTTTCATGTTCTCTAGTATTTGATCACTAACATCCCAATATATATGTATAACTTTCGTAGTTACCCATTAATATATATGAATATTGATATATATCATTGAGTGATACTTCACCCGACCCGTTTTAATATGATAAGAGTACTTCTTATTATACAAACAATAGCGGATGCACTCTTTCGTGAGCAGGGGTTATAATCTTCACTCAACTCAAGTTTTTTTAAAAAATATATTAATTTTAAAGTAGTTTTAGACTGAAAAATCTATTTAACCTCTACTGAAAACTTTATATATATATATAAGTATCAAATTTTGTGATTTTAACTTTGACTGAACATAAATTCTGGATCTACCCCTGTATGCAAAGAGAAATTTTATATTTAATACATAAATCCTTACTATACAAAAAAAAAGAGTGAAGCATATTATATCACTTGAGTGACATAAAATATTATCCTATTAATACATAGAGTTGACATGAAAACATGACCTAAGTTAGATTGGAAGAGGGTCCATTACAAACTACTTTTCTTGTGGAGATACGTCAATTTCAAGAAAGACTTTGTATGTTACATTGTTTGTAACTAAGGGTCCATTTGTTTTGACTTAAGATGGAGAGGAAAATGTATTCATATTCTTTGTTGGTGAAATCAAGAAAAATAGAAAGAGAAAAAATTGTTTTTCTTAGTTGTAAAAGTTAGAAAATCAAGTCCCTTAAATATTTAAATATTTAATTTTCAAATATTGACCATACCAAATGCTTGTTCCCACCCTCTTTTGATAGGAATTCCCGAAAAATAAAGAAGAAAAACCCTTTTTTTAGAAAGACCTCCTAGAAGAATGTTTTCCTCCAAGTGTTTTTCAACAAATAGTGGGCATTATTTGTCAAAAATTCAAAAAGGAAAGTTTTAGCGGCATTTTTTTTCTCTTCTCCTTTTTGGGTACGATGGCAGTTCACTTCACCATGATAAGAGTAATTCAAACAATGCATCCCTCCATCTAAAATTCATTATCTCATTTGAATTCTCTAGGTCAAAGAATTGGTGGCTTTTTATGTAGTTTTCATTATATAATTTCCACTTTCTAAAATGCAAGCATAAAAAACGAAAATTCACTTTTGAATAAACATTTACATCAACCAAGACATGCTTTTGTTTACACATTAACCATAATTTACATAATGCGAAAATGTAACATTCGTTGGGTTTGTGTTAATAATTAATTACTAGACGAGTTTTTTTTTTTTTTTTTGTGGTTGGAAAAACACGTTGCATTAATACAATTAGATTTCAAACAAAAGGTCTAGCTCAACCAGGCTCAATAACAAAAATGGAATACCAGTAAAGGCCCATACAATCATCATGGCCCAACATAAATAAGAGCAACACAGAGGCCCAAAATAACACTACACAGGGTTAACACACCAAAAAGCCCAGCTGAAAAGGGAAGCAAATAGACCAGGCCCAAACACGAGAAAAGGGACTAAGGCCCAATAAGGTTGACCTTGAACAATTGACGACAACCAAACACTGGCAAAGGGCCGAAACAACCAAAGCAAGCACCACAAAATCCAAACTCGGCCCATCACTAGCATATATAGATGATCTAATGTATTTATAAATGATCTAATGTATTTTGGTTATTACTTTTGGCTAAAACTTGCATCCAACTAGCAAGAAAAAGGAAAAGTGTAGGAAAGATACTATTATTGGTAAGCTATAAAATAATATACATACATATATATATATATATATATATATGATTATTGTGGTTAGGAAACAAACCTGAATATCCGATCCGATCATTTAGTCGCCCTTTTTAAAAGATCGGAAGGAATGTGAGTAGAAGTATGATTCAATTCGTAAAGCATTAATTGGTAGATGTTGTTTGCTATATTTGGCAGGGAAGCAAATGAAGAGTATACCAAGGGGATTCAAGTGGTTGCCAATGGGATGTTTAAATGCTTGTCATTAGGACTGGGGCTTGAAGGGCATGAATTAAAGGATGCTGCAGGTGGTGAAGATGTTGTCTACCTCATGAAGATAAATTACTACCCACCATGTCCTCGTCCTGATCTGGCTCTTGGTGTGGTGGCCCACACAGACATGTCCATCCTCACCATTCTTGTCCCTAACGAGGTCCAAGGACTCCAAGTCTTTAAAGATGATTACTGGTACGATGTCAAGTACATTCCAAATGCCCTCATCATGCATATAGGTGATCAAACCGAGGTATATATTACATCTTTGTTTATTATGTTCCTTTTCCTTTTTCATCATCCAGAGGTATTGTTAGAAAGGTTGCTATTCAATTAATTTGGATTGACATCAGTCTTTTTATATGGGGTGAATATCACACATATGTAGGACTCACTTCTTCTCTCACGAAGTGATGTCAATTCAGACTAATAGAATAATTTTCCTTATTGATGTTCCTTTTGAGGTAATATCTATGGCTGTGGAAGATAATATTAACACATACATACCCATTAATTCTTACAATTATAATAACAAATGTCCACTAATCAATACAATGTCTACCATTTAATATATTCGCAGTACAAAATAAATATAACCAATATATAAACCACCAAATAGCCTTACTAATGAAAATGCAAAGTAGTGATGATATTAGATAACATCACTACCATTTAATATATTCGCACTACAAGTTTACATAGGGATATGCTCCATTTATTAGGGTTGTGAGTAGTTATGTGGAATTAGTATATGCTTTAATGATCATTTGATTTATATCTACAATTACTTATGTGGTTGAGTGCGATTTGACATTTCTAAAGCAATAAGCTATGCAATCTATTTACCATAAGGGGCTGAAATATTATACATTTGATAGGACAATATTATTACATCTCTGATCATGATAAGTATAATAGCACTATAGATTAAGATATTATGTGTATATATATAACTCTTTCTACTATAAAGTGTTCGTTATTTTAGTAGTGATGATGAAGACTTTCTACAGATATAGCTGCCTCTTTTATCGATTAACATAAGCCTAACTAGTGATAACAATACGTTTTCCAATAGGTAAAGATTTCCCTTCTGCAGTTTGATGCATTACTTTTGTCAACTGAAATTTGGGACGAAAACCTTTTTACATAGACAGAAAACATTTCAAATGCATTAAATGCTAAAGAAACATCTACAAATTGCTTCAATACTAATTATTTAATTGTGGCAAAGACCCATGAGGCTAATATAGTCATTTGAATATCTTATATGGGAGTATTGTGGTGAATTACACACCTTTATTTGTTTTCATCGACAAATATTAAATTTTCTCTTGTGGGAGCTGCCAAGATGGCAAGTCATCTTCTTATTGGTTATGTTTTGGGTCAGGTTGGATTGTGTTGAGTCTGAGTACAGAGAGTGGGGAGTGTCTTCGGTTTGGGAATAATTGGAAATCATGAAAAGTTTAGGGATGTAATTTGCAAATAAAAGGGTAGAATAGAAAATTCGCAGCACTTTGGTAGTTCATACGTGGAAAGAAACAGAGGCGGTATCAAGGGGGACCGGCGAGAGCTCCGAGCCCCCAAAGTTTTTAATTTTTAAAAAATATCTATGTAGTTTCTTTAAAAAAAATTACAGCCCCCCACTATTTTGGCACTACCAATATTAAATTCTTAGCTTTGCCCCTTCAAAGAAGTATTAAGGATAGTTTGGCCATTCTGAAAAAGATAAAAAGTTAAAATAAGGGGGTGAAGAATGAAGAAGAACAAAAAAGAAAATTGACAAGTGAATGTTTTAATGTAGTAAAAATCTTTATCCATAAAGCAACTCTCAGGCCATCCAAAACTCTCTCATTTTTACTATTCCTTTTGAACTGTTTGCAAATCATTCCGCTTAGATTAGCATCCTCTGGAATTTTAATGGCAATAACGGAGTTATTAAGAAGTGAGCGGAACTGTAGCACCCAATTACTCAAGGTTTTAGAAAATATATACTTTTAAATTATTTTTAAGTTGAAAAATCAATCTGAAAAAAATATATATCTATATACGGGTGTTAGATTATTTATTTTTAACTCTTACCAAGCAAAAATCTTAAATTTATCCCTATTTAACGGATTATGTGAATAATTTGCTTGAATCAGATATTAAGCAATGGAATATACAAGAGTGTGTTTCACAGAACAACGGTGAGCAAGGAGAAGACAAGAATGTCGTGGCCAGTGTTTTTGGAGCCCCCACCAGAGCATGTCGTTGGGCCTATTCCCAAGCTCATTAACGAGGAAGAACCATCAAAATACAAGACCAAGAAGTACAAAGATTTTGTCTACTGTAAGCTCAACAAACTTCCTCAGTAGAGCACCACTAATTAGTATCTTCAAAGGTTGTCATTTGTTGAGCTAATAGTCTACAAGGATTGAAATAAATTAAACAGAAGAGAAACCAATACAACATTATCCTATATCAGGTATTTGTCAAATGATAAAAATGCTCTTGTAGAATATAATACATTACAAAACTAACCCTTTATGTACATCTATTATCTTAATAATAAATAAAATATTAATGGGAGAGACTGCCTTTCCTACTCATGAATTTTAGCCTAATTCCTAAGGTCCACATGAGGTTTTAGTTTTACCCCATATTCCTCCATCAAATCAAACTTTTCTAAACAAAGCCTTACGTTGAATAGCGATTCCATCTTTTTATTTTGTAAAACAAAATAAAAAAATAGATCAAATAGTCATTCAATAAAAATGCCTACAATCAAACTGAAAACAATTAGAATTTTAATATATAAGAATGAAGAAAAAGATAAAAGTAGTTTGTTATACAAAATTCGTCTTACGTGCGAGATTAGAGAAAAAATTAAATGCACTTTAAAATCTACTCTTTTTTTTTTGCAATGAGCTAACCTTGTAAATACATGAAAAAATAAATATAAGAAGCATTAAGGGAAAAAATTAGATTCACTTTAAAATCCTTTTTTTATATACATACATACATACATATATATATATATATATATATATATATATATATACATACATACTTATATATATATATATAATCCAATCTTTTTTTCTAACCCGATGCATAACATTTGTGCAACGAGCTAACATTTTAAAAATATAGAAATTTTAAAAGGCAATAGCATAAAATTAAATAGTTCAACAAGACAACAAAAAAGAAAAAAACCAAAATGTCCCTTAACCTTAAAGCTTTATTTGATGCTATGGGAGAATTTGGCAAAATTAAAACCTCATGAGTTAGTTTGAGATTTAGGTTAAAACTCATGGGAGAAAATAGCATTCTCTCATATAATAGCAATAATTCTCTCATAGTAATAGCAATAATAATAATAATAACTATTAAACTTATTAATTAATGAAAATATTATATAGATATATGCTACAATATTCATTTGTTAATTAAATGTCCAAAATGTTATAGTCTCACGAATTAAAATAACCATAATAATAATAATAATAGTAATAGTAACAATAACAACAACAATAACAATTATCATAAATAATAGTAATAATTTATAATAAATTTAAGAAATAAGAAATATATTATATACACGTCATAATATTTTCTTGTCAAATGACCAAAATGCTCTTTCAAAACATAACATATTTCAAACTTAACCCTTTATATACATGTTATTATCTTAAGAATTTAAAAAGTAATAGTAATAATAATCATAATCATAAATAATTTTATAAATAACATTAATAAATAATAATAGTAATAATAATAATAATCATAATTAATAATAAACATATTATATATAGAGTAATAAAAGGGGAATCTTGTTATTTTATGCAAGTCATTCCTAATACTACATGCTATATTGATCACAATATGGGTTTAGACTCAATACATTTATTTCTATTTTCATTCCTAGAGCGTACCAAACATTATGACTCTTAACATAAAAAAATAAAAATAAAAACAACATTGAAATTTTGAAACACTAAGGCGAGGCCCCCAATAATGGGGGAAAAGGAGAAGTAACTGGCCCGACAAAGAAAGGTCTCCCATTAACAAATAAAAGTTTCCTTCGCAAGCTGAGGCTGTGACTGTTGGTAACTCCACTCTAGCTAAAGAGTGAAGCAACTTCAAAAGTCCAACCAAAAAAAAAAGAAGAAAACTTCAAAAGAAAATTCTAATGTGTTAGGAAATTAGACTTAGGGCTTGTTTGGATTGAGGACAAAAAAAAAAAAATAAGAGGAAAGAAATGATTCAATCATAGAGGGAAGAGAATGAGAGGATTAAATCTTATTTGGATTGAGTAAAATTATTAGGGAAAGGTCCATAAAATTAAAATTATGTTTTCTATGTTTGGATTGAAAGAAATGAAAGTAAGAAATCTACTTTATATACAAATTGACTTCTTTATCCTTTTCTAATATGTTTTATTTCATAATAATAGTGATGTATAGACATTTTTCAATTATTAAAATCTAATCACTCCAAATCACCTTCTTTAATTCCAATATTGGGTAATTCCAATAAATGTATCTGAAACCTTCCTCTTAATCAATACTTTTCCAAACCTCCCAATTCAATCAAGGGGAGGGATTGAAAACCTCTTCCAACAAATCCTTTTTCCACTACTACTAGGCCCTAGCATATATCTTGGGCCTAACTACTTGGACCATTTATGTTATTGCAACAAAATTGGCCTATTTTTATTATTTCAACTCTTAATGGGCATTTGACCCAAAAAGAAAAAAAAAACTCTTAATGGGCAGATCCCAAAAAAAAAAATAGAAGTTTAGTGGAGATTTGGAAGTGCAGTTTTTCGTATTAACCGATTAGGCCAATATAAATCTTTTTTTGTCAACTTTAAACATTATAATATGTGCTGTTTAATTAATCATAATAAGATTTTAAGTTTCAGATTTTTTAATGTCTAATACCAAATGCTATCGAATTACCTGTTGATAGATCTTTATAAAAATATACTCCATCAGTTCGTTATATGATATGTAATCGAATCTGTTGTCCATCAATTTTGAATTTAAATCCTAACCTCTATCATTCATAAATAAGAATATATATTTGGGCGTGATAGGAGGAATGCCAGGGTTGTTCCTTTTAGTACCTTTCATGGATGCTCTAAGAGAAAAAACGAAGCACTCTGAAGATCAAACCCAAAGCTAAATTAACCGCATGGCAGGAACTTTAAGAGTTCAATGGAGTAGACAAGTAAATTTTCAGTACTAGGAAACTAACTGCATGCATTACTTGGACATTCTGTAAAACATAACCATAAATCAGAAGTTTTAGGTACATTAATGTGGCACCAATTATTGTGTGATTAAGAAAATTCTAGTTGTTCAACCACATTTTGTTGTCTCGTTTTGTCATGTCACAATGTATTCAGTTGTGACTATGAGGTGTTTAGTCATAGCTTTGTCGAATGCGTACAGTTACATGACTAACTACATACAAACTCAAACTAACACAAATATCAACCAGTCAACTCCGCACTTCTCTGTCTCCATTGACCGTTGGTTACCCCCTCCCCACGACTGGATTAAATTCAACGTGGGCGCAGCTTTAATTTTTCCCCGCCTACCAAAGCCGGCGTTGCTGTGATCTGTCGAAATTCTAATGAGACATTTGTTCATGGCTCTGCAAGCAGATTGGAATGCAACTCTGCTTTGGAGGCTGAGGCCTGAGCCTTGAAACAAGCTTCCTTGTTTGCACAGAGGTTGGGCCAACACAACATCATCTTTGAAAGTGATACACTTGTAGTTCTAAATGCCATTAACTTATCGTCTTCTGGTCCTCCTTGGGTTATCAAGGCTATTGTGGATGATATCAAGTTGATTGCAGCTGAGATTGACCAAGTTATATTTCAGTTTGTTAAAAGAACAGCGAATCGTGTTACGGATTGAGTAGCGAAGCAAGTTATATCTGATAAGTTAGGCTTTGACTAGGTGGTTTTTAATCCCCCTACTCTTATTGATATTTTTGTAAATGACTATGAACCTACTAGTGTAGGTTAATTACATTGTACTCTTAGATTTCATTTTAATAAAATTCTTCTTTTTACCAAAAACAATAAAAAATAAAAAGACTGGTGTTAAATGGCCTTGTTGCTTCTGTGCATTGCAAACCTCATGCTGTGGGCGAGACGCCCTTGTTCCTTGTTGCACTAGAAGCCCCCCGAAGGTTGTTGCAAATCATGGTTGTCCGGAGGTTGACTGAATACGAAATTAACAATTCAATCCGTGCATATATTTCCCTCACGAAACACTCATATATCATACGCAACGTCTCTTTCTATCCATCGGTATCAGGCTACTCTTCATCTGTTACGTCTTTTTCCTCATGCCACTTTGAGATCCTCATATTTAATTAGTAGCACATTCCCATCAAATAGCAGCATACTTTTGGTGAGTTTTGATTTATGAAAAGTGATTAAAATGGAGAGAATTAATATAAGTTGACTGTGCATCTAGGTAGAGTTTTTGCTCCAAAGTCAATCCCCACCATATTCTTTTCAAAGCACTTCAGAAAGCTGCATGCTTTAAAGTATATACTTGAGCTGCTCAAAGTCTTCCATTATATGAAGATAATATAATATGGTGGATCACATCATATGAAGTTTGATTTTCATAAAAATTTTAAGCGCGCTCCTCATGTCGCATCGCATGTGATCACCTTTTGTGGCTAAAGATTCCAATAACAGCCTCCACTGCAATTTGTTATATTCCTCTGCTGCTTTCCAATTGGCTAGCTTCCCATTTTTGGAAAACACACATGCCTCAAGATTTATGAACTAGGTTATATTCAAACTAATGGCGGAATGGCAGAGTCATTCGATGGTGAGTCGCAAATTTTTTTTAAAAATATGTATATTTTAAGATCTTTTTAATATGAAATTAATTTAGTACGTTCTTGCAAAAAAAAAAAACTTCATATATATAAATTATAAATTGTATATTTTAATCCCATTGAATAAGAAA
Organism: Ehretia macrophylla; assembly: GCA_037974665.1. NCBI lineage: Eukaryota > Viridiplantae > Streptophyta > Magnoliopsida > Boraginales > Ehretiaceae > Ehretia > Ehretia macrophylla. The sequence goes on along the minus strand of CM075771.1, from coordinate 50,321,691 downwards.
TTTGAATCCATTAAGACCATGAGTGGGGACCCATGTACATGAACGTCTAGTCTTCAAGCCTTTCTGGCGTTTTGACACATAGATAGTGCATATTGGAATCTCCAAGTGCACCTAATTGTTGTCTAAGGTGAGGAAGGCCAACAGTTTTTGCCTATCCTCATTATTGATAGGCAGTTCAAAATGCCACTTTTCTATCTTCTCTTGGTTAATTGCTATACACATAATTTCAAGTGCTGATTATCTTATGTTTTGCTCATTATAAAGTTTGAGGATGAAGTAGTTATTGAAGATGTGTAGAATGCACACGTCTCAGTAAAATCTTATTCCACTTGTTATGATGAATATCATAGTGTTTATCATATATTGCACACATTGAATCTTTGCATGCACGCAAGGAAAGCAAAACCTTGATAAATAAATGTTTGATAAATTAATAATTTTGCTCAAATAGTAAAATCTTTTAGACCTATCCGGGCCAGTGTACTAGAATAATTACCTCACTAAATGCATAAAATGATAAGTTTTTTTAAAACCCTTTAGGACCTAATGAACATATAAATTATAAATTGATTAAATACATATAAAGAAATATTAGCACATAAAAATAAATTACTTTAAAGTTTTCTTTTTCTTTCTACCTAAATCAAACTCAACCTCATCCTTAATTTTTGCAATGCATATACCACATTTGATATATATATATATATATATATATATATATCTTGGTTAAGAAAATAATATTGTACATGTACAAATACCAAAGACATAAATTTTTTCTAAATTAATGAATGTTCATTTATCAATAAATTATTCATTTATCGATAATTAAATGAACTCTATAATTATAGGGTTTTACTGTAATTGCAAGTACTTTGCTACCATATCACAAAGTGAACTAGTGAAAGACCTTCCTACTAGCTAGCATGCCCTTGAATATCAAAGCTCATCTACTTGTATAGTTGTGTAGAATCTGTGACACGAAAAATTAAATACACAATAACGTTTCAAAAATGTTGTACAACATTCACTTGAGAGTTGAGATTCACTCCTCCCTGACTTCCAATAATTCAAGTAGGGTCCTATTGCAAGAAGCAAGGGAAAACTGCACCATGATATCTGCAGGCTTTTGGATCCCACTAGCTCTGGCTCTGATCGTATTGCAAGCTCTGGTCTTTGTCTTCATAAGGCCATGGTAGCTAGGTCTCCATGGTAAAAAGATAAACAATTTGTAGGTACAACGGGCATTGGATTCATCATGTGGTTGTCTTTGTTGTATTAGGTACACTTGTTGCTCGATGTTTTGAGAAAATCCCAGGCAGCTTGCTTCTCATGGACTAAAGTGTCTATACAAAAAAGAGCAATTTGCAGCTTGGTGATGGATAAGCTTATTTATGAAACATATTTAATGTTTTCTAATTTTGGGTAAGTATTTTTTTTTTATGACAAAAAACTCATTTTAAATAGAACCATATATATTAAATTTGTTATAATATACACTTGTCTCATATCGAAAAATCAGAAACTTTAAGGTCACCTTAAAAAATCTTGAATTACTCCACCTGACACCAATTGATTTTAGGATGCAACTTCAGTTATCTTAACACAGTATCATGTCACACTTGTTTTCAATCTTTCATGTATGTCTCATGTGCGTTCAACCTTCTATATGTGTTCATCCACCACATGTATTCAATCTTTCACGTGTGACTCCTCTCAAATCAGGTCACATGTGGGGAGAGTGTTAGAATATACATTTATCCCTAATTTGTTACTCCACTTGTGACGGAGGTTCTATATGTATTCATCCACCAAATGTGTTCAATCTTTCATGTGTGATCCCTCTCAAATTAGATCACATATGAGGAAAATATTAAAATATACACTTGTCCCTAATTTGTTACCCCACTTGTGACTGCAAATACCTCCGTCGATACCCCACTTGTGTTTCAGGCCAATAATTTGTTACCAGTTCATTGTCTCGCTTATACTTGTGATAGTTTTGTAATTATCAAGAATTGATTGCCAATAATGTAACACAAGATAATTAGGTCAAACCACAAGTGAAATTGTAGCCTTTTAACTTATGCAAGAATTTTTAGTTTAAAAGCAATCAATGCTTCTTAATTTTACCAGGGATTTTAGTTGTTTAAGAAAATTGATTGACCCAATTTAGATGTCTTGTCTTCTTTTCCTGTTTTCTTTTGGTGATCGACGGACATGAATGGTAAAACTAAACAAAGGAAGAAATTAAAGTAGCTTTTTTATTTCAAATAAAGTATCTATGGTACAAGAAGGCAGAAGCCTTCCATTAGAATGTCTTCCCCAAGGAAATTAATTAGGGGTTGATTACTCTAGTTCCGAAAGTCTTCGAGTTGTAATTACGGCTTGGTTTCTTTTGTATTTTAAAAATAAATAAATAAATAAACACTATCACTGAATATTTACTTTAGTAATATAATTGTCATTATAAGTGTGATAAATTTCAAGATTAATTTTTAAAATATATAACATTCTTGTAATATAATATTAAACATTTATTTGAATAGACATAAATAAATAAACACCATTCACGTTGCGAACCTAAAAGCCAATGCACAGTTTGGTTGTACCACCTTTTCTCCATTTTTGGTACTATAAAGATTGAGATTGATTTTTGGGTCACGAATTGTTTTGTGATCATGTCGAAACACCTCGACTTCCAGCAAAGAGCATCTTCTAAACAGTAAAGTGATCTATTTGGTGGGTCTAAACCTTATGATCATGCGTGTCTGATATGCAGCTGTGCAATATTGACAAGGCCATAGAGGTCAATCAAGACTAAAAAGTTGTGATTTCTCATGTTTAATCAAATCCTACATGGGGTACTCTTATTCGAGATGTCTCCTGCTCTTTTAGTAGGAAACTATTGCCTGATTATGACATCCATTTATCACAAGATAGATCTACATAGTTAATGGGTTTGTTTTCAGTTATTTCTCGCCTTATAATATGTTCTTGTTCAAAGAAGAAGAAAAAGGACATATGGATAGGAAATATGTGAATGTTTAAGACCAAATCAAGTAGGGCGAATAGAGATCAATTTGAATTTACCGACCGAATTTTTTAGGTATAATGAAGGTGGTGCTTGGGGTAGTCAGGACAACAACCGTAGAGAATAATATTCGTAAGAGAATAATGACATAAATAAGCGAGAGACAAATGGTCAATCGAGTTGCCAAGGGGTTGAGAGATGAGAGTCACCAAATAGTAGAGTCCAGTGTCTATTGAGAGCAAGAAAAAAAAATGATAGTTGCTAATGTAGTTATTAAAACCACGAAGAACAAGAAATTAAACTATGGTTGCTAGTTCACTGTCTAGAGTCACGATAAACAAGAAACAAAAACCAATGGCAAAATAAAATGGTCTAAACTAGAATTCAAGAAACAGAGACCAAAGACACAAGAGGTCTAAAAACCTTAAATAATAGTCTAATGGGTTAAACACAAATGACAATAGGGGAGGTCAATGATGACATGACAATGACCAGGTGAAGACTTGGTGCTAACTTTCCAGATATGTGATTGCCGAATGGAAACTTTGATAATGTGATGAAGGTGACATGTTATGGTGGTCATAATGAGATAGAAAGAAAAATCATGAAGAGGAAATATATGAATGTTGAAAAAAATAGGAGACACCACCAAAGTTGGTTCTAAAAAATAGAAGATATAATGTTTACATGTTGAAATTTTAGAGTAAAAGAAATATTTTTTCTATATGAAAAGATTAGGAGAAGAATTAGCTATTAATAAATGTGTAGACTCAAGACCCAACAACTTAAACTTTTAGATTTATAGTTGAGTTCTATATATGTTTGTTAAGCTCATTTATTCTCAGATTCTCTAAGCTCACCATAACAAAAAAGATACAATAGGAGAGTTTATTTATAAATTTCATAACTTGATGACCAATAATAAAGAACTAGACTAATAAAAAATTCATACTTGAAAACTAGTAACTAATATAGTATCAGAAGTTAGGTATCAAAAGGTTTTAGATTCAAAGAGAGTTTATTTATAAATTTCATAATTTGATGACCAACAATAAAGAACTTGACTAATAAAAAATTCATACTTGAAAACTAATAACTAACATAGTATCACAACCTAGGTACTAAAAGATCTTGGATTAAAAACTCACAGTCACTCATTTAAAAAATATTAAAGTTGTCTAAGTGCAAAGCTAAAAAAAAACTAACTCTGCATATACTTGCGGGAACGTGTTAAAAATAATATATAATATAATAAATTCTTTTCTAACAGTTTAAACTTTTACATGAGATGGTTACTTAACACTCTTTAAATCAAACTTAAACCTAGGCTGCTGGATATTATACACTAAATAAACTTTTTTTTTTGCCAACCCTAAATAAACCTTATCATGTCTTATATATGCTCTTGAACAAATTGGTCTTTGGATGGGTGTCAAACTTCATCTCTTTGAGGCTACGGTCCCTCCTGTCCGTAAATGGAAGATATACCAAGGGTTGCAGACCGGTGTTTGTGTTACTCGGGCAAAAATCTCTCTTCCATGTATATAGGGTACACATGTACAAGGAAAAATCAGCCATTTCTTTCATATGCAGAGAACAGGCACGCGCACATAAGTGGATTTACTAAGATGTCAGTAGGAATTGTAATCCCCATTAATTTTAAAAGTAGAGTTATTAAAAAATAAGTTAAAATTATATTTTTTAAAAATATGTATACTTTTGAAATATTTTTAACATAAAAAATTAATTTAACCCTTATTAAACAAAATCCTAAATATGTCCGAATACTAGCATATCCACACTTAGAACTTTAGGGACCTATAACTTTCCGTAAGCTTACAAAATATTTTAAATATCTTAATTATTTTTGTCTGAAACATCAATCCTCACAATCCTATTAATTTTGACCTGTAAAAATTACTTCACTTATAAAACATTCTAAATCTACTCCTAAGAATTGGACACACATGTTTGACAGAGATAAATGTGGATATTACGACAACTATTCTTAAAGAAGAAAATTTAACACGGACAGGTTCACAGACAGTAGAAGACTTTCATTATGTCAAAATTAGGCGCATGACATTTATGTCTGGCAAGTTTAGGACATCCTCACACGAATTTTTTTTGCTAAAAGCAAGGATGTCATTACCATAACTTAAAAATATATACATACATTATACATTCTAAAGGGAAATCTATCTATGTTGACTTTCGTCAAGGTTCCAAGCTATACATATAACTTGGTCCAAAAGAGTTTTCCTAACCTTCTTCACAGAGATAAGTTTAATTTTTACATAAAAAATAATATTGTCAAAAATTTGGTCTTCTGTAAGAGCTTCATTGTTGTAGAATCTTCTATTTCTTTCTCTCCAAAGATGATAAATGAAAGCTCCCAAAAAAAGTTTAGCCGCTATAGCTTGAAGAGAGGCCCGTTTTGTATTACTGATAAACCAATCATGAATTTGCGCCCAGTTAGAAATACAGTGTGGTCCCTTAATCATCATCCACTCTCTCTTCCAAATTCTTCTTGAGAAAGAACATAAGGCGAAAAGATGTTCCCTGTCCTCAATAGATGCTCTACAAAAAACACATAATGGATCAACTTCAATGCCCCAAGACAACAATCTGTTTTTCAATGGAAGTCTATCTTTCCAAAGCAGCTATGTATAGAAAGCATGTCTCATCGTTGAGTGCTTGAACCATACAATATGGTGCCAATTCACTGGGTTATTGTGAATTCTAAGCATCTCCCATGTCGCACTAGTGGATAAGCTACCATCAGGGGAGTTGAGCCAAATAAGCATATCCTTACAGTTGCTGTTGGGAGTCAAAGTACCCAAGTTTTGATGGATGATGGAAAACAAAATGTTATGAAGCCAGTTCCAAATTCCATCATGGATGAAGTCTGCCACTTTAGTATTCCTATCAAATCCTGACGAAGCAATAACATTATCATCAAAACAATCCCTGAGGATACCCATTGGGTGCCATTGATCATCCCAGAATCTAATAGTCATTCCATCTCCAATTTTGTGGATGATGAAGTACCTGCATATTGCTCTCAGCTGCAAAATCTTCCTCCATGTCCAGGAAAGCTTACTGGGGATTGGGACGTCCCCAAGGTTTCTTGTTTTCAGATAGTTGGACTGAATCCATTTGGTCCACACTATTTTTTGTCTGGTGTGTAAAATCCAATGGTATCTCATGATTATGTCTTGGTTAACCTCCCTCAAAGATTTTATACCAAGGCCGCCTTCTTCAAGTGTAGTACAAACCTCATGCCAAGCCACTTTCGCCTTCCTTCCATTACCGTTAGTACCATCCCAAAGAAAAGATGCAAGTTTTCTTTCAATTTCATCAAGCGTGCCTTTATGCAGAATGAACATTCTTGCCCAATAAGAGTTGATGTTACTAAGAACAGATTTGACCAATTGCAGTCGACCCGCATATGAAAGCCATTTGTTAGTCCAGCCATTGATCCTATTGGTAATACGATTCACAAGAATGTTACAATCACTCCTGGACAATCTTCCTGGAGTTAACGAGATATCCAGATAACGAATAAGAAGAAATCCTCTCTCAAATCCAACGATGTTGATCGGCTTGGACTCAAGGTTATGGTTGCAGCTACCAAGAATAATTTCGCTCTTGTCACTGCTAACTGATAAGTCTGAATAATTTTGAAATAAGTCCAGACCATCCTTGTTGATTTCTACTGATTTGATATCCCCTTTACAAAACAAAAGCAAGTTATCTGCGAAGCACAAATGGTTCAGCTTCAATTCCTTGCATTTCGGGTGAAATTTGAAAGCTCTCTTCTCTGCCCCCTTGTTGAGAATGCCCGTAAGAACCACCATGCAAAGAACAAAGAGATGAGGAGATATAGGATCTCCCTGTCTCAAGCCTCTAGTGCCTTCAAAAAAACCCGTGAGTCCTCCATTAATGGCAATCGAGAACTTTGGGGTCGTAATGCATTATGAAATCCATTTCACAAAAATATTAGGGAAATTAAAAGCTTCTAAGGTAGCAAGCACAAAATCCCATCTGATGGAGTCATAAGCTTTTCTCAAGTCCACCTTCATAAGACACCTTGGGCTAGTTCCTTTGTTATTGTAACCCTTCACAATCTCTTGCCCCAAAAGAATGTTATCAGAGACGCTTTGTCCCTTGATGAAAGCATTTTGAACATCAGATACAAGACCATTCATATGATTGCTCAATCTGTTTGCAATGATCTTAGAAATTGTTTTGTAAAGAGTGTTACAACACACAATAGGTCTGTACTCACTCATATGAGAATTGTTCAGTTTTTTCGGGATCAACACTAATGTAGTTGCATTAATTTCTCTCAGAAGTTTGCTAGAATAGAAGAAGGCTTGGATTGCTTTGATGATATCTCTGCCAATGATATGCCAAGAAGATTTGAAGAAATGTGAATTATACCTATCGGGTCCTAGACTCTTACTACTGGGGATAGAGAACAGGGCATTTTTGATTTCCTCTGCTGAGACAGGTTTAATGAGCTCAACTGTTTGGTTTTCTATCAATGTGTTCTTTAAGATCAACTTGATATCTACTAAAGACGGGCAAGGGTGTAAAGGTGCTGGATAGCCAGTACCAATGAGATTGTTGAAATAATAGGTAGCTTCAAGATTGATAACTTCTGCTGAGTGAATGACATGGTTAGTGATAGATATGATGGCATTATGAGCCTCCTGCCCTTTAGCATATCTGAAGAAAAATTGAGTGTTAGAATCCCTATTATTTAACCATTGAATTCTAGCTTTTTGTCACCAAATGCTTTCTTCCAAGTCAGTGAGTTCTCGAATTCTAGTAGTAAACTGTTTTTCAGTTGCAAAATCAACCTTGGATAGGATTTTCTATTGGATCCCCCAGAGTTGAGCTTTGGATTCTTCAATGAGTTGGGGAAGGTTGAAAAAATGATATTTGTTGAGCTTGCGCAGATATTGTTTCAACTTCTTCAATTTAGAGACCCCTTGGATCATGTAGCTACCACGAACCTCAACTGACCAAGCGTTATGAACAATCTGAGAAAAGTTGCAGTGGTTAGCCCAAACATTAAAGTATTTGAAATGAATTCTCTTACTTTTCATGTTTATACAAGGGCACAACACAAGAGAGCAATGATCCGAAAAGTCTGGGGGCCCCAAACTCAGGCTAGAATGAACAAAAATAGTAGACCACTCCTCATTCACAAACACCCGATCAATCTTGTTAGCTTTAAGCTCATTGCCTGAAGCTTAGTTAGACCAAGTGCAAATTGGTCTAGTGCATAAGGTTAAGATCATCCATACACTCTTTGAATTCAACAGCCCCAAGAGGTAAAGAGCAGCAACCCAGTCTGTCCTCAGTCTCAATAATCTCATTAAAATCTCCTCCAATACCTCACGGTTTGTTGATCATCAAATGTTCCCACGGAGGTCATGCCAGAGTTTCTTTCTATCATTTCGGTCATTGAAAGCATAAACAAAAATGAAGAAAATCTCTTTTTGATTCTCCAGATTTAAAATATGGCGAAGGTTAGCTTGGTCACTCACTGCAATCCTAGTAACATTTAGTTTTCTAGCATCCCACAAAACCCAAATCCTGCCACCATCTATGACATCATAGTTATTCAAATGCCCCCAATTATTAAACTTAGAATCAATGATATGTTGGGCTTTCCAAGACTTGATTCTAGTTTCAAAAAGACCACAAATAGGGATGTGGTTAGAATGCAAAAACTTAGATAATGCTACGTGTTTGTAAGGCTTATTCAGCCCTCTAACATTCCATAGAACAAACTTCATAAGGAACTTGGGGGTTGAGAGGGGATAGGAGTTGGGGCATGCCCCAAAGTAGAAGATATAGTACCATCAGGTGGATCAAATTCACTGTGCAGGCTGACCCATGTTGGACTTCACTAGGAACAACTCCATCTGTAATTTTTTCCATGCTGTTGGATTTGGTGCCGTCAGGTAGTTTGCATTTTCCTGCTTCTTGAGAGTTTTTGGATGGTGCCTCCATTCGGGTTTGCTTCTTGGGTAAAGGAGTTTCGATGGGAGTAATCTCCTCTACAACCGGGTTTTCAACCATATCAGGATTGATTTGTCCTAAAACTTGGAAGTTGTTGCTATAGTATGTAGAAGCCACATTTGATGCATTAACCACGGTTTTCACTTGTGGGGCTTTGGCTTTTTGAGCTCTCTGTTATTTCTAGAAATGTTCATTAGGCTTACGTTGGGGGGGTGCTTGGGTAACAGGAGGTTTGGGTGTCATCGGGCTTCTGTAAGAGGGATGACTGAAGCTTTGCAATGGGTGCATGGCTTGGGCTTCCAAGGGTACTCCACGGTAATAACAACGCTTTTCCCTTTCACCAACTCAAGATCAAATGAATCCATGAGCGTGTCAGCGAGGCCAATTTTAACGCAAACCTTGACGTATGAGAGTTTTGTTCTCGATTCAAGAGTTGCTTCCATTTGCAGTGGAATGCCAATTGAAATTGCAACATAACTGATTCCCTCTTGGGGCCAATACTCTATTGGTACATTTCGAAATTTGACCCACATCGGCACCCTGACAAATGTAAAATTGAGAAGTTCAATTCCAGGCTGCCAGCGCCGGAGCAACAGTGGTCTTTGATAAATATTCTATTGTTATTGAAGAATTTCCTCGCAGACTTGAGCGTTCGCCATACGAAAGAAAAAAATACCCTCTTCAGTGGATTTCAAGTCAACTTTCCTAAATCTTTTTCAGAGGGTGTTGACCATATTCTTAACCAGCGAATAGGGTGGGACTTTATCAATTAATTGCCCAACAAGTGTATTTTTCTGGAAATTTCTACTTAGAGCAGCAACATTAGCAGGTGGTTTAACCTTGATTCTTCCATTTTCGACCTCAAGTTTGTGGTAGTTGAGGCAAATGACTTTTCCCGTTTTGCTTTCGAAAAAAATGGACCAACTTTCTTTCAGAGCTGAAGTGGGAGATGATGGTTCAAAGGGCACACACTGAGCTGCAGGGCTCGGAGATGCAGGGATTTAGGGTCCCACTTATTCTGATATGTTGCCTTCACTATTGGGCAGAGGAGGGAACGCATCTGAAACACTAATGAAGGAATTAGGTTCATCTCCAAGAGGTGAAGAAGCAATTTGTACGCTCCGGTCAGTAATTTCAATAGGAGCTTTAGATCGAGGAGAAACAACAATAGTGGCTGTAATTGCAGCAGGGGTTTCCTGGTTGGATGCGCGGCTTGGGGCTTGAGGTGAGTTCTTCATATCTCGGAAGAACTCAACAGTGGTATTTTTTATAGTGTAGGGATTGCGCGTTGGTCTTGTTTTGTTTTTGTTGTTTGCCATACCAGTGGGGTATGGTGGCTCTATAGGTTCAAGATGGTGGTTAGTGGTGATTGGTGTGTGTCGGAAGTGGCACAACTTAGAGTGCTAACATGCGCCGGGATTGTTTAGTTGGTGAGGTTCATTTTTTGTTTGCTCATGTAATCACCACACGATTGGTATCAAACATGGTTCAAATTTTTATCACCTCTTGAAGCCATAGAATTTTGGTTCAACAAACCCTTGTTTTTTTTTTGTGCTAAAAATAAGGGTATTCATTAATAGAAACCAAAAATATGTACATATTTATAAGGCCCCGAAGGTATCACCATGCGTGCTCTTTTCTAAAGATTCCAAGCCTTTCATATGACTTGGTTCAAAAGATTATTTCTCATATTCTTGATCGTATAAAGTTTCATCTTTACATCAAAAAATATAGGGTTATCAAAAATTTGTTCTTCGGTTAAGTCTTCATCACTATACAAATGCCGATTTCTTTCTTTCCACAAGTGATAGACATAAGTACCAAGAAGCAACTTCGCAGCAATCACTTGAAAAGAGGAGGAGTTGGCAATGCTAATGTACCATTCCGCAATTGGTGACCAATTAGAAAAATGAGGTGGTCCTTTGATCATTTTCCATCCTTTCATCCAAATTCTTCTAGCAAAAGAGTAGTGGTACAAAGCCTCGTTTTGTTGAGTGAGAATTGGCCAGCTAAAACTATTAGATTAGGATCACTTCTTACGTACTAATTAATTAATTGATTCTCCATAAAATCGATTAATTTACTCCACTTTACTCCTGTAAGTACTCGTATCGGTTGACGCAGTTTTTAGTAAATATTAACTAATTTCCACACTATTTTTTTTTTGTTGGAAAAGTAGTTGTATTAACACAACATCAAAAGATATAACAAAAGGGCCAAAACACAACAGCCCAAAAAGAAAAAAAACAAATACAGGCACAGGCCCACGACGAAGTCAAGCCCTAACAAACTGAAACAAAAGATAAAGGGCTAGGCCTATGACCCAAAGCCTAACTACACAAACCGTAATCCTAACGGTGAATAGCAATATCATCGCCAGCGAAAGCAACAGCGGCCAACGAAGACATAGCAGAGGCCCAAAAATGCTGCAACCCAAACCAACCCAGTCACCAAACGTACCAGAACAAACTCGCCAATGAGAAGCACAAACAAAGCATGAGTTAGAGGACACGTTACCCCGCCGAAAGTAATACACCGTCGAAGACTCCAAAAGTTGCCCACGTGACAAAGCTCAAGTGTAAAAATGATGAAGGCGTAATCCATCAAAAGCCTCCGAAAACACCACAAAAAATGGTGGTCATGAAGGATAGTGAGAGAGTAGAGAATCGCAAGAACCTTTGCTGGAAGGAGAACCACGAACAGCCATAGATAAAACTAAAGAAGGCTCCAAGACCCAAGGTCAGAGCTTATTAACCCAAAAACCAAACACCAAAATTGAATTTTTACATTAGAGAAAATGAGACAAAGAAATATATATATATATATATATATATATATATATATAAGAAGGGAAAAGAGAGGGAGAGAAAGAGGGGTGGGATACCTGCTTCTGGCCGGAGCCCCAGAACCAAGCGAACAAGTAAAGGGAAGGATGGAAATGAAGTCTTGTGAAGGAGGCGGTAGAGAACCGCCTAAGAAAGCCCACACTAAAAATTACAAAGCCTCGTTTTTCTCTTATCCAAAATTCCGAAGGCAGCAAAGTTTATGCAACGTGAGTGACTTAATAAATTCATGGATTCTTTGTATTTGTATTCCTTTGGATTAGTGGATGTGTTTCTATCGGCTCATGTTAATAAAAAATTTAAAAATTGTATTCATGTTCAGCTCATTACGTACATGAGTAATTTATATACGAGTTCACGAATAATTTTATTCATCTACAATCTTGCTTTCAGAAAATGTTAATAAAAGGATGGCCTCTATATATTACAAATAGATTAAGCACTATAAAACAAGTATAAAATTACTAAGATTACTTTTGATTGAGTATGAATAAGTTGAAAATCTCTATATTACCTTTTTCTATCTAACTAAAATTGAAACTTTAGAAAAATATGAACTTACAAAAGATATATTATATTTGATTTCTTAAAACAAAAATTGAAAACAATAAATTTAATGTGCTTATGAACACATCAAGATATGGAGCTACAATTTGTGATTTACATTGTGATATTTAATTTAAGATTAATCTCGATAAGAAAGATTAAAATAAGAATTAGCTTTTGTCAAAAATATGTATGTAAGATAAATTACACTTCAGGTTATCATCGATTGAAAAAATTTAAAACACCAACTTTTCACATCGTTCTAACTTCAATTTGACCAACATAATTGGATTATCATTACACCCCCAAGACTTCTGTTTTCTTTTCTTTTTTTTTTGGGTTAAAAACTCCCTAGACTTCACAAGTCAAATTTTAAGATAATGACAAAAAACAAAAAACAAAAAACAAAAAAAAAAAACTCTTAAGATATACTTGTATCCGATCTAATGTCTTTGGTGATAGTGAAGTACTATTGTAAAAAGAAATTGCTTTAAAAAATAATGCTTACAAACTAAACAAATACAATAAAACTTCTTTAAATTAGTATTCAATAAATTAATAATATCTTTTAAATAATAAAATTATTCAATCCGACTTGGGACTAGTGGAAAAAATTAATAATCTCGATAAAATTATAAGATAATACATTTAAAATATTTTCTTTGTAGTTTATGGACTCAAATATTTTTTTAAATTAATGATTAGCTAAAAAATACATAATAAATTGATTATGAAGCTTTCTCAAAATCTAAACAGTAGCTTATCTTTTGTTAAACTTCATATCTAGCTGAATCGCATATTTAATTGTGCACAATGTGCCTAAAAGTCTTGAGATTGTTTTCTTCTATTATAACAAGAAGTTTTGGAGCGTCATTGATACTTTGAATGCTTCCTTGCATCAAACTAGTTCCAACGGTTGAGTATCAACTTCATCTTAAGAACGCTATATCGCCATGTTATCAATGATATCATCTACGTTCAAAACGTTTGTATTATTTTCACCAAGAAAATTCAAGATGAAGTTGACATCTATATTTTGGTACCCTCACTCATTGATTATATATGATCCCCAATTCATTAATGACGTGTCTATCTTTATAGATTAATAATTATCAAATAAATTGATATCTCACTTGATTAATAAAATTTAGGTGGTTTCTGTAACGCCCCGACCCGTAAACATACAAAGGCTAAGGCCGGAATGTGACATTCATAACTCGTAAATTTGTAAATTGAAAGCTTAACAACCTAAACGACCATTTTTATATTCATCAAAGTTCAAAAGTCAACCAAGTCATCGGCCTTAGAAAAGGAAACCATAATTAATTACATATGTACAAGACCTCAACCCTTCTGTTCAAGCATAATGTCTAACTAACATTCAAGTTTCTAGGCCTCAAAAGAATATAAGTATTTAGTTACATCAGAGTCGTCCAAAAGAATAAGTTATACATCATTAATAACTTGAACACGTTAACAAGAAGTGATCACATAAAGCAGAAGTTCTCGGGATCACACCAAGGAGTTCCGTCATCATCTTGAGTGGCTTGCTCAGGCTCAACCTCACCTGAAATGTTAAAAGAGGGGTGAGCTAGATCCTCACGTATAGCTCAATGAGGGTGAACAAGAAAGGTTTTCGTAAAGGTTTTATCATTTTCGTAAACGGTTGATAAAACATGTCATGCACATATCCACGCAAAAATATCCTTAGCACAAGTCTTCAATTAAAAATGAGAGGGTCGAGATATACCGGCAAACCTAGAGGTCCCGTCACTTCCTCTATTAACAATGGGAAGGTCGAGATATACCGGCAAATCCGGAGGTCCCGTCACTTCCTCCATTAACAATGGTTATAACCGCCGAGCATATACAACTCAAATGCGTTTGAAATTATCAATGGATGTTAAACAATCAGATAGTATTTATGGATATACAACACTTGTGGAGTTTCAAGTAATGCCAAGTATCGTGGGATAGAGAAAATACATCAATAGACTACTTAAAATGACAAGAAAACGCAAACACAAGCGAAACTATGGATCCCTTGCAATGTTTCTGCATTATCCTAACTTAGGATACAATTCTACCTATGTTCCCAAACTCCAATACATCTGATTTTTGTATAGAATCTAAGCTTATCGAATGTAGATAACTCTAGAATCAAACGGAACTCAATTCGGAGTTGAATTGAGTGAGATATGGCCTCTGAAAAAACATTGCGTGAATCTGTCAAAAAATCCGGACGAGTCATCCAGTCGAGTTACTTGACCGAATTTACTCGACCGGATCATGGTCAGAGAGCATCCGGACGAGTTATCCGGTCGAGTTACTCGACCGGATTTTACTCGACCGGATAGAGCACACGAAATTGACTTGTTTTTGCTCTAAACTTATTTTTCAAGCTCATTCCAAGTAGACAACTAAACTCAACCATAAACAACATTAAACCACAAGTTTTCTAGCTCCTAAACTCATACAACTCAAGTACAACACCAAATCTCCTCAACATTCAATTTGACACCCAAGTTCAAAACTCCACTTTTTTTTCTTGCTATCTACCAACAACTTAAGCATATCTTACCCATAAATTATCTCACATAACTAATGTCACAATATATCATAACTAACCACAAGTTCTAATGACAAGTTCAAAGCAAGAATAACAATACAACCAATTCTTGAAACCCTAAAATAACAAGCTAAGTTCAAAATCATGAAACAAGCTTGCACATACTCATTATCATGGTTACTACACCTATATAACTCATCAAACATACTTCACATGTTTTTATAAAACATTTAAAAAACTTCTCTCACCTTGTTCAAGAGTTTGAATGTAAGCAATGGTGCAAGCAAGGCTTAGAAATGCAAGAAGTTGAGTTGAAAATGCTATGTAGTGGTGTGATTCTTCCTCCCCTTCTTCTTCTCTCTTGTCTTGGTTGAGCTCTAGTGTGTGTGTAGAGATTTTGTGTGTGTTGAGTGGTGTAGTGTGTGTTGTAGGGATTTGGTGTGTGTTTAAAGTGTATTATGTGTTGATAGAATAATATATAAAACTAAAAGACCACCTTGCCCTTGCAACTTAATGCTATTTATTCCATGTCATTCTAGTTGTAATCTAATTGCTTTAGTTAGTTAGCATACGAATTGGAACTCAATTAACATATAGGACATCTAATTTACTCAAATACACGTTAATCAATACAATGCACGTAAATCGAGACAGATGATCTTAAAACAATATAAATGCACATAAATCAATATAAAAGCATAAAAAATAATTTAATTATGTATGATATGGCCTATATGCATATGTGGTCTCGGGCTGGGCTTTACAGTTTCAATACTATTAATTTAAAAATATTATATTGTATGTCTTTGAAACACAAAATAGAAGGAGGAAGAACCCTTTACCACCTAGAGAAGGCAATTTAATGACCAAAGAAGAAAAATAAAAAAGTAATATACCAAAAAGTGATTAATTTTCACTACCATTATATTGCGTCTTGAATAAGATTAGCTGAATGCCTTGTTCTTAACCCTCATTCTATGAAAATATGTGCATTCTATACTCTTCAATAATTCCTGATCGGGGGAATCTATATATTGGTTGGAAAGAAATAGTTTATTGGCCATACTTTTTAAAACTTCAGAAGGCTCGGTTGAGTTGGTCAGCACTGTTGCTTTAGGACCTCAATAAAGTAAATGAACAAGATTCAGTTCTTTTTCACAATAAGCTCTTACTTTTACCTGATCATACTTGTTAAGTTCATAATCGAGCTGGTCTCAAATGTTGGACTAGACCTCATTATCCATGCCTAACAGTTACGAATTCAAGCTGGATTACTTGCAAAATAAAAACCCCTGGGGTTGTGTTCGGGGCGGCCCCCTTTGACGCCCAAGTCAGTTATAGAGACAAAAAAATTGCTTAAAAGTAATAAAGAGTTGCTTTAAAGCAAAATAGTTGCTTAAAAACAATTAAGAGAGAGAAAGAGCGCTTGCATGAGCTAGAATGAGATACTTGTCTCTTAGATGTGTACCTTTTCTATAGTCGTGAGCATCCAGAATTGTTGAGATGGGATATGAGTGAATCCGTCAACTTTAGGAATATGGAGATAAGTGGTTAGGATCATGGTCCCTTATTTTTAGGCTAGTGGGGTTATGTGGTTTCCCCTACTTTAGGCTCAAGGATGTATCCCCATCATGATTATATTTAACATAGTCAATATTCCTATTGACTTAGTCTTCCGTTGGGCCTTTTTTCCCATTGGTAGGTAGTTCTTTAGCCCAAATATAAGTTCTGGCTTTGGGCCTCAATTTATGACCTATCAATACTTAGTGTTGAACACCCGTAATCTAAGGGCTATTACGTTCAACTTGTTAGTTAATCTAAGTTTTTATCTTAAAAATAGTTGGTGCTAGACACAATAACACTGGATCTTATATATTGATCTTGAATATCCTAATTTATCTATGTGAGATAATTAGATCTTCAAACCTTTCATGTATGACTCATGAAAATTGATTGTCATAATTGAAGAAACAGTGAATTTGGACGATCTATGCACCAAAGTCAATTATTGAAAACATAATTAATGAATGACATGATACTCGAGTAGTATATTTGAAAACTACATACCAAAGTCAACGTTTGAAATACGAATAGCCTTGCACTTGGATGGATAATACAAGTTATAGGATCTTATATACTGATCTTGAATATATTGATTTATCCATTTGAGGTTGTTTTTATTGGGTTTTATTCCAAGTAATTTTGATTAACTTTGACTCAATTATTAAGTGGGTCCCATATCTTGTGGAGAAAAGGATTATATTCGTATGTATTCGTCTTGTCAAGTAGATGCGCATAGTATATTCACTTGGTTAAAACCGATAAGAAATTAAAGAGAAATTGAAGCTCAAAGTTGAAAATCTAACATGAAGGAATATGTAAAGTCAACTTCATAGAAGTTAAAACATTGTGGAATTTGAAGTGTCCGAAAATTAAAGTCATACTAATCTGTTTAAATAGCTTAAGTTTAAGACTTAGGGTTGGGCCCCAAGGGGCACCAATAGTCTTTAGACGAGAAATGACTTATCCTTTGATAAAATTCTATTTAATGTTAAGTAATAAATAATAATAATAATAATATTTTTATTATTATTTTATTTTTAATTAGGAGACAGTTTTATTCAACTATATTTGACAATTTTATGTCAGTTTTGGACAATTTTTGTCCAAAACACACCTCCTTGTCTAAATAGTCACATATGTAGCTAGTCAAAATTTGCTTGCACCTGTTTGAACATGTATCAACCTTCTATAGATAGCCAAAAACTCAAAATTGATTTTCTGTTCATTTACTTCATCATTTTCATAGTTTTGTTAGTGCATAAAAAGAGAGAGAGAGAGAAAAAAAGAGAAAGATTCTGCGTTATTTGGTTCGCTAAGTCTATAGATTTGGAGTGTTCCTATTTCTAGACGTAAACTGTCTGTTGTATCTTGGGAGGCTATCATCAACGATTGTGAGTACCAATGTAGTATGAATAAGTCTTAAGGACACTGAATTAAATTTAGTCTTCTGTTCTTTCTGATTTTTGTTTTTTCTATTTTTTCAAAAGCGTCAAATAAGTATTCCCTTCTGTCAAGTTCAGCCTTCACAAGTTATTCATAACATATATTCCAATTCTAACAAAGACAATTTGTTCTTTTAACACAAGTAATCCAAAATTTGAATTGTAACTTCCTCATTTTTTTCTCTATATGTAGAGAGTTGGAGTTGCTTCCTTAGCTTTAGGGCCCCCTACTTCTTTCTTTTTTTTTTGGTCAAAGAAAGAAACGTTTCATTGATGAAAAGAGAATACATCAGCCAATTCTTGAAGGGGAATAGTCAGATTGGAGGATACAAATCAAAGGGGAAGAGCGGTTGGGAATCCAATCAAAGGGAAACAGTCCGACTGTTTTTTGCTTGGCGACCCAATCAGCTGCTTTGTTACCAGACCTGCGAACCTGGAGGAGCCTGAAGTTTGGAATTGTTGTGATGACGGACCATATGTCACAGATAATGGAAGTGATTATCGAGTTGTAGCTTTCGTTGTTGAAGGCTTCGTATATGGCTTGAGCATCAGTTTCTATGATGACATTAGAGAAGCTGGCACGCTTGGCGAAAGAGCAAGCAAGCTTTACTGCTGTTGCTTCCACAAGAAGGGCAGAGTTACAGTAAAAAGTCACAGTAAGTCCATTGATCAGTTGCCCAAGGTGGTTCCGAACGATAATGGCTGCAACTGCCTGGGTTGATGGAAAAAAAACTGCATCAACATTAATTTTGAGAGTTTTAATTGGAGGCGCAATCCAGTAGAGGGGTGGACTGGTGGATGAAGCTCTAAAAATGGGGAGTTGCGCTGAGGTTTGATGAGCAAGTTTATATTTTAAGAGTTGAGATAGCGCTGCTGAGATGACTCGATCAATCTGAATTTGTGTTCCATCAAAGAGGAAAGAACACCCGCTCTTCCAAATAAACCAGTAAATAAAAGCAATTAGTGGGAAGACTTCCTCTGTCAAATGTCGAACAGAGAGACAACGGTCAAGAAAAAGAATGAGCCAAGTGTTGAAACGGTTGGCTTGGTTGGGATGAATAGAGCATTGGAAAAGGGAAGCGAACCAGACGCGTTGGGTCCAAGGACAAAGGAGCAGTGTGTGCTCAATAGTTTCAAGATGTGAGGAACAAATTTTCCAAAAAGGGTCTTGGGAGCATTTTCTCTTGAATCGGTTTCTTTATGTAGGAAGTCCATTATGACAGGCTTTCCAAAGGAAGATTTTGATCTTAGGAGGGATTTTTGCAGTCCAGACAAGGTTCCAAAGTTTTGTTGAGTAGGTGTGGGAAGAACTGGCGTTTGATATTTGTTGGGCTCGAGTTCTATGTGGTGGGGGGCGGGTAATAGGGGGAAGGGGACAAGTGTAACCACTGCGGATGGTGTAAAGACCGTCTCAAGTGTGAGGCCAAACGAGAATATCTGGCATGTCAACAGCCGGAATATAGGTGCCAAGGACACTATTTGCAATGTCTGGTGTGAAGGAAGACCTTATGAGGTTGATGTTCCAGGTTTTGGTGCCCGGTATAAAAAGGTCTTGAACAGTGACAAGGTTGGTTCCCAAGAGGCTGAGGAGAGATGAATGATCAGGAAGCCATGAGTCAGACCAGATATTGATGTGATGTCCATTGCCCACACTCCATTTGAGGTCTGAGAGAATAAGATCTCTTCCTCGAAGAAGGCTGCGCCAGGCCCAAGAAGGGTTGCGCCCAGGTGACGCTTCAAGGAAACTTGTGTCTTTGAAGTAGACATTTTTTAGCATTTTGGCACAGAGGGAATTGGGGTTTTTGAGGATTCTCCAAGCTTGCTTGCCTAGGAAGGCAAGGTTGAGTACTTGGAAGTCTTTGAAGCCAAGACCACCAATGTGTTTTTTTGAGGTGAGGGTCTTCTACTTCAGTTTCACTCTAATTGTATCCCTACTTTTAATATATCCTTATTTCAAAGACTCTCTGTTTTAATTTCACTCCAACAACTTCTTTATTTTAAGGACTCCCTATTTTTGTTTTTACCCTAATATATCTCTATTTTGATTGAATTCACTATTTTAATTTTTTTATTTGTTAAAGATAATATTTTATTTTAATTATTAATACTATTTTTTATTAGTTAATTTTCACATGCATTTGTAAAAGAACAAAAAAAAACCATTTAATTTGATATGGTATAAAAAAAAAAAAAACAATTCAAAAAAAGAAGCCTTAAATAAAAAAGATAAAATCAGAACGTCAGAACCGTTAAATCAACCAAAAAAATAATAATTCACCAACTTTTGAGGAGGTAGAGGGCTCGAAACATTATCAAGAAGTTACGAATTCGCCACGCGGCCACAGGGTGATATTTAAGGACTAGTCCACTTATAAACCAAATTAAAAAGGAAAATATCATTGGTCGGTATTTATGTTTAGCTTTCTTATTTTGTTTAGTAAAATTAATGGTGATATTGGGCCTGGAGCATCGGCATATGATAGTTATCCCATACAACAGTTAACCACGAGGATTCGCAATAAGACATATAGGGTCCACAAATGCCATGAACACACTTAAAATTGGAGCATAGTTGAGTTAGGCCGATCATGTCGTCGTTAAGTCTAAATGAAGTTGGGGGAGCACTATTGGAAGTTGGAACACTGCTCAATGACACTAGTAGGCTTTTGGAGCCTTACAATTAACAAGAATGAATCTATTTATAATATAATAATATTATGAGTAAGATTTAATAGTATAATTATAAGTAGACTTTTGAAATCGTATAATTAACGAGAATGAATATGTTTATAAAGTTATAATATTATAAACGAGATTTAATAATTGTAAATTGTTAATAAATTTATGATATTATAATATTTGGACATGCTAAAAAGTGAATGTAGAGATTGTAGAAAATCTTTAAAGAACCTGTTGGAGATATTCATCTCCAACTTATTCTTTAGATGTAAGGTAAAATGAGTTTTATAGATTCGGTTGGAGATGGTCTAACAAACCAAGAACCTATAACTGACCAAGCATCTGGGTAGAACTGGCCCTAAGTCCTAGCCCAGTCTCGGATCTTGTAAGTCCAAGATTAGGGGTGTAAGGCCTTCTCCAGTAAGTTATGTAAAAATGCAAAATCTCTACATGTAGAGAGGCTTTTGGAGACTTTTATTTCCAGCAGCATCTCTACAAATTCTTTACATTGTAGAGAATTTGTAGATGATCTCTACAATTAGATTCACCATCTCCACATGTAGAGATCATCTACAAATTCTTTAAAAACAATGATTGAGTAAATGTAGAGAATGTATTGGAGTGAAATTGAAATAGAGAACCTGTTGGAATGAAACTGAAATAGAGATTAGGAGTGTTGTCACGTGTAAAAATAACACTAAATATTAAAAAAATAATTAGCATGTAAAGACGACAATAATACTTTCAATCTTGCAAACACTTAGGGGTGTGCATGAGTCGGTTTGGATGGTTTAAAACATATTTTTCTACCCGAATCAACACATTCGGTTTGAAAAAATTAAAATCATAACTAACTCATACACCTCTCAGAACCACCTAAACCAAACCAATATATTTGAAGAAACCAAACCACTTAAACCAAGCCAAATCATACATTCGGTTTAACTTATAGTTGTATTTGAATAAAGTAATTGTATTGTAGAAATTTAAAATATAGAGGAGTTACTCACTGTGTCTTTTAGTTTTTTCAATTAAAGAAGAGATACATTGAAAAATGTGGAGGAAAGTGAAAAATTATCTCTCTCTCTCTCTCTCTATATATATATATATATATATATATACATATATATATGTATATATATATATATACGGGTCGGTTTGAGTTTATGATTTTGATAATAAAAATTATAAATCAAACCATGTGGTCAGTTTTAATAAATTGCCAAAAATAAATTAATTTGAGTTGAGTTAGACGATTTGGACGGATGAACAGTTTCGCTACACACCCCTACCAACATTATTATATTCAAGACTAACCCATAACATTATCCTTTTCGATGCCCCTTCGACTACTTGACTAAAAAGATGTCCTTTTTAATACTATATTGGCTCTACTTTCTTGGCTAAATGATTTCTCCAAAAGAACAAACATTCATTGTACTTTGAACTAGCACCATAATAGGAAAAATTCATTGTACTTCTTCTTTTTTTTGTAAAAATTCATTATACTTTGACCGATCACAAATGTTTGTTTATATTCAAGATAGAGTTTAATCATCTTTACCAATAAGCACGCCAAATTGGACACCGAAAGCGATGGTCTGCTTTTGGATTGAGATCGTGTACAATCATCACTAATCACAAGATCATATGTGTTAATTAGTGTCATTAGCATCACAACCATTTGATTACTTCTTCATGTTTGATCAAACATCATGAACTTGTTCATGCAACAGTACATTTAAAAAACTCATTGCTGGTATTATAAGTTGCTTAAGTACGTATTTGCATATGGACATAGATATTAATATTTTCACCTTTTTTTTATGAGACACCCTCATGTAAGATAGTATAATAAAAAATTGTATAAAATTTACATCTTTATAAGTTAGAAATGACATTATAGAAGACTAACTCTTTACTGGTGAGAGTTCAAAGACAAAATGCTTCTTTGTTTCCCAACAACCATGGCTGGTCTTACGATTAATTTTATTCAATCCCAATCCTTTTTTTTTAATTATTATTATTGCTTTAACAAAGGTGGAATAAGGGAATAGTACTTCTTGAAAAGAAAAAGATAGTATTTTCCTTGGGTGTTACTAAACTACAATATGAAATACAATCGACTTCTTATAATCAACTCGAACAGAGAAAAAAAAATCATCATCACTCAAGACATTATGAATAACACATTGCCCTTTACAAAAGGGACATCTCTGAAAAAAAAAAAAAAAAAAAAACTAAAACCATTCATATCTGCAACTTTATGTTTTGAAGCACGTTTCTTTGGATAGGACTTATAATATCCAAATTTTACCGAGTATGCTTCCCTTTAAATCTAAAATGCATCATCTCGAGCAGGTACGGAGCTAGAGATTCAACATTGGAGTGAGCTAAAATATTTTTTTAATGATAGTATATGTAATTTTTTAAAAATAAGAGAGAAGGGCGATAATTTTTTTTAACGATACCACATAGATATTTTTTTTAAAATTCGCCACTGGTCACGAATATTAGGACTAAGTATAAGTCCAAAATAGGTCTCTTATTAGTAATTATAATATTAGTGCTACGGGTAAAAAGCACCACAACTTGTTCGTGTTTAGGTGAAAGTATACATAATTTTCCTTATACAATGTCGTAATTAGTTCATAATTCTCTTCTGGTTTACAAAAATGGTACATACACCCCTCTACATCTAACTGTAGTTAACTCCGTCAATAGAACTGTTAAAATGACAAATTTGTCCTTACTCGAGAAAAATTATTGGATTTCAATCACCTCATAAATTGACCAAAAGAAAAAAAAAATCACCTCATAATGATTTTTAATCCACAGCTCATGTACACTCACAGGTATCTTGAGATCCATCTATCATATGTTCGATCCAGAAACATCATTACGCTCCTCGTCGAATACCAAAACTCCTTGTGGTCTCCGATCATTAATTAGGTCAACTAACATTGTCGACCACCACTTTGTTGAAGCATCAGCATTTCTTGAACTTCCAGCCACCTTTAGCCTCCTCTCCAGCAACAGCCAGAACCGTTTAACTCCTCTTCCGACAATGCTTCAAGTGGTAGTGGCAACAAGCAGGGACAGAGTTATAATTTTAAAATTAGAGAGTCAAGATTTAAATAAAAATATTTATAAAAAAAAAAAAATAGAGGGTCGTTAACTTATTTTTAACGATACTAGATAAATTTTTTTAATAACAATATTTTTTGTTTAACGATACTACATAAATTGTTTTGAAAAAAAAAATCTTGGAGGGGCTGATGCCCGACAGCTCCGCCCCTAGCAACAAGCTGTGGCAAAATAGCGTCGACGTAAGCAAAAATCACCTTCCTTGCTC
This sequence comes from Ehretia macrophylla, assembly GCA_037974665.1. Lineage (NCBI taxonomy): Eukaryota > Viridiplantae > Streptophyta > Magnoliopsida > Boraginales > Ehretiaceae > Ehretia > Ehretia macrophylla. The sequence goes on along the minus strand of CM075771.1, from coordinate 50,297,624 downwards.
GCTGATAGCGTTGGTCGAGATTGCTAGTTCAATTGTCTAAGCAACGATGTAGCATCCTTCTTCCAGCAACTTCAGCATGACATGGCAACCTCTTCTTCCTGCTGTAGATTAAGGGCATTTTTGTCCATACAGTAACTAATTTAAGTGGACGACATTGCGATCTATGTTACACAATTCGCATTTGCAGAGCGTGTTGCACAAATGCAAATAACTTGAACAGAATTTCTTATAGAGAGTGGGTATTATGCATAATTTTTATAGACCATATGGGTACTATGAGATAATTACAATAGTATAAGAGGAAAAGAATATGCACTTTCACTTAATTATAAGGGAATGTGGTACTATTTATCTTTAGGTGCCGTTTGGTTCACAAAATCTTATAAGATTTTTTAAATTTTATATTGTAAAATTTAAATTTAAATATAAAAAATATAAAAAATAAAATAATTTTTTACATTTAACTTTAAAATAAAAAAATAAAAAAATAATAAATATTTTGAAAAATAAAATAATAAAAGTTAAATTAAAATTAAAATTTATATTTAAAATAATTTTAAATGCTAAATTCTAAATTTTAAATTTTTATATTTCAATTTAAAAATAAAACTATATAAAATAAAATAAAATATTTCAAAATTTTTAAAGAAATAAATTTAATTTTAATTTTTCAAATTTAAAGTTAAAATTTATAAATATATTAGACATTTTCTTTCTCGCGTATAGAAAAAGTATACAAAATATCTATCATGACTTGTATACTTTTTATAACATTTTTGTTTCTTTTAGTTAGGGGTATTGTTGAAAAATTACTTAAGATTCTTAGGAATATTGAGTCTAAACTAAACATAGTAATTAATATAATATTCCAAAGAATTTGACAAAAATATATTTCTAAGAATATTTTTGACTTATCAAATAGTTTTAATCATATTCCTGAAAATGTTCTAAGAAGGAATAGAATATTATTCCGAAAAATAAAAAATCATTATGTGAACCAAATACCCCACGATGTTCTCCCAAACAATAAGGTTATAAAGTTAATTAACAAAATCTTATAGAAAGCCATTGCATCAACCTAGGATAAATTTTATATTTAGTCCCTATAGTTTATATATTTTTCAATATCATCCTTAATGTTTCAAAAGATTTATAGTAATCCGTAATATATAAAAGTGATTCAAAATAGTCCATATTGTTTAAAATTAGCCAATTTGATCTTTATTATTTAAAAAAAAAAATCAATTTAGTCTCCAAATAGGGATCTCATGCAGAGACTAAATTAAATTTTTTAAAAAAATAATAGGGACTAAATTGAATTTTTTGAAAAATAATAGAGATTAAATTGACTAGTTTTGAACAATAAAGATTATTTTGAATCATTTTTATAAATATTAGAGATTAATATAATTTTTTAAAAAAATTAAAAATTAACTTTAAAAATGTATAAACAATAAAGACTATAGCATAATTTACCCCCATCAACCAACATGAACACGCATTGCCATGTCGTCCACACTGTTTGGGATGATTTGCCATGCTATTCCTAAGACCAACGCCTAATGAGGTTTACTTAATCATTCGGTATGTATAAGTATAACCCTAGTCATGTTTTCGATTCTGGCAGTAAAACTTTCCCTATCGCAGCTGATTCTTTTTTCGCAGTAGTGCGATTCTCCTTTCAGCTTTTCCCGATAAAATTCCTTCACTTTCTTACCTCTTTTGCTTTCCCTTTCTGTTTAGTACGTATCAAAACTCACCCCCAAGAAAATATTTTTCTTGTCTCTTTGTTATTCTGTCTCTTCTTTTTCCTTTCTTTTTTTTTCCTTCTTTTTATGAGAATGGAAACAACAAAACAGCCAAAACTTGAAGAATTCATGATGTGTTTTCTTTTTTGTTTTTGAGGTTCAGAGACACGAGTGTCCGTCCAATCCCTTTCTGTATTTAACTGCGCCTCGAGTCCATGTGCATTTTAGCATCATTTTGCACACTTTAATTATGTTTTCTAAATGTTTTCTCAACCTTGAAGATGAAGATGTTTTGCTAAATGTTTCTTTTGTTGAAGTAATCCCAGCCGGCCAGTGGCGGTACTTGGAGAGGCCGGGCCCCCAAACGTTTTAAATTTTTTTAAAAATATTTACGTAGTATTATTAAAAAAAATTATCGGTCCTCCTATTTTTAATTTTCTTTATATAATATCATTAAAAAAATATTTTAGCCCCCTTAATGTTAAATCTCTAATTTTGCCCCTGCAGTCGGCTAGCTAACCGATTGATCGGTACGAGAACGGTTCACCAATTAGCTCAATCGACTGGGATTGATTGGTTTTCTTTGTCGTTTTATAGCTTGTGCTTATTTGACTTACTTATCTTAGACTAGTGTTTTGTTTCTTTTTAATGGTCATTTGGTCCACTTATGTACTTTTTATTGTAAATGAATTTTCACACACTATTGAATTAGCCAAATATATATATATATATATATATATATATACCCATTAGGCCAAACAGAATGTTTAACTAAATAAAAGGGAATTTTATGGGAAAAGGTTGCCGGGATGTTATGTAATGATGATTTTCTCATAACATAATAACGTAAGGAGAAAAATTTAGTAATTTTGAGTTAACGAGATTATTATATACTAACACCACCATTAGTTCATTGTCGTTTAAATCTTACTTGTAAAAATATTATGAACATATCAATTTCCTTTATGTGACATGTTGTCATGATTCCTTTGGGAAATTGAATAAAAACAATCCCCTCAAAAGATGAAAACGAAATTTGAGGGTTGGATATTTAGCTTCTCTAATTAGAGGTTTTTTTTTACCAAAAAAAAGAAAAAAAAAGAGCTTTTTAACCCACAAAGCTTGATGTAACCAATGCAAGTATTGACTCAAAACACCATAAAAAGTTGTCTCTGATTTTTCAAAGCAATATTCAACCTTTTTAACCCACAAAGCTTGATGTAACCAATGCAAGTATTGACTCAAAATACAATTCTATTTAAAAAAGTTGAATATTGCTTTGAAAAATTAGAGACTAACTTTTTATGGATCTTAGGACTGCCATGTTGAGTAAAAACAGAACATGGATGCCCAAAATGTCGTTGCTTTCATACATCCACAATTCTGATTTTTAATTTAATCTTGGATTTATTGCTGACAATAGAAACGCTAGAAAATGTGAAGCAAAATGGTTTTAGTCACAAATTCCTCTTATAGTGATCTGGAATCTATGTAATATTCGAAATCAAATTAAATATATCTTTATTTTACTAAATAGGGTTGATTATACAGATCTCAAGAGGTCCCTAGTCATGTTAAGAGTCATCTCTTTTTTAAACTTCATGCACGTAAAATTTCAATGAATTAATATGTCTTCATCAAAGTCTTAAATATTCCTCTACCCTTCTTAATATGTACAACTTTTATATTTTCATACTATTTAACGGGTGTCTCTAATGATCACCTCGTAACATACTCAAACCATCTAAAAGCCAATGATTTACATGCAAAGAAAGAAAAAAGAAGAAATCTTCCTCACTTCTCGTCCAAATCCTCTGACAATTTTTTTTTTCAGTATGCAATTGACCCAAATTGGTATCATAAAAGAAGTATTTTTCTTCTTGTTTTCTATAATATGTTAGTATAAACTAAGGACGCCCGGATAATGTTTTCCATTCCAATGGAAGTTGGTAGATGAGATGTATTAAAAAAATTAATAAAAAAAAGAGTTGGCAAGATGAGCTAATTAAAGGCTAGTACAAAGGCGTCATGGATTCCAATAATTTATTTAATTTTTACTAAATAAATAAGTAATTCATTAAATTTCAAAATCAAAATACTATGATTATTCTAACAACCACAAAAGAAAAAGAGTAAGGCTTGGAATGGTTTAGTGATTAATCTTTCGTCGGTTTGAACTTTCTATAGTAAAAAAAAAAAAAAAAAAAAATGCTTGTAGACATGAGGTACAATTGTTTAACTAAAAGTACATAAATTACACAAGTTACGACTTATTCCTTTTAAATTAATGACAAACTAGTACAAAAAATGCCCCTTCTCATTTTCTTAATTATTAGTTGGTCAAAGAATGGTGAATTATCGTTCTAATTGATTTCACGATTTTTTTTTTTAAAATAGAGACAAAAGTTATAATTTGAACTCAATAATTTTTAATTACGATAAATTACTATTATTTAATTATTCACCCAACTTTGAGTGTATTTCACGAAAATTTTCAAACTTTTGTAATAGTCCTAAAATAAGTGTCTTGTCTTAGAAAATGTTGGGTCTTTTCAAGCCACTCCAAGTTCTGTTTTCCCAGTTTTAATTAGTCAATCCCGGACGGTACCTTTTTTTTTTAGTATTCACAATCTGTTAATTGCAAACTTAGGAATTATAATATAATTGAAGCGTTATCACATGTACATTTTTCTTCAGAAGATCTTGAACAACAAAATTACCCAAATTAAGGTTCCTTTGTCCTAAATTGAATATCCATTTTGACTTCCTTATGTCTAGATGGTAATTTTGTAGAGCAGTTTTTCACATTGATTTGTTCACTTATTGGAGAAAATTAATGTCAGCAGTAAAGTTCATTCATTGAAAAAAATATATATATAATATCACTATTAAAATTCGCTGAAAATACTACACTATGAAGCTTATATAGTTTTGATAAAAAAAAGGAACTAATTTCAACATCAAAATTAAAAGGTACATTCAATTCAGAATAAATGATGGCTCCGTTTGTTTGCCATAAAATAACTTGCTGAAAAAAATATTTTCTTAAAAAATAAAATATTAAAAAATATTTTCTAATGTTTGAATGTACAGTGAAAAAATATTTTTCAATATGAAATTTTATAAAAAAAATATACATATATAATATTTATGTTAACCGTGAAGATAAATGAGGAGTGGTGAGGAGTGGAGTGGAGTGGGGTAGGGTAGGGTAGGGTAGGGTGGGGTGGGGGTAAGGGTGGATAGGGTTGGGGTAGGAGTGAAGCAGATGAGTTCCAAAAAATATTTTTTTATCCCAAAAGATAAGAAAATATTTTTTATTCTTTTGAACTAAAATTTTCTCTTAACCGGTTGACCAAATTTTTTATATTATCAACTATAGAAAAATTTAGAAAATATTTTCCAAAAAATATCTTACTGCAAACAAACGGTGCCTCATAAGAATTATCTTTTATCCGTCGATTATTACATTAGAAAGCCTACTTAACCTAACTTCTTTGACCAAAAAAAAAAAAAAAAACCTAACTTCTTCACTTTGAACCTATTTCATGAACATGAGATATAAATTAATTCAAATACATAAAAACTAGTTTGAAATACTGCATAAGATAAAAAAGTATTGGTAGATATCACCCAATTTTTAATATTTTTTTATCACCTCTTCTTATGTTTATGTCTCGTTAGCATATAAAAGAAGAAAGAGAAATACATTTAAATTTGCTAAGTTGGTACACCAGTTAAGCATACATATAAAAGTGATAAATAAATTATAAAATAAAATGATATCTAACATTTATCTAAAGACAATTGATAAAGATCAAAGTAAAACGAACATCCAAAAGTTGGTAGAATGCTAAAATATTGAGCTATTTTACTAAAAAAATTATAAGTTCAAATTACAATTTCAATCCCTATTATAAAAAGGGTAAATAGCACCACCACCCCCTATGATTTAGTAAAAATGCATAGGACCCCCTGTGATTTCAAAAGTACATCGGAACCCTCTGTGGTTTTAAAACCGTGCACACGCACCCCCTCTCTAATTTTCCGTCAACAAATTTAATTGAATTGTATAAAAAGACTTAAATACCCTTCAATTCTTTTTTTTTTCCTCTTTTCCTTTTCTTTTTTTCTTTACAGACACACAAAGACACACACACACACACACACACACATATATAATATACACACACGTGTGTACATATATATACACATGGATATTTATAATTTATACATATTTATATATATATATATATATATAAAAGGATTTGCAAGTTTTTTCTTTGCGGGGGGCGGGGGGCGGGGGGGGGGGGGGGTGTGTGGGGGTAACTGTGGGGTAATGGGGATAGAGGGGTTGACGGGGTGGGGGTAACGATGGGGTGGGGTGGCGTGGGGATGGTGAGGGTGGGGGGAGGGGGGGCGGTGGTTTGAGGAAGAAGATGGGTTTTAATTTTAATTTTTTTTTGTGAAAATTGCATTGGGAGTAAAAGAAAAGAAAAAAAATCATATATAAGGGTATTTTTTGTCCAATTAAGTAATAATTTAAGCTTAAAAACATAAAAAATTACATCAAATGCGCGTGTAATGTATTCTCCGTTAAAAGTATTATTTTTTTAACGGAGGGGGCTGTGGTGCTACATTTTTAAAACCACGGAGAGTTCCGGTATACTTTTAAAATCATAGGGAGTTCCTGTACACTTTTACTAAACCATATGAAATTGTGGTGCTATTTACCCTTATAAAAATAAGAAACATAAAGTACATAACAAAGTACTAATTACTCTATTATGGAAAAGACAAATACACTTCAATAAAATAAGACCAAACAAATCTTAGGACATAGTCCAGCGGTAGTAGAGTGAAATCGCTCATACAAGATAACATGTTTGACACTCTTTACTATTTTAGAGTTTTGCCGTTAACTGATTTGATACATGTGTAATAATGTACTGTTACACTCGAGAGTTTATCAATTAATAATCAGGTTCTATCGAAAACGCTGTATGTCATAAAAATGATAAAAAAAAGAGAGTAGAAAATGAAGATCCACCAAACAATTCAAAAACATAATCTGTACCTAAGATTATGTTGGGGTTTTTTTTACCACATACCAAAATGTATGCACTTTTTATTCTTTACTTTTTCACAGCCTAAGATGCTATCATTTTCCATTATTCCCCTTCTTTTCTTATCCCATTCATTGTTTACAGTGGAAGGAGTGTGTGCTTGTGCAAAACAAAGAGATGAGACACGCATGATTACATACATATATATTATATTATACGTATATATATCTATCACATATATATATAACAGGCTACAGAAAAACCCAAGCAAAACAAGAACCTTATACTTTCTCTCTCTGCAATCAGAATAGCAAGCAAGCTCATATACATTTACACTCTTTTTCACATCTGAAAAGCCATAATTTTCTTGAACATTGATGCCTATTTCCTTAGAAGAGCATGATTACATAGGCTTATCAGAGGTTCCAGCAATGGAAAACTCTGAGAAGAGCAGTATTTCATGTGGGGTTAATGAGAAAAACAGTAAAGGTTTGAACTTGAAGGCCACTGAGTTGAGACTAGGCTTGCCTGGCTCAGAGTCACCAGAAAGAGAAAGAGAGAAGAGTGTTGTTGTTCATGGAATTGAAGATAAAAATAATGTGTACAACTCTTCCTCTTCCTCTTCCTCTTCCTCACATGGTCTGCTGAAGGGTCTGGTTTTTTCAGGTGCCAAGAGAGGCTTTGCTGACACCATTAATGGTGGTTCTAGTACTGGCAAATGGAGTTTATCTGTAGGTGTTGGATCTGAAGTTGGTTTGGATAAAAATGGTGTCTTGTTCTCTCCAAGGGGTGTTGTTAATGGTGGTGCAAAAGGGTCTGAGAGTAACACTACACAGCAGTCTTTTCTGGCTGCAAATGCTGTCAAAGAGGGGGAGGTTGTTCCACAGTCACCTAAAGCAGCAGTGCAGGAGAAGAAGCCTCAGATTTCTACTGTGAATGGCCATGGGGTTGCTCCAGCTGCAAAGTTATCTTCTTGGCCCTTTCATATCCTCTTTTTTTTTTCAGAAAATAAGATTAGCTTGCTAAATGTGGCTAATAACTTCCTACTGTTTGTTTTTGCTTTCCAAATTGTTGAAAATTTGTTCTTTTTTCTTTTCTTTTTCCTTTTTCTTTTTGTTTTTGATTATTCTTGGTGGCGAGATGAGTTCTATGTGATTTCAGTGACTGATTAGCTCAAGAAGTAGCAAAGAAAAAAAAGTAAGAAACCATGATGCTGTTGATAAGACTAGAAAGACGTTTGTGTGTTTTTTTTCTTTTTTTTTTCCTTTTTTTTTTTCCTGGTGTACAATATGCAGGGTTGCTTCACTTGTTGTTTAACTTTCTCTTTTTGTATCTCTTTGAAAATTGGTGTGTTTTGTTTACGACTTGATTTGGATTTATTGTTTCTCCTCACCCGCACAATTACTTTCCAAAAGGTTGAATTTTAACATTTATTGCCTTAATTTCTCTTCATTGTTTGTTGAATATTGTTGTACTGACTGTATATTCAAGATATTTCTCGTTCTACTGAGGTGTATTATTGTGAAACTACAAACAATATTTCTCGTATGATCTATTTTTTCCAGAATCGTAGTTTCCATTTAGTATAATTTTTTTTTATTTATGCTGATTTAAATGTAGTTTATAACTGTCATAATTCGAATAGCAATAAGCTTGTACCCCTCTTAATTTGTTCGTGTGAAACAGGGCACAGGTGGTAGGATGGCCACCAATTCGATCTTTTCGGAAGAATTCAATGGCTACTAATCCTCCCAAGATTGATGAAGATGCAGATGCCAAGTCAGGAGCAGGTTGTCTTTATGTTAAAGTGAGTATGGATGGTGCTCCTTATCTGAGGAAAGTTGATCTCAAGACCTACCATAGCTATAAGGATCTATCCTTAGCGCTCGAAAAGATGTTCAGCTATTTCACAATTGGTAAATTCTTAGTACTACATCTTCCAACTAGCTTAACTGAACTGAGTCACAAGTATATATTTCTAAGGTTAGAGTAGTGGAATTTCTTTCCTTATTGTTCACTTGGAGCTGTCAAAGATATCAATTTCCTTGGCACTTTTCGGCGAGATTATTTTTTATGTGTCACACAAGTAGTTCTCAAGGTTGCTGCAAATTTAGTAAAAATATCGCCTTTTTTGGTGTTTTTTTTTTCTTTTTTCGTTGCTATTCTTGGTAAAAACATGGAATACTTTGTATTACGTACTCTTCTCTTTTTTATTACCAGAAAGCTTCCCCTTTTTCCTCAGTCACATAATTCGGCTAATACCTATTTTGTATCTTTTTTCCCCTCATTTTCATCCCTTGTCTATTCTTAATATATATATATATATATATATATATATATATTTCCCTTTTGAAAACTTCCTCTCCTGTACAAAAACTTGCTTAAAAAATTTGTCTGAGGAGCTTGCATTTCCCTCTCCTGAGAATATCTTTCTTTGGATTTCTTGAGCGGTGCTAATGTTGTTATGATTACTTCAGGTCAATGTAGCACTCAAGGAGTTCCAAATGGAGATGGATTAAGTGAAAATGGAAAGGATCTTCTTCATGGTTCTGAGTATGTACTCACCTTTGAGGACAAGGATGGTGACTGGATGCTTGTTGGTGATGTTCCCTGGGAGTAAGTTTATATCATCTCTAGGTTCCCGGATCACCCGAATTTTGTTCCTGACTCGTAAAATAAACTCAGTAGATCACAGCCAATCTTGTGTTTCTGAGACTGCTAGTTCGGATAGAACGTTGAAAAGGTGACTCTGCCCATGGCAACAATATCTATTGGAGAAGCTGAACGCTCACACCATAATAGTTACGAGAAATAAAAACCACTGCACTTCCCTGCCATGTTAGGACCCTAACTTGCGATAATCAACTTCCACTCATCTGTTACTCGTAATTAAATAACGAGTTTATGATTCAGTATCCATATAAATGAAATGCCAGAAAACAAGTTCAAGTGGCTGAGCTCTTTGAATTCATAAATTCCGGTTCTGAGAAAATTATGTTTGACATTCATGATTGTTATCTTTATTTATAGAATTTCATATGTATGTGTGAATATGTGTCTATGAGATACTCCAAGAAGCTGTTGATATTAGTTTATCTCGTTTGGAGATATTCATTTAACTGCGATTGCCGTTCTACTCACCTTTTCTCAATACATGAAATCCCTGACTTGTTACGCCTTGTTGTTCGCAGAATGTTCACAGACACTTGCAAAAGGTTGAGGATCATGAAAAGTTCAGATGCAATTGGTTTAGGTAAGGAAAACCTAAACAACATTGAAGCACTATAATTTTATTGCTCGAGTGGTCCAACTTCTTGATATGTAATATAAAGGGCTTGTGGCCTACTTTCATGGCCTCATTTCAATTGTTATTTAAAACTCATGCTTTAGTTGGATAACCTCTAAATTTTTGTTAAGTTAAAGCACATTTATTGTATGGTGCTTTGCACAAAGGCTGCAAATCTCCAAAAGATTCAGAGCATGATCTCTGTCTTAGCATTCCCTTATTGTTAATTTCTCGAATCTTGATTCTCAACATGACGCAAAGTTTACTAGTCTAAACTAGCAAAAGATTTTCATCTCACAACATCATCTGCTACTTGATTACAATCTTTGATTATGCAGCTCCCCGGGCCATGGAGAAGTGCAAGAGTCGTAACTAGTGCAGGACACTTGCTGCAAATGGTCAATGCTCATTATCTTATCATGGAAGCTTTGAGTTGCATGTATGTAAACGTGGGCACTCGGGTTTAAGTTTGTCTATGTTTTTCGATTCAAGATTGTGTATTCTGGAGAAAAGATTCCTAGTAAATGAGATATATTCCTATATTCAAGTTGTAGTTTTCATAGGTGAGCAATATGTGCTAATTTATTCCTAGTGTTGTCTGCTGCTTAAAGGCTTCAATACTACATCTGTAAATGGTTGGTGTGAGATATAATCTCTGTATGGTCATGACTGTCTCAGATGCTTGTGGTTTTATATATCTATATCCATAACTTCAATAATGTTGCAGCAGTTGTTGACCTGATGCTTCTCAGTAAAATTGGAGGGTACAATTATATATACATGAATGTTATGGTCTTTGTATGGTTCATTTCTGTCCTCCACACCCCAGTTGAAAGCAATGTTGGTTGTTGAGGGAACAACACTTAATAGGGGAGTTCTGGAGGTACAAACAAGAGTTGCTTGCACAAATGGATAATGATTGAAAACCAGGGAAATTCTAGCATGCGGTTGTTACGGTTGAGACACAATGAGGGTGGGGCCCACCCCCTCCTTTTGGCCGTTGCATCCAGCTTCTTGATGTTAGCTTTTTCCTGATGAGAGATACTAGTGCAAGGGTTGGTCTTGGGTACATCTGCAGCTGAAACTGGTCCGTCCATTTCTTGTGAAGAATCTTGAGCGTTGATGTGCACGAAAAGAAAAAAAAAAGTTATTATACGTAATGACTATTTTACCCTTTCTTTTACTGAAGTATATGCAGGACACCTTTGCTTTATTAAATATATGCAGGACCAACTAAATATTATATGTAGTATTGAAATATCTTTTTTAACCTTTAGGTTGCACAATGACTAAAATATCCTTATCAATAACATCTAATTTTTTATTTATGAATTTATTATTATAAGCTGTTGGGACCCATTTATATATTATATGTAGTGTTGAAATGATTTCTTTAATCATTTTCATTATCTATTTAACTATATCCACGCATTTATGATATATGAGGGTTTAATTACTGTAAGTACTATTTTAATTACTATAAGTACTATTTCAATTACAAATTGTTCGTTTTTTTTTTTTTTTCTTTCTTAGGATAGTTTATTCGTGTTACTTTAGTCAAAATATGATATGAGGAATGCTATATGTTAGCTCATATTCGTCATCCATTTAACCATATCAGAATTTTATGGTATATGAAACTTCATTAGCCACTTAACCATATGTGAATCAACGGTATATGAACACTCGATTACTAAAGTTACTATTCTGATTGCATATTGTTCATTTTTTTCTTTTTTTAAGATATAATATAACATCTTTAAATTAATAGTGTTGGGATCACTAATTTCTATTAACTTAGCGCGATATTAATGTATTGGTAAATTAATAATTAATAATTTATAAAGATAGACATGCCATTAATAAATTGAGGGTATTGTCAAACTGAATTAATTAGATAAAAGTCCTTAGAACATCATTTATAGATTCTATTTTTAGGAGTAAGGATATTAGTGACAGAATCTATATTTACAAATATGTTTTAAAAGTTGTCCCCGATCATAGGATAAATTAATTTGGCGTTAGTTTATCCGGATAGATTGAATTACAGCCTAATAACTAAATAATATGAGATATTAGTTAGGGCGATTAGTAGTACTTGTTAGTGAACAAGTGACTGGACTTGACTTCCAATACAACGAATTACATGGATCAGTCAATAATTCGTTGTATAATGTAATTATACAATTAATCCTCATACCTGAGACACCACGGTTATCTTATAATTAGAGATACCACAATTTGCTAGTATAATTAAGCTAGTCCTAATCATGGATTAGACAATGTATTTAGTAGTTATGATCTATTCTGTCATGGAGATAAGTGTATATAGATACGGGATTTGTCAATTAAGGATCCTATACGATCTATTGATCGAGTAACTATAAAATTCTTGGCCGAGGTAGAATGGTGGAAGTCGTTCCACACATTAATTATAAGTTACTGATTAAATAGATTATGACATATGATTGAGTAATAGAGTTTGACGATTCTATCCATGACTTTGACTCAATCGGGATGATTTAGATAGAAGGATTCGATTGCGTGAAAATTACTTAAAGGGTTCTTATATTTACACTTTATCTTTAATTGGGTAATTGCAATATACTGATAGGTGTCACTCGCGATTTGCGAATTAATTAGAAAGGGTTCTAATTTAATTAATTAATTTGATTAATTATTCGTTATCGATTAATTATGAACCCGAGAAATCACAGATAAAAGAGATTTATGAATTAATTGGATTAGAGAAAAGTCCTCATACTACCCTCTTTAAACTATTAAATGACGTTTTTACCCATTTGTAATACATATATATTTTTTTCTTTTTTTTTTCTCTTCATCTCCACCTATTTTTTTATTTACCACTAAATAAAAATAATAATCGTTGGTATATATACTCGATTAAATAAATTGTTTATTATCTTCATTTTTTAGTCTAACTCTAATAGTTTTCCTATATTTTTCTCTACATGTAGAGTATTTAAACTATTTCTGTACATCTAGGGATTCTATATTTTAGTTTCATTCAAACAACTTCTTTACATTTAATATATCTCATATTTTAAGGAATCTCTATTTCACTATTGCTCCAACAACTTCCCTATTTTAAAAATTATATATATATATTTTTTATACGCATCTGAAGATGTAGAGATAGGTTTAGGGAACTGATATTTTCATCTCCACTTATGGAGATAGTGAGATTTGAATGTAGGGATTTTTCACATGTAGGGAAGCTGTTAGAGAGCAAAATCTTTAATGGTTTCTCTACATATAGAGAATTTACTAGTTTAGGGCACTTGTTGTAGATGACTTTAAGGTTCTTTTTAATTTATGTATTACTTTTATCAAAATATAATATGAAAAATACTATATGTCCACAATGAAACAAAAAATACCAAAACCCAACAACTATTAAAACTCGCCTAACATTGTGACCAAACAACCCAAAGCCCAAGCAAAAAAAAGTAAAAAATGCAAATACATAAGGCCCAAGCCTAAAGTCGAAACAGACCAAAAAAGAATAAATTTGTCCCATGCCCAAGCCCAAAGTCACCAACACAAACTGATAGTTTCTGATTATTATCTTGTTGTAACAAAAGTTAAACAAAATAAATAAATGCATGCAGAATGTAAGGACATCGAGATTTAATGTGATTCAACCGTACGGTCTACGTCCATAGGATCTCTTCTGGTCCAACAAACCTGTTCATTAATAAATAACAAGTTACAACATCAATGGATTTACATAAGTAAAGACTCTCTCTTGACCTTTGACGCCTTGACGAAGAACTCCTTAATGAACCTCGGTTTGGTGAGCTCCTCTCGACTTGCAACGTTCTCTCCTGAGAACTACACCTTCTCCCGAAGAATGAACAAAACAATAAACAGACTAAAAACTCTTCTTATCAAAGATTAAAATAATATGCATAACGAAAGCATAAACAAACTGCATGTTTCATGATCTGCTATAGCAACAGCATCTGGTGAAGTTTCCAATGCCTCGATAGTACCATTTCCTGAAGCAGGGGACTATGCCTCTTCCACTGCTACATCAGTCCCAGTGGCTGATCCTGGAGTAAGCGATACCATACTTGGTGAACTTGGAAGGACATACACCACGTTGACTTGATGGCCAAATGCTGAACGAGTATTTCCAACTAAAGATAACTGCTTCATTGACTCTCCTTCTATGAAATGTGAAGAAAGCCAGAAAAGAAGTTACTCTTGATATTTGTAATACACAACAACACGGAGAAATCCCTACAGTTAAAACAAATAAGATTGTTATCCTCCCAACTAGGCTACATCAGTAATTTGAAAATATACACAAATGCAATGTACAAAATTTAGATAGAATTAATTGCTCAACATCTACCTTCAGTTTGGATTAGGCTATATCTCAAAGTGGTCTCTATACAAAAGCTATTTTCGCATATAAGTAATTGAAATTCCGTAAATTTGCAAATTCATTGCCTCCCGCCCCACCATTCGAAAATATCAAATTAATAAATAAATAAGGAAGAAGAAGAAGCATGCAGTCAAATAGACAGATGTATAGGAGCATTAGGAACACTTCAATCTTTGACAAGAAAAAAACCTCATCCAAGAAACAAATTAACAGCAAAGCATGTATTCAATAAAGATATGGCACTTTTATACTCCTAATACAAGATAGAAAAAGGAAAAAAAAAAAAAAAACCTTCTTCAGCAATTCTAGCTACTGCCATGCAAAAAAGCCATACTCAACAAACAACCAACAAAGTGCTAATCGTCTACTCCATTTGAAAGCTCACGCTAAGCGGCGGTTTATGTTATTAATTTATTGTCTCCAACACACTCTATTACATGCAAGCAAGGTTCTTTAGATTGAAACTTTGCATTTATAACTTTTGCTAAAAAATGACGCTTGTGGTGGGAATTTTTTTTTTTGTTTTTTGGTCAGAAGAAAAAATTCTATTAATAACAGCACAATACAAATAAGTCCAAGCCTAAAAGTGATTGGATAGAGAAAATGGGCCATAGCCCAAGACAAACAAGACAACATACAAAAAACACAAAAATAACATAATGGACTAAAGCTCAAACCAAAAGACAAACATACATTTTGATAACTAGACTCTAATATCACATTAATTATTCACCTTAGCTCACATTTGTTTAAAGAAATTTTATTTTATTAATTTATTATCTCCATCACAAAGAACAGTGCAATACACGCTGATCGATACTTGTTGATAAATTCACTCCAACTTCAATTCAGTACACAAGAAACAATAAGCAAAACAAGAGCCAAAAAAACCCAAAAAACAATCACATTGCAACATTGGCTGGAACAAACAGAGCAACAATCTGCACCATGATTAAGAAAGCTAGGTCAATTGCTGTTATGTCATAAAGATTGAAACTTTTTGAGAAACCCAAAAATGTTTCTTTCTAGTGTGTGCTTGTATTTGAAGTTTGAAGCTTACTGTGAAGCGGTAACTTCTCTTTCACTCTGTATTCGTCTGTTGTTCAGTGTGTGTTGTGTGTGTGGCTAAAGAGAAAAAGAGGGAAATTGATGAATTTTTTTTATACAATATTTTTTGGATTAGTAAAAAAGAGATTCAATTTTTACTGTTAAAGTTAAAAGTTATATATATCTATTTAAATCTAATAGACATACACATACTAGCAAAAAAAATGGTAAAAAAATACAACTATAATGACTTGAACTCACGCCATTAATATAATAGAATGTGTGACTAACCACCAACTCTATGTTTTTAAAGTCTTTTACAATTTTCTTGATTTTTAGATGGTACATTATTTTTTTTAGAAAAAAATGTACAACATATGTACTTCGTTTTTCCGACAATGGTAAAGGAAGTGCCTACGTGGTACTTCTCTAGCTTTTTTTTTTTTTTTGACCAACTTAAAACTAGGAAAAAATTAATAAAAAAATAACATACAACATCCGTGGTGACTCAAACTCTTACCAACCAAATGAATGTACTTGTTACTAACCACCAAGGCTAACTTATATTTTGATAATTTTTGTAACTTTTAATCTATTTATTAAGGGGTCAAATTTATTTTTCAAAAAAAAATACATTAATTTTTTTTAGGTAAGAGGAGCCAGGGTCCCCCTCCCTTTCCCCACCGGTCCCCCCTCCCCCGGCCCCTGCTCCTTAGTGTACCCATATTGCATACTTGATCAAACTATCATATACTTACTCCAATACAAATAATAATACTCTTAATTTCCTTTAAGCAAAATGGTAATTTTAGGGCCCTAACTTGCTTCAATATAGAATTTAGATCCTGAACTTCAAATCCTTTAAAGAAAAGGCTCAAACTTTTGAAAAATGGTATTTTGCACATCCATAAACCACAAAATATTTAGTTAATATTACTTCACCCCCACAATATATGTACAATTTAACAATTTCTGTACGTGATATAGTTCACAAAAATGTCTCTTGTGGTCATTAAGAATATATGAATCTTTTTACCTAATAATCCAAAGAGGTTATTTGATAAAAACAAATAGTAGGAGACAAGATATTATGTTGTAAATGTTCAAGGGGTCTGGAAGGTTTACATCACTTTACCCTTTAATCGCAATATTTTACCTCTAATGTTAATTGAAACTAGCTAGTTTGTTTGTTTTTTTAAAGATCTTTATATTTAAGTTTCACTTTAATGTTACTTTCTATTTTAACTAGCACACTAATTTATTGTTATTTTTTATGATTTTTTTTATATCTTTTATGTGTCAAAATTCACTACAAGAAATTTCGGAAACAGAGACGGCTAATTTCCGTCTCCTTTTCGTCTCCATTTTTTGATAGGAGATGGAACGGAGACGAAAATGTGCCGTCACCGTTTGCAGCGTCTCCAATTTTGGAATTCGTCTCCATTTCGTCTCACACGGAGACGAAATTTAAAATCGTCTCATTTTCGTCGACAATTATATTCGTCTCCATTTCGTCTCCATAATATCTCCCTTTCAGCTTGTCTCCATTTCGTCTCCAAACCGTCTCTGCTGTTGTGTTGTCCCTATTTCGTCTCTGTTTTCATATTGTCTCCTTTTCGTCTCCGTTTACATGCCGTCTCATTTTTGTCTCATTTTTCACGTCGTCTCCTTTTAATCTCCTTTTCCATGTCGTCTCCTTTTCGTCTCCATTTCCGCATTGTCTCGTTTTCGTCCCCGATTACACATCGTCTCAGTTTCGTCTCCTTTATTACGTCGTCTCCTTTTCATCTCCTTTTCCATGTCGTCTCGTTTTCATCTCCGTTTCCATGTCGTTTCAGTTTCGTCTCCTTTTCGTCTCTTTTTTTTTTTTTTACAATTCATCTCCTTTCTGTTGCCGTTTGGGTTTTTTTTAAATATATATATATATTTTTTCATAAATATAATTCTTATTCAACTTGTTATCCTTTCCAAAATTTTTAACACGTTGATTAAATTAACGTAATTAGATTGTAATGTCCATATTTTATGTTCGAAAGTTAAAGTACACATCATAAAACATTTAGTAATAGATATAATACATTATTATAAAGTTTGAACAATTATCAGTCGGGTTGATCATCTCTTCGATCACCAAGATCAGGTTGTTGTGGATGAGTATCGAACTGTTTCACGAGTAGCGCAATCTTGTCTTCAAGCCGTTGGAGATTTACGTTATTTTCTTCCCTAAGTTTACGTATCTCCTCTGCCTGTTCTTTTTTTAGTTTACGCACCACCTCGTCTGTCGCTTTGGCAACAGCTGATTGGATATCCATCTCTGTGATATGGCGTCTTGAAGACGGGACGCTGTGTGCGGACCCTACAGAAGCTTGAGAGCCCATCCCGTACACGCGGCCTTTGCTGTTCCCTCCAACAGCCTGGATAAATAGGGCATCATGATCAACAGGTGTGCCCGTCGAACCTTCCTCCGACGGCTGATTTGCCTGCTCTACCAGCTCAAGATACGTAGCCTGCAATTTATTACAAAAAAGGGCAAGAACATCAATTGTTTTGATTTCGTATAGAGGAATAAGACAATGTCTTTCCCCAACTCGCGATGTTCCTATAATCAAGTTAATACATAAAAAAATTTCGGCATTATAACGGCTGTAATATGGCTTTTGGATAAAAATTAAACCTGCACAACATTATTCGAAAAATCTGGATATACACCCAATTCATCATCCAAAAACCAACCATGAACTTTGTACAACCAAATTATTATTCAAAAACCAACCAATCACCATATACAACCAAATTATTATTCAAAATCCAACCAACCACCATATACAACCAAATCATTATTACAAAACCAACCAACCACCATATACAACCAAATCATCATTCAAAAACCAACCACCCACATACAAACCAACCACAACCAAACCAACCACAGTTTAATCCGTCCACCACAATACAACTACATACTTGAAAACTTTTATACGCATAATATAAATGAATTCATAAGCCTAACCAACTATACAAAACAAAAAATACTTATGATATTACAAGGCAAGACAAAAAACTTTAACTAAAACCTTAAATTTTTAATGTTTACATAAAACCCACCCAAAAAGCTTCAAATCCAATGACTAGAAAATTCCATCCAACACCACCCGCTAAATTAAGCATTTCAATTGCAATTCTAAGCCATTACGTGATGGTAACATGACATAATAATGATTATGAACATCTTAGTTGCGCTAGGATACAAGGTTTTGAATAACTTCAACCAAATAAGCATTTAAACAACCTACAATTTTCAAATACTTCAAAAGATGATATAAACTAATTTCAAATAGCTAAAAAGGTTCTCTCCGGCGTAATTACTGAGTTTTAGAAGCAATAATATAAAAAACGTCTCGTGCATATGTATCCATTTTTAGTAATGAAGTAATTAACTTTCAATTGTGTATCAAAATTGCGTACCGCGGTTTGTTCCGCCCGGGGGTCTGAAAATGCACCTTCGGGACCCTTGCGATGAGCCTTTACGAACACATCAAAACGTGTCACCGGTTGCCCACGTTCCTCTTCCTAAATTATTGGGGCACAAAAACATGTAATTGGTTAATTGAAAAATAAGTGTTATGTACTTTTTTGATACTTAGAATGTATTTTGATGCATAAAGAAAAATTCAATACATACCAATCTCCTCTTAGCCTCCGGGTATGGGATACAACCTAAAAAGTGCGGTGACGGAGAACTAAGGCGATTTTTTGAATTTTGCTCAGAAATCGCCTTCCATTCCTGAGTACCCCATTTCTCATGCAATGCTTCCCATACAGCATTGCCGGTCCATTTTGGCTTCATATCTTTGGCACGCCACTTGTTCATATTATTTCGAATGCAATGTTGGGCTCTAGCATTGAACACGCGTCGAATAGCAAGTTCATCATAAGGGAACCATTTGTACACTTTCTGTAATATAATTATCAAAAGTTAATACATAGATATAACTTCATTAATAAAGAGTTGTTCTACAATAATCATGTACAAGATACCTTAAATGTAGAGAACTATCTGTCTCGGACATCATTTGGAACATGTTTCCAACTTAGCCAAGCCTCGATATATGCGGCAGTTACAGCATTTTTCACTTCTTTAGAGGCTTCATAAGGAATCCATCTACAATGTTAAAACAAATATATGTAAAAGTTATGGATTTGTGAATAAAGAAAAATGGACATATAAAATAATATTAAGTCGATACTTACGCGGCACCATCAACCTGCAGATGCGTGCCCCGATCAATCTGCCACGCAATATAGGCATCTGAATAGTCAAATCCATATCTTTGCCAATCCTCAAGTCGCTCATCCATCCTCTCAGAGGCGCGCGATGACTCTGGTTGCTCAGCAGATGCCATAGGCTGGGCCCTAGGATTACTAGCGGTCTCCTCGACTATAACTTCCTGTAATACATTTTCAAAAGCCATATCTGTGGAGGCGGCCGCAGGGGATCCATCTTCTGCTTGTATCGGCGAATTAACAGGCATCCCGTGGCTCGGTCCCACGGATGTTGAGAATGATCCATGACCAGTTGACGTGTTTGCTCCCGTGGATCCATGGCCAACTGATTGATGTACTCCAGTTGCTCGACGGCCAGTCCGTGCGATTCCTGCAGTTGATTCCCCTCCTAAACGGCTACGACTAGCCGACATGCTTTGTCCAAATGAATTCTTACCACCCCGTAACACCTCAGGAGTAATAAATTTTTTAAGCGTGTTTCGCTGTTTTCCACCTGTCATGACTGTGTTTGACAAAATACATATTCAATTTAACATATAAAATAATAAAGATACATGTAATTTGGAAACAATCATTCGTCTAGTACATAACACATATATATCTAATGCAACAAAATAACTAAACATCATATGCAGCATTATCGTTAGCGTCGGTGTCAGCATCATTATCATCATCGTCATCACCATCGTCATCATCATCATCATTATCACCATCAACATTTATATAACCATCATCATCATCATCATCATCATCATCATCTTCTTGTATTTCTTCTTCTACTTCTTCTTCTTCTTATTCGTCGTTGTCGACTTCTAACTCGTCTTCTAATAGTTCATTGTCTCCCAACTCATGACAAAGTGAAGGTAAAATAGTATCAGTAGGTTGTACTTCAGCTACATTCAATTCATATGTCTGGAAAGCTGATTGATCATTCCCTTCTCTTACCAATCTTGACACGTCTGAGAAACTCTTCCCACGTATTTTAACCACACAGTGCCAATCCACTCGATCCCTCTTGGCCCCTGGATATTTACAATAGTATACTTGAGATGCTTGCTCTGCCAACACAAACGGTTCATATTTCTGATATTTCCTTTTCATGTTGACATCAACCAGTTGGGACTTCCTATGGTACTTTACACCTCTATCCTTTGTAGAATCATACCAGTCACATTTGAAAAGAACTACTCTAGTGTGGTGCACCGTTGGATTATGATATTCCAGTTCAATAATGTCATTAAGCATTCCATAGTACCCAATACCCTCATTACTACCAGCAGCAACCCCTTTCACGCATACCCCGCTATTCATTGTGGACTTGAATTTCCCAAATTCTAATGTGTGAAATCTGTGTCCGTTTACTAAATATCTTGACCATGTGCGTACCCTACAACTTGGCCACATAGAAAGGCATTTCACACGGTCGTCTATTCCATTAGTGCCGATTAGCTGGAAAAATCACAAGTCGTTAATGGTATAATCCAAGTTCATAGGATAAGATTAATTAGTTGCATAGGTACTTACATGGTCATATAACCATTTCGGGAAACAACTCTCAATTTGATTTTGAATCTGTGCGGGTGTCAATGGGGGAAAGTTTCGTACAAGATTTTCCTCAAACAATCTGCAATCAAGATAATTTTATTTGTATTGGGTTTTCCGTATGACTATTAACAAATTATAATAGACATACCAAATTACCACAACCTTACCTGATATATCGGTCAACCTCTGGGCAATTCATCAATACATATAAGTGTGCTGCATGCAGTTCTACATCCTCCAATGTTCGTACTGTTTCCTTTCCAATTGGACAACCCGGGTAAGTAAATATAGACAAACATCCTTCAGAGTAGTTCACCTTGTTATATTGGTCATTCCTACCAACCTTTCGCGTTCTAGTTACCACGTGGAGTTCAAAATAATATAAACAAAAAGTTGACGTTTCCAGGATGTGATATGCTTCACATATAGATCCCTCAACACGTGCCTTATTTTTTACTTTCCTTTTCAAGTATTGCAAGAACCTCTCGAATGGATACATCCATCGATATTGTATAGGACCACAACATATTGCCTCATACACCAAATGGATTGGCAAATGCTCCATTGAATCGAAGAAGGCAGGGGGTAAGATCTTTTCCAAGTTGCCAATAATCACAACTATATTTTCTTGTATCCTTTCCAATTCATGTCTTTGAAGAGTTGTGCAGCATATATTGGTGAAGAATAAGCTTAGTTGGGCAAAGGCTCCCCAAACGTATTTCGGCATTAGCTCACGTAATGCAATAGGAAGCAATCTCTTCATAAACACATGACAATCGTGACTTTTCATGTGTGACATCTTCAACTGTTTCATATTCACACACCTTGACAAATTGGAAGAATACCTATCAGAGACTCGTAGGTCTTTAACCCATTCAAGAAGTTTTCTTCTGCTTGCCACAAGGAGTGTGTAAACACCCATATTCAGTTGGTTCACACCACATAATTCTGGACGGTTGCAAAATTCATCCATATCAATTCTCGCTTTAAGGTTGTCCTTTGTCTTCCCCTTGACATCCATCACGGTGTTGAAAATGTTATCGAAAACATTCTTCTCAATATGCATGACGTCCAAATTGTGTCTCAGAAGATGTGTTTTCCAGTAAGGCAAATCCCAGAAAATACTTCTCTTGGTCTAATTGTGCCTAACCCCAAAACCAGGGGGCTTATCTTCTTCTATTTCATTGATTTTAGGGTAACATTTCACATTATCCCACAGTTCCTCACCATCTAGTCTTGGCGGAGATATATCCATTTCAACTCTTCCCTTAATAAAATTCTTCTTATCACGCCGTATAGGACTATGTCGTGGTAAGAATTGACGATGACAATCAAATAAACAAGTCTTCCTACCCGCTGGCAATTGGAAAACTTTTGTCTATTCCATACAATACGGACATGATTGCTTACCATGGGTACTCCACCCAGACAACATACCATATGCTGGAAAGTCATTAATTGTCCACATTAAAGCTGCCCGCAACTGAAAATTCTTTTGTGTTGCCACATCATAGGAAAGTATCCCTTCTAACCATAACTTCTTCAATTCATCAATTAGAGGCTCTAAATACACATCAATGTACTTTCTAGGACTTTTCGGACCAGGTATAAGAAGTGTCAAGAACATGACAGGGTCTTTCATACACATCCACGGTGGGAGGTTGTAAGGTGTGATTATTACCGGCCAGCAAGAATAAGGTATAACATTTGAACTGTGAGGGTTAAAACCATCCGAGCACAAACCAAGCCGATCATTTCTTGGTTTAGACGCAAAATCAGGATAAGAGCTATCAAAGTGTTTCCATGCCTCACCGTCATATGGATGACATAGTTTACCATCTTCAAGTAAATGTTTCTTGTGCCACTACATATGTTTCGCTGTAGCCTTTGACAAGTATAATCTTTGCAACCTAGGGGTCAATGGAAAAAACCTCAAATGTTGGTAGGCTATAAGTTTACCCCGTTGATTACCACGTGATGATGGCTTGAATCGGCAGTGACCACAACGAGGGCAATTCTCCAAGCGAATTCTATCCTTATAGAATAACGTACATCCATTTATACAAACATCTATTTTCTCATATCCCCACCCAAACGGTTTTATTACCTTCTTAAATTGGTGCAAATTTTCTGGCATCTTATTAGTATCTGGCAACGTATCCCTGATTTCAGCAATGAATCTGTTAAAACAATTTTCACTTATATTCTCTTCAGATTTGATATTCATATAACGACACACGGTAGATAACACAGTGCGATGTTCACATCCATCCCACAATGGCTCATTAGCAGCCTTAACCAGATCAAAAAACTTTTGTGCATCAGAATTAGGTGTTTCGCATGTTTCGTTATTATCCATGAAGAAATCTGGTCCAGCAGCATCAAATACCATTCTCATATAATTATTTTGTTCTGTCACCCCTGGACAATTCTCATCTACAACATTATGTTGAGACGGACCATGATAATTGGACACATGTTCCCCGTGTGCAATCCATTGATAATAATCTGACATAAACCCCTTCTTACAAAGATGGATCTTAACATCATCAGGTAGGTGAAATCTGCGATTTTTGCATTTTGCACATGGACATCTTATTTTTTGACCATCCATGTAATACTTTTGACTACATGCAAACGCAACAAATCCATTTACACCATTGATAAATTCATCATTAAGTTGTCTATCGGGTGTTAGTCTGTGGTCCATCCATGCACGATATGACTCCATATTATATTTTACTATAGTGAACCTAAGTTTTGGATAAGATTTTGGAGAATTAAAAGTGAAATAATATTAGGGTATTATTAGGTCGCAATAAAATGATGCTAATGAACAATATAATTAATAATGAACCATATTACAAAATTATCTTTGGACTTGGGACTTGTACAATGCCAAGGGAATTTATCTTGACCAATAACTTCCTATGTGATATACAGAATGTTGTTGATATAAATAAATATATGTTCTATCAAAGTTAGAGGTTTGACAAAGTTATAGACTTCCTGTCGACCGAATTAACAGTTACGATGTATGTGCATGGATTACACATGAACTTTGAATTGATAACTCATATCCTATCTCGTATCCTCTATAATATATTTGTCAGTATATCATTACTTCTTCAATTAATGGCAAGTGTTACCAACATAATACACAACATTAATAGTAATTTATATTATAAATATCAAAATATCAAAGAACTCAAAATTTTCAATTATTAATCTTAAACATTAATATTTATAAACTAAACATTTATAAAAAAGAAGTGTCATAAATGAAAACACATTAGAATACTAACCTGAGACGTATTACGATTTGTCCAATAGTGAAAACCTGAAATTAATAATTAACAAAAAATTAATAAACTTACAAAAAAGGAAAAAAAATAAAATAAACTAATGCAAAACAATAAAGAACATTGCAATTACAAAATAAATAAATAAACAAAAATTAACTAAATAAATAAAAACTGGAAAAAAAAATAATAAACTTCAACATAATAACAAAAAAAATTACAAACTATATAAATAATGAAAAATTGATAACATTGAAAAAAAACAAATAGAAAAAATAAATAAACTTAAACAGAAAAATAAAAAATAAAAACCAAAAAATTATTTAAAAAAATTAACAAAAAATGAAAAATAAATAAATAAATAAAAGCTGAAAACAACAATAATAAAATAAAATACAAAATATATCAATAAAATAAAATTAATATCATTAAAAAAAAAGAAGCATAAATAAAAAAAACATAAAAATGAAAAAAAAACCAATCTTGACACGTCTGAGAAACTCTTCCCACGTATTTTAACCACACAGTGCCAATCCACTCGATCCCTCTTGGCCCATGGATATTTACAATAGTATACTTGAGATGCTTGCTCTGCCAACACAAACGGTTCATATTTCTGATATTTCCTTTTCATGTTGACATCAACCAGTTGGGACTTCCTATGGTACTTTACACCTCTATCCTTTGTAGAATCATACCAGTCACATTTGAAAAGAACTACTCTAGTGTGGTGCACCGTTGGATTATGATATTCCAGTTCAATAATGTCATTAAGCATTCCATAGTACCCAATACCCTCATTACTACCAGCAGCAACCCCTTTCACGCATACCCCGCTATTCATTGTGGACTTGAATTTCCCAAATTCTAATGTGTGAAATCTGTGTCCGTTTACTAAATATCTTGACCATGTGCGTACCCTACAACTTGGCCACATAGAAAGGCATTTCACACGGTCGTCTATTCCATTAGTGCCGATTAGCTGGAAAAATCACAAGTCGTTAATGGTATAATCCAAGTTCATAGGATAAGATTAATTAGTTGCATAGGTACTTACATGGTCATATAACCATTTCGGGAACCAACTCTCAATTTGATTTTGAATCTGTACGGGTGTCAATGGGGGAAAGTTTCGTACAAGATTTTCCTCAAACAATCTGCAATCAAGATAATTTTATTTGTATTGGGTTTTCCGTATGACTATTAACAAATTATAATAGACATACCAAATTACCACAACCTTACCTGATATATGGGTCAACCTCTGGGCAATTCATCAATACATATAAGTGTGCTGCATGCAGTTCTGCATCCTCTAATGTTTGTACTATTTCCTTTCCAATTGGACAATCTGGGTAAGTAAATATAGACAAACATCCTTCAGGGTAGTTCACCTCGTTATATTGGTCATTCCTACCAACCTTTCGCGTTTTAATTACCACGTGGGGTTCGAAATAATATGAACAAAAAGTTGACATTGCAAGGATGTGATATGCTTCACATATAGATCCCTCAACACGTGCTTTATTTTTAACTTTCTTTTTCAATCGCTGCAAGAACCTCTCGAATGGATACATCCATCAATATTGTACAGGACCACAACATATTGCCTCATACACCAAATGAATTGGCAAATGCTCCATTGAATCGAAGAAGGCAGGGGGTAAGATCTTTTCCAAGTTGCAAATAATCACAACTATATTTTCTTGCATCCTTTCCAACTCGTGTCTTTGAAGAGTTGTGCAACATATGTTGGTGAAGAATAAGCTTAGTTGCGCAAAGGCAACCCAAACGTTTTTCGGCATTAGCTCACGTAATGCAATAGGAAGCAATCTCTCCATAAACACATGACAATCGTGACTCTTCATGTGTGACATCTTCAACTGTTTCATATCCGCACACCTTGACAAATTGGAAGAATACCCATCAGGGACTCGTAGATCTTTAACCCATTCAAGAAGTTTTCTTCTGCTTGCCACAGGGAGTGTGTAAACACCCATATTCAGTTGGTTCACACCACATAATTCTGGACGATCGCAAAATTCATCCATATCAATTCTCGCTTTAAGGTTGTCCTTTGTCTTCCCCTTGACACCCATCACGGTGTTGAAGATATTGTCGAAAACATTCTTCTCAATATGCATGACATCCAAATTGTGTCTCACGAGATGTGTTTTCCAGTAATGCAAATCCCAGAAAATACTTCTCTTGGTCCAATTGTGTCTAACCCCAAAACCAGGGAGCGTATCTTCTTCTATTTCATTGATTTTAGGGTAACATTTCACATTATCCCACAGTTCCTCACCATCTAGTCTTGGCGGAGATGTATCAATTTCAACTCTTCCCTTAATAAAATTCTTCTTATCACGCCGTAGAGGACTATGTCGTGGAAAGAATTGACGATGACAATCAAATAAACAAGTCTTCCTACCCGTTGGCAATTGGAAAACTTTTGTCTTTCCCATACAATACGGACATGATAGCTTATCATAGGTACTCCACCCAGACAACATACCACATGCTGGAAAGTCATTAATTGTCCACATTAAAGCTGCCCGCAACTGAAAATTCTTTTGTGTTGCCACATCATAGGGAGGTATCCCTTCTAACCATAACTTCTTCAATTCATCAATTAGAGGCTCTAAATACACATCAATGTACTTTCCAGGACTTTTCTGACCAGGTATAAGAAGTGGCAAGAACATGACAGGGTCTTTCATACACATCCACGGTGGGAGGTTGTAAGGTGTGATTATTACCGGCCAGCAAGAATAAGGTATAGCATTTGAACTGTGAGGGTTAAAACCATCCGAGCACAAACCAAGCCGAACATTTCTAGGTTCAGATGCAAAATCAGGATAAGAGCTATCAAAGTGTTTCCATGCCTCACCGTCAGATGGATGACATAGTTTACCATCTTCAAGTAAATGTTTCTTATGCCACTGCATATGTTTCGCTGTAGCCTTTGACAAGTATAATCTTTGCAACCTAGGGGTCAATGGAAAAAACCTCAAATGTTGGTAGGCTATAAGTTTACCCCGTTCATCACCACGTGTTGATGGCTTGAATCGGCAGTGACCACAACGAGGACAATTCTCCAAGCGATTTCTATTCTTATAGAATAACGTACATCCATTTATACAAACATCTATCTTCTCATATCCCAACCCTAACGGTTTTATTACCTTCTTAAATTGGTGCAAATTTTCTGGCATCTTATTAGTATCTGGCAACGTATCCCTGATTTCAGCAATGAGTCTGTTAAAACAATTTTCACTTATATTCTCTTCAGATTTGATATTCATATAACGACACACGGTAGATAACACAGTGCGATGTTCACATCCATCCCACAATGGCTCATTAGTAGCCTTAACCAGATCAAAAAACTTTTGTGCATCAGAATTAGGTGTTTTGCATGTTTCGTTATTATCCATGAAGAAATCTGGTCCAGCAGCATCAAATATCATTCTCATATATTTATTTTGTTCTGTCACCCTTGGACAATTCTTATCTACAACATTATGTTGAGACGGACCATGATAATTGGACACATGTTCCCCGTGTACAATCCATTGATAATAATCTGACATAAACCCCTTCTTACAAAGATGGATCTTAACATCATCAGGTAGGTGAAATCTGTGATTTTTGCATTTTGCACATGGGCATCTTATTTTTTGACCATCCATGTAATACTTTTGACTACATGCAAACGCAACAAATCCATTTACACCATTGATAAATTCATCATTAAGTTGTCTGTCGGGTGTTAGTCTGTGGTCCATCCATGCACGATATGACTCCATATTATATTTGACTGTAGTGAACCTAAGTTTTGGATAAGAGTTTGGAGAATTAAAAGATTTAGGGTATTATTAGGTCGCAATAAAATGATGCTAATGAACAATATAATTAATAATGAACCATATTACAAAATTATCTTTGGACTTGGGACTTGTACAATGCCAAGCGAATTTATCTTGACCAATAACTTCCTATGTGATATACAGAATGTTGTTGATATAAATAAATATATGTTCTATCAAAGTTAGAGGTTTGACAAAGTTATAGACTTCCTGTCGACCGAATTAATAGTTACGATGTATGTGCATGGATTACACATGAACTTTGAATTGATAACTCATATCCTATCTCGTATCCTCTATAATATATTTGTCAGTATATCATTACTTCTTCAATTAATGGCAAGTGTTACCAACATAATACACAACATTAATAGTAATTTATATTATAAATATGAAAATATCAAATAACTCAAAATTTTCAATTATTAATCTTAAACATTAATATTTATAAACTAAACATTTATAAAAAAGAAGTGTCATAAATGAAAACACATTAAAATACTAACCTGAGACGTATTACGATTTGTCCAATAGTGAAAACCTGAAATTAATAATTAACAAAAAATTAATAAACTTACAAAAAAGGAAAAAATAAAAAAAAATAAAATAAACTAATGCAAAACAATAAAGAACATTGCAATTACAAAATAAATAAATAAACAAAAAATAACTAAATAAATAAAAACTGGAAAAAAAAAATAAACTTCAACATAATAACAAAAAAAATTACAAACTATATAAATAATGAAAAATTGATAACATTGAAAAAATACAAATAGAAAAAATAAATAAACTTAAACAGAAAAATAAAAAATAAAAACCAAAAAATTATTTAAAAAAATTAACAAAAAATGAAAAATAAATAAATAAATAAAAGCTGAAAACAACAATAATAAAATAAAATACAAAATATATCAATAAAATAAAATTAATATCATTAAAAAAAAAGAAGCATAAATAAAAAAAACATAAAAATGAAAAAAAAACCAAAAAATTATTATAAAAAAAAAACGAAAATTAAAGGCAGACATAAAAAATGAACAAAATGAACAAAACCCCCAAAAAAATTAAAAAACATGTTCACCATCAACATTTGAGAGTATATGTAAATATATATACATATATAAACCTATATGTATACACATACACATATGCATATACATATATAACTACAACTACATCTACAAATACATATACATCTACATCCAAATATAAATATAAATCTACATCTACATCTACATATACATATACATTTCATATACATATATATTCCTTAATATGGTTTGAAAAATGAGAGGGTTGGTGGGGGAAAAAAAAAATTTAGAGATAAGATGTGGTGTAGAGGGGTGGGGGCAGAGTATTATGCCCTGGGGTAGGGTGTGTTGGGCGAGGGGGGGGGGGGGGGAGGGGCGGGTGGCTGTTAAAAATAAAAAAGAGTGATTTAAGTGCTGAAGGCAGAGCCTTCAGCACTTAAATCGTGAATGGGAGACGGACCAAATGGTCCGTCTCCCATTCAAGTCAAATAGACAGACAGCACAAGCTGTGCTGTCTATTAAAATAAAATAAAATAAAAATTGGACTAAAGTGGTCCGTCTCCTTTGGACTTTAAAAAAAAAAAAAAAATTTGGGCTTAGCACAGCACTTTAAGTGCTGTGCTATTACAAATAATTAAAAAAATGTTGGACTAAAGTCCAAAGGAGACGGACAACATGGTCCGTCTCCTTTGGACTTGAAAAAAATAAAATAAAAAATTGGACTTACTGTGCTATTATTAAAAAAAAAAAAGGACTAAAGTCCAAAGGAGACGGACCAAATGGTTCGTCTCCTTTGAACTTTAAAAAAAAAACTGTGCTGTTATAAAAAAAAAATGGGACTAAAGTCCAAAGGAGACGGACCACATGGTCCGTCTCCTTTGGACTTAAAAAAAAAAAAAACAATGTGGACTTAGCACAACGCTTAAAGCGCTGTGCTATTATAAAAAAAAAAAAAAATTGGACTAAAGTCCAAAGGAGACGGACCACATGGTCCGTCTCCTTTGGACTTAAAAAAAAAAAAAAACAATGTCGACTTAGCACAGCGCTTAAAGTGCTGTGCTATTATAAAAATAAACTAAAAAAAAAAAAAATGAGACTAAAGTACATGGTCCGTCTCCTTTGGACTTTAAAAAAAAAAAAAAACAATGTGGACTTAGCACAGCACTTAAAGTGCTGTGCTATTATAAAAAAAAAAAAAAAAAATGGGACTAAAGTCCAAAGGAGACGGACCACATGGTCCGTCTCCTTTGGACTTAAAAAAAAAAACATGGTCCGTCTCCTTTGGACTTTAAAAAAAAAAACAATTTGGACTTAGCAGTGCTGTGCTATTATAAAAAAAAAATTGGACTAAAGTCCAAAGGAGACGGACCAAATGGTCCGTCTCCTTTAGACTTTAAAAAAAAAAAAAAAAAATTTATTACAGCACAGCACGTTTTCCTGTTATAAATAAGAAAAAAATATTGGACTAAAGCCCAAAGGAGACGGACCACATGGTTCGTCTCCTTTGGACTTTAAAAAAAAAAAAACAATGTGGACTTAGCAAAGCACTTAAAGTGCTGTGCTATTATAAAAAAAAAAAATAATAATAATAATGTGACCTTAGCACAGCACTTAAAGTGCTGTGCTATTATAAAAAAAAAAAAAAACAATGTGGACTTAGCACAGCACTTAAAGTGCTGTGCTATTATCAAAAAAAAAAAAAAAAATTGACTAAAGTCCAAAGGAGACGGACAACATGGTCCGTCTCCTTTGGACTTTAAAAAAAAAAAAAAACAATGTGGACTTAGCACAGCACTTAAAGTGCTGTGCTATTATCAAAAAAAAAAAAAAAAAATTGACTAAAGTCCAAAGGAGACGGACAACATGGTCCGTCTCCTTTGGACTTTAAAAAAAAAAAAAACAATGTGGACTTAGCACAGCACTTAAAGTGCTGTGCTATTATAAAAAAAAAAAATTGGACTAAAGTCCAAAGGAGATGGACCACATGGTCCGTCTCCTTTGGACTTTTAAAAAAATAAAACAATGTGGACTTAGCACAGCACTTAAAGTACTGTGCTATTATAAAAAAAAAAAATTGGACTAAAGTCCAAAGGAGACGGACCACATGGTCCGTCTCCTTTGGACTTTTAAAAAAATAAAACAATGTGGACTTAGCACAGCACTTAAAGTGCTGTGCTATTATAAAAAAAAAAAAAAATTGGACTAAAGTCCAAAGGAAACGGACCACATGGTACGTCTCCTTTGCCGTAAATTTTTTTTTTTTATAAACGGAGACGGACCTAATGATCCGTCTCCTTTGGGCTTTAAAAAAAAGATTTTTTTATAAAAAAAGGGAAAAGGAGACAAAACACGAGAGTTTCTGACAAAAGATCGCGTGCACGCCATCTTCAATTGATGGGACAAATCCATGGACCATTAAGAGACGGATTGGAGACGGAAATCGTGTTCCATCACTAAAGCCCCTCAGACTGACAATTAGTGGCGTGCATGCCATGTTTGACTGATTAGACAAATCAATACAAATATATGTAGATGAATTGGAAACCACAATCATATTCCGTATAGGAGACGAAAAGGAGACGGAAAATGCAAGGCTGCGTATCTCTTGCTGTCTATTTAAAGAGATTTCATTTGGGTTGAATGAGTTGCATTCATCTTGTAGCTATCAACGTGTTTTTTGAATCATGAGTGAAGAAAAACAACAACAGTCACACAAACTTTGTGTTATAGGAGATAATGACAACACATTTGAAGAAATTGAACGGAGCTTGAAGAAAGATGTGAAACCAAATATTGATCTTAATGCTCCACCAAAAGAAGAAGGCTATATTTCAGAAGCTCAAGTTCGTCAAAAAGTTTTACATGATATGCTGAAAATTTATTTCCCCAAGGCCTTGGGCTAATATTTCTACTAAGTTTAGCATATTAAGGTTATTATTAGAAGTATGTATTTTAGTTTTCGTTAAGTAGATGATGCAGAATAATCGTTAATGTGAGAATACCATTTCTTGGTATTTTTCATGTGTGATTATGTACGTTGGTAGGTTTTATGTACATACAAAATGATGTATTTTATTACCACTAAGATGTAATCCTTAATTATCAATATATGGGTTGAAAGTTAATGTTGTCTTTTATTCATGATTTAATTTCATGAATTTGTCATGCAATATATACTATTTTTAGATAATGAAAACGCTATGAATAATATGTTTTAGTCAATAGGATTGAGGTTGGGGATGACATAGATAATCGTCACCAAACCGTCTCTGGTTGGTGATAGTTGGAGACGAATTCTAAAATCGTCACTAAATCGTCGCAAATAGGAGACGGTTTGGTGACCATGTAAATAAAGCGTCTACAAACCATCTCGGGTTGGTGACGGTTTAGAGAGGACTATCCAAACCGTCTCCTAATAGTCGCCAAAGGAGACGGCTCGGAGACGACAGATCTAAGTCGTTTCCAAACCGTCTCGAAAGGGTCACTAGTTCCAGTGACGACTATTTCGTCTCTGTTTCGTCACTTTTTTGGCGACGAAAAGGAGACGGACCGTCACCTTTCACAGCTTTTCTTGTAGTGATTTAGATTTGAATATTCATATTCTTTTCAATGATCATATTATTTCTAATATTTATATTCTCAACAATCATATTCTTTTCAACATCTTGAAGCACAAAAATATATAAATAAAATTGTCAGAGCACCAAAATAATGTCATACTATTGATCATCTTGTAATTAACATTTTTATATATAAATTACTTTTATTGAAAACCTTTCACATAAAGTTAAAGTAAAAAGAAATCTAAAGAAAAACCAACATTTTATATTTTGTGTATTCCTTGCAATTAAAAAGTTAAATATAAAGAATGTGATATAAAAAAGAGAAAATAAAAAAGAAATTTTAGGGAATGGATAAGAACCATTCTCCTTTTCCAAATGTAAGGAGTGTAGAGAAGAATGGAAAGCTAGCCGAAATAAGGAGTAGGATAGGGAGTTTATTAGAAAGGTTAAAATCTATTTTGTCTCTTTCTTTTAGTCGAGGGACCAAGACAAGGAGCCTCTTATTAAGTACTCATGAAAAAAAATATGGGATAGTTCTTGACTAATTAAGGGAGCATGTTAGTTCACACCTCACACAAACTTTTACATAAATAATGTTTTATACACATGGCAAAGAAATTGTAAGAGTCAATGGGCTTGTTTGGAGTTTCATAAACATGCCAAATAAAGAAAGGGTCAATAAAATTTTAATTTCTTTCTATAAATTAGTTAACAATCAAAATCCCTTCAATAAATTTTTAATTAAGCACAAAAAGTGCTACTAAACATAGTAATCAACAAGGGCGAAAGCGTGTATAAGTGATCAGTAGAGGTCGCAACCTCTACTCTTCTATTTTTTATTTATTTATAAAAATATGTGTATTTTAAGGTATTTTTAGTTTGAAACACCAATTTAATCTCCATAGAAAAAAATATATGTACATGAGTCTTAAATTGTAATTTTAGTCATCACTGAATAAATACCTAAATCTATCCCTAGTTACAAAAAGT
Source organism: Ehretia macrophylla (assembly GCA_037974665.1). Classification (NCBI taxonomy): domain Eukaryota; kingdom Viridiplantae; phylum Streptophyta; class Magnoliopsida; order Boraginales; family Ehretiaceae; genus Ehretia; species Ehretia macrophylla. The sequence continues at coordinate 50,263,476 of CM075771.1, read as the reverse complement.
ATTCACTTGACGTAGAGGTACGTTGCTTATACATCATTTTGAGCAACATATAAGCTAAACTGGACTCCATCTTAAACTTAGACTAAGTATATTATGTCTCTCATGGAGGGGTAGAGGAAGAGAGATTATAATTGTTAGCGTGAATTTAAGCAAACATAAAAAATGCTAACGAACATAGTTATTAAACATTTTAACTTGGCTTGTAAATATGTTTATACTTGGTGAGTTTTGGATACAAAATTTCTATGACGTCAAGTGACTTCAATTGGCTTAAGTTTCGAAAATTCTAATCCAAAGCATGACTACCCCTAGTCAAAAGCATGCGTATCAGGAGGCCTCATGATCAGTTAAGCTTTAGGGTGTGTTTGAATTGAGGGGGAGGAAGTTTAGTAAATGAGAGGAAGGGAGACTATCATAAAGGAAATGAGTGGAGAGGGTCAAATCATGTTTGGATTGAAAAATTTTATAAAGGAGAGTATCATAAAGGATTATGAGTATCTTTAGTTTGGATTAGAAAGAAAATGGAAGGGAGAGATAAATTTTATGTGTATAATGACTTTTATACCTTTTTTTTTATTTTATATTAAATTTTCATGATTTGATAAGGAAAAAAAAAAAGACAAAAATATCATTATAACAAATAGTATTTTTCCCTCCCCCCATTTTTTCCCAAATTGGAAGGACAACATCCTAGGGGAATGGAGGGGTGAGCTTCATCCCCTCTATACCCCTTTCCCCCATTTCTTTCCAAACCAAACAAGGTAAGGACCCAACCCCTCCCCCTACTAACCCTCCCCTTCCCCCCCTTCCCCCCATTTCTTTCCAAACCAAATAAGGTAAGGACCCAACCCCTCCCCTTACTAACCCTCCCCTTCCCCCCATTTCCCCCAATCCAAACACACTGTTAGGCTGGAAATCATAATTTCAAGCTCAAGGTCGGCCCATTTGAGCTTACAAGTACCATAAAGGGAGAATAGTATGAATAGTCCTCATTGTTTCCAAAAAAATTAGTTTAGTTCATATTATTTTAAAATATTCAAAAAGGTTCTTAATGTTTTTTAAAAGATTCAGTTTAGTCCCTATTATTTTAAAAGGTTAAAAAAAGTTCTCAATATTTTTTAAAAGGTTCAAAAAAGTCCTCAATGTTTCTCAAAAGATTCGGTTAGTCCTTATTATTTCAAAAGGTCCCTAATGTTTCCCAAAAGACTCAAAATGGTCTTTACCGTCAAAATAACCGTTAACTTTGACAGACTTTCTTTCATAATACAGTCTGACACGTGACATAATTTAATTGGTTCGCTACTAATATGTAAAACAACGTTGTATGAGTTATTTTCTTCCTCATGCCATGCAAAAAAAATTACAGATTATGCATAATCTTTAAAAAATCGTAACTCCTTCAATTTTTGTCCAAATTTAATAAAATTTGGTCCGTTAGAATAAAAATTTAAAGGAGAATTCATAATCTGTAATGGTCACGTGATTTAAATTTCAAAAAAAATATTTATTTGACAGAAATTGTCCTTCAAAGACTGGTCACGTGACACGTACGTGGTTACTATTCTGTCAAAGTTAATGGTTGTTTTGACAGTGATGACCAGTTTGACTCTTTTAAAAAATATTGAGGACCTTTTTGAACCTTTTGAAAAATATTAGAGATTAAACTGAATCTTTTGAAAAATATTATGGACCTTTTTGAAACAATGAGGACTAAACTGAATCTTTTAAAAAATATTGGAGATCTTTTTAAACTTTTTGAAATAATAGGGACTAAACTGAATCTTTTAAAAAATATTAAAAACTTTTTTGAACATTTTAAAATAATAGAGATTAAACTGAATTTTTTGGAAACAATAGAAACTATTCATGCTATTCTCCCTACCATAAACTTCAATACACTACATCCGCATTTTGCTATCCACTATGTACGAATTATTTACTAATCAAGTCGCTGATTAGGTGACAAAAGAAGTTAGAGTTGACTTCCAAATCATTGATTGGGTTGCTAATTCTTCCGCTTTAGCTTGAATGTCTTGTGCATAAAGATTTTGATAGTACTAGTGTAGGTTGAACACTATTTCTTCTGAATATTAATGAAAATATTTTCATGACCAAATAAGAAAGAAAGAAAAAAAGCCTATACATCTTCCATCTCTTTTTTTCTATTCAATTTTACTTTTCGTACATCAAATCATAAAAGATAACCACACGATAATTTACATCTTTTAGGGTTTGCATTTGTTTAATTATTTCCTTTTGATATTAAACTTGGACTTTCATTTAGTGAAACATGTGAAAATCAGCTATATTTTATCTATGAGATGACTATGATTTATACTTTATACAATTACGATATTAACTGTATTGAATGTAGCTCGGGTCTAAATTGAATTAATTAAATGTAGGATGAATCAAGCTCAATTACTCCGATTGCTTCCCCCACATAAGGTCTGGCAACAAGATTACAAATTGACTAGTATTTTACCCGTGCAATGCACGGGTGTTGCACAGGTATAATGTGAATACTTTAAAAATATAAAATATATAAGATCCATTGTTCTAACACTTCTTAAAAGAAAGTTTAGCACTCTACGGTGCTCTTCAATTTTATTTTGCACTTCGCCCATTTTGGCAGCAATTGCAAAATGTCTGTTTGCAGCCATACGAATGACATTGGCTAGCTTCCTTGTAAAATGTACTCTTTAATGGATTAATATAGCTAGGTCTATTCTTACGTGGGTTAAACTCAACTTAAGCTCGACTGGGTATCCAAGCAACCTTCGGATTTGATTACTATCGATTTGTTAAGTCGTAGTCTTTTACTTCGACAGGATGATCCATTACGAAATCCCTATAATGCTTCTTGTGTTTCAGTTTCATATTCAATGAATTCTCCACTAGACCCTGAAAAAAATGGGAAAAATGTTGAACTAATAATTTTTTCTTTTCTTGTTTTATTTTTTTATTTTCTTTCAATGACATGAATCTCCCCTTGAACTCACACCGATGATGTCGAATTAAGGGGCACATAACTCTGTTTAGAGAATCCATGGTCTTAGTTACAAGGCCTACAGATCGATTCTAATAAAATTAGTTTCATAACTAATTTGAACCTGATACATAAGTAAATTTTTCTTCCACGCTCTAAGCGCTTTACTACTAAACTAACTTCCTTAAAGTTAAAGCCAAGAATGGTTGAAGACCCAAGTGAACCTTCTCAATTTAATTTCCTTTCAACTTACTTGGGTTCTTACTGTCACGTGCTCAGAGTTGTGACATTACGCTTGCTTGGGTCGTTATAAACAATTTCCTACTTTTGCTATAATTTCAGATACACATGCTTATTATCTATCAATTCACCCTTGTAAACATTAGAGAGAAAAATATGTTAATAATTTTTACAGGATTAGGATCATCTCTTAACTAGAAATCATTCTAACCTTCTGACATTATATCATAACCATTCATTTAAATTTCAAATTACAAACATTAGAGGGAAATGCTTTAATTAAGTGAATAAATGACTAAGATGCAATGTTAGAAAGTTAAAACAAACTTCTAGTTATGAAAAGAACCAAATCCATTTTTACAAGCTAACTCTTGGAATGCACAAGATTTGGATTCTCTCCTAACTGAAAGTTTGTTCTAACTTTTAAACATTTCATCTTTGATGTAATATTAGGAGGTTAGAGTAACTTCTAGTTAGAAGAGGATTTTAATTTGAATGGACAAGGGAAAAGAAAGGAAAGTAAGATTGAAGAAAAATAGTAAATGAAAGAAAAAGAAAAAGGTTCCCTCGTTTGTATTGGAAACAAAATACTAAGGTAAAGAAAAAAGAAATAATTTTATGATTATTATTTGAATTGAAGAGAAAAGGAAAGGAAATGATATTTTAAAGTGAAAAATTACTTAAATACCTTTTTTTTTGTATTCATTCTTATGTTAAGGATATAACTGAAATTATATAAAAGTATTAAGAACAATTAAAACATTAAATTCATTAATTAACCTTTTCTTTTCCTCCGTAAAATCACAAATTAGGAGGATTGCAAAATCCTCTCGTTAAAATATTCTTCAATTTCTCCATAACTTTTCACCCTTTCAAAAGTCAATCCTATTGGGAATCGTGCCTGGTATTTTAAAATTTTATAATCAGAATAAATGCAGCGGAAATAATTATAATACTCATGCATCACGTTCATGACTAATTACGTAGATTACATACATGCATAATAATCGACTATTAATTATGCATTAAAAGATTTCAGGATTACCTTTCCATGATGACAAATCTGAAAGCTCCCAAATTGTGAAGCCTCTGAAAGTATCCACACAGAATCTGCACCCTTAATTGGATTTCACCCCCACTAAATTTTCTAGAGAAATCTTATATATTATTATGACTATGATTTTTGTGCTAGCTAAACCTGTGTCAGAATATTACATTATATAGGAAACATACATGACCTAGGGCCACATATGGGCTAGTCTTAAATAGACCAGTCTTGGACTTATAATAACTAGTTCAATATTAAGTTACTACGAGCCCAGTTAAATTAATATTAAGACGATCCTAAAATTAATTTAATCTTTTCTCTAATCCAATTAATATGCAAATTCCATTTATGTGTGACCTCTCGGGTTCATAATTAATTGGCAGCGAAATAATATTAATCTAATTAATATTTAATTAGAACTCTTCTAATTTAATTCTCGCAAGTCGTGAGTGATACTTAGCAGTATATCACGATTACCAAACTAATAATGAAGTGAAATTCTATGAACCCTTAGTAATTATCATGCAACTAATTCCTTCTGTCTGATTCATCCCGATTGAGCCAGAGTCATGGATAGAGTCGTCAAACTCTAGTACTCAATCATATGTCCAAATCTATTTAATCAGTAACTTATGAATAATACGTGGAATGACTTCCACTATTCTACCTCGACCAAGGATTTCTAGTTACTTGATTAATAGATTTCATAGGATCCCTAATTGACAGATTCTATATCTACACGCACCTATCTCCATGCCGGAATAGATCGTAACCACTGAGTACATTATCCAATCCTTGATGAGGACTAGCTTTATTGCACCAGCAAATTTCGTTATCCCTAACACAAGATAACCGTGGTGTCTCAGGTCTAAGGATTTAATTGCACCATTACACTGAATTATTGACCATTCCATGTAATTCGTTGTATTAGCGGTCATGTCCAGTCACTTGTTCTCAACAAGCACTTATACATTTACCCTTACGATATGAGACTAATCGCCCAAATCAATATCTCATATTATTTGGATGGTAGACTATAATCCGATCTTTCTGGATAAATCAACGCCTAATTAATTTATCCTACGATCGAGGATTATTTTAGAATATATTTATGAATATAGATTCTGTCACTCATATCTTTACTCTTAAGGATATAATCTATAAATATTATTCTAAGGACTCTTATTTAAATAATTAATCGCATTAATTATATTTAAATAAACTGCCCAAATTAAATAAATAATATAATTATTATTTCTTAAAATTGACATTTAAGACATATAATCCAACAAATCTAATAAGAAGAATGATTCCTTAGTTCTTTCCTTTTATTTTCTTCCTTTCCTTTAAGAAGTGCTATCCAAACATTATGTTAGAAATGTATCTTAATTAAGCACAAATGTATGTAGATGTTCTAGTAAAATAGCGAGGAAGAAAATTAAAATTAATTTTAATTAGCCTTTATGAGTTGCAAGTTGCAAAACCCTGCATCACAATTTGGATTAAGGGCACATGAACACAGCTATTTCATATTTTCATTGTAAAGAAAATATATATACTAAGTATTTTGTGAAGATAATGCAATATTATTTTTTCCATAAGAATTTCAATCTGGTCGATAAGTTTTAAGTGTTGTAACCAAACTTGTTGAAATCACAAATGATAATCATCCCACTTCTTAAATTGTGTTTTATTTCAAAACTGTAACAAGTATATAGTTTTTCTAAACTTTTGTAGAATCAATTAAAATCTTGCAAGATATTGCGTAACTTTACTATGTTTGATTTTGCATAAAATGGAATACCTCACCATTGAAACTGACTCTGAAATCCTATTCAAGTCAATCTTTTTTGACTTTTATGCCCACCTGTGAAAATCTCTCGCATTGTTGAAGATATCCACATTTTGCGGCCTGCTATTCCTCAATCCTCCTTCTCATTCACTCGTCAAGAGGGACATAAGACTACTAATAGGATTGCAAAAATTTATTTGGCTAACAACCAACCGCATGATTGATATTCCAACATCCCAAACTGTTTGTCAAATATTCTTATTTCTAATTTTGTAATTACTTTAGGCATTGGCTAATTTGTCCCTAACTCTTATATGTTTAATGAATAATGCTTTTACCCAAAAAAAAAACAAAAAAGATTTTGTATAAAATGGTGATGTCAGCTATCATTTCCTACTACAAGAAAAATTATTTTCAGCGACGGGTCATTGCCGAGCCCTCGCTGAAATGCGAGGGCTGGGTGAGGGAGGCTATTCCCTCTTCAAAACGGCGAGGGACAGGGCCTTCCCTCGCCGTTTTGGTGAGGGATAACGGCCATTTCCTTGCCGAATCGGCTAGGGACAAGGCCTTTCCTCGTCGATTCTGTGAGGGATAGGGCCTTCCCTCACTGATTCGGCGAGGGACAGGGTTATCCCTCGCAGTTTTAAATGATGGCCGCATGTGTATTTCAGGGCGTTTTCGGCCTGATTCGACATATTGTCGATTAAAATACAAAAATAGAACTAGGGGGTCTTTTGAATTCTTTAGTTTTATTAAGTTCAACCAAATTCGATTTCAAAGTCTTATAAATAAAACCTAATATAATCGAAAAATAATTTAAGAGCTTAAAAAAAAAAACTATTCTAAGCTCGTCCAATTTTTTTTAGATAGAAAAATCCCATTTAATACAATTTTGCATGTGGCATCCATGTGTCTTCTTAGTTACTTTTATAGGTCCCATTTTTCGTTGCTTTAGGAAAGGCTCAAAGGCAAGAGTAAGTTCTAGATCAACATCACTATCATCGATAAAAACTATATATATTTTTATTATGGAACGAAACTATTGGAATACATTTAAACATAACGACATACTTGATCACAACATAAACATACACAAATAATACATAAAACTAAGAAGTACATTATTCTTTTAGTGATCAGGTCAATCACTAATATATATGTAGAACAAACATATATATCAGGGGAAGAAATTGGGCAGTAAGACTTTCAGCATTTGGTCATGAGCATGTTGTTTTCCTTGAGCTGGAAAAATATAGCCATCTTCTATAGGTGGTTTGTTCAAATCAAGTTGCGGATGTTGGACTATCTTGCTACAGTCCTCGTATAGTTTGCCCTTTAAGTATATGTCTTTCTCTTCACCATAAGATGATGAAGGCGATTGGCATTTTTCCTCTTTACTCATTGTTGGAAAAGGAAATGAAGAAAGTTAAATGGGTGTGTGATGTGTTGTTGCATATGTTCGACGATGTCCTTTATATAGAGGCGAAAAAACTAATGAATTGGCAACGACTAATGTTTGTCCGTCCCCCTTACTTTTCATGTTTGTCATATATGTATTATTGGTGCGTTACACGTGGCATGATACTATTGGCTTGTTGATAAGTCCAATCAATAATGAATCGGGTTGCATGCCATGTCTTTTCTTGCTGCGTCATAGGGTACTGAATCGACGTGCATGCCATGTCTTTTCTTGCTGCATCATAGGGTACTTACATATCAGTGTATGATTTGACAAAACACTGCCACGTCGCATAATATATTTACGTTTATTTGGATATATAGTTAATAATTATTAAAGCTATTTATTATCTTATGTGAAAACTTAAGTTCAGTCAAAGTTCTTGTACATTTTTTTGGAAATAATAAATTTTAGTGTACGAGTAATAAAAAGATAACTAACTATATATAAATATTCTATAGTGAGTGAAAAAAAAAAGTCTTTTGTGAACCTTTTATTTTTACCAACAAAGAAAAAGGTAAAACAAAACAAAGACTAATTTATATATAGTTTATTATGATATGAAAAATATTATTTAATTAGGAAAAAACAACATTGAAAGTTAAAAAAAAAGGTAAAACAAAGTAAATGCTAATTAATATTCTAATTACTATGATAGAAACTTTTAAAAAAATTAATGAAGAAAATAACAAACAAAATAATAAAAGTTAAGGAAAAAAAAAACAAAAAGGTCACAGACCAGTTGGTCCGTCTCCTATTTAAATCCAACGGGCTGATGCCTATTCGATTAATAAAGATAAAACTAATTAGTCATATATATTCTATTACAAATGAATTTAAAAAAATAAATAAGTCGTTTATTGAACATATACCTTTCACCAAAAATGAAAATCTAAAACAAAACAAATATTAATTTATACAGAAAATTAATATACTAATTATGATGAAAAAAAGTAAAAACAAATTAATTAAGAAAATAAAAAAATTAAGATAATAAACAAAAAAAAAGTTTTAAAAAAACAAAGTAAAAGCTAATTAATATACTAATTAGACGGTGAAAATATGAAAAAAATAAATTAATTAAGAAAAGTAAAGATTAAGATAATAAACAAAAAGAAAAGTGAAAAAAATTGAACTAATTGCTAATTAATATACTAATTATAATAAAAATATGAAAAAATAAATTAATTAACAAAAGAAAAAAGTATTAGAAGATGATCCTAATGAAATACATGGTCAGCCTCTCTTTGATGAAAATGAGGACGAAGAACATGAAAAAGACAAAGAAGAATATGAAGATGAGACTGAAGATGAAGATGAATATGAAGATGATACTGAAGATGACGATGATGATGTTAATGGTGATGATGATGATGAAAATAGTGATTCAGATGCTGAATATTAGACTAGGGTAAAGTCATTTGTTGTTTTATGAACTTATGTTATTATGATTTTATTGCAAGTGATGTAACATTTAATTGTAATAAACATGTATATGCTTATAAGTTATGAACTTATGTTATATTAAGTGACCTAACCATAATTGTGTTTAATTTGAGATGACAGGTGGTAACGATCAACAAAAAAAGGGCAAAAAAATAAAGTTGTCAAATTTGTTAACTAGGCGTAGAGATCCTGGGCAAGTGCCCATCACATTAGAAGGTCTGTGATATATTATGTTCTTTTAAATATATGCGTGAAAAATTAATACTTGAGTTCCTTGTTTTGTATCACGATTTAGAAATTTGCATGGTTTACAGGAGCAGTGACGCCTTCACTTGGTCATGGACACACAAATGGTCAGCCGCCGAGTGTTCGTCCCTCTATAGGTGCACATGGACTACCAGTGCATAACTCTAGTTCATCATCGATTGGTACTGAGTAGAGGGTGGCAGACACTCCATATCCCTAGCAGGTCATGTCACATCGACTTTCTTAGTCGTCCGGAGCTCCCGTTCACCTTGTAGCCAGCCATACGACTTTAGACCTTCCATATGACCCTTATGCTATGGATACCCATACCACTTCCTCCTTCGGATTGCAACAGGGTTTTGATGATTTACATGTTGACATGGATGGCACTCCTGCACATGCTGGTTTACAATGTCCTCCCATGGCTGAGTCATCGAGAGGTGCAGAAGAGCGGGTTGATGGTGTACCTGTAACGCCCCGAACCCAACCCCATGCTATAGGTCAAGTCCGGACCTGTCACTCGGACAGAGTCTCCTCTGTACCGTGGACTAAATGGTTACCTGCAATTAACCACATATAGTCTTTGATTCACAAACAACAACACATACAATCTATCCTTCAAGATATACATAGTTAAGCCATGATCACAAGGCCATCCGAGCCTTGGAGCAACAAAAACCTACTTCAAGCACACAAGCATGCAAGGCAATGCTAACTTTAACTATAAGTAGTTAGGTACAACTATAACCAAATTCTACTACCAAGTTATTAACACATAAGCATGCAGTAAGAGAAGTAAACTAGAATCTATTATTACATGCCATCTAACTTTAACCAACATACAAGATTACAACTCCCAAGTATATAAACAAGACCCCAAAGTTTCAAAACACAACAACTAACAAACAACTCCACACAAACTTCACATATGATCAACCTTATCACATAAGAATCAAGGAATCTGATCTACTTGCACTTCTTCTTCTTCCTCTACTGCTACTAGCTAGGGATTCACCTCAGCTTCTCCTGAAACATGTTAAATGAGGAGTGAACAACAATGTTGCCCAGCGAGGGAGGTGATGCAACATACCGGGGCGTGCAAAATGATATGCAATCACAGGAAGTCATATATATAACATAAAACAATAAGATCAAATAGTCAAGTAATTAACCACATTAAAAAGGATATGGTTCCACTTCAACTCTTCAATCTCGAACCACGAGCCATGAACTTCACGTAAGTGCCGATAAACCCTTACTCCTCCAAGTATGGGATACTCTGAATGTATCTCGATCCTACGACCCTTTCTCCTGAGGTAGGTCCATATGCCCAACAAGTGAACCACGCCTCTGGGGTAGTGGATTATACTTAGCGAGAAAAGGAATAGGCACCATGGTAGTCGAGAGAACACGGCAAGCCCGATGCCGCCCGTGTTTCTTGATGCTACCATGTCTAAAATGGTTGCACAACCCCGAAACTAACCACAAGATTCAAGAGCAACAATAATACGTAAGAGGGTTGACAAAGTAGGTCGCCCTCGCATTTAAACACAATATAAGCCAACATATGCACGAGATAACTATTTAGTCACGAAAGAGACAAATATCATATTCTTTCACAAAACTCCATGGATAGCTTGAATAACCCTTATCATGCACATAAAACACCTATCAAGTAATTACAAATTCATATAAACACAAAAGCATTCAAAACACCTTTTTTCCCTTTTGTTAACTTTCCTATTTCTTATCCCATGCAAGGTTTTAGATTCCAAATTAACAAGCTAACCATCCTACGTTCCTACGTAGGTGAAAAGGCACCTGTCTAGGCCCTGAAAACCTGATTTGGGAACAAAAGCTCGAGAAGGCCCTGAGCGGGTTTTAACTACAACTACCTTATCCGGACCCTAAATTCATGCAACAAAAGCACCAAAAGTGCTTCCATGCCCCAAGGATACCTAATCCAAAGTCCAAATGAGCCTGGATTATCTTTCGTGGAAAACCCCCTTTTTAAAGATAACAAATTTTGCATTTTAACTCATTTTCGGGCATCCTAACTATGTGTGAGTGTTTAACTAGTTCCAACAATGTCTAAAGCACCTAAAGGAGGGATCAATTCACTCTAATTAGCCAATTACATCAAAACCCAAAAATCACGTCAGTATTCATTATCTTCTTGAGAATTCAAGCTTCAACCATGGAGCAAGCCAACAAGTTGCATATACTAAGTCTTGATAGCATAATTAAGCAATATATAACAATATATAAACATTATATAAGCTAATAGCATCAATTCAAGAAAAACTAAAAGGTGAGCATAAACTTTAAACAACATTATATGCAACTCCCTCACAATTTTGTAGCTATAAGCAAGTTAGTGATACTCCTAAATGCTCCAAGAATCTCCAAGATCAAGCCAAGAAGTCCATTGCTAGGTTGGTTGATAAGAATTTTCCCTTTTTTTGCTTTATGGGGTTGACGGGTTTTGGGGAGGGCGTTTGGGTTATTTTTTTGCTTTTTATTTTGTATATTATGCTTATATGTATTATAACTTATATATAATATATGTATTTTATGTTAGCTTAGGTCAATGGGTAGTATTTCATGGTCAAACTTGTGGAAATTGAGCTCAAATGCCAACTAATTTAAAACAATGTTAATTCCTACGTAACACTATTCCATTGAAGCGAAAACTATTTTTCAAACGCGCATTCCCGACCCCTAAAACTCAAAACTACCATAACCCGATTCCTTTTATATGTTATGTGACCTAGGAAAAATATTAAATTGAACATTTGAGACGGTCAAAAATATTAAGAACAGTGCCTAATAGTAAAACAATTAAAGAAGACAAGAAATGCACATAAAATGCATAAGTGGTTTATGCAGCAGTTACGTAGATGATGTGATAATATTCCCGGGTGTCACACCCTCTTTCCCTTAAACAAATTGAGTCCTCGCAATTCTTACATGATTCGGCAAAAAACTCCGGATACTTTTCTCTTATTTGATCTTTTCGCTCCCAAGTGGCATCCTCAACCCCGTGATGATCCCAAAGAACCTTTACCATAGGAATATTCTTGGTTCGAAGTTATTGAATCTTTCTGTCAACCACTCGAAGAGGTTTCTCAACATATGCAAAAAACTCATCAATCTCTAATGGTTCTGGCTCAATAACATGCGAAGGATCAGGATTATACTTCCTCAACAGCGACACATAGAATACATTATGAATTCTGCCCAAACTCGGAGGTAATGTCAATCTATAAGCCAAATCACCAACCTTCTCAATGACTTCAAACGGTCCCACGTATCTAGGACTGAGTTTACCTCTCTTTCCGTATCGAATTAAACCCTTACGCGGATAGACTTTCAAGAATACATGATCACCTACTGAAAATACCAAGTCTCGTCGGCGTCTATCGCATAATTCTTCTGTCGACTCTGTGCTGTAAGCATCCTCTTCTTTATAAGTTTCACATTATCAACCATCTTAATCATCTCAAGTAGAATAGCCAGATCAACAATTTTTATTTCACCTACCTCGTCCCAGTACAACGGAGACCTACACTTCCGCCCATAAAGTGCCTTGTAGGGTGCCATACCAATGGTAGCCTAGTAACTGTTATTAGAAGCAAACTCTGCAAGAGATAAATACTTCTCCCAACTCTTACCGAAATTCAGAATGCAGGCTCGCAATATGTCTTCTAAAATTCTGATAGTCCTCTCTGACTGACCATCCGTTTGCGGGTGATATGCAGTACTAAAAGTCAGATTAGTCCCCAAAGCCTTTTATAGTTTCTGCCAGAACTGTGATGTAAACTTAGGATCCCTGTCTGACACTATCTGAGATGGAACTCCATGCAATCTCACAATATTTTCAACATAAAGCTCGGCTAATTTATCAAGGGAATCTGTCTTCTTTGCAGCAATAAAATGGGAAGTCTTTGTCAATCTATCAACTACAACCCATACAGAATCATTACCTCGCGGTGATCTCGACAAATCAGATACAAGATCTATAGTCACCTGGTCCTATTTCCATACCGAAATCTCTAATGGTTGCAACAATCCTGCCAGTCTCTAATGCTCCGCCTTAACTTTCTAACAAGTCAAACACTTAGCCACATAATCAGCTATCTCCTTTTTCATGTTGTTCCACCAGAAACTCTGCTTTATGTCCCTATACATCTTAGTGCTACCAGAATGAATCGTGTATTTAGAACCATGAGCCTCAGCAAGAATCTCATCTTTCACAATTGAATCACTAGAAATGCAGATTCTATTCTTGTACCTGAGTAGTCTATCATCATGCAACTTGAAGTCGGACTCTCCCCCTTTGAACTTCTCTAGAAGCTTCAATAAGTGAGGATTTGACTGTTGCGCTTCTCTGATTCTAGATAGCAATAGAGATTGGATTTGTAAGCTAGCAAATTGGTTACCTGTTCTAGAAGCCTTCGGTTTCCACAAGCACAACTCCTCCACAGACTCCCAGTCCTTGATTATCAAACTAGCTACAACAACTTTTCGGCTCAATGCATCTGCAATAGTGTTGGCTTTTCTTGACAAGTAGCTAATGGTACAATTATAATCATTCAACAATTCTAACCAACACCTTTGCCTCATATTCAAATCTTTTTGAGAAAAGAGATACTTTAAACTCTTATGATCTGTAAATATTTCAAATTTATTACCCTACAAATAATGATGCTATTTCTTCAAAGTAAAGACAACAGCAGCAAGCTTAAGATCGTGGGTAGGATAATTGAGTTCATAGGGTTTCAATTTCCTAGAGGCATAAGCTATCACCTTACCATTTTGCATAAGAACGCAACCCAAGCCTTCTTTCGAAGCACCACTGTATATCACCAAATTATCGGTCCCCTCAGGCAATGCAAGAATAGGAGCCGTGGTAAGTTTCTTCTTTAATTCCTAAAAATTGGCTTCACATTTATCATTCCAATTAAATACATTTTTCTTTTGAGTTAAAGAAGTCAATGGTCCTGTAATTTTTGAGAAGTCTTTAACAAATTGCCTATAATAACCAGCCAAACCCAAGAAACTACGAACCTCTGTAACAGTCTCGGGTCTCTTCCAGGACATAACCACCTCAATTTTCATAGGATCTACAGATATTCCCTCCTGTGAAATGATATGGCCTAAAAAGGCTACCTGTTTCAACCAAAATTCGCATTTGCTAAATTTGGCAAACAATTTATGTTCTTGTAATGTTCGCAGTACAATCCTCAAGTGTTCTTCATGTTCTGCCTCAGATTTAGAATACACCAATATGTCATCAATGAAAATTACAACAAACTGATCAAGATAAGGTCTAAACACCCTCTGCATCAAACCTATAAAAGGCGGCTGGAGTATTTGTCAACCCAAATGGTAATACAACAAACTCATAGTGGCCGTACCTGGTTCTGAAAGCAGTCTTGTGTACATCCTCTTTTCGAATTCTCAGTTGATAATAACCTTGTCTCAAATCAAATTTAGAGAATATAACAGTACCCTGCAGCTGATCAAATAATTCCTCAATCAAGGGTAAAAGATATTTATTTTTTACCGTCATCTAATTAAGACCCCGATAATCAATGCACAATCACAGAGCCCTGTCTTTCTTCTTTACAAATAACACAGTAGCACCCCAAGGTGATGAACTAGGCTGAATAAAACCCTTTTCAAGTAAACCCTGTAGCTAAATTTTCAACTCTTGCAACTCAGGGGGAGCCATTCGATAAGGGGTTCTAGAAACAGGATTAGTCCATGGCAACAAGTCAATCACAAACTCTATCTCTCGGTCAGGTGGCAACCTCGACAACACCTCAAGAAATACCCCCAAAAAATCTTTTACAACTGGTACATCATTCAGTTTCAATTTATCCCCATGCTGATTAATTAAGCTAAGTATGCATCACAACCTTTACTCAACATTTTAGTAGCTTTAATAGAAGATATGATACGAGTCCCAATAGATTTTCGACTCCCAGTAATCTTAATAACAGGTTGATCAGGTACTTCTAAAGTTAAAATTTTCCTCCTACAATCCAAACATGCATAATACTGCCCTAACAAGTCCATCCCCAAGATAACCTCAAAGTCCTGAAATGGCATAATAATCAAGTCAATAGGATACATGTGACCCTCAATACAAATATCACAATTTCTACACACAGACTCCGTAAACACATTTAATACCCATAGGACTACCTACTTCAATCACATACGGCAGTTTATTAACTTTTAAAGCAGCAGATTATGCATATGCATGAGAAATGAATGAATGTGTAACTCGGTGTCAATCAAAACTACTACTGGCTGACTATTAATAAGAAAAGTACCTTCCACCACCACCGCCGTGTTTGGAAGCTTCTCCTGATCAAGCGCAAATACCCGTGCCTGGACTCGTGACATTGTACCTGCTCCTGAAGCTCTAGTCTAAGCTCCCTGGTCGGAAGTCTGACCCTGTCCCTGTTTAAACCTGGGATAATCTCTAGCTCTGTGCTAATCACTGCCATAACCCACGCATCGACCCAATTTTTTCCAATACTCTGCCTCTGTGTGGCCCTTGCAATTGCAATGATTGCACTGTAGGTTTTTCTTGGCAGCAGTACCTCCTCTAGGAGTCCTGTAAGTAGATGTAGCAAAACTACCCTGCTGAGATCTAGCGGTCACTGGTCGGGTCTGTGACTGCCCCTGTGGTTGGCTCTGAGCTGGTTTCGGCTGAGACTGTGATTGAACTGGTCTTGGGTAGCTCTGGGTCTGTCTCGGCTGCTGAGTCTGAACAGACTGCTGATACTGTCTCTGATAACCCTAACTCTGAGACTGATACTTCCGTTTACTTGACTGACTAGACTGGGCTAACACATCTGCCTTACGTTTCTCGTACCTCGATGCGGCCTTGACTATTGCAGCATAACTTGGATAATCCTGCAAAGACAAATTAAGCATAATATCACTCCTCAACCCTGTGATAAACTTCTGAATCTTCATGTCCTCCGGCTGCACTAAAGCTGGCACGTATCGAGAAAGTCTAGTGAAAGTAGCCTCATACTGATCCACAATCATGTTTCCCTGCCTCAAAGTTATGAATTCCTCTTGATGTCTCTCACGAGCTACCACAGACACATACTTGTCCCTAAACTCTCGAACAAAGTCAGCCCACAAATGCGGTACCCTCTCGGTATCCCATTTCTCTCTAACAGTAAGCCACCACTCCTCGATGTCACCCTCCAATAAGAAGGCAGGATAAGTAATCTTTCTCTCATCATTGCACTCGAGTATTGTAGCAACTTTCTCAAACTTGCTCAACCACATCTCAGCTTTCATGTCATCTGGCTTACCACAGAAACTGTACGCCTTGTGGTACAAGAATCTACCATACAATTACCCCCAGCAGTACCACTACCCTCTGCTCTAGCAGCCTGATTACCTTTGCCAACCCCTGTTTGACCCTGCTGAGTCACAAACTGAGTAATAGTATTCATGGCGGTGGCCATTGTAGCTATAGTTTGTGCACTAGTCAGTTCCTGCCCCTAAGGTACATTCCCCGCTGCCCCTGCACCTTGCCCAAGTATATCCTACCTAGGAGTCTCCTCTGGTTCCCTTCTCGGTTTTCCCCTTCTCCTCATCTCAGTACTAGAAGAATGCAGTGTTATAATAGGCAAATAATAACATAAAGATAACATGCACATTATTTTCAAAACACCTTATTCTCATAAGTCAACATATGAAACACTTAGCAAGCATTATAAACTAACTTTTCATATTCTTATCATATCATGCTTTTGACATTCCT
Source organism: Ehretia macrophylla (assembly GCA_037974665.1). Taxonomy (NCBI): domain Eukaryota; kingdom Viridiplantae; phylum Streptophyta; class Magnoliopsida; order Boraginales; family Ehretiaceae; genus Ehretia; species Ehretia macrophylla. Next base: position 50,246,455 of record CM075771.1, on the reverse strand, counting down.
TTTACATGCTAGCATGTCTTTTACCCAAGCACTTAGGCAAGTAAACAATCACATAGTTACATAGTTCAACTTTCACATATAGACCTCTACCCACATTCCGAGGAAATTGACCCGGCTTCATGCATTCAAGTAGCTCTGATACCACCTAAATATAACGCCCCGAATTCAACCCCACGCTATAGGTCAAGTCCAGACCCGTTACTCGGACATAGTCTCCTCTGTACCGTGGGCTAAATGGTTACCTACAATTAACCACACATAGTCTTTGATTCATAAACAACACCACATACAATCTATCCTTCAAGATATACATAGTTAAGCCATGATCACAAGGCCATCCGAGCCTTGGAGCAACAAAAACCTACATAAAGCACACAAGCATGCAAGACAATGCTAACTTTAACTATAAGTAGTTGGGTACAACTATAACCAAATTCTACTACCAAGTTATTAACACACAAGCATGCAGTAAGAGAAGTAAACTAGAATCCATTATTATATGCCATCTAACTTTAACCAACATACAAGATTACAACTCCCAAGTATATAAACAAGACCCCAAGGTTTCAAAACACAACAACTAACAAACAACTCCACACAAACTTCACATATGATCAACCTTATCACACAGGAATCAAGGAATCTAATCTACTTGCACTTCTTCTTCTTCCTCTACTGCTACTAGCTGGGGATTTACCTCAACTTCTCCTGAAACATGTTAAATGAGGAGTGAGCAACAATGTTGCCCAGCGAGGGAGGTGATGCAACATACCGGAGTGTGTAAAATGATATGCAATCACAGGAAGTCATATATATAACATAAAACAACAAGATCAAATAGTCAAGTAATTAACCACATTAAAAAGGATACGGTTCCATTTCAAGTCTTCAATCTCAAACCACGAGCCACGAACTTCACGCAAGTGCTGGAAAATCCTTACTCCTCCAAGTGTGAGATACTTCGGATGTATCCCGATCCTACGACCCTTTTTCCTGAGGTAGGTCCATATGCCCAGCAGGTGAACCATACCTCTGGGATAGTAGAGTATACTCAGCGAGAAATAAAATAGGCACTATGGTAGTTGAGGGAGCATAGCAAGCCCGACGCCGCCCGTGTTTCTCGATGTTACCATGTCCGAAAAGGTTGCGCAACCCATAAACCAACCACAAGATTCAAAAGCAACAATAACATGTAAGAGGGTCGACAAAGTAGGACGCCCTCGCATTTAAACACAATATAAGCCAACATATGCACGAGATAGCTATTTAGTCACGAAAGAGACAAATATCATATTCTTTCACAAAACTCCATGGATAGCTTGAATAACCCTTATCATGCACATAAAACACCTATCAAGTAATTACAAATTCATATAAACACAAAAGCATTCAAAACACCTTTTTACCATTTGTTAACTTTCCTATTTCTTCTACCACACAAGGTTTAAGATTCCAAATTAACAAGCCAACCATCCTACGTTCATAGGTAGGTCAAAAGGCACCTGTCTAGGCCCTGAAAACCCAAATTGGGAACAAAAGCTCGGGAAGGCCCCGAGCGGGTTTTAACTACAGCTACCATATCCGGACCCCAAATTCATGTAACAAAAGAAGGATATCTAATCCAAAGTCCAAACGAGCCTGGATTATCTTTAGTGGAAAACCCGCTTTTTAAAGATAACAAATTTTGCATTTTAACTCATTTTCGGGCATCCTAACTATGTGTGAGTGTTTAACTAGTTCCGACAATATCTAAAGCACCTAAAGGAGGTATCAATTCACTCTAATTAGCCAATTACATCAAAACCCAAAAATCACGTCACTATTCATCATCTTCTTGAGAATTCAAGCTTCAACCATGGAACAAGCCAACAAGTTGCACATACTAAGTTTTGATAGCATAATTAAGCAATATATAAAAATATATGAACATTATATAAGCTAATAGCATCAATTCAAGAAAAACTAAAACGTGAGCATAAACTTTAAACAACATTATATGCAACTCCCTCACAATTTTGTAGCTATAAGCAAGGTAGTGATGCTCCTAGATGCTCCAAGAATCTCCAAGATCAAGCCAAGAAATCCATTGCTAGGTTGGTTGATGAAATTCTTCCATTTTTTTGCTTTATGGGGTTGACGGGTTTTGGGGGGATTTTGGGTTATTTTTTTGCTTTTTATTTTGTATATTATGCTTATATGTATTATAACTTATATATAATATATGTATTTTATGATAGCTTAGGTCAATGGGTAGTATTTCATGGTCAAACTTGTTGAAATTGAGCTCAAATCCCAACTAATTTAAAACAATGTTAATTCCTACGTAACACTATTCCACTGAAGCGAAAACCATTTTTCAAACGCGCATTCTCGACCCCTAAAGCTCAAAACTATCATAACCCGATTCCTTTTATATGTTATGTGACCTAGGAAAAATATTAAATCGAACATTTGAGACGATCAAAAATCTTATGAATAGTGCATAATAATAAAACAATTAAAGAAAACAAGAAATGCACATAAAATGCATAAGTGGTTTATGCAGCAGTTACGTAGATGATGTGATGATATTCCTGGGCGTCACAGTAGTAGACTGGAGAAGATATGGATTCTCTTCTATAGAGGACTTTGCATCATGGGCCAATGATACACATAAGCATTTGACAATCACAGGTGGTGGTTAAGTAGAATTTTATATTTACATGCATTACTCCTTCAAAAGTTAAGTTTTATCCCATATAACCCAACCATTTCTTTTATAATTTGTAGATGGGATCCATATAATGCCACTAAAGAGATTCGAAAATCACTACATGTCGAGTAGTTAGAGCCTTGGACGACTGGGGGAGAGATTCCGGAAGATGTCAAGGATAACTTTTTTGACTATTTTAAGGTGTGAAATATGCATTCAATTTATTTACTACATCAACAATATTATGTACTTGAGTTACATATGTTCTACTCCTTATAGCATGGTTATATGATTCACAGAGGATGTACAAGTGGTATCCCTGCCATGAAGCAGGAGTTCGTGACAGGTTCAATATTTTTGGCCAAAGACGTGTAACAGACAATTTAAGCAAAGCACGTAGCAATGATAAGAAGCCATCATGGTTCTCGCAGGATGTATGGGAAGCAATGAAAGTGGTGTGGAGTTCCAAAGCATGGCAGGACAAATCTAAACGAAACTTTGATAATATAAAGAAAAATCCATCTACGCACCATTTGGGATGTATCCCCGGGCATGAGTGGGTAAGGAAAATGGTAAGAATTAAGATGACTATAGTGCATTAAGTGATAACTAATTGAAAATTTTATCTTGTATATTACATGTCGAGTTGTTTGTTTTGGTGAATTTATATTACAAGCGGAAGAAAGCGGACGTGAAGTGACTTTTGTTGATGTTTTCAACAAGGCTCTTCGCAAGGGTCTTGACGGACCTTACACAAACGCTCAGCCAGAATAGACAGTGGTAAGTTAGTTTTTTTTTAATTTACAATATTGAAGATTGATATACAGATTTATACTAATGTTTTTTGGATATTGAAGATTTGAGATTGTAATGTTGAAGTTAGTTGGTTGAGGTTCAATTTTGTGGAAGCCTTTATATATCATTTTGTTGTAAACGGATAGAGAATGATGATGGATCACTTTTTTGTGTTTTTTTGTTGTGCGATTATGTGGTGGTTTGTAGTAATGGGATACTACAAACAAACACACAATTAAACTATGACATGTTGAAGATTCATATAAAGACTTCTGTTGTGCGATACATGTATGTGTTTGTTTAATTAATTTGATTGGTAGCTATATAGACTAGTTTTATGTGATTGAATAGCTTGTATTGTGATTTGCTGCAAAATGCTTAATGTAGAAGACAATGAATAGTATTCTTTTTAGGGTTTTTGTTAATTCTTGATTAAAATCTTAATTATATGAAATCTAATAATACCATAGGTGTTATTGAACTTAGGTATATGTTTAGAATGGATAAAATTTGAGTAATCTTGCATTTATATTTGAGACTAAGTTAAAGTTGAATGAATGACTTAATATCTAAGAAAATTAATTAAAGAATATTAGAGTGGTATGATAATAGAAATTTTTGTCATAGTATTTCAATAGGCAATGGAAATGCATGCATGAATATCTTATTTTGTTTAGTAGAAAGGCTTGGATGGCCTTAGGGACTTGTTTAATGGAGGTTGTGTTTGAGTGTGAATGCTTGTATATTGTGTTGTGGCTTTTTCTTCTGAGTGCATGTAACTAGTTAGTCCACGGTACAGAGGAGACTCTGTCCGTTTGTCGGGTTGGGACTTACCCTTTTAGCGTGGGGCCAAGTCGGGGCGTTTTATTAGCTAACTGTATATGTATGTTTGAACAGATGCTTGTTTTGTTTTTTTCTCTTATGGTTTGTCAATTTTTTTTTGTATCATTCAAAACTTCTCAATATTATTTATGTATCTACGTGTTGATATATCTGCATTACAGTCTCGATACGAGGAACTGCTTCAATAGGCATCACAGGCATTCGAGTCCGATTCAGCTCCCACGCTTGTTGATCATAATGCACTGTTCTTAGAGGCTGTTGGTAGACCCTACAAAGGTTGTTTATACGGGGTCGAATCACAGGTTTCTGTGGCGTCTACTTCATACAGTAACCTAGTTGTCGGAAGAAATATTATGCAACAAGAGATCCAGGCGGCTGTTGCTCAAGCCACAGCCTCTTTGGAAGGGAAGTTGGAACAGCAAAACGAGGCGTACAACAAACTGCAAGACAAGCTGGATCAGCAAAACGCAGCGTACTGCAAACTCCAACAAGAAACTTCATCGTAGCTACGTGATATGCAAGCACAACTCGCATTACTTGCTTCAAGGTTGCCTATTCCTGCACCTGCACAATAGTAGTCTTTGTCGTCTTCGTCTTCGAGTGCTGGTGGAAGTGAATAGAATTTTTGTATGATTTGATATTATGACATTATAAACATCCATTACAATCGGACTGTAATAAATTTTGAGTTTACTTTGAACAACTTTATTAGATTTTTATTAGTTAATTTTATAAAAATGTGATTTACGACTTGTTTTGCAGTATTAAATATCAAATTCACAGGTCAAACAACTTATTTTAGTAAATTTTATAATGAAAATTAGAAATTTATTTTTTACCTTTTTGCGGGGGCTTCGCGAGGGACAAAAACAGCGAGGGCATGGCGAGGGACGAATACAGCGAGGGTATGGCGAGGGACGAAAATAGCGAGGGACGATTTAAGCGAGGGCTCGGCGAGGGATGCATTCGGCGAGGGCTTCGCGAAGGACGCATTTGGCGAGGGCTTGTTGCCCTCGCACAATCGTCACCAAAATGGTCCCTCGCCAACCCCTCGCCAAATGGCGTGGGGTCGGCGAGGGACCCCATTTCATCGATGAAGCCTTTGGCGAGGGACGATTCCCCTCGCTGGGCCCTCGCTGAGACCCTTTCGGTGAGGGCCCGGCAATGGGAATTGTCCCTCGCCGAACGCAGATTTTCTTGTAGTGTCCAGCTTTATTTCAGGGTCCCAATTTGTTGGCCTAAAAAGAGGATGAAGGAAGATACTAAAAATATCATAAACAACTAAAGAGCCATTATTAGTTTTTGTTTTTATTCTAGATGTTTTACCCCCAGTATTCTTGAGGGGCTTTTAAAATCACTCTAAATTTTGTCACAAAATAATAATAAGGGACAATTCACACTCTTCACACATTCTTTATTTTTGTGTGTAAGTGAATTTGATGGACTTTCTTTATTGTTTGACTCTTCTAATAATTAAGCACTATAGGAAAATTAGCAAAAGAAAACATAAAGTGAGCAAGATAATTAGTTAAAGTGTTAGTTTTGTCTACGCTTTTTTTATTATTTTTTGGATGAGGAACACACTTTAAACAAAATTATATTAAGGACAGTTTTTTTAATGTCATTGTTGTGCTAGCGTGGATCTAAAATATTTTATCAATAAGTGTTAAATATAATTAAAAGACTTTTAGTGACAAAATTAGGAGTGACTAATTGACTTTACGAACTAAAAATAACAACAGATTTTAAAGTATCTTGTGAGGTTAATAATGAGGCTGAAGCCCACAAACCCCACAACATAGATTCACCCCTACTAAGATATATGTTTTTGGTTTTTCTACTGGTCTTGCACGGACGTGTATGAATTCGATTTTGATCAACAACAAGAAAGAATCACCATAGCTAAAGAACTTAATCATTAATATTACCATAGAAATTTAGTACAACATGCATGACACAATAGATATATAAGATTTGACTAACTTAAATTTAAACACGAAAGATTAATACAATACAATTGCCAAGGACCTTACTATATAATTATAACCTACGAAAGGCATACATGCATGCCACCGAAAGGTGGAAGCGGCAAATCGCTTCTACCCTGTCCTCCAACAGTGGCTTAGTTTAGTAGTTTAAGAAAAGGACTTCTTCAAATATTCTATTAGAGGCTTCGCCTACGAAAAGTGGAAATAGAAATCGAGCAGTTTTGAGTGAATGAATACTCTGAGACTTCAGTTGCAGACTTCTATGGTTGGCTTAGGCACTACAACATTTTCATCCATGTCGTGTCCATTATCGTTAAGTTGTTCAATCACTGGAATTATTTCTGAACACACTATAGCACTCAGCTTCATAACGTCAATGATTTGTTCTTTAAGCTGATCAGGAAGCTTATCACCCTCCTCCATAGCTAGAACTTGAGTTTGAATTTCAGGAAGCTTTTGCTCCACGTCTTTCTTTACATTCTTGTACACCACATAAAGTATCATTTGAAGAACTCCAAAGATGAAACCAAGTACGTTTGGAATCTAATGAAAAAATTATTAATGGATTTAACGTTGGTAATTTTGATTTATCAAATGAAAATATTTTGAGTATTCTCTCACATAAATAAATTAACACGAAGTATTATATATACTTACAGCAATGTTGTAATCTTTGCGTAATAGACCATAGAAGAACCACGTAACGGCGCTTAATGTGAGAAATAGTGACAAAAGAAATGGCATGTATTCAACACTTTTGGTACGTATAACTTGTGTCTGTAGAATATTATACCAAAAACAAGTTAATAAATAAATAACAAAAATTCTATAAAATATAGAAGGGTGAAGCATCACCCGACTGATATATAGCCGATAACAATGTTACGTTAAATGACATATTTCTAACAACCAGAAATGGAAGATTTAAAATTTTGGCAATTACTCACCACAATGCACAATGGCGCAACAAAAACGCATAAAGAGAATACAAGGCAAATCCATCCAACAATATGGGCCCGATCAGCCCCTTGGGAAAGAAATTGAGTTACCAGAACAATCAGGCCAAACCCACAAAGATTTAACAAGAGCAGTGCAATCATAGTTTGGATCTGCATTTTTAAATATTCATATATAATTTATAACATAATTAGCTTTTGTCACAATAAAAATGTTTAAAATCAATTTAAAAAATTGCATGGTTAATTAATTTATTACCTTAGCCTTCTTGGACGCATAGAAGAGGTAGAAACAAATGTATATAGTTTGTACGAAGCAGCCAACTGAGTTTATAGTAATGAGGAGTGTGGTGTCAGTGTTGAGGAATGCGTAGTAAATCCAAAGCATGGCACTGAACAAACCGACCACGTAAGGAATGGATTGAAACCCTTCTGTTGATTTCTTCTTGTAAATTTTATAGAATGTTGGCCTACAAGTGATACATATTCGTAAATTACATCAATGTTTTTTTTTTTTTGCTAATTTGGGGAAACATCTCCAATCAACCAGTCCACGAGACATAGACCGGATTAGTCACCACCCACTGATATCGAATGAGATATGCCGGCGTTCTCTCGTTGGCCTAACGGCTGAATATGAACTAAAATCCCCGGGGTATAGCGGCTTGACCCAAAGTATGTACTAGGTAAGTCAAGGTATATAGATAGTGAATTAAGCTAATAACTTCGAAATTAAGCAGTGAAACAATTGATCAAACATGAAAAATACTTACACTGGTGCAAGGAACACCATGAAAGATACAACGTTGCCTACAATATGGAGATGAAATTAGAAAAATAATTAGAATCTTGTTCAAATATAAAAATATAAATATAAATAAAGTGGACATGCAAGATATTTATGTACTACACTACGCATTATACGTTGTATCATATCGACTAAAGGTGTTAACTGTTTATTTTCATGCCGAAATTATCCGTTTAAAGCCTCCATCTGAAGGAAAAAAAAAGATATTATAGAATTAGGACAACACATATTTTCAGACATCCAATAGAGTTATTACTGAGATGTATTTACGGTTTGGAAGAATGACCCCTAGTTGAATGTAACAGAATTCCATACTGAATAGTAAAGTACTCTATCATTTTTTGGCACAAATTTTGTGTCAAATGAAATGCCAATAGAACAAAAAGAAGCCAAAATTTCTACCAAGAAGGCCAAATACAAAAGCCAAGTTATTCATCTCTAGCAAACAGTGTCTCTCCTTAATCTCTCACAAGATTTGAATAATAAGGTTGTTTAGCAGTGTTTCCAAAGAAGTAGCTAGATCTTTAGAATGCACTTACACATAGAAACTACTTCTCTACCCCATTTATATAGAGGATTTGGGACATTGAACTAGGTCTATTTTCATGGAGGAGGAAGAATATAATCAAGTGGAACAAAGGGTAGTGTAAAATCTTGTTATCATACTCGAGATCCATAATTTGGTAGAATGATCAAATAATGACCTGTTATAATTAAAAAAATTGAGTTTGAATCACGATTTCAACATTAATTGTACCAAAAGATCTTGTTATCATCAATCTTTACAGTTGTTCATCAAGAGTACTATTGCATTTCATCACAATCCAATCCAAAATGCTTTCGTTCCCCTGATGCATGCTCCATTTAACCTATTTTAGATGGTTTCATACTTTCATTCATAGACAAGGCAGCCACGACCAGCTCATTAATTACTTAAGCAAAAAAAACAACACTCGAAATTAAAAGCGTCCCACTTGAGTCTTTCTGATGTGTCACCCACCAGTCCACTTGGCCCTTAATTAAGGGTTTACAACTCATATACTTGCTGTTCTGGAATGGTATGATACTTTGAGGTTGAATCCCTAGATGTGCTCCTATTGAGCAAAAGCAAAATCCATTATGAACCAAATGATTGCATTGATTGACTTGTATAAATTTTTTTTTGAAAAAAATTGAATGCATTGATTGACTTGTGAAATTTGAAGTGAAGAAGGCTTTAGACAATGCCTTACATGGAATGAGCGACAAGAGAGCTTTGGATGCTACTAAAAAACGATATGAGGGGCGAACATATTTGGTCTAATTATTCGGACGAAAAATTGATGCATGTTTGTGTAAAATGACTGGTTGGTGCACAAAACTCTCATCGTGCATGAGGTATGACAATCAACTTTCTTTCAAGTTTCGGCTCAGCAATTTGGTCCTTTAGAGCACATCCAATGAATTGAGACAACAAGTACTCCAGCAACCATCTCCAAGTGACTCACCCTGCAAGATCCAAAGCGTTTGATTAAGTGACCCATTGTAATGCAATTTTATAGGGTTTTGAACCGTATCTTATCAAATTACGAGGATTAAAGAATATAATTATCTCACATTCATAAAATATAATGAATTACTCCGTCTAATATCAATTGTTGAATAATGAGTTATGTAAAGGCAGTTTCTACTTTCATGTAGTGGTGAATTCTATCGAAGGCCGGGGCTCTAACGTTCTTCTCAACCATCCAACAAAAAAATAATTTAGTATACTTATAATACACTGTGATCATCCAGACAAATTTTGGTTTTCTAGTAACAAGCTAGCCACATTATTTACTGATGTGACTTTAGCTACCAAGAATTACATGTTGAGTAACTGAAGGACGTTATTTTTTAAAGGAGTAATGTTAGACGTCACTATTTTTTTATCACCTAATTGTTACCTCCTAGGCATGCCAACTAGATAAATTTATTTTTATTCTCTCTCCAATCTTATTAACTTTATTTAATTTTTCTCTCTTATTTTTCCTTTTTTCTTTCCTTAATCAAAGTTTCCTTTCTTCTTTCATTTTTTCTTTCCTTAATCACGTGTTGTGTAATGTATAAGGAAATAGGAGAAGACCGCAACAATAAAATTTTATACGGGACAACAATAATTCTACAAAATAGCAAATTAATAATATATAACAACTTTGACAAGCACAATTTTTTGTATATTTTTTTCTGTTAGTTGAGTAATACTACATGTTGTCAGGGTTCGAAATGGTTTTTAATGGTTACAAATGAATCATAAGAGATCCATCCAAGATTAAAATTTTCCTTCTATTCCAATTGCCAAGGGTCACGCTTCTTTACTTTTTTGGGAGAAAAGACAATTTGCTTTCAACTCATAAATGCAGAAATGCAAAAAGTGTAAACAAAGCTTTTTATAAATAACAAAAATATTAGAGATGATCATTCAAGTTGTGCCACTACTAGTTTCTTGTCTAACTATATGTATGCATACGCATGTATGTTGAAAAAAATATGTAGTAAAACTGTAAGGTTAAACAAAAGAGAGAGAAGACTGAAGAGAGGAAAGAAAATTGATTACGGAAAGAAAAAAAAAAGAGAAACAAGAGAGAGAAAAATTAATAAAAGGAGAGAGAAATATTAAATGAAATTAATAAGATTAGAAAGAGAATAAAAATAAATATGTTTAGTTGGCATGCCAATTAAGAAGTGACAATTGAGTAATAAAAAAAGGATGACGCCTGTCATTACTCTATATTTTATAATACTCACTGATACTTTTTCTATAATATCTATTCATATATATTAGAAACTCATATATCACGTGGAGGGTAATTCAACGTGATGACTAATAAACTTATGACTTACTCCCAATCCTTGCTTAGGGTATTCAACAATTGTCATACCAACCCTCTGCCAATTTCTTTACTCAACCATTTTCGATCATCCATACCAACATTCCAGTCACCCAATCTTCTAACCTTTCTTTTATATTGTACCTTACTGTATACGCTTATTTACCCTCTCAGGTCACTAATTTGAGCATCAAAATAACTTTGGTCACTGCCATACCAATGTCCTAAGTTCATTTAATTGTCTTCTATCTTCTTATTACTATATATAGATTTTTGGTGTTCACCTCGCTTGAATCAAGAAGTTCTACATCGAAAATCTTGATTGTAAATTTTGTGGTGTACATCGACCAATTTTCAAACTTCAACTTTCATGGTACACCCCGTAAGTAGAACAATAAGAATTAATGTTGTAAGGAAACTGAAACAAATAATAATACGTCCATCATAACTGCTGAAAATACACTGCACATTTGTAAATCGTATGAAATTTGTTTGACAAGGAAACTTCCTAGATTGTACTCTTGAATGCATACCTCCACATTCCCTATATAAACTGAGAAAAGTAGAAAAAAGTTCCAGAAAAGTTAAAAAATAAAAGGTTCCAAAAAGCAACTTCTTTTCCACCATCACTTCAAGCAATATCTTTCTTTTTTTGTGTTGGCAATCACTTCAAGCAATACAAACAAATATTTCTTGATTTGATCATGAGGGACGGCAACCTTAATTTCCAGTGAGATGACAGTTTAAATTCTTGCTCACTATAATTAGACGCCAATTGTTTCAAAATGTTAAATCCCTATCTAGCGCATGGCTCCGCACGCTGATGGGACCGTAAGAGAGGGACGTTTTGCAATTCCTTAGCTCTAAGGCTGGCTCATTAGCTATTTTAGGGAGACAAATGCTTAAATAATGTTCCAATAGCCTCCCTATAAAGGACTCTCTAAAATTGGGAATCCTTTTTTTTTTTTACTTGGCTCTTTACATGTAGAGAGCCAAAAGTGGCTCTCTATATTTTTAAATTTTGAACAATTTTTTTCATAGTTGCAAAATCAAATTAATTTTATTTCTAACTTATTATAATCTTTACGGAATATCAAATTTTAATAATAACTTTCTAGTCGAATCGATACCAACTTTTTCGATTGAGACAAAAATAAAATAAAAAAATAATATTAATTAAAAATATAATAAGATAATAAAAATTAAAATAGAATGTCATCATTAACAAATAAAAAATAAAGAATAAAAAAATTAAATAGTGTGTATAATCAAAATAGAGATATATTATATTAAAATAAAATTGAGAGCCTATAAAATAGAGAGCCTTTAAAATACAAATATTTTAGTTTTTTTACTCTTATATATCACTAAAAAGTTTTTTTTAATGAAAATGAAAAAAAAATATGGACAATGAAAAGAAAAAGTTATTTATTATAAACTATAATAGAAAATAATTATTAATAATTAAAATAGTATGTCATCATTAAAAATAAAAAATGTAAATAAAAAAATAAGAATGGTATGTTTGATCTAAAATAGAGATATATTAGAGTAAAAAAAATAGGGAGTAGCTAAAATAGGGAAATTGCTGGAGGGAAATTGAAAAAAAGACTCCTTTAAATAATGAAAAAATAAAAATAGGGAGGCAGCTGGATTAAAATTGGAATAAGGAGCCCCTAAAGTTAAAGAGGCAAGCCTAAACTCCTTATATGTAGAGAAAAAAATAGAGAGTCTGTTGAAGTTAGTCTAATAATCCATTAAGCAATAGGAACTTGATACGTCATAACTAAGCTTATTGATCTTTGTTAATCAAGGGACAGCTTTTGTCCAAGTCCAACCCATTCAATTATGGGTAAGGATCCTATCATATTGACTTCTCTCTCATAATATTATGAGAGGAGAATTTCAATCCTTTATATAACTATAAACAATCTCAACTATTTATTTAAATTAAACCTAAAAGAAAAGAATAATTTTGTCTCTCTCCCCATTATTTTCATGTTTTCTCTTCTCTTCAGGTTTCCGCTACCTGTTTTTTACAAGAACTCCATATCTATCTTTCTCATTCTACACACTCTATCAATCATTCTCATCTACCATTTTCGCTGAAGAAAAAAGGCCTAGCGAAGAGTCACAGTATTCCTTTATAATTAGAGATTTTGAGTTTAATGTTCGAAGATTTCAGTTTCCATTATATGAAGAAAAAAAGAAAAAAAGAAAAAACCATAATAGTCTGCCAGATTAGACCCTCAAACCTCCTCTTGTTTTCTTCATAAAATAGATTAATACTTCTTAAGTCACTGTCAAACACCTAATTTGTCTTGAAGAGCTTCTGTCTTTAGTTGAAAAAGCTGAAATCTGTTCATGCATATGCAGAGCCTTTGTTTGCTCAAAACCATCTGTTCTTTTCAAGAATTTATTCATACCTATATGATGATTTTTTTTTTTTTTTGACTTGGGGTCAATTCTTGATTTGGGTTTATGATAAAGATCCAATCTTTATCATCAAGAATCTGATTTAGGTCGATTTTGATTGCTGCAAAGAGATGAATTTCAGAAGCATGGAGAAGTTTTGGCCATTTTACATGAACCGGCAACAAGGCGTTGGCATTTTGCAGGCACATTGTGCAGCATACTATGCTTGATATATGCAGTGTCAGATGGGGAGAAAATAAAATGTAGGAGTTAATAAGAGGAAAGAGAAAAGGTTTAAGAGAAGGGAGAAAATGTTTAATTTAAATGAATGGTTGAGATTGTTTATAATTATATGAAAGATTGAGATTCTGCTGATTATGCTTTCATAATATTATGAGAGAAAAATTAATATGAGAGGATTCGGACCTGTTGAGGATACGTCTTTATAACGATAATAAAGTCAGTTTATTTTCTACAATATTTAATAAATGGTTAATACTACTTTTGCTCCCTTATCTTTAACCTTATTGATGATATGGTCTTTTATCTTTTTAAGTTGAGACACCATTAGTCCTTTTTTGTATATCTGTTAAAAATTTAACGGCAAATCCACGTGTGTCTTTTGGGAAAAATAAAATTATCGCTAGATTTTTAACGGATTCACATAAAAAGACTAACGGTGTCTCAACTTGAAAAAATAAAAAACTAAAATATATCACTTTTTAAAATAAAAAATCGTATCATCAATAAAATTAAAAATAAGGGACCAAAAAAAATATTAACCCTTTAATAAATAAGCTTGCATGCTTTAATGTTGGCAAATTAGAATACATTCGTTGAGATTAGTGGACTAAGGAACGCAAGCACAAAAGTCGTAGGTTAGATTAATAATTTAATTAGATATTTTTTTATTTTCGTACAAAGATTAGATGGATCATTTGTTGCCAACATAATTGTACATGTACAATGAACATACCAATTAACAAATAGGATATTAGATTGATGGAACTTGTTAAGGTAAAAATTTGGTAGGCTAAATTTGGAAAGTTGACTCGCGTTGACTCGTTTTAGCCTGCAAAATGGAAATGGAGTTGCAGGGGAGTGGCTCTGCGTTAGCACTCTGAACCTTAAGTTAGTTGGGTGCTAGAAGAAGGAAAGTGTAGATAATTTCAGTAAAAATAAATTAGTTGCCTCCTCTGAAGAGTGTTTGGGTGTGTTTTATACCTTCTGGATGAGAGAGAAACCGACATGTTCTGACACTCGCAAATTCTGTTAGGTGAGCTGTCATTTGGATAAGATTTCTGGGATGTTATCGGGAGGTCTGACTTGGGATGTCATCAAGATGTCTCACTTAGGATGTCATCGGGAGGTAGTCGAGGTGTGGAGGTCAGTCCATTCATAGTGGACCTGCCCTTTTCATCCGACAAATGGTACCTCAGGGGTATAGGAGTCTTTTTAGTCGAGGGCGGTATTTTCGCCCCTACCAACTGCCCCCTGATTTTCTTGAGCAGCTGGAGGCAGGTCAGAAAATCGTTCCTTTGGCATCTATGCCCGACCTCGATCTTGCCTAGCTACGTCTCTTCAACAGGTCATTTACTATATGTGCCACGTGTTGTCTTCCCATTAATTCGTCTGTTTTCGCAGCTTTTTCTAAAATGTTGTGATTAGTTTAACCGGCGTGACTTTTGGGTTTCTTAACCTCCTTCCTTTTTTGTTTATAATAGGGGGTCTGTTTAAGTTTTTAAATCATTTCAAAAACTTTGCCTCACATTTCCTTTGCACTTCTCCCGCGATCATCTCCTTCTCCCTTAGCCTCTTTTTGCCGTCGCAAGTATTCATCTCCTTGTCAACCCCCTTAGAGCTTTTGACTGTTAGGTACATTTCTCTAGCCCTTTTTGCTTTTGCTCTTGCTTTCTGAACAATGGGTAGTAGTGGCTCAGACTCTCAAAATTAGTCTGATCATTCTTATGGGGGTGGTGAGGATAGTAGCGATTCTTCTTTTAACCCTGGTACCTTTGTAGAGAAGGTGCCTTCGACTCCCGAGGCCAGTCATCCTTACAGAATCTCTCCTAGGACTACCACTGTAGCAGCCACACCTCTTAGGGTTTTTCCCTGTGAAGATCAACTTATGTCCTTTGGCGGCGGGGACTTCTACTATTCCTGTGGCCGTGTCATCTAGCCCTAATTCCCCTAGAAGGTCGGAGAAGCCAATTGCGGCTTCTCGTAGGATAGTAGAGCCGCAGTTCTCTGCTTTGCGGCATAACTGTCATGTTGGTGCTGATTTGGCCTCCTATGTTGAGAATAATAAGGTTGTCCCATCTGGTTTTTCTGTGCGAATCCCGCATAAGCATAAGAAGGCCTGCCGACCTGGTGAATGAGAGGTCACTTTTTACACAGACATCTTTCAGTTCTGTACTTTGCCTATTCCTCCTTTTATTAGAGCCATTTTGAACATCTTTAACAAGTGATCTCGAATAACTGGTGAATGATGATCAGCTTTTATAGGCACCTTAAAGAGTTAGGCTTTGATCCAACCCCAAATCTTTTCCTCCATTTTTATACGATAAGAATTTTCGACGGATTGGGGTGGTATTACTTTACTGCCCAAACAGGGAAGAACATCTTTATGAAATGGCCTTCATTGAACAAGGGGTGGCACTCTAAATATGTTTATATTAAGTCCGACCGAGAGTAGGATGTTAGGGCTAAGTGACGTGCCCTTCCAAAGCCTTATTCTACTGGTGGGGTTCTGACTCCAGAGGAAGAGTCGGTGGCACGCTTCTTCGAGGATTGTCCCGTGTTGATGGTAACAAGTACCTAGATCTGGGCGAAGTGTTAGCTCGGGGCTGTATGAAGAAGATCCTCAAGTACCTCGAGTAGAGCCACATGTGTTTTATGAAGAAGATCATCAAGTACCTCGAGTAGAGCCACATGTGTTTGAACCTTCTAGTCCTGCTTTTAGGAGCGAGGTCGAGATACCTGAGGCCCGTCATTCTCCCACCACTGGTGAGGTTGAGTTTTGTGGGCTCTTGATTTATCTTTATACTTTTTCAGAACTAACTGTTTTTCCCTTTTTGTTTCTTTTTTCTAGGCATGGATATTTCTGACAAACTGGAGGCCACTTTTGTGACACCCCGAACCCAGCACTTCATTAATTGCATTCATTAAATGGTCAACTTAGATGTAATTTAGTTAATTACTTTATTTTTTTTTCATATTTTCATAAATTCAGCTGTTTCTTTTCATGCATTTTATATTTTTATAAAATACTATATATTTTTAGGGGACTATAGCCCCTGACCGTGCATGTATTGCATATAGGGATCAACAGAAAAAAATTTGCAAAATGTTTGATGAATAGTACTAACGGGATTTTTTTTCTTCAGATTTTTAGATTTTTGGCATTTTGTTTTGTTGTAATTTAATCACCCAAGTGACCCATTTACCCTTACTAAAATGCCCTATTTACTTGACCAATCCTTTGACCATCTCATGAGAACATTATAAGCCAAGAAAAAAAAGGGTTAAAAAAGGCCAAAAAAGAGTTACGGGAATAGTAACTTCTCCAAAAAAAAAAAAAAAAAAAATTGCTCCTTCCTTCCATTGCTTCCCAAATTGGTTGTGCTTCATCCTTAGGACCTTAAGAGCATTATTTAATCTTCAAATGAGGTGAAGGTGCATTCCATTATTGTATTAAATTCAATTAAAGTTTGTGCTATTATTTTTGTGATTTATTATTGTAGTGGTTTAATGCTTGTTCCGTTGCTTCTTATATGCTCTAATGACTTCATAGAATATATTTGATGGTTTAAAATACTTGTTGAATGCTTGAAAATAAAAATGGCACTTGGGGAAGATGATTGAAATGTACTTTTGTCATGAAAATGAGCCTAGAAAATATTTTTGTCTCGGATTTCGAATTCCTTGCTCGTGTAGGTCATTGGCATGTTAGATTGACATAATGTGGAATAAAATTGAGGTTCTCTTGGAGAAAATCATGACAACAGACCTATTTTAAGTCGGGGCCGAAAAACGGAGTTGTCTGTTTGCTCATTTTTATTTAGGGCTTTGTCTTAGTAGGTCATAGAGGCACTTCCCGTGCATTTATGGCGTCGGTTGGGGTTTCGAATGATATAGCTCCTTTGTAAAACCGTAAGAGGAAAATCAGGCTTTTTGGATAAACGTGGGTGGAACCGGGGTTTTGTACCTTTTAAGTGGGTCATAAAATGTCCTTGAATGGGGTGTGAAGTCGATTTCGCATTTGGTTATCATATGAGTTCATAGGCGCATAATTTCTATTGACTTTAAGCATAATAGTTGGAATTGAGAATTAGACTTGTGTTAGCTTGAAATATCGCACCATATGCTTCCTATATTGATTGTCATTGTATTTCATGTCTATATTGCTTAGTTGAATGATATATAGACCGAACATTATTAAATGCTTATATGATGTGAACTTGGTTATATCGGTTATAAATGTTAACTATGTGAATCCTTGTGATAAATATATATTATATTGCATGATAGGGTTGATCCATTGAGCTGTTTCTCGTATCTTGGAGCTCGGAAAAGGTGAGAGAGTTGCATGTTTCTTGAATTTAAAGTTGTTACATATATGTTGCATTTCTTGTATTGATTGAATATAGCTATATTGCTTGTTATGGATGCTTGTTATATGATCATTAGAGCCTATAGAACTATCTTTGGTTGCTAGATAACAACTTCTATGGCTAGAAGCTTGAATCACCCGAAAAAGACAATGAATGGTGCTTGAACTTAGGGTTTTGATGAAACTTGCTAATGAGATCGAATTGAGGCTTCCTTTAGGTGCTTTAGACATTAGTGGAACTAGACAAAAGCTCACGTGAGTTTGAATTGCCCGAAAATAAGCTAGATTGCGAAATTAGTTAACTTTAAAAAGGGAAAAAAGTAGTATTCGGCTATTTTGATGCTTCTAGTGCTTGTAGATGTATTATCATGTACTTATATGTTTATCTAAAGTGTAATTGAGCTATTTGAGTAGATTGTGGGAAAATTTATGATGTTTGCCTCTTTTGAGACTATAAAGCTATCTCGTGTATATGTTGACTTATATTGCAATTAAATGCGATGACAGCCTACTTTGTCGACCCTCTTACTTGTTATTCGTTATTTTTTTGAATCTTGTGTCTTGGTTTCGGGGTTGCGCAACCTTTTTCGGACATGGTAGTGTTAAGAAACACGGGCGGCATCGGGCTTGCCGTGCTCCCTCGACTACCATGGTGCCTATTCCCTTTCTCGCTGAGTATATTCCACTACCCCAGAGACATGGTTCACCTGCTGGGCATATGGACCTACCTCAGGAGAAAGGGTCGTAGGATCGGGATACATCCGGAGTACCCTAATTTGGAAGAGTAAGGGTTTGCCGGCATTTGCTTGAAGATCTTGGCTCGTGTTTCGTGATTGAAGACAAACATGGGACCGTATCATTTTTATACGTGGTTAAATACTTGTCTAATTAACTTTGATATTTTGTGTTGTATATGTTATTATTCTTGTTGCATCTCATGAAAGCATCCATCGGTTTGCTGCATCACCTCCCTTACTGAGTATACATGTTGTATACTCACCCTCGTTTCTAATACCTTTCAAGATCAGTGCTTTAAGTTGAAAATGGGATTGCCTCCTTTGTGGCTTGCCTGCTCTATCAGTGTGTAGAACAAGGAAGAATGCGTACATTATATGCTTGTATACTATTTGAGACCTTATGGTCATATATGTATTTGTGTTATCTTAAGAAATGTAATATTAAAGTTTTAGTCTTGGGTGATAGTTAGGTGCTAGTGGTTTGTAATAACTTCAATTGTTTACTCTTCTATTTAGTTGACTTGCATGCTGATAGGGATGAAACAGAATGAAGTTGTAGATTATGGTCTTGTGGTTGTATGTTGTAGTTTACAGGTTTTCAAATAGTCCTATAAATAGGAAAAACTCCGTCTGTTTTCCTTAAATTTTGTGACCGGGTTAAAATTGGGTTGTGATTAGCATGGCTATTAGAGCATCCGGTCTCGTGAGGGATCGGGGCATTACAGAAGTGGTATCAGAGCTTAAATGCTCTCAGCTGGGATAGGGTCCTTAGACTGCTGGGTAGTGAACCTCGAGTGCATGCTTGTGCAATGTGTCTTGATTAGGTGTGTGCTTGGTATGCCTTGAGAATGTGAGTGTCTTTTGTGCAATCTTGTGTCTTGAACTTAATATGTGATCTATATGATAGTGATTTGTACTGTGTGTTCAATACTTGTCAAGTGTAGTGATATAGCTAATCATGAATCAAATTTATCTCATGAATTGCTACTTGCTCGAAATATTGATTGTAACATGTATACTTGAGTGTCTCGGCATAGTTGTGTTGTGAATTGTATTCATTGTATGTGACTCGTATTTGAACTATCTTGTTGATTAACTTTGTGTTATAAAACTTCTGGTTATATAATAGCTTGTGTGATATATGTCATAATCTCTTGATATATGAACATTACATCAATTACATTAGCTGATATCTTGGCATTTATGCATTGTCCCCTTAAATCGGTAAGTAAGCATTCTCCCCTGAAAGAGATGGCCATTGATGTTGACTGGTGAGAGAATAATGGTTCAACCGACTATTGGGATCAGTGAAGGGATTTGATGCCCCGAGGTTAAATCCGGACTCTCTTGGCACTTCTTAAACGGTACTTTTTGGCTGGAACTCCTATTTGGAATCTCTGATAGATCTTCTAGTTGGCGTCACATATGGAGGTCTTATTTGATACTCTTTTCGAAAGAATTCATGTTTATGAGTATTGGTCAGTATTCCTTGCGCACACACCTACTTAGATTTCTTGTTCGGGATTTTACCTATGGTACCACCTTGATATTCCTATTGGGTATTTTTTTCGGTATTTTCGTATGGTATTCTTACCTAGAGATTATTTGGGATTTCCTCTGGGCTATTGGTATAACGAGCATATAGGGGATTCTTATATGGTGATTCATAATTAGAGAGATTCTTATTCGGATTTCTGGATTCGTATACTTATTCAGAGCCTTTATTTGGCATCCTTAATCAGATTTATTGGTGGTATTTTCTCGGAGTCCCAAGCTGAACTTCTAATTAAGCCTTTATTTGACAAGTTGGAGTTGGGATTCACCGGACTTCCTTCTTGGGAATTTCTTGATATTATCCGGGCGTATTGGATATTAGCTGCATACTCTTCTTAATGAGATTTCTTTTGGTGCTTTCCCAAGATTAGTGAATGGCCTCCTCGTGTGACATTCTTACCGGACTCCTATTGGGTATTTTTATAGGAGCCTTTATTTAGCTACCCCACTCGGGCTTCCTTTAGTGATGTTCGCTCTTCTTAGTCTCCTTCAACGTTATACTTCTTGACTTCAAGTCCGACGAAAACTGTTGCAGTTCTTGGAAGTCATTTCAGCTCAAGCAATTACGAGGACGTAATTTTTGTAAGGAGGGGAGGATGTGACACCTTGAACCCAACACTTCATTAATTGCATTCATTAAATGGTTAACTTAGATGTAACTTAGCTAATTACTTCATTTTTTTTTTCTTCATATTTTCATAAACTCAACTATTTATTTTTATGCATTTTATATTTTTATAAAATACTATATATTTTTAGGGGACTATAGCCCCTGACCGTGCGTGCATTGCATATCGGGATCAACAGGAAAAAATTCGCGAAATGTCTAATGAATAGTATTAGCGGGATTTTTTCCAGATTTTTAGATTTTTGGTATTTTATTTTGCTGAAATTTGATCATCCAAGTGACCCATTTACCCTTACTAAAATGCTCTATTTACTCTACCCACCCTTTGACCATCTCATGAGAACACTATAAGCCAAGAAAAAAAAAGGGTCAAAAAAATGGCCAAAAAGAGTTACGGGAATAGTAACTTCTCCAAAAAAAAAAAAAAAAATTGCTCATTGCTTCATTCTTGCTTCCATTGCTTCCCAAATTGGTTGTGCTTCATCCTTAGGACCTTAAGACCATTCTTTGATCTTCAAATGAGGTGAGGGTACATTTCATTCTTGTATTAAATTCAATTAAAATTTGTGCTATTATTTTTGTGATCTAATATTGTAGTGGTTTAATGCTTGTTCCGTTACTTCTTATATGCTCTAATGACTTAATAGAATATATTTGATGGTTTAAAATGCTTGTTGAATGCTTGAAAATGAAAATGGCACTTCAGGAAAATGATTGAATAGTATTTTTGCCATTAAAATGACCTAGAAAATATTTTTATCTCAGATTTCGAATTCCTCGCTCGTGTAGGTCCTTGGCATGTTAGATTGACATAATATGGAATAAAATTGAGGTACTCTTGGAGAAAATCATGAAAACGGACCTATTTTAAGCCGGGGACGAAAAACAGAGTTATCCGTTTGCTTGTTTTTATTTAGGGCTTTGTCTTAGTAGGTCATGGAGGCACTTCTTGTGCATTTATGGCGTCGGTTGGGGTTTCGGGTGATATAACTCCTTTGTAAAACCGTAAGAGAAAAATCGGAGTTTTTGGTTAAACGTGGGCAGAACTGGGGTTTCGTAGCTTTTAAGTGGGTCATAAAATGTCCTTGAATGGGGTGTGAAGTCAGTTTTGAGTTTGGCTATCATATGAGTTCATAGGCGCATAATTTATATTGATTTTAAGCATAATAATTGGAATTGAGAATTAGACTTGTGTTAGCTTGAAATGTTGCACCATATGCTTCCTATATTGATTGTCATTGCATTTCATGGCTATATTGCTTAGTTAAATGATATATAGACCGAACATTGTTAAATGTTTATATGATGTGAACTTGGTTATATCGGTTATAAATGTTAACTATGTGAATCCTCGTGATAAATATATATTCTATTGCATGATATGGTTGATCCATTGAGGTGTTTCTCGTATCTTGGAGCTCGGTAAAGGTGAGAGAGTTGCATATTTCTTGAATTTAAAGTTGTTACATATATGTTGCATTTCTTGTATTGATTGAATATAGCTATATTGCTTGTTATGGATGATTGTTATATGATCATTAGAGCCTATAAAACTATCTTTGGTTGCTAGATAACAACTTCTATGGCTAGAAGCTTGAATCACCCAAAGAAGACAATGAATAGTGCTTGAACTTAGGGTTTTGATGAAACTTGCTAATGAGATCTAATTGAGGCTTCCTTTAGGTGCTTTAGACATTAGTGGAACTAGACAAAAGCTCACGTGAGTTTGAATTGCCCGAAAATAAGCTAGATTGCGAAATTAGTTAACTTTAAAAAGGGGAAAAGTAGTATTTGGCTATTTCGATGCGTCTAGTGCTTGTAGATGTATTATCATGTACTTATATGATTATCTAAAGTGTAATTGAGCTATTTGAGTAGATTGTGGGAAAAGTTATGATGTTTGCCTCTTTTGAGACTATAAAGTTATCTCATGTATATGTTGACTTATATTACAACTAAATGCGAGGGCGGCCTACTTTGTCGACCCTCTTACTTGTTATCTATTGTTTTTTTGAATCTTGTGGCTTGGTTTCGGGGTTGCGCAACCTTTTCGGACATGGTAGTGTCGAGAAACACGGGTGGCATCGGGCTTGTCGTACTTCCTCGACTACCATGGTGCCTATTCCCTTTCTCGCTGAGTATACTCCACTACCCCAGAGGCGTGGTTCACCTGCTGGGCATATGGACTTACCTCATGAGAAAGGGTCATAGGATCGGGGTACATCTGTAGTACCCCAATTTGGAGGAGTAAGGGTTTGCCGGCATTTGCTTGAAGATCTTGGCTCATAATTGAAGACAAACATGGAACCGTATCCTTTTTATACATGGTTAAATACTTGTCTAATTAACTTTGTTATTTTGTGTTGTATATGTTATTATTCTTGTTGCATCTCATGAACGCATCCATCGGTTTGTTGCATCACTTCCTTCACTGAGTATACATGTTGTATACTCACCTTCGTTTCTAATACCTTTCAGGATCAGTGCTATAAGCTGGAAATGGGATTGACTCCTGTGTGGCCTGCCTGCTCTATCTGTGTGTAAAACAAGGAATAATGTGTACATTATATGCCTGTATACTATTTGAGACTTTATGGTCATATATGTATTTGTGTTATCTTAAGAAATGTAATATTAAAGTTTTAGTCTTGGGTGATAGTTAGGTGCTAGTGGTTTGTAATAACTTCAATTGTTTACACTTCTATTTAGTTGACTTGCATGCTGATAGCGATGAATCAGAATGAAGTTGTGGATTATGGTCTTGTTGTTGTATGTTGTAGTTTACAGGTTTTCAAATAGTCCTATAAATAGGTGAAACTCCATCCGTTTTTCCTAAATTTTGTGACCGGGTTGAAATTGTGTTGTGATTAGCATGGCTATTAGAGCCTCCGATCTCGTGAGGGATCGGGGCGTTACAACTTTGGCACAACGAGCCCGTTCCAAAGGTAAGAGAAAAATGGGAGAATATGCTTAGCCCTCCAAGAAACAATGCGTTGAAGACATTGATGAGGCTGAGGTGGAGATTCGCGAGGTTGGCAGTAGACCTCCTGTTAATGATTAGTTCGGTCCAGACTTTTTTGTTAATGAGATCAGGGGACCTGCTCCCTTGGAGGTGCCAGAGGAGGAAGCTGCTGATCCTATACAACAAGGCACTCAGCCTGTTGAACCTGTGTAATAGAGTACTCAGCCTCAACCCGGTGTCTCTGCTTCTCTTGGAATCAGGTTCGAGGTTGGCCCTGAGCCTAGCTATGAGAGAGATCCTCGCTTTGAGGAAATTCTGAGTGCCTCCTCCAAGTTGGTTAATTCCCTTACTGTGAGGGAGGCCATTGAGTATTGCTTTAAACAGGTTAGCCCTTGCCATTTGTCAGAGTTTCTGATCTTTTTCGGGTCACGCTATTTTTTTTTTTTTTTTTTCTGGCAGCAAACCTAAGCTCTTTACGATGGCATTAAGTATTGCATCAAGGCTGCTGACCTTGCAAGTAATCTAACTAGGAAGTACTATGAGAATAAGGCATACCTTCGAGGATACACTAAGTACAAAGTCGAGAAGGAGGAGGAAATCCTAGGTTTGATGGCGTCTCATGAAGCTAAGATCAAGGCTCTGAAGGCTCAGCATAAAGTCGATCTTGAGGTCATTAAAGATGGTTTGAGGAGAGCTCGGAAGGGTCAGGCCTCTTCCCAGCAACTTGCCGATGTACTAAGCGTAGTTTTGAACACTTCTCTAGTGAATGATGAGACTCAATCTCAGGAAGCTGTCGAGAGATATAAGCGTAGTGACGCATACCAGCAGGTTTTCACTCAAGCCTATTTTAAAGCCTGTAACCTCGGCGTTGCTGAGGGTAAAGAGATCTCCTTCGTTAGAGCTGAGAAATTGGCCAAATCCTATGGAGTTGAGATCAATTTTTCTCTGCTGTTGAAGGAGTCTACCTCCGATCTTGAGGCTGATGAGGAAAACAATGATAACGAGAACGGTGGTGGTCTTTCTAATGTTCAACTGTTAACTGGTTTACTTGGTTTTTGAGGTCTCTTGTTGACCTTTTGAGATGTAATCTCTAATCCTCATTTTTCAGGAGATTTTTTGTTGAACTAAGTTTTTATATAAGAAATCTTATGATCTCTCTTTTTGCCTTTTCTAGGTCCTTTTTATATTTGTACGTACGTTTTTTTTTCATGCATGATTTTCAAGTCAATTTGCTTAACTTTTTGTTTATGTGATCACTTGGGAGCAACTATTAGTTGCTTGTTAGGCTGTTCCACAACCTTACCGCTTATTGGTTTCCTTGGAACCTTTAGAAAATCTTTAGTGATTTGGAGAAGTCGAACCTTGTGGTTTTTGACCTCGGGTTCTGTCTTAATGACTTCCGACTTGTTAGTATTTGTAATAATGAACTTTATAAAGATGGGGAAAAGCGTTTGTATTTCATTGATAACTTAAATCTTTACACAAAATAATTTTTAAGATGTTTGACATGCCAAGCATTCTTAAGCTATTTCCCCTCCAAGTCAACTAGTTTATAAGTCCCTGTCATCAGCTCTTCTATGATTCTGTAAGGGCCTTCCCAACGTGGCCCAAGTTTTCCCTGGGTAGGATCGAGTCGAAAACAAGTCTTTCTCAAGACTAAGTCTCTTTTTTGCAAATGTCGAGGTTAGATGAGCTTGGCATAGCTTTGCTCCATGGCTCTGTTACTTTCCAACATTCTGATATGAGCTTTTAGACTAAATTATTCTGCCAGGTTGAGGTTTTCCCTCAAGACCCGGTTATTCATTTCTTCATTAAAGCTTAAAGTTTTAAGGGTTGGCGAGCCCACCTCTATTGGTAGTACTACCTTTGTCCTGAACGTCAGGAAAAATAGAGTTTCCCCCGTTGCCGAGCTTGGGATCGTCCTCAATGACCACAGCACTTCGGGGAGCAGCTCGGCCCATAGACCTTTGGCATCCTCCACTTTTGTCCTCAGTGCCTGCAAAAGAACTCGATTAGTGACCTTAATTTGACCGTTGGTCTGTGGATGAGCTACATATGCAAATCTTAATGATATGCCTAGTTCTTTCCATTTCTTTTTAAAGTAGGCATAGTCGAATTGCATGTCGTGGTCGGTGATCATGACTTGTGGGATCCCGAACCTAAAGACAACGGTTTTCTATAGGAACTTCTAAGCTGCTCTGTCGGTTATGGTAGAGGTTGGCTCGGCTTCCACCCACTTTGTAAAGTAGTCGACGACTACGAAGATATATTTCTTCTGACCGACGCTGATGGGAAGTTTTCCTATGATGTCCAGTCCTCTTTGGGCGAAAGGCCAAGGGCTGGTAATGCAGGTCAACTCAGTAGCTGGCAACCTTGGAATTCTTGAGAATCTTTGGCATATGTCATGTGACGCCCAGCTCCCAGTGCATGCATTTATTATTCATGTGCATTTATGTGTGCAACTATTTGTTTAAATGTCTACTTTTCCTATAAAATGCTATTAAGTGTTTATTTACTCTCTATGTGCTAATATTTGTTAAATTGTTTTTAAATATCAAAATTTTGAGTTTATTTACTTTAGTAAATAATAAATGAACATTCAAATTATTTTAATCATAGACTTTTTAGTAAAACTTGCATTTAAAAAAGTTTTCTATTAAATTGAACCCGAACTAAAATATTTATTATCTTATTTCCCGGATTTCATATTTTTCCATTATTACTTAACTTATAATTAGCCTATGTTCACAAAAATTATATTCATTGCATATATGACGAGTGATTTGCAAAAAATATCTTGATATTATATAAATAGTAAAACTATATATTATTTTGGGGTTTAAAGAAGTTTTCTTGCATTTATTCTAATACACCTAAACTTAAATCCATTTTAACCCACAACTCAAACTCAATATCCAACCCATCAACCCATATAATTATCCTATATATATATATATATACCAAACAAAATACAAAAAAACACAAAAAAATACTAAAATAAGCCAAAAAAGGCCAAAAAATCAGCCAAAAAGCCATTACGGGAATAGTGATTTTCTTTCCAATTTTGCTCAATTTGATCTTCCAAACTTTGTCAAGTATTCTCCAAGTGGTTCCAAGCTTCTCCAAGCCCTATCCTAGCTTTCTTGCACGTTTTTGGTGAGAGAGTTGCATAATTTTCATGGTTTAAAGTTTATGCCAAGTTTTTTTTAAAATTTTTGGATTTTGCTATTATGGAGTTATAACATGCTTGTTTCTTGCTTTATAAAGTATGTATACATGTTAGAGAACATCCATATGCAATATTATAGCTTGGTGTTGAGTTTTTAGCAAAGTGTCACTTGAGGAAGATGATGAATAGTGTAATTTCTAGGGTTCTAAAAATTTGAGCAATTTAATTTGATTCAATGCTTCTAGTAGTTTCTAATTAGGTCCTTGAGTGTGGGAAAAATATTTGTTATACTTGTCATGTGAAAAATTTGGGAATTTTGATCAAAATAGGCTACTTTAATTGGGGATTTCGGGGTTAACTTGAATCCGGGCATGTTTTGAGGCTATGGCTAGTCTTTATTAAGTATTGAAGCCTTAGAAGTTCCTTCGTTTTGCTTGTTTGGGTTTCGAAATTGGTACTTGTAGTATAAACGCACAAAGAGAAAATCGGGGATTTAATGATAAACGAAATTTAACGGGTGAACTCGAGGGTCCTTGGGGTACCATAAGGTGTGGTTTGAAGGATAGGATAACTCGTTTGAGAATCTTGAACGTTGCCTTTCGGTTTGGAGCTTAATAGCAAAGATTGACAAAGGGGTTTTGGGTTGAAAGTGAATCCGGGTACGTTCGGGCATTACGGCTAGCGTCTAGTAAGTGAGGAGGTGCTAGAAATGTATTCACTTCGCTTAGTTGAGCTCCAATTAAAGTACTTGTAGTGTAATGCATAAAGAGGCAAATTCGGACTTTTGGGATAATTGTACTTTAAAGTGAGATTTCAAGGGCTTAAATGGTGCCATAAAGTGTCATTAGAGATGTAGTATAGTTAGATTTGAGGTTCATTATCTTGTGTGAAGTTTAGAGCTTGTTTTGTGAGCATTTAGAAGGAGATATGTTGGACTTCTTGTCAAATGGTTAGTCTTATTGCATAATTAGTTATTTGAATTGGTATAGTTGCTACATTTAATTGTTAATCAAGTAAACTATAAAGTTAGCTCATCTAGTTAGATGATTATTGATTGTTGTAGTAAAGTAATTGAAATTTATAGCTTATAATCTTAACTTAATGATATTTTGATGCTTCTAATGCCTTCTATGCTAACTAATGAGGTGGTAGAGTGAACTTTCTAGCTTAATTACATGTGAAAAATGAGTTTGTGTGTATAAGTGAATTGAAAAAGAAAATGAATAGTAACTTGATTAAAGAATGTGAATTTGTTGCTTATGGTGTTTTAGTGTTAATAAGAGTGTCATTTTAACATATCTTGTAATCTAAAGTAGTTAGTGTATATTTAATGATCTTAGAGAAAATAGATAATCTTGTACATGATTTTACTTTGGATAATGCATATTAGAGTTCTTTTAACACGCTTAGTAATTGAATAATGCTTAGTATTTAAGCGTAATAGCGTGTATTAAGTGTTTAACTTGAAGGCTGTGTGATTCATGCTATCTTATGAGTTAAGTTGAATATTTAGGCTATATGTATATTAGAGTTAATCATGATAATAGAATTGCAATGGATAATGAAAGTGTTACACTTATATGAATAACTAGGGGTTGCATATTTGAGTGGATTCAAAGAGGTTTGGAGTAAACCTAAGCTATGCTCTTACAGGTTTGACTTACTTAAGATGAGGGAGTCTTCATTTTTTTTTGTACATCTTAGCTTATCTTATTGTTTATAGATTGTATGATTAGCAATTGAAATAGTTTATATGTACTATTTACTTGCTATCTTGTGTTTTCTCGTGTTATTTGTGTTTAATTGCGAGGGCGACCCACTTTGTCATTCATTTTATGTGATTTTGATATTCTTGATTCTCGTAATCTTGTCTTGGGGTTGCGCAACCTTTTTTCAGACATGGTAGCATCGAGAAACACGGGCGGCGTCGGGCTTGCTGTGCTCCCTCGACTACTATAGTGCCTATTCCCTTCTCGCTGAGGCATACTCAACTACCCCAGAGGCGTGGTTCACCTGCTGGGCATGGACCTACCTCAGGAGAAAGGGTCGTAGGATTGAGATACATCCGGAGTATCCCAACTTATTGGAGTAAGGGTTTGCCGGCACTTGCGTGAAGTTCGTGGTTCGTGGCTCGTGATTGAAGACTTGAAGTGGAACCGTATCCTTTTTAATGTGGTTAATTACTTGTTATTTAAATATTGTTCTTTATGTTATACGTATATGATTTCTTGTGTTTGCATATCATACTGCACGCCGGTATGTTGCATCACCTTCCTCACTGAGTAACTTGGTTACTCATTCCTCTTTTCAACATATTTCTGGAAAAGCTGAAGATTGGATTGCCTCCTGTGTGACCTGCTTACTCTATCAGTGTGTAAAACATGGAAGAATGTGATTATGATATGCTTGTATTGTATTTGAGACTTTGTGCCCATGTATGTATTTATGTTATATCAAGGAATGTAATATTAAAATTTTAGCTTTGTTTGATGAATAAGTATTAGTGGGCCTGTAATATCTTTTATTTGCTTTACTTTATTACTTAGTAGTGCATGCTTATGTGGACGATGAAGACTAGTTAGTTGATTGGATACAGATTATAAGAAAGCTTGATTGATAATATAGAGTGGTATGATAAGTGAATTAAAAAGATAGAACTTCAATGGATTTAATGTTGCATGCTTGTGTGATATGTTGTTGGGTTCCAAGGCTCGGATGGCCTTGAGGAGCTGGTTGGCTTTATGAATCTTGAAAGCTAGGTTGTATGAATGGTTGATTATGATTCAGGTCTTGTATGTGACTGTTGGCAGGTTTCTAGATAGACCTATATATAGAGAAAACTCCGTCCATTTTTTCTTAAATTTCGTGCCTGGGGTTTGGAATTGGGTTGAGAATAGCGTGATAAATAGGAGTCCTGGTCTCGTGAGGGATTGGGATGCTACAGTAGTGGAATCAGAGCTTAGTTAGCTCTCAGTTGGGACAAGGTCCTCGGTCTGTCGGGTAGCAACCTTCGAGTGCGTGCATGTAGAATGTGTTTTGAATAGGAATGT
The DNA here is from genome assembly GCA_037974665.1 of Ehretia macrophylla. NCBI lineage: Eukaryota > Viridiplantae > Streptophyta > Magnoliopsida > Boraginales > Ehretiaceae > Ehretia > Ehretia macrophylla. The sequence goes on along the minus strand of CM075771.1, from coordinate 50,216,397 downwards.
GCTTGCATGTAATCCTTGTGTGTGTCTTTGTATGAAAATATGTACTCTTGTGCCTCACTGTGTTAACCTGACGAATGTGCAAATGTGTAATTTCATGTGCACCTAGGTGACTTATTCATGTAGTAATGGAAAATATGTGATATGTGAAGATTACATGGTAGGAACATTTAATTGATTCCTTAAGTATCTATTTGTTTTAGTTATTTGTAATAATATGCATTGAGAGTTTATTTTAAATAGAATCAATTGCATACATATATTACCCCTTTGAAAATGGTAAGTAAACACTCTCCTTATTGAGGAAGCCAGAAGCGGGTCTCCTGAAGATATGAACCAACAGAGCCAACCGTAGTTTATGTCAGTGAACAACAACAAATACTTCTAGAAGCAAGTTTGGGATTCTCATGGGGTATTCTTCTTCACTATTTACTCGGTATTCAGAACTGGGATTCTTATTTAGTATTATCCTTGGTATTTTCATTTGATACTCTCGACAGGACTTCTTATTCAATCATCATATATGGAATTCTTATATTGGTATTCGAATATAGAGAAGCTTTTATTCCGAGGAATTCTATTCAGACTTTTTGAGTTGGTACTCGTAAGCGGAACCTTATTTTTGGTGTCCCTGTTCAGAATTTATTATTTGGAATTTTCTTTAGCCACTTGCTGGGATTTCTATCTGAAAGTCCATATTAGTTTCTTTGGAACTTCTCTATGGGTCTTGCTCAACAACCGATGAAGGGTAACCAGAGTTGGACTTTAATGGATGCTGAGTTCTATTGGAAGAAGAATTGCGTGGGCGCTGTGACGCCCGAGATTTAGCCATGCATTCTATTACTGTTGCATCCCTTGTTTGCGCATTTCCTTCTGTGTATTATTAACTGTCTTCTTAAATTACTATTCACTCCATTTTTAAACTACATGCTATTAACGAATTAGTATTTTTATTAAATCATATTAATTGATAAAGTAGTGGGAAAAATGTGCAATTGAGCTAGAAGCGATAGGAGAGCTCGTTTAGAAAATGATTTTAGTAGTTAAGTGAATAGTGCTACGTAATAACTTTAGAGATTTAATTAACTAGCCTATGTTTCACACATTAGACTCATTTTGGAGCTAGCAACGCGCATTTTAGAAGCCACTTAAACACCCAAACTAGACCCCACCTTTTATAAAGCCAACACAACTCACATTTTAGCTCATATAGCGAACAAAAAAAAAATAGAAGCTGAATTGGCACTGTAGCAGGGCCGAAACATTGCAGCAGCTCTAGGAGGAAAAATTGCTTTTCAATCCTTCATTTCAAGCCACTCTAAGCCTTGAGCAACTAGTGTAGGGTGTTTGCAAGCTTCCTAGGTGCTCCTACGCGCATTGGTGAGGGATTTCACGGCCTATTTTCGCATTTCTAAATAGTTGCTATTTTCGTGATTTGTTGAAAATGTGTTCATATGCTATTGTATTGATTATCTATACTATTATACCATGTATATGAATGCTAGGGAACACATTTAAGCCATTGTTTCGCTTTTTAAACGGTTAGAATCGTTAGTTTGATTTTTAGGGTGAATAGTGACGGGAATTTTAGGGTTTTGTGAAATCGCGCGTTTTAACTTGATTCAATACTTCTAATAGATGCCTTAGGTGCTAGTGAATGTAGTCTAATAGCCCCGTGCACTTGCATTGTCCTAAAATCGCATAAAACGTAAAATAGTCGACTTTAACAAAGGGCTTTTGGGGTTAATGCGAATCCGGGTGGATTCGGGCTTCACTTCTAGTAATCTTAGGCTACCTAGGTGCTATTGAAGCTTTGATAACCCTTGTTTGAAGCCCGGATAAGGTAGGTGTAGTTTGAAGCCATAAGAGGGATTTTGGGGCTTTCGGGGTAATCGCGGGCGTTTGAATGAGTTAGAGGATTGAGAGGGTACCTTGAGGGTTAGTTAGAAGCTTGGGAGAGTTTCCCTTGAAAATGGAATCATTAACCTTGGTTTGGAAGAGAAATAGTTTGAAAAACAAAGGGGTTTATGTGCTATTTCGGTTGACTCACACTTCTAAACCCACGGCATAACTTCTTGAGTGTTTATATGTGGTTTCAAGTTGTTTTGAAGCTTTTGGTATGATTCTATACTTAATTTGCATATGTCTCCTTGTAAAATTGCATATTTGCTTATATAATTGTTCTATTCTAATTGCATCGAGGTCAACCTACTTTGTTGATCCTCCTATGTGTTAATGCTTATATTATTGCTATTAACTTGCCATTGTTAAGTGCATTGCATAGTGGTTGCGCAACCATAGTGTCAGGGGCGGTTGTGTTGAATATCGGCTGGGCGGCAGAGGGCTTGCCGGTGGATATTCAAACTCCGTGCCCTAGTCCCTCATTCGCCTGGTCCAGAGATTGCCAGGGGATGTTGGGTCGTAGGATTATCGGGGTACATCCGGAGTACACCCACTGGAGTGTTTGGGGATTATGCCGGCTTATCGTGATCGTGCTTGTGGTTCGTGGATCGTGAATGAAGACCAGTGAAGATTGGTGTATAGGGGATTGTGTGAAATGTATCCTTTTAAATGTGTGGTTACTTAAGTTATCATTGTTTCTTAAATTGTCTAAGTGATATTGTTGTATAACTGTATTATCTGTTGCACTGCACGCCCCGGGACTATATCCTTCACTGGGCAACAGTGGTTGCTCATACCTCGATATATGTTTCAGGGGACGCTGCAGGTGATCCCCAGCTTGTTGAGTTAGTTGAGGAAGAAGAAGTTAAGATTGATCCTTTACCTTAGTTGCTGTGCCTGATAGCTTGAGGTGGTTTAATTTCTTGCTGCTTGGTGGAAGGCTCAACTGTTTATCTTATGTCCTATTTTGTGGCCTAAGGGCTATGCATATATTGTTGTGTAAAGTTGAAGGACAGTAGATTGTGGTGTAGTATTGGAAGCCTATGTCTTGTAATAACTATGTTTCTGCCTTTATTCACTTTGCATGCTTGGGAGTGATTGGCTTAAGGTAGAAATGTGTTATCTTTTAATTATGTTTTATTGATATCCTAGAATGTCATGGCTACTAGACTATGTTGTAAACAAATTTCTTGCATGCTTGTGTGGTTTTGGTATTGTTGTTTGCTTCAAGGCTCGGATGGCCTTGAATCTTTACATATATAGCTATGGAAAGTTTGCTTACCTTGTAATTACCTTATTTGTAAGTTTACAGGTTTTCAGAATGTCCACGGTACAGGGGAGACTCTGTCCGTGTGTCGGGTCCAGACTTAGCCTTTAGCTTGAGGGTTGGGTCGGGGCGTGACAGGCGCAATTGTTTGAAAGAGGGGAGGATGTGACGCCCGGCTCCCAGTGCATGCATTTATTATTCATGTGCATTTATGTGTGCAACTATTTGTTTAAATGCCTACTTTTCCTATAAATTGCTATTAAGCGTTTATTTACTCTCTATGTGCTAATATTTGTTAAATTGCTTTTAAATATCAAAATTTTGAGTTTATTTACTTTAGTAAATAATAAATGAACATTCAAATTATTTTAATCATAGACTTTTTAGTAAAACTTGCACTTAAAAAAGTTTTCTATTAAATTGAGCCCGAACTAAAATATTTATTATCTTATTTCCCGGATTTCATATTTTTCTATTATTACTTAACTTATAAATAGCCTATGTTCACAAAAATTATATTCATTGCATATATGACGAGTGATTTGCAAAAAATATCTTGATATTATATAAATAGTAAAATTATGTATTATTTTGGGGTTTAAAGAAGTTTTCTTGTATTTACTCTAATACACCTAAACTCAAATCCATTTTAACCCACAACCCAAACTCAATATCCAACCCATCAACCCATATAATTATCCTATATATATATATATATACCAAACAAAATATAAAAAAACACAAAAAAATATTAAAATAAGCCAAAAAATCAGCCAAAAAGCCATTACGGGAATAGTGATTTTCTTTCCAATTTTGCTCAATTTGATCTTCCAAGCTTTGTCAAGTCTTCTCCAAGTGGTTCCAAGATTCTCCAAGCCCTATCCTAGCTTCCTTGCACGTTTTTTGTGAGAGAGTTGCATAATTTTCATGGTTTAAAGTTTATGCCAAGTTTTTTTTTTTAATTTTCGGATTTTGCTATTATGGAGCTATAACATACTTGTTTCTTGCTTTATATAGTATGTATACATGTTAGAGAACATCCATATACAATATTATAGCTTGGTGTTGAGTTTTTAGCAAAGTGTCACTTAAGGAAGATGATGAATAATATAATTTCTAGGGTTCCTAAAATTTGAGCAATTTAATTTGATTCAATGCTTCTAGTAGTTGCTAATTAGGTCCTTGAGCGTTGTAAAAATATTTGTTATACTTGCCATGTGAAAAATTTGAGAATTTTGATCAAAATAGGCTACTTTAATTGGGGATTTCGGGGTTAACTCGAATTCGGGCATGTTTTGAGGCTATGGCTAATCTTTATTAAGTATTGAAGCCTTAGAAGTACCTTCGTTTCGCTTGTTTGGGTTTAGGAATTGGTACTTGTAGTATAAACGCACAAAGAGAAAATCGGGGATTTAATGGTAAACGAGGTTTAACGGGTGAACTCGAGGGTCCTTGTGGTACCATAAGGTGTAGTTTGAAGGATAGGATAACCATTTGGGAATCTTGAACGTTGCCTTTCGGTTTGGAGCTTAATAGCAAATATTGACAAAAGGGTTTCGGGTTGAAAGTGAATTCGGGTGCGTTTGGGCATTACGGCTAGCGTCTAGTAAGTGAGAAGGTGCAAGAAATGTATTCACTTCGCTTAGTTGAGCTCCGATTAGAGTACTTGTAGAATAATGCATAAAGAGGCAAATTCGGACTTTTGGGGTAATTGTACTTTAAAGTGAGATTTCAAGGGCTTAAATGGTGTCATAAAGTGTCATTAGAGATGTAGTATAGTCAGATTTGAGGTTCATTATCTTGTGTGAAGTTTAGAGCTTGTTTTGTGAGCATTTATAAGGAGATATGTTGGACTTCTTGTCAAATGGTTAGTCTTATTGCATAATTAGTTATTTGAATTGCTATAGTTGTTACATTTGATTGTTAATCAAGTAAAATATAAAGTTAGCTTATCTAGTTAGATGATTATTGATTGTTGTAGTAAAGTAATTAGAATTTATAGCTTATAATCTTAACTTAATAATATTTTGATGCTTCTAATGCCTTCTATGCTAATTAATGAGGTGGTAGAGTGAACTTTCTAGCTTAATTACATGTGAAAAATGAGTTTGTGTGTATAAGTGAATTGAAGAAGAAAATGAATAGTAACTTCATTAAAGAATGTGAATTTGTTGCTTATGGTGTTTTAGTGTTAATAAGAGTGTCATTTTAACATATCTTGTAATCTAAAGTAGTTAGTGTATATTTAATGATCTTAGAGAAAATAGATAATCTTGTACATGATTTCACTTTGGATAATGCATATTAGAGTTCTTTTAACATGCTTAGTAATTGAATAATGCTTAGTATTTAAGCATAATAACGTGTATTAAGTGTTTAACTTGAAGGCTGTGTGATTCATGCTATCTTATGAGTTAAGTTGAATATTTAGGCTATATGTATATTAGAGTTAATCATGATAATAGAATTGCAATGGATAATGAAAGTGTTATACTTATATGAATAATTAGGGGTTGCACATTTGTGTGGATTCAAAGAGGTTTAGAGTAAACCTAAGCTATGCTCTTACAGGTTTGACTTACTTAAGGTGAGGGAGTCTTCATTTTTTTTGTACATCTTAACTTATCTTATTGTTTATAGATTGTATGATTAGCAATTGAAATAGTTTATATGTACTATTTACTTGCTATCTTGTGTTTTCTCGTGTTATTTGTGTTTAATTGCGAGGGCGGCCTACTTTGTCGTCCCTCTTATGTGATTTTGATATTCTTGATTCTCGTGATCTTGTCTCAGGGTTGCGCAACTTTTTTTCGGACATGATAGCGTCGAGAAACATGGGCGGCGTCGGGCTTGCCGTGCTCCCTCGACTACCATAGTGCCTATTCCCTTCTCACTGAGGCATACTCCACTACCCCAGAGGCGTGGTTCACCTGCTGGGCATGGACCTACCTCAGGAGAAAGGGTCGTAGGATCGGGATACATCCGGAGTATCCCAACTTGTTGGAGTAAGGGTTTGTCGGCACTTGCGTGAAGTTCGTGGTTCGTGGCTCGTGATTGAAGACTTGAAGTGGAACGGTATCCTTTTTAATGTGGTTAATTACTTGTTATTTAAATATTGTTCTTTATGTTATACGTATATGATTTCTTGTGTTTGCATATCATAATGCACGCCCGGTATGTTGCATCACATTCCTCACTGAGTAACTTGGTTACTCATTCCTCTTTTCAACATATTTAAGGAAAAGCTGAAAATTGGATTGCCTCTTGTGTGACCTGCTTGCTCTATCAGTGTGTAAAACATGAAGAATATGATTATGATATGCTTGTATTGTATTTGAGACTTTGTTCCCATGTATGTATTTATGTTATATCAAGGAATGTAATATTAAAATTTTAGCTTTGTTTGATGAATAGGTACTAGTGGGCTTGTAATATCTTTTATTTGCTTTACTTTATTACTTAGTAGTGCATACTGGTGTGGACGATGAAAACTAGTTAGTTGATTGGACACAGATTATAAGAAATCTTGATTGATAATATAGAGTGGTATGATAAGTGGATTAAAAAGATAGAACTTCAATGGATTTAATGTTGCATGCTTGTGTGATATGTTGTTGGGTTCCAAGGCTCGGATGGCCTTGAGGAGCTGGTTGGCTTTATGAATCTTGAAAGCTAGGTTGTATGAATGGTTGATTGTGATTCAGGTCTTGTATGTGACTGTTGGCAGGTTTTTAGATAGATCTATATATAAAGGAAACTCCGTCCGTTTTTTTTTAAATTTCGTGCCTGGGGTTTAGAATTGGGTTGAGAATAGTGTGATAAATAGGAGTCCTGGTCTCGTGAGGAATCGGGACGCTACATGTCACACTTTCGCACAAAGTGTCGTGCATAGTCATGGATGGTGGGCCAGTAATATCCTTGCCTCAAAATTAATCGGGGTAGGGCCCGGTATCCCAGGTGATTTCCTCATATCCCCTCATCGATTTCTTGTAGCACATACCTTCCTTCTTCCCTGTCTATGCACTTGAGTAGTGGCCAAATGAATGATCTTTTGTATAATTGATCTCCGATTATTGTAAATCAGTGAGCTCGACGTTTGATTGTCTTTTCTTTGTTTCTCTCCTCAGTGAGTACCTCTTCTTTAAGATACTGGACCAAAGATTGGGTCCAGGAGTCCTTTTGGCTAATCAAGGCTATTTGTCTTCCATCCACCGCTATGTTGGGCTTTTTGACCTCCCCGAGCTGGACTACTACTCCCTCAACTGTGTTCAGTGCTAATTTGGAGAGTGTGTCTGCTTTTTCATTTTCTCCTCAAGGGACTTGAGATATATTGAAACGGTCAAGCCCTGAGACAATATCTTTGACGTAGGATTGGTATGCCGTCATAGCGGGTTCCTTCGCCTCATATTCCCTACGAACCTGGTAAGCTACCAGCTGCGAGTCTGTTTATGCTTCTATGGCTCGTGCCCCTAGCGATCTCGCTGTTTTCAACCCAGCCATCAAGGCCTCATATTATGCTTCATTGTTTGAAGTGGAAAAACCAAATTTGAGTGAGTATAACATCTCTTCCCTTGCCGGGCTTATCAACACTACCCCTGCTCCACTCCCTTGCTTATTAGAGGATTCGTTGACCTGTATATGCCAAGTCAGATCTTCTGTTTAAGCATCTCCAGTGCACTCGACTATAAAGTCTGCCAGCGCTTGGGCTTTTATTGTCAATCGAAGTTGGTACTTGATGTCAAATTGACTCAATTCCACCGCCCATTTTAATAGCCTTCTCGACATTTCTGGTCGATGCAAGACCTGCCTCAAAGGTAAGTTCATCATTACCTTAATTGGATATGCATCGAAATAATGTTTTAGCTTCCTTGAAGCTGTTATTAATGCCAAGGTGACTTTCTCGATCTGCGGGTATCTCGTTTTTGTTCCCTAAAGAGCTTTGATGACATAATACACTGGCCTCTGTGTCCTTCCCTCCTCACGAACTAAAGTTGTGGCTACCGCCGTAGCTGTTACTGACAGGTATGCATAGAGCGACTCTCCTGGCCTAGGTCGGGATAGTATGGGGGGAGAACTCAGGTACCCTTTTAGTTCCTCAAAAGCTTTAGGGAATTCTTCAGTCCAGCGAAAATATTTCGGGCTCCGTAGTGTCGTAAATAGTAGTGTGCATTTATCGGCCGATCTTACCATAAGCCTGCTAAGCGCAGTTACCTTTCTAGCTAGAGACTGTTCCTCTTTCACACTCTGTGGAGGGTTCATCTCGAGGATGGCCTAGATCTTGTCTTGTTTGGCCTCAATACCTCTATAGGTAATCATGTACCCTAGGAATTTTTCGGCTTTCACCGCGAACGCATACTTTTTTGGGTTCAGTTTGATTCCAAACTTCTTCATGGTCTCGAATGCCTCTGCTAGATCTGCCAAGTTGTTTTCAGCATTCTAGCTTTTAACCATTATGTCATCCACGTAAACCTCCATATTTCACCCAATCTAGTATTAGAACCCCTGGTTCATCATCCTCTGATAGGTGGCCCCGACATTTTTCAATTCGGAAGGCATTACTGTATAACAGTAAGTACCTCTGTCAGTGATGAACGCGGTCTTCTCCTTATCCTCTAGGGCCATCTTGATCTGATTATAGCCTTTAAATGCATCCATGAAGGACGACATTTTACTTCCTGAGATCGAGTCCATCAACTGGTCTATCCAAGGCAGAGGGTAGCAGTCTTTCAGACAGGCTTTGTTAAGATCTGTGTAGTCCACACACATTCGCCATTGTCCTAAGGCTTTCTTTACCAAGGCCGCAATTTTCAACTATTTCGGATATTTTACCTCCCGGATATGGCCGACTTTTAGGAGCTCTCTTACTTCCTCCCTGATGGTATGATTCCTATTGGGGTTGAAGTTCCTGCGCTTTTGCTTTACCGGTCTGCGGTTCAGGTCCACATTGAAGTGGTGGTCTATTCCTGTCATGTCAGAAGAAGACCATGCAAATACGCTTTTATTATCAAAAAGGAAGTTGGTTATACCTTCTTTCATCGGCGGAGTCAGCTCGCTTCTAATCCGAACTATTTTTCTTGGTCCGATCTCGACATCGTCCAGCTTCTCTACTGGGACCGCTTTCCTTTCTTCTTCCTTCTTTTCTTACTTACTCTCCTCCCTCACCCTGTCCCACGGACTTGGGCTTCGAATCTTCAATGTTGTGGCATAGCATTCTTTCGTAGCTTTCTGGTCTCCACGAACCACTGTTATACCTCCAAAGGTCGGGAACTTTATCACCTGATGATAGGTCGAGATGATTGCCCTGAGGTGATGGTGGGTTAGACGTCCTAATATCCTGTTGTAGGTCGAAGGGCAGTCCATTACCACGAACTCAGTCATCATCTAGATTTGTTTGCCATCGGGCCTGATAGTGAGGAGGAGTCGGATTGTGCCTTCTGGTCTGAAACCGTGGCCAGTGAATCCCATAAGTTCACCATGGAATGCAGCAAGTTGTTCTCTTGCGTACACAATTCTCAAGTATGCATCATAGAACAACACGTCAAGTAAACTACTAGTGTCGACCATCATTCGTCGGACATTGTATTTTGTTATATGTACTGTGATTACCAGGGGATTGTCATGTGGAGTCTTTACCCCTTCCAAGTCGTATGTTAAGATGACGAGCTCCTCATGGACCTTTGATCTTTTAGTAAAGGGCTTCTCATTTCCTGACCTTACGTAGGCTCTACTTGTTGACCTGTTGGTCCCACCTACTGCTGATCCTCCTGTAATCATATTGATATCCACTATCCTTCCGTCGGTCCTCCGAGGCTCCTGTTTCTTTCGTGATCAACTATTTGTTCGGGGTCTTGTCCCTTCCTTACTACATATTTGTCTAGCTTGCCTCTCTGGATCAACGTTTCGATCTCATTTCTCATATTCTTGCATTTATTGGTTTCATGACCGTAGTCATGGTGAAACTAGCAGAATTTTTCATTTCCTCTCTTCTCTAGATTTGACCTTATCCGTGATGGCCATTTGATGTTGAGGTCAGGCCGGGACTTGATCTCCATTAATACCTCTGACCTAGTCATGGTTAGGGGGATATGCTTATCAAACCTGTTCCTAGGAGCTAAAGAGCTCGTCACCGTCCCCGACCTGGATCCTCTGGATCCTTTGTCCTTCCCTTTGCCATGAGATGGCGCTGCGCGAACTGTGCTTTTTTTCTTATGCTTTAGGTCCACTGCGTCCTCCTCTGATGTTATGTATTTTCTGGCCTTCTTCATCAGATGGTCCAGGTCTCTAGGTTCCTTTCGAGCGAGAAATAAATGAAAGTGCTTGGATCTGGTTAACCCTTGCTTGTAAGCTGCTATTGCCACGGCTTCCTCCAAACCTGGAATATGTAGAGTAGCTCTATTGAACCTCTTCGTGTATTCACAAATGGTCTCGTCTTTTTCTTGCTTCAGTTGGAACAGAAAGGTGGTAGGCTTGGACGCCTTTGTATTGCTGGTGAATTTGTTCAGAAAAATTTCAACCACGTTTGCTTAGCTCTTAACAGAATCTTTAGGTAAACCACAAAACCATTTTCTTGCGGTGTCATCTAGTGTCCCAGGAAATGCTTTGTACTTGACTTCCTCGGGCATCTCCTTGAAGAGCATGAGGTGGTCGAAGCGCTGGACATGATCCTCTGGATCTCCTGTTCCATCGTAGATAGGCAGGCTAGGCAGTTTATATCTTGCCGTTGATACCTCCTGTATCCTCCTGACAAACAGGTGGAAGCCTTGGCCACTTATAGATCTTTTCAGATCCTCTGGGATTCTCACTAGGTCCGGATCGAACCCGTCGTTTTCTTGTCTCTGCGGCCTTGTTACTTCTATGCTGGAGGAGCTAGTAGAATCCTCCCTTATCTTCTCTCTTTGTCTCGGTTCCTCACGCCTAGGCATGGACCGGTGATCGTTTCCCAATTGGGCTCTATGTGGAGCCGGATGCGGTTCTTTAATTGATCTTTGCTCCTGGATAAAATTATCCATAGTTCGATTCATGTCGTAAACCAGCTGAGTGAGCGCCTGCAGTTCAACACGGGACGTTGGCTCCTGCGGCAACTGCTCAGCCTATGTTGTTCCAGATGTTCCTGTTGGGCTTACTTCTGGCTGGACGACATTATAGGTGGGAACGGGTACAGCCTCCGGTATCGGGGTCATTCCTGGATGTTGTTGCTCGCGGCTGTTCTGCGGCGATACATCACCGGAGCTAGCATGGCTTTTAGTATGAACCATCGTTTATGCTCAGTGGGAATCCTTCAGTTGTTCCCACAGACGGCGCTAAAACTATTAAGGTAAAAATTTGGTGGGCTAAATTAGGAAAGTTGACTCGCGTTGACTCGCCATAGCCTGCAAAATGGAAATGGAGCTGTAAGGGTGGCTTTGCATTAGCACTCCGAAGCTTAAGTTAGTTGGGTGCTAGAAAAGGAAAGTGTAGATAATTTCAGTAAAAATGAATTAGTTACCTCTCCTAAAGAGTGTTTGGGTGTGCTTTATACCTTCTGGATGAGAAAGAAATCGACATGTTCTGACACTCGCAGATTCTGTCGGGTGAACTGTAATTTGGATAAGATTTCTGGGATGTCATCGGAAGGTATGACTTGGGATGTCATCGAGAGGTAGTCAAGGTGTAGAGGTCAGTCCATTCATAGTGGACTTACCCTTTTCATAAGGCGAATGGTACCTCAGAGTTACAAGAGTCTTTTTAGTTGAGGGCGGTATTTTCGCCCCTATCAGAACTCGATAAAGCCGTCAAGACACGATACGTACTAAAAGCATATCCAAGATGGATCTTTATTGCAATAAGTATGTTGTTTAATGTTGCAGAGTGATAACTTCCAAGGAGTAGTAGACAAGAAAAGCCAAATGTATTAACATTCCTCATACTTCTTGGCCATAAGTGAGGACCTTTAATGGGTTTTTTTAAGCCAACCCTAATAATTTTTTTCTTTTTTTTTCTTTCTATTTAGGAAAGTTGTACTTAATTCTCTATATAAGGTTACCCTATTTCAATTTCAATTACTCTAACAACTTCTTTACTTTTAACTAATCTATTATTTTAAAAAATTAATATTTCAATTTTATTCTAACAACTTTCTTGTTTTAGGGAATCCAGATTTTTGTTTTACTCTAATATCTCTATATTTTATATAAACAAATTATTTAATATTAATTATGGAATAAATTGCAATTAAAAGCATTAAACCCTACTTGTAATTAAATAATTATTATATTAAATTGAAACTGAAAAAATTAAAATTATTACTATAATAAAATAAACTATTGTACTAAAGTGCAATTTAAAAAAAACTTGTTAATTGTAGGGTTTAACTTTTTTATATTAAGATTCGTTGACTTTGTATATTGTAAAATAAATTAAGAAATTTCTTTCTTTACAGTTAATTGATTGTAATTCTTTGATTGTCTTCCAAGAAATTGAGACTCTCTCTTGTATATAGATTCCTCTAACGAAGCAATAAAATTATTTGGGTATAACAATTTTTGTCAATTTCACATAATATTAGAACCTAGCTCTCATCTTTTTTCTTCTCTCAATCCGCCGTTCTTTTTTTTTTTTTTTTTTCATAAAGCCGTGGCCTTCTTTTTCCTCTAGAAAGCCATTATCTTTCTTTGCAAACAAGATTAGTTTGCATATTGTTTTAATCATAGTTTGGATACAACAAACTAATTGCAGGCTTTGACTTTTTTCAATCTAGGTCTTTCGCTTGGTTTTTGTAATCAAGTGTTTTTTTTTTTTGCTTTTCTGGAGGAAACCAACTTTAGCTTTACTCTGCCACCAATTTTTTTATTTTTGAAGAAAGCCGTTTTTCTATTAATCAAATATGAGCAACAGAGCTTCAATAACCTCCAAGGGGACGTTTAGTTTACGGATTAATTTTTCATTTTTAGGAATAACATTTATGTGAATCACATTCCCAACAATGTAAGAAAAGTTGTTTGGTACATCAAAATATTCATAGGAATATTTTTTTCAAATTATTGGAAATATTATATTATTGTGTTTGGTTTGCACTTAACATTCATGAGAATTTTGAACAATTTTCTAAAAATACCCATAATCGAAAAAAAATTCCAAATATCCCATTCAAGGCATGTTTTTTTTTCTTTGTGTCCGCTTAATCAACTTATTATGCTGTTACAAATGATGGTGATTATTATTATATATATATATAAACAATAAATTAAACAAAAGAAGTGGAAGTACACCTTATTAACATATCAAAGAGATTAAAATTTTGGCTTTTAACAAATTACTCATCGTACAATAAAAAGCCTAGAACCAATTTGAACAAGTCAATTCTACACTAATAATATATAAAAAAAATATAAACTTAGTAATCTCTTATTAATTCAAATAAAAAGAAAGCGCCATAATTCAAAAAGACAAAAATATCGTGGAAAAAAATACAAACTTAAATATCATGCTTCCATAAGCGCGATATACTTCATATATTTGCCAATACAAAAGTAATATATGTCCAATGTATTTATACGAGTAGAATAAATGACATAATCTGCAACATTAAAAATTATTTCACATCAATTAATAAAAGTAGCTTAAATAACCAAGTAACAAGTATAGGTCATCATCTACAGAATTTGATAGACGAAGTCCTTCCTCAAATGTGGCTCTACAGTGAAGAAATAGTCAGTGAGATTGTTGTCTTTCGTAATGATAATACCTACCCTAATCCTCTCAACATCAGTCAAGCCTTCAACTAATTTCAAGTCATCATACACCTTCATCCTCCTCTCAGCTACTTCTTTTTCATGCTTAAAACAAGAAGCGAGCTCATATATATATATATATGTTGTCTTTGGTTTGGTCATAGAAGTTTCCCAAATTTTCTATTGTATCTATCATCTTCTCCATTATGCCGTTCGTTTCTCTTCCTCTCTTCCTATTTTTCTTCTCACTACTTTGCCCAATATCTCCTTATCTTTGAGTTTTTGGCGGTTGAGTCTCTGCATTTGATTTGTCCTCTAAATCAATGCATGCACCTTCCAGTGGTGTGTCCATGGGTTACACTCCTTCTTGCTTAGCCTCATTAGCCTCCTTGTCCATGGTTGCAACTGCATCTGATAGATCTTCAACATTTTCTCCATTTGCTCTATCCTTGCGAAACACTTGGCTCAATTCAACTAGATAAGGAAAGGGCTTGTTATAAAGACCAGCATTAGGATGTGACTACATAAAAATAATAAGAATGCATTAGTGAATGTAATCTCTTAACATTTAAAATTTGGTAATTGAATATTTAATTTACCTTTACCCATTCTTTAAAGATGTCTTTCTCTACAACAATTATATTTTCTTTGTCATTTTATCCGAAGCCACTCCCTTTTGGTCCTAACATCTCCATAATTGCAAAGTATTGTTTCTTTAGTTGTTTCACCCTAGACTTAACATGTGATGGAGCCCTGAATTCACAACCAGGTATCTTATCATAAAGCCATTTCTCTAATTGCTTAGTATACCCAGATCTGAAAGTACCATTGTCACCTTTCTAGTGGTTATTGCTAGCTAAATTCAACAAATACTCCACAAGTTTGGCATCCTCTTGAGTTGTCCACTGACGTTTTGTAGCTTTGCCTTTTGTTTGTGTAACCTCCATTATCCTTTATACAGTTAAGAAAAACATGGAAGACAAGTTGACATTGATTCAATTCTCAAATGTAAGCTAGGAAATTAGACAATTAATGTAGGAAAAAAATCAACTAAACAAGAATAGTAAACATTAAATGTCTTGTGAAATGTAATAAATTACTTAGTAGAATATAATATATTGTGCAACATAGTAAGATAAATAGTCATTATAATATTAGTACAATATAATAAAAACTTTAATTATTCTCTCCTCTCCATTGACTAAACATGTCTTGTGCAAGTTGATCCCTCCACTGACTCAAAGCATCACTTGATTCCACATGTGTGATCAATCCAGCTTCAGAAGTAAGATTATTATCGTCGTCAAAGTCAAGCTGTTCTTGGGGGTCAACAACCATTTCTCTTCAAATGTGGTTGTGTAGTAGGCAAAATATTGTTATAATCCTACACTGTATTTTACAGGATAAAATGACTTCCCTCTTAGAATTGCCCAACGACCTTTGAGAAATCCAAATGATCTTTCTATCAAGTTCTTAGCTAATGAGTGTTTCATATTAAAATACTCTCGAGATGTGACAGGTTGTGGTCCATTTCCTATTCACTTAAATGGTATATTTCTCCTTTGTAAGGAGTAAGAAATCATTCACAGTTCATGTATCCAGTATCACATAAATAATAACAACCTATCATAAATATGTAATTTTTAAGTAGTATACAATATAAGTTAACTAAATTGATTAATTAATCCAACGTACAATATGTATCTTGTGGAACTTTTAAACCATTTCTACGAGAAATTACATCTCGTAAAACCCTAGAATCAACAGCTAAACCTTCCTATCCCGCCAAAACATTTGTAAATTGTAATTCTAGAGCATAAACGCCCAAGACATTGGTAGCTATCTCACTCTTTCTGGTCCTGTATCTAGGTTTATGGTCTTCAAGCACATTTACCTTAACATATGTATTATCTAGAGCTCCTAAGCAATTCTAAAAACATAGGAAAGCTAATCATTTAGTCAACTAAAAAAAAAAAAAAGAATATAAGTAGCTTTTAGTATCATGAATCAGTTACCTTAAACCACTTTCATCTTTCATCTGTGATATTCTGAAGAATTGGCTTTGGTTTTTTGAGCAATTCTTTTTGACATCTTAAGACAGAATGCAAGACATTATTAAACTGTCTACTTATTGTCTCACCAGACCTCATAAATTGTCTTTTTATTACTTTATTCTTCACATCATGTTCCAATATATGCAAAAACATACCCATCATCTCTACGACACACATATTCATACTTGGCTCTAACCCACCAACCCTCTACACCATCTCACACAAACTATGGAAAACACGTCTGTCCATTCTATAATTTTCAAAATATGCTAAATCAGATAAAAACACAATCCTATTAAAATTAAGATCCTTCACTAAATGTTTATCACACAAATCATATGTTATTCTCTGCTTTTTAGGTCCTTTAGTTAACGTTATAGTACAAACCATAATAATCATCAAAGTGAAATCATTCAACATCTCCAAAAACATAACCAACATAGCCACAATCCTATTCTTCTTTACTTGCATTATGTTGTGCATTCTGTAAATAAACATAAGAAGATTATATAAATTTAAGCCAAATGCATATTTCGATTATAAAAACTCCTAATGTATAAACTCATTTTAAGAATAGATTTAAACCTACCTATTTTAAGAATAAAGCTACTAGTGTATAATCTCATGTGAAAGTGAAGTGAACAACATAATTGAGTTTTAACAAAAAGAAAAAAAGAAAAGAAAAAAATAATTGATTCATGAACCAGGATTAAAAGTTTCATGAAAGTAGTATTCTTACAATTTAACAAAACACGCGAGTTGTACCTGAGAAACAGCAAATAATAAGATAAACAATTAGCTCTCTCTCTGTGGATACAACCCACTCCCTGCCCCCCAATCCCACCCCACACAAAACACATACCAATTACACACGCACACTGATTTGCACACACATATATTGATTCGTACTCACACAATGCATACTGATTTGCACACATATGCATACATATTCAGGCAAAGGTTTGTGGATAGGATTGGGGGATAGGGTTTTGGGTATAGGGGGTTTTGGGGGTTGAGGAGTAGTTGGGTTTCGTAAGGGTAAGGGAAGTAAATAAAAAAAAGAATTACGAAGTAGCAAAAATGGCAACTGAAATCGAGAAAAGCAAAAGCATAAGCGTTGCGGAGAAACAAATTGAAGCCATCGAAGCTTTAATTGAAAAGAAACTTTTTGCTTTAAGCAAGAGTAGATTAATATTACAACACTTCTGTTGTGTATATATATATAAAAGCACCAAGACAATAAAATATGATGCACTACTACATATATATTATAATACTTTATTTGCTACTTGTTAGTTGGTCAGACACACACGCATGAGTACTGTTCGTATTTAACTCTCACAAATAATACTTGCTTATTTGCTCGCCGCTCTAACACATACAACAACACCCATAATGCTCTATTCATACAAAATTTTCACTACAATGAAAGAGATAAAAGTGAATGAAAAAAATACATACCTTATTGGGAACTGTGAAAAGTTTGAGATTTGTGGGGTTGAGAAGACAAAGATGTTGGATGAATGTCCTAGGTCAACCAACATTGTATTGAGAAGAAAAATATTTCATGGAAAATAGGAGCAAGATTATTTTAGCTAGGGGTGTTTTTATCTTTTTAAGTTCTTTAAAATATTCCCACAACCCAGGAATATCATATTCCCACCTCCTACATGGGAATAAAATTTGACCAAATCATGGGAATAATGGATTCCCATGAATATGATATTTCCATGAATATTTTTTTATTTTGCGAACCAAACATGGGAATATCACATTCATGACTTTACATTTTCAAGAATCCTAAGTTAATTCATGAACCAAATGCCCCCTAACAAAGACGTCTCCAGCCAAGAGACGTCTAGTCCTTATTTCATTCATTATTCAGATCATTCAGGTATAGTTCTTGTTTCCAAACTTCTTAATGGAGACAACTATTCAATATGGTGCCGATCTATGTATATCTCTCTTAGTGCCAAAAATAAGCTAGGATACATAGATGGGCCTTTCACGGCACCAACAAAGGAAAAAAACTAGGACGAATTTATTTTTTGGAAACGCTGTAACGACATGGTACTAACATGGATATTGAATTCTATTGAGCCAGATATTGCAGATAATGTGATTTACTCTTCTACCGCATATGAGATCTGGGAAGAACTTAAAGAAAGGTTTTTTCAAAGCAATGCACCAAGGATCTTTCAACTGAAGAGGCCGAGAAATTGCCTCTATTTCTCAGGAAAATATGACAATTGCAAACTATTTCAATAAATCAAAAAATTATATGATGAGTTGGCCTCCTACAGTGGTCTACCTTCTTGTTCTTGTGGTGCCATGAAGAAGCATGCAGAAAGTGAGGAAAAAAAATATCATGATGCAATTTCCCATAGGGCTTAATGAGTCATATAGCGCTATCCATGGACAATGTTTGTTAATGAACCCATTAACCACTCTCTGCAAAGCCTACTCTCTTATCTCACAAGAAGAAACACAAAGAGAAGTCAGCTCATCTAGAACCTTGATAGGGCCCACAGCCATGGTCATCCGTCATGAAGTCACTAGCTTCAACTCCAATCGCAAGCCATCATATTGTACTCACTGCAATTGTGATTACCACACGGTTGAAACTTGCTACAAGCTACATGGCTACCCTCCCAGACATAAACTCTATGAAAAATATAAATCAAATGATAGATGAGGACATGGCAAGGTTATTGTAAACAGTGTAAACACTCAACCCACTCTTCAGGAAATTCAATTTTCTATGCCTACTTTGACAGAAACACAATGTCAACAAGTGTATTCCATGCTAAGTGAAAAGGAAGTCCACCAACCTGCAACAAATGCTACTATCAATTCCTCTACAGGTACACTTAAACCTTCCCATCAAAATGATTACCAATGGGTGATTGACAGTTGAGCGACATACCACATCACTTCTACTTCACAATGGCTTTCAGAGAAAATTGTGAATCCTTCAATGCAGCCAGTATTATTTCCAAGTGGTGAAACAACGCTAATTAGCTTTTTTGGAAAATTTTCTCTCAGTTCTTATCTTTATCTGAAGGATATATTATGTGTACCTACTATTAAAGTCAATCTTATGTCTGTAAGTCGCCTTACTATGGGATGAAATTATTCAGTAACTTTTTTTCCTACTTGGTGTATTTTGTAGGACTTGACTACGAAGACGACGATTGGTTTGGGTAAACAACGTGATGGCCTTTACTATTTAGTGGCATTGGCGTCAGACCAAGGCACTTCCACCACCAAACCCTTTTGTCATGTAGCCAGCACATCTACTGAATTATGGCAATGTCGTTTAGGTTATTCATCAAGTTTCAAGTTTTTAAGGAACTCTTTGTTAGGAGGTTCAGTTGTTTTTAATAAAGTTTGTGATGCTTGTCATTTGGCTAAACAAACACAATTGTCTTTTAATAAAAGTTTTATTTCTACTACTCGTCCTTTTTCCATTATTCATTGTGATATTTGGGGACCTTATAAAGTTTCTTCCCTTTCTGGAACTCGCTAGTTTTTAACTATTGTAGATGATTTCTCTAGATTTACCTAGGTTTTTCTTATGCATTATAAAAGTGAGACCAAGATTTGCTTAAATCTTTATTTTCTATGGTCAAGACTCAATTTCAAACTTCTATAAAACCATTTGAGTAGACAATGGGGGTGAGTTTTCATCTCAGTGAATTTTTTTTAGAGACCATGGCACTTTGTATCAATATACATGTACCTACATGGCTCAACAAAATGGCGTAGTAGAACACATGTACCTACACACCTTAACAAAACTTTATTTCTTATTATCGCTACTCATTTTCCCATTTGAATTTTGTTGCTAATATTAGTCGCAGTATTGAACCTGTAACTTATGAGGAGGCCTCTATTGATTCCAACTGGCGTACAACAATGGCCTCTGAACTCCAGACAGTTGAACTCAATAACACATGGACTCTCACTACATTACGTCATGGAAAGGTCCCCATTAGATGTATTTGGGTTTATAAGATCAAGCACAATTCTGATGGTACTATTGAGCAGTATAAGGCTCGTCTAGTTGCCAAAGATTATACCCAGACAGAGGGTGTTGATTATCATGACACTTTTTCCTCTATTGCAAAAAATGGTCACAGTTCGTTGCCTTCTTGCTCTTGCTGCCGCTCAATCTTGGCTACTTTACCAGCTTGATGTTCATAATGTTTTCCTTCATGGGGATCTGCATGAAGAAATTTATATGCTCCTTCCGCCTAGTCTTCGGCGACAAGGGGAACGTTTGGTATGTTGCCTTAACAAGTCTTTATATGGGCTCAAACAAGGTTATCGCCAATGGTTTGCTAAATTTTCTGAGGCTCTACAAGATGTTGGTTTCATCCAATCCAAGGCAGATTACTCTTTATTCACGCGTCACACAGGAAAGTCATTCACTGCTCTATTAATTTATGTAGATGACAATGTGATTACAGGAAATGATTTGGTGACTATTAATGAAATCAAGCAATTTCTTCATAATCACTTCCACATTAAAGACCTTGGAGATTTTTTTTTTTAAAAAGGCATTGAAGTGTCTCGATCACAAAAAGGCATATGTATTTCACAGTGAAAATATGTTCTTGAGATTATTAGTGATGTTGGTTTATTGGGTACACGTCCAGCTTATTTTTCGATGGAGCAAGGACTGAAACTTGATAAAACAGGGGAACTACTATCAGATCCACAAAAATACAGGAGACTGGTAGGCAGACTCATTTATTTAACCATTACCAGGCCATATATTATATTTGTTGTTCATATCCTTAGTCAATTCATGCAAGAACCAAGAAAGCCCCATTGGGATGCCTCACTACGCGTTTTAAAATATATCAAAAACACTCTAGAACAAGGTCTTTTCCTTCTAGTACAAAACTTATTACAATTAAGGGCTTATTGTGACTCTGATTGGGCAGGTTGTCCAACCACGAGAAGGTCAACGACTAGATACTGCATTTTTCTTGGAAACTCACTGATTTGCTGGAGAACAAAGAGACAAAAAAAAGTCTCACTTTCTTCAACAGAGGCTAAATATCGGCCATGATAGGTATATGCTGTGAACTTACATAGTTGCGAAGCTTGTTAAAAGATCTTCAATTGGATCATCCAAAGGCAGCCATATTACATTGTGATAATCAAGCTGCTCTACACATAGTAGCTAACCCTGTGTTTCATAAGAGGACAAGACACATTGAGATGGATTGCCACTTTATCAGAGATAAAATTCAAGATAGATCCATTACTACTAAGCACGCCGTCTCTTTGCAACAACTAGCGGACATATTTACGAAGCCATTAGAAAAGGACACGTTCAAACCAATTACTGCACAAGTTGGAAGTTCTTGACATCTACTTTTCAACTTAAGGGAGAGTGTTAAGATTCGTTGACTTTGTATATTGTAAAATAGATTAGGAAATTTCTTTATTTACAATTAATTGATTGGAATTCCTTGATTGTCTCCCAAGAAATTGCGACTATTTCTTGTATATATATATTCCTCTAACTAAGCAATAAAATTATCTAGGCATAATAATTTTTGCCAAATTCACATTTTAAGATTTAATCTTTTTTGGGTCTGAAATCATGCTATTAGGGAATAAAGGAATGGGTTAAGCATCTACAAGAGATGCTGTGTTGACTTTATGTCAAAAGATATGAGTTTGATGATAACAAATCGAGGAAAAATGAATTTGTCAAGTGTGTTTGTGTTAATGTGTTTATATACTCGAGTACACACTTGTTGGCTTTTATGCATTAAATATATGTATCATCATAAGCCAAGTGTATCTAAATGTTTTCGCTTGTGTGCATTATATTGTACTAATAATTTTGTAAGCCAAAATATCTTGTGAATGCTAGGTGTTGAAAGAGGAAGAGGATCTTGCACAAAGAAGATATGTGATTGATCAAAGAAGAGATACAAGATAGAAGAATTGCAAGATAGAAAAGATGCAAGCTTATGTATGTCATTGAAGAATGTAAAGATCATGCTTATCACTAGCATGAAGAAATGAAGCCTTGAAGAGCTAAAGAAGTGAATATCATATTTCAAGAATCAAGACTTAAAGACATGAAGATGAAGTGGTGTTATAAGGATAGAGACATAGCGACATAAGGGGTAGCGGCTTAAAAATGTCATTTGCCTTAGGTATGCATTTTTATGGTTAAAGCTCTTGGTAATCTTTTAAAAATGTCTTTAAATCTTTCCTCAAGAGTTTTGAAATGATTTCAAAAGGTTAAATGGTTGGAACATCTTTTGAAGAAATGTTCTTAAATGGTTTAAACAATTTATCTTCAAAAGATTAAATTTTTGGTTGCAAATATGTTTTAAACTCTTGATTACAAAATTCGATTTTAAGCTTTCCACAAGAGTTTATAAAATGTTTTAAAGTGTTAAATTGGTTGGAAACACTTTAGAAGAAGGATTTTGAAGTGCCTAAACGTTTTGCCTTCGAAAAATTGGATTTCAGGTGAAATTTTACAAAGTTGAAAATCTAGCCATTAGGAGTGCAATCGTGTTAACAAGACCGCCTGTGATACCCCGAACCTGGCATGTATTCAATAGCATTTAAAGTTCATTTAAATTGCATTTTATTGACCTTTCATCTTCTTTGACCAAACTAGTTGACTTTTCATCTACATCGACCAACTAGAACAAGGTGGGAATTTTTGAAATGTTTAATAAAAGGCAAACTTGGGATTAGAAATAAAAAAATGCAATGTTAAGTTAGTCAAATTTTGGGTCAACTTTGGAGTTAAATCTGAACCAATTGGGGAAGAGTTAGGTAGCAAATTATATATGGTTGGAAAGCTCTATGAGTCTAGTTTCTGAGGCTTCAAACCGTTCGTGAATTGGAGTTTTCTAGAAGAAGTTATGGCCGTTTTCGTAAGGTCGCGCATAGCTGTTTTGGTTTAGCGGGTTGACCGAATTTTGACCTTTGACTTCTTATCATTTTTTTTTCTAAATAAGCAGAATGCACACGAAAAAAACAGAGAAAAAAAGGCTTGAAACCATGAGGAAAAGAAGGAGAAAAAAAAAAGAAAATCTCAACTTCAAATCTTCGATTCTTCGCGTGGGCTTGTGCGGGGTGGTTTCTGAGGCACTCTACGAGGTTTTCCTAGCGTCTAGGAGCGTCTAAGGTGAGGGTTTCATCGTTATTTGCGCATTTGAAAAATGTATATCTAAACTTTAATTTTTAGAACTTATGCGTAGATTGTTGTTTAAATCGTTTTGTTGCTTAAAGAATGTTCCTTGTTGATTGTAGAACATGTATTTATAGTTTTTTAGCATTTTCTGCGATTGAAAATTGAAATTGCAATTTAAATTGACTAATGAATAGTAATTAGTGAATAGTAAACCCTTGAAACGATAAAGTTGCGCTGTTATACTGTCCATTGATGTAGAAATGTGCTAGATATACTAGAATGCCTAAATGTGTGGTTTAATTGGAATGTGTAATAGAAAAATAGAGAAAAACGCCTTGGTGAAAATCGGGGTCGTTTAGGTCGACTTTACCGTTTTCTCATTTTGCGTGTTGGCATTGTTTCGGGAGGCCATGGAAGCACTTTTGGTGCGATTATGGCGTTGGTTGGGTGTTTGGTTGATATAGTTGTAGTTCAAACGAGCAAAGGGGGAAATCGGGACTTTGCGTGAATTCTAGGGTAAAGTAGGGTTTCGGGGTCTTTAGACGTGCCTTATGGTGACCTAGGAGGACTGGTGAAGTCGGTTTCCAAAGCTCGTGGCTCGTTTGAAAGTAGTAGTGTTTTGAAGTTGGGGTCATTTTTGTGATTTTGTGTGTTTTCATAGAATATTGCTTATAGTATGTTTATATTGATTATCGAATGCTTATGTTGCCTATAGAATGCTTATAATGCCTATAGAATACTTGCTAATGCTTGATAATGTTAGTTGGTGTTGTTTTTGTCACTTGTTTGATTGTAAATGCTTGTTAATGCTTATTACGCTTGTTAGAGTTGATTATTGATTGAAATGTTTATCAATTGTTGAGAATGCTTGATATCGCTCGCTCATCGCCTTGTATCGAGTCTTGCATTGCATAGTGTCTCGCGCGTGAGTGATGGGCCTCTCTGGGTAGTCTCGGGTTGCCAGTGTTGGTTGCTCTAGCTCCGCTGCTATTCCCTTTCTCGCTTGGGTTGCCTCCCAGGGAGATTTGGGTCGTAGAATTGATGGTTACTCCCGGGGTATTCCAAACTGGTGTTATAAGGTGGTTTGGGCCGGCGCGTCATCGTTAATGTCATCGGAATCGTGATCGGTACATTACTCGCTCGAGTGATCCATAGCCTTCAAAGTGTGGTATAGCTTTGATTGGTTGTGTTAATGCTTTTCTTAATTGTTTATTGTATTGTTATATATATTGAATGCCTTTTATTGATTGTATTGCTTAACTGTACCTATTTGCATTGCACGATCTTCTTTCTCTCCATCTCGATATCTGTCTCGCCCTCACTGAGTATACGTGTTGTGTATACTCACTCCTCACCACCACATTTCAAGAAATGCCATGTTAGCTGGAAAGTTCGTGATTTCGTGAAAGTCCGTGCTTGAAGGGTTGTCCTGCGTGCCTATGTGACTTGAGTTGTCAAAGTTGTAAAGTTGTATGCTTTTATGTATTATATGTATTTAATGTTAAAGGGGATGTAATTTAAGTTCATTAGATTATGTATTTAGTTAATATAGCTTAACTTCAATATATATTTGTAATGACAAAAAGGGAAAAAGATAGAAAGTCATGATAGTCTACTTTATGCAATAGGTTGGTGTAGTTTAATTGCTAAGCTTGAATTTATATTTACTTGTGAATTGCTTGTTGTGAACCGAGGCTCGGATGGCCTTGAGGTGGTTGAATGGTTGGACACGGTGTTGGTCCATTTATATGCTATTACAGGTTTTGCAATTTGCCTAGAAACAGGGGAGACTCTGTCCGTCTTTCCCTAAAATCTTGCCCGGGTTTGGATTTGGGTTGTGAATAGATTGATTGTTAGAACTCCCGGTCTCGAGAGGGATCGGGGTGTCACAGGTGGTATCTGAGCTTGTCTAGCTCATAAGCAGGGACAAGGTCCTCGACCTGGTGGGTAGTGGTCCTTGAATGTGTTCTTGATAAGTGTGTCTTGAAAGTGTATGCTTGTATGTGAGATTGTGTGTCTTGACTTGAATGTAAGCACTTATGTGATATAGTTATGTGTTATGTGTTAAATGTTTCTCAAGAAATGTGAAATGTCTAGTTGTCTATCGAATTGACTTATTGAATTGACCTCGTGAATCGAATCGACCTCGTGAATTGTTAGTTGCTTGAAGTATTACTTGTAATGTGTGTATAGAATGTCTTGAATTAGCTATGCCGTGGTTTGAATTGATTATGTTGTGCTTGACTTGATTGCCGTGCTTGAGTGACTTTGTTGAATAAACTGTTTTACAAACTTGCTTGCATAATAGTTTAAGGCATGTGTATAACTGTGATATATTGGCATTCATACATGTCCTATGGAAATGGTAAGTAAGTCCTCTTCCTCCCCTGAAGAAAGTGGTTCACCGCTGGCTTTTCAAGGTGTATGGATTGGCAGGAAATGAATGGCATTTGACTAGCCTTTATTTGGGAATTGGTGTTTGCTTTTGGAGCTCGGTTATTGGCAAATCTCTATGGTCCTCCTCTGTGCTTAACAATTGTGAAAGGGTAGCTTTCTCTTGGGGTTTTATTTGGTTATTCTTTGGAGCATTCTTTGGTTTTCTTAATGGGTATTCTTTGGAGACTTTTGTTGGCATTTCTCGGTGGATTTGGCTATTGGGATTTTAATCGGCCTTACTGCACAGTAATATCTTTGGTATATGTGTCTCGGTCTTTATTGGTGTGATACTGGCATCCCTGATTGGAAATTCTTCAATGGTATTTTTTGGAATTCTCAGTGGCCAATTATTTAATATTTACTTATTAGGCAAACTTGGCTACTTTCTTATTGGAGCATTGTTTCGGATATCTTCTTCAGTGTTCCTCAGTAGGTTTGGTATTTGGAGTTCCTATCAGACTTATTGTATAATACTACTTAGGGTATTCTTTGAAATTCTTATTGGGCGTTCTATTGGTATTTTCCTTATTGGCAAGGTTGCATGAAGTTCTCACTTGGCAAACAATGAAGAGGCCTCAGAGTTTGGTCTCGGTATATTGTTCATCAGTTCGGTGTTTATCCTTGGAGTTTTCGTCCATCTGGGAAACTATGTTTGTTATTCAACTTGGTTGTCTTATTGGGCACATTATATTTTCTCTGTTATTTCCTTTGACATTCCTCTCAGCATTTGATAGCAAAACTCGGAATCTAAATGGTTGTTCCATGGGGTTATTATTTGGAAGGCTTCTTTGGAACTTTGGAAATATATTTGATTGGGTTCTTGGTATTTTCTTCAGCACTCTTAACAGGGAATTCTTCTATGAAATCCATGACCAGCGGGGTACTTCTTTGGACCTCTAGATAGAATCTTTGTTGGAGCTTTTATTTGGCTTCTTGCTTGGGAATTCTCGGGCAGTAACAGTTAGACTTCTATTGGAGATTCGTGCGTGAGGTATTCTTCTTGTCATTATTGTGTGGTATTAATGACATCTACAGTATCTTTGCTTTAGTCTTTTTTGGTATTATCTCGGCGTTTCTGGTTGGAATTTATTCTTCTTCGGTATTCGTGTCAATGGGATTCTTGTATGGTATCTGCATTTGAGCTTCTATTTGGCGTTACTACTTGGCATTTCTACTTGAACTTTCCTATTGGTCATCTTGATTAAATACTTTTTCAGTAGCTAATGAAGACTAGTCAGAGTTGGATTGTAGATGATGCAGAGTCCTATTGGAAGAAGAATTACGAGGACGCAATTGTTTTAAGGGGGGGAGGATGTGATACCCCGAACCTAGCATATATTTAATAGCATTTAAAGTTCATTTAAATTGCATTTTATTGACCTTTCACCTTCTTTGACCAAACTAGTTGACTTTTCATCTACATCGACCAACTAGGACAAGGTGGGAATTTTTGAAATGTTTAATAAAAGGCAAACTTGGGATTAGAAATAAAAAAATGCAATGTTAAGTTAGTCAAATTTTGGGTCAACTTTGGAGTTAAATCTGAACCAATTGGGGAAGAGTTAGGTAGCAAATTATATATGGTTGGAAAGCTCTATGAGTCTAGTTTCTGAGGCTTCAAACCGTTCGTGAATTGGAGTTTTCTAGAAGAAGTTATGGCCGTTTTCGTAAGGTCGCGCATAGCTGTTTTGGTTTAGCGGGTTGACCGAATTTTGACCTTTGACTTCTTATCATTTTTTTTTCTAAATAAGCAGAATGCACACGAAAAAAACAGAGAAAAAAGGCTTGAAACCATGAGGAAAAGAAGGAGAAAAAAAAAAAGAAAATCTCAACTTCAAATCTTCGATTCTTCGCGTGGGCTTGTGCGGGGTGGTTTCCGAGGCACTCTACGAGGTTTTCCTAGCGTCTAGGAGCGTCTAAGGTGAGGGTTTCATCGTTATTTGCGCATTTGAAAAATGTATATCTAAACTTTAATTTTTAGAACTTATGCGTAGATTGTTGTTTTAATCGTTTTGTTGCTTAAAGAATGTTCCTTGTTAATTGTAGAACATGTATTTATAGCTTTTTAGCATTTTCTGCGGTTGAAAATCGAAATTGCAATTTAAATTGACTAATGAATAGTAATTAGTGAATAGTAAACCCTTGAAACGATAAAGTTGCGCTGTTATGCTGTCCGTTGATGTAGAAATGTGCTAGATATGCTAGAATGCCTAAATGTGTGGTTTAATTGGAATGTGTAATAGAAAAATAGAGAAAAACGCCTTGGTGAAAGTCGGGGTCGTTTAGGTCGACTTTACCGTTTTCTCGTTTTGCGTGTTGGCATTGTTTCGGGAGGCCATGGAAGCACTTTTGGTGCGATTATGGCGTTGGTTGGGTGTTTGGTTGATATAGTTGTAGTTCAAACGAGCAAAGGGGGAAATCGGGACTTTGCGTGAATTCTAGGGTAAAGTAGGGTTTCGGGGTCTTTAGACGTGCCTTATGGTGACGTAGGAGGACTGGTAAAGTCGGTTTCCAAAGTTCGTGGCTCGTTTGAAAGTAGTAGTGTTTTGAAGTTGGGGTCATTTTTGTGATTTTGTGTGTTTTCATAGAATATTGCTTATAGTATGTTTATATTGATTATCGAATGCTTATGTTGCCTATAGAATGCTTATAATGCCTATAGAATACTTGCTAATGCTTGATAATGTTAGTTGGTGTTGTTTTTGTCACTTGTTTGATTGTAAATGCTTGTTAATGCTTATTACGCTTGTTATAGTTGATTATTGATTGAAATGTTTATCAATTGTTCAGAATGCTTGATATCGCTCGCTCATCGCCTTGTATCGAGTCTTGCATTGCATAGTGTCTCGCGCGTGAGTGATGGGCCTCTCTGGGTAGCCTGGGGTTGCCAGTGTTGGTTGCTCTAGCTCCGCTGCTATTTTCTTTCTCGCTTGGGTTGCCTCCCAGGGAGATTTGGGTCGTAGAATTGATGGTTACTCCAGAGGTATTCCAAACTGGTGTTATAAGGTGGTTTGGGCCGGCGCGTCATCGTTAATGTCATCGGAATCGTGATCGGTACATTACTCGCTCGAGTGATCCATAGCCTTCAAAGTGTGGTATAGCTTTGATTGGTTGTGTTAATGCTTTTCTTAATTGTTTATTGTATTGTTATATATATTGAATTCCTTTTATTGATTGTATTGCTTAACTGTACCTATTTGCATTGCACGATCTTCTTTCTCTCCATCTCGATATCTGTCTCGCCCTCACTGAGTATACGTGTTGTGTATACTCACTCCTCACTACCACATTTCAAGAAATGCCATGTTAGCTGGAAAGTTCGTGATTTCGTGAAAGTCCGTGCTTGAAGGGTTGTCCTGCGTGCCTATGTGACTTGAGTTGTCAAAGTTGTAAAGTTGTATGCTTTTATGTATTATATGTATTTAATGTTAAAGGGGATGTAATTTAAGTTCATTAGATTATGTATTTAGTTAATATAGCTTAACTTCAATATATATTTGTAATGACAAAAAGGGAAAAAGATAGAAAGTCATGATAGTCTACTTTATGCAATAGGTTGGTGTATTTTAATTGCTAAGCTTGAATTTATATTTACTTGTGAATTGCTTGTTGTGAACCGAGGCTCGGATGGCCTTGAGGTGGTTGAATGGTTGGACACGGTGTTGGTCCATTTATATGCTATTACAGGTTTTGCAATTTGCCTAGAAACAGGGGAGACTCTGTCCGTCTTTTCCTAAAATCTTGCCCGGGTTTGGATTTGGGTTGTGAATAGATTGATTGTTAGAACTCCCGGTCTCGAGAGGGATCGGGGTGTCACACCGCCCATCAAGACCAGTCCCCTAGGCAAAATGGTTGCATTTTTACCGGTCTTGATACCCGATCGTGTTAACGCAACCGGTGAACACGACCGGAGGTTTGCAATTTTGAAAACTAACCGTTTTATGACCGTTAAAACGTTTTCTATAAATACCAAACCAACCTATTTCATCAAACAACTCTTCCAATATCTCCAAAACATCATATACATTTATAAGCTTCAAACATCATATACTTCAATCAATATATACCAAACTTGAGCTATAACCTGCAAATCTATTGAGCATTCAAGAGATTTTAATTGTATTATCTACTTATTAAGGAGTTTTCATTGATCTTCATTGTATTATCTTTCAAATACTTAAATCCTTGTATTGTATACAATCTTGGGTTCTAGATTAGGATTGAGAGAATCCTTGTAAATAGAAGAATGTGGGAAAAAATTTTGTGGACTCAAAGGAAGAGGGATAATAGGTTGGAGCTTTACCTACATTTGAAAAAGCTTATGTTTTCTCTTGTGGACTCAAGAGAGAATTTTTGTAAGTTAGTTTGTGCTTCACCAACATTTGAAGAAGTATTGATTTAGTGGAGTTTAGGAAATCATAAGGGGAGGAAGACCTTAGGTGGTGGATTAGGCCTTCGGGAGTTCGAACCACTTGAAAATACTGAGTTTGATTTCTCTTTACCTACTCTATTTAAATTTATTGTCATATATATTGCTTAGAATAATTATCTTGCTCTTGTGTGTGATTTTATTCATCATAATACTTCTTACCAAGTTGTCCACACAAGGTGTTTGATAAATTGTCTCAAAGAGGTTTTTGTGGGTTGTAGTAAAATTTTAAATAGCAATACTTTGCTATAACCTTAATTCACCCCCTCTCCTTTTAAGATTATTTTCCACTAACAAGTGGTACCAGAGCTAGGGTTCTACGTATAGCTTAACCACTAGTAGAATATACAATGGCAAATAATCCCATATTTTCAAGTTTTGAAGGATATTTAATTGATAAACCTCTACTTTTTACATGTTTAGATTATGTTATTTGGAGGAATAAGATGGAAACATATATCCAATCCGTTGATTATACACTTTGGGAAATTGTTGAAAATGGGCCATGTAAAGTTGAATTAGAATTGAATGATGAACTAACTAAGCAAGATATTGTCAAAATTACAAAAAAATGCTCAAGCTATGAATCTTTTTTATTATGCATTGAATGATATTGAATTTAGCCGAATTAGCAAATGCACATCGACACATGAGATTTGGAAGCTTCTTGAAAAGACATATCAAGAAGAAGAAGAAGGTGACGAAGAAGAACAACAAGATGAAAATGTTGTATGCTTCATTGCAAAGGATGAAAAGGTATGTATAACATCCACATTTAATTGTTCATGTGAAGATGATTTTACATTTGATGATTTGGAAAAAAGTCATCTCGAAAGTTCAAAATAATTTGATGTATGCACTTTCTAGAAATAATAATCAGCTTAAGGAATTGGAATGTGCCATACTTGAGAGAAATAAGTTTGAAAAGAAAAATGCCCCACTTACTGAAGAACAACATGAGTTTGATACTTCCTTGAATGATAGAAACAATATGTTTAAAAATGAAGTTTCTTATTTGAAAAATAAAATTGATGAACTAAATGTGAATACAATAAAATCTAACAAAGGGAAAAGAAAAGTTAGATGCTATGCTTAATCCACAAAACATGGTATGTAAATGGAATGACTTAGGACATAAACCATGTAAGAATCAAAATGCTTTGAAAAATTATTTTATCAAAGGTTCAAGTACAAATGTAGTATCTACTTCTAAATTGCATTAACATGTTTGTACATATTATTCTAGAAAATGACATATTGTATCACATTGTCATTATAGAAAATTGTTAGATAGAGGATCAAGAGTTCTATAGTGGCTAAAACATAAATGGATTGTTAAAGCCACAATAAATGAGATTAACCTTCAAGGACCCAATTGGAGATGGGTACCTAGATCTTGTTTTGTTGTAGAAATGTCAAGTAACAGCAAAGATGATGGTGATGCAACTCATGAAAGAGGCAAGATCATTGAGATAAGGAAGCACGGGTAACATTGGAATTATTTCTTTTCATATGTGTTTCTCGAGAATTGTTTAAACTATGTGATATTATGCATGAGTAATTGAAAACAAAAATGATAATGTATTATTTGATAATTAAGTGGAAATGCTTAAGCCAATGATTTTGATTAACTCATGTTTGAGATGATATATGAATTGTTATGTGATTTTGAAGATACATGTGTCGTATGTATATCATGAACTTGATGAATTGAATGCTAATTGTTATATGATCTTGCGAAGGAAACAAGTGATAATAAGATCAACTTTTGGGATGAGAATTTGTTGATGTGTTGTATAAGAAGAGAAAAATGAATTTTAGAATACATCTCATGGTTCATTTTGAAGCCTAGAAAATGATAATTAGTTTATCAAATTATCTTGGCTAGAATCCCTCATTGTTTTAAAATTGTTTTAATTAGTAAAGTTGTCACCCTTACTATTTGGACATGAGATACACCTAATAGGATGAAGATGTATTGGTACAATATGAGATATATTAACGCCAATAAATTCAAGGTACTCTCAAATAATGTCCAAAAGATAATATTTGAGTAAGATAAAATGAACATTGATGGAAATGAAAATATAGGACATAAAAATTGAGGTTGATGATATTTTGATGATTCACTTGGTTAATACTAGCCTCATTAGTGCAAGAAAAATGATAAATATCATTAAAAATGTTTTCATTTGGAAAGTTTGTAATATCTAATGAGATTTTTACATGTATGTCACATGAACTACTATTCTATACAAAGATAAATGATTTTCTTGCAAATGAATCATACTTGAGTTTGATACTCTTAAAGGATAAAAGTGATAATTAGTGCAAATATGAAATGAGTGATTAATTTTTTGACAGACATGCGTTGTGAATGGGATACACCTTTTGATTTAAACTTGACCTTATACTTGTTTGGATGAAAGTATATGTGATACTTGAGGTTTTGATTAGTCATTGATTGATTGAATATGATTGGATGACATGTGAAACTCTTTGATGAGTTAAATGATCAAAATTGATGCTATGACATAGAAGATCAAGTTTTTACATGGTTCATTGGAATATTGAAAATGTGTGGTGATTGTGATATTCGAAATGTTTTGACTTCTCTCCATCATACACACACATGAAGTTTGTCATTGATCTTAAAAATGCTTACTTATTAATTGACAATGTCAACACTTGATCATGGCATAAAAAAAGGACATGCTTGATTGAGCTTAATTGTAAATTTATCTTGAAAAGATATTGTTGCAAGTATAAATATTTGATAAGAATGCTATGCATTATTGGTAAATATCAAGTTAATTCAAATAAGGTCAACACAGTCTAAGTTTTTCTAAATTACTTCAAGAACCTTGTTGAACAAGTTGATTTTGTTAGAACATCTAATCCATCTCTTTGTGAGAAATTCCCTAAGCTCTTGCATAGGTTATTCAAAGATGAGTAAGAAAGAAGACTCAAATGTTCCTTCTTGAACTCTTAATCAAGCAATTCAAGGAAAAGTATTCATCAATCAAGTCTAGCACACAAAAAGAAGATTGGGCTTTACGAAGGAAATGAATTGAGATTCAAATGTATACAACAACCATGCCCCACAAAGTTGAGATAAGGTAAATCGGTTGATGAAAAAGGAGTATAGAGGTAGTGGCGGACCTACACTATATTCAGTGTAAGCAAAGGCTTACACTGAAAGAAAATTAATATGGGTCAGTGGTTAGAAAAATACCTTTGAAATCATTTGGTGCTACAGGTCGCGGGTTCGAGTGCTTCAGGTTGCGGATTTTTTTTGCAGTGCACAGTGCACTTTGCTTTAGCTTGTAATGTTTTTTTTTTTTAAAAAAAAAAAAAAACTTTGATCACTTTCCCAAATCAAACCCAAACCCAAACCCTTCTCTCTCCTTTACAACTATACGCACAAACCCAAACCCTTTTCTCTTATTTACAAACCACCTGTGCAATTTACAAAAGCATCAATATTCATCAAACCCAAATTGGCAGATTCCCAAATCAAACCCATTTAGCAAGCAGGCAAGGTAACGTCTTTTTCCTTACACATTTTAATACCATATTGTTTTCTTATAGTGCTGTACAACCTCTGCTTCTTTCTCTTATAGTGCTCTGCCTCTGCTTCGTTTTATTTGGTTTTTAGATTACAAACCACCTGTGCAATTTACAAATCCTTCAATATTCATCAAACCCAAATTGGTAGATTCCTAAATCAAACCCATTTAGCAAGCAGGCAAGGTAACATCTTTTTCCTTACACATTTTAATACCATATTGTTTTCTTATAGTGCTATACAGCCTCTGCTTCTTTCTCTTATAGTGCTCTGCCTCTACTTCATTTTATTGTGGAGTGAAACTGTGAAAGTGTGAAACAAATTGTGTTTTGAGATTTGACTTTTTAGATTGTGAAGAATATTTAATATTAATGACTAAATCAAAATATCACAGCAAGTTAGCAACATTGTGAAACAAAAGTATTATAAAGAAATAAAGAATGATAACTGATTAGATACGTTTAGATAGCTTTCATCTTTTTTAATTTTTGAATTTTCAATTGTTGTAATCATACTCGAAAAGAATTAATTGGTTTTCTAGGAGATTATTTGTTATCATATTTAATGGTTTTTGCATTGAAAAAATTGATATGGTATTAGTATATGACTGGATAGTTTCACTACATAGCATAAATGAAACCCAACTAAGAAATGATTTTCAGTCTATGTTTTATCCAAAAGTATACACGAAGACGGAAGTGAAGAAGATTATGGTCAAAAGACATTTTCTCGAGTTGAGAAGAACTTATTGCTTCAATGGCTTATATTATTTAAATTTCTTTATGCTATCATCTGTCATGTCCCTTTGTGTTCTTAAATTAATTTTTTTTTTTGAAGATATCATGGATAAATTTTTAAAGAAGAGGTCAATTTCTGATGAAATGAGTAGTAAAGATAATGAACATCATAGTTCAAAACAACCTCGGATTGAGGTCAATGTAGAAGATCTACCTACAGATCCTGGATTACGCCAAAAAATTACAAACTATCATCCAAATGATCAAGATAAAGTACGTAGATATTATTTACAAAAGGGACCTTGTCAACCCCATCATCATCATTTTCCTCAAAGAATGTTTGGGAATAAGGCTAGAAGATTTTGTCCCTTTTGGTTTAATGAATTTGGTTGTTGGTTAGAATACAGCATAAAGAAAGATGCTGCATATTGTTTGCATTGTTATCTTTTTAGGACTGATGTTGGAAAACAGTCAGGTGGAGAAACATTTATTATAAATGGGTTTACCAATTGGAGTGTTAAAGCTAGACTTAATACTCATATTGGAGGTCCAAATAGTGCACATAACAATGCTTACAAAATGGGTCAAGACTTGATGAAGCAAAGCCAACACATTGAAACTGCTATCTTGAAGCAATCCGATCAAGTTTGTGAAATATATCGATGTCGATTAACTGCTTCCATTACTTGCATTCGATATCTTTTGAAACAAGGATTACCTTTCCGTGGTCATGATGAATCTGAGGATTCTACTAATCAAGGTAATTTTCTTGAGCTTCTTAAGGTTCTTGCTGATAATAATGAAGCAATCAAAGAGTGTGTTTTGCAAAATGCCTCTAAGAACCATCAGTTAACTGCTCCTAAGATTCAAAAAGACATTGTCAATGCTGCTGCAACTGAGACCATTAAAGCAATTATAAATGATATTGGAGATGAATATTTTGCTATTATTATTGATGAGTCTCGTGATGTGTCAATCAAAGAAGAAATGGCCATTGCTTTGCGTTATGTGAACCATAAAGGAAGTATGGTGCATGTAAGAGATACCATTGCATTATCTTTAAAAGAGGGGATCAATTTAGTATTTAACAAACATGGATTGAGTGTATCAAGGATTCGTGGACAAGGCTATGATGGTGCTAGTAATATGCAAGGTGAATTTAATGGTCTTAAGAGTTTGATTTTGAAAGAAAATCCATCCGCGTTCTATATTTCTTGCTTTGCTCATCAGTTGCAACTCACACTTGTTTATGTAGCAAAAACTCACGGTCAAGTTTCTTTATTTTTTGGCTTAGTTGCTACTTTAATAAATATTGTTGGAGGCTCGTGCAAGCGATACGACATGCTTCGTGAAAAACACATTGCTAGAGTTAAAGAAGGAATATAAAAGGGTGAAATTCAGAGTGGACGAGGCAAGAATCAAGAAATTGGTCTAAAACGGAGTGGTGATACTCGTTGGGGTTCACATTATGGCAGTTTAATAAGTTTGACTCTAATGTATTCCTCAGTGATTGATGTGCTTGAGATTATCAAGGAAGATGGAGTGACTTCGGATCAAAAAGGTGAAGCTATTCGCCATTTAGACTCCATACAAACATTTGACTTTGCGTTTCTTTTACATTTGATGAAAAATGTGTTAGGAATTACAAATGAATTATCATAAGCATTGCAAAATAAAGATCAAGATATCATTAATGCCATGGGATTGGTTTGTATCTCAAAGGAACGTTTGCAAGATCTGAGAGATAGTGGATGGGAATCTTTATTGAATGAAGTTTCTTTGTTTTGCACAACTCATGATATTGACATTCCTAATATGGAAGAGATGTTTTTATTGAAAGGAAGATCGCGGCATAAAGTTCAAAATGTTATGAATTTATATCATTATCGCATTGATTTGTTTTATACGATTTTGGACATGCAACTTCAAGAGCTTAATAACCGTTTCACTGAGTCAAATACCAGGTTGCTTATTTGTTTGAGATGCTTGAATCCAAACAACTCATTTGATGCATTTGACAAGTACAAGTTGATTGAATTTGCTAAGTTTTATCCAAATGATTTTTCTCCCATGGATTTGGTAGTTCTTGAAAATCAGTTGGAGACATATATTCTTGATATGCGAAGAAGTGATGAATTCTCAGAGTTAAAAGGGACTGCTTGCCTTGCAGAGATGCTCGTGAAGACTGGAAAGCATCGAGTTTATCAATTGGTTTATTTACTTATTAAGCTGGCATTGACTTTACCAGTTGCTACAGCGACAATAGAAAGAGTATTTTCAGCGATGAAAATTGTGAAAACTGAATTGAGGAATCGAATGGGAGATGATTGGATGAATGATTTATTAGTCCCTTACATAGAAAGAGATGTATTTGAAGGCATTGACAATGAGTTGATTATTCAACACTTTCAAAAAATGCAATCACGTCGAGGACAATTATAAAAGGTACTTTTTGTATTGCTGTACTTTAAAGTCACTTTTTTCCTCTCTTTTGTATTTAAAATGTGCTTAATATGTATTTGTTTACGTATATATAAGTTTATTTGAACCTTTGATTATTCACTATATCTTTGTGGTGCATACACTGATCCCCGTAGCCTGGGTCCGCCACTGTATAGAGGTATAGCCTCTAGACTCAATATGATGATAACTATGCTCTTATTTTGCTTATTTGCAATATTATTGCAAAAATCTCATTAGAGCATTGAAAAAAAAATTTGA
Source organism: Ehretia macrophylla (assembly GCA_037974665.1). Classification (NCBI taxonomy): domain Eukaryota; kingdom Viridiplantae; phylum Streptophyta; class Magnoliopsida; order Boraginales; family Ehretiaceae; genus Ehretia; species Ehretia macrophylla. Next base: position 50,179,394 of record CM075771.1, on the reverse strand, counting down.
ATTGTTCTTCCATCATTTACTAAAATGCTTATCACGACTCTTGATGGATTGCTTTCTTGAACAAACTTGGGTTTGTATCCATTTACAATACATATGGACTGTTATGGATAATCATTATAATGCATTGGATATTTAGTTCTAGCATGTGTTCTGTACTTGTATAAGAATATCATATGCATGCTCGACATGAATATATTGAGGAGAATAGCTTATTTGAAATGCTTTGATTATATAAGAATATATGAAAGGATTGTGCTTACAAAAGGTTAATCACAACATATAATGAGCTAGGTGGAAGCAAAACCATGATATCAAAAATTTTCAGCATTATAACATTTGTATTCACCATAATACCTTATGTCTAGTCTATGTACTCAACATATCTACAACATATATAAGTATATATATGAATGAACAAGAGTTATCAAGGTATACATCTTGAAGATATAGCCACGAGGATGAAGAAGCACCACCAAGAAGATGACCAAGCCTTTCACACGTGCAAAAGCTCTAGTTTGTCCACACAAGTATCCAAGAGCTTCTTCTCCACAAACCAAATCTTTGTACTAGCTATTTAGGTGGATTGATGAGCTTATACAAGTGTTGAAAAGCAAGAGAAAAATTCTGCCCAAGCTCTCTAGCTATGGCCGAAAATATGAGAGAGAAGAGAAAACAAAATCAGATTTTTCTCTTGTGTTCTCATATATTGTATGTATGTCACTCTTGAATATATTAGTATAATATCATATAGCTTGGTTTTAGTGGAATCTTATGTCATCTTCCACTAACCAACTTAGTGGAATATGACACAAATCCAATATATACCCATGCATACAATTCTAGCATTAGATTTATGCAAGATGAAATCCAAGCCTTTGATTCAAATTTAATGGAACATGATGTCATCTTCCACTAATAAGACTTAGTGGAAAATCTCATCTTTTTCCACTAACTCAACTTAGTGGAGTATGATGTCATTTTCCACTAACTAAGTAAGATCAAATCTTGGCCTTTGATTTGAATCTAGTGAAAAATTAGCCATTGATTTAGACTTAGTGGAATGTGATGTCATCTTCCACTAACTCAACTTAGTGGATTATGATGTCACTTTCCACTAACAATATATATAGATATACTTATATATATATAATTGAATTAAACCTAATCATATTAGATTAATCTATTGGAAACTAACTTTTCATAGTTATACTTTGGCTTCAATACTTTCGATAATTATACTTTTGGCACATTCACGTTTAATGACCAAACACAACCACGTTAACTCTTTAATGTCTCTAAACTAATCGTAAGCTCATTATAGAAACTCTATTCATGATACTCGAATGTGTGTGACTTTCTAGATTCGCTACCGTATAGCTATGAGGGACTATTAAACCCTTTTAATCTATTCCGAGAATGTCTCCGACATTCTCCGAATACCCTCACGTTCTAGAGTGATGTCTAGTAACTTATCAAGATAATATATACGGTAATGAAGTCATACTCTTGTGAATCTATTTACAGTCGTGAATTAACGTACAGTTTGATCCTTTTGTTAATATGTCCCGATCAAATAAAGACCATGAAACGATTAAATCCTTTTGTTTGATTCTATGCCTAGATCCAAACGGTGGAACGAGATATGACATGCATGGAAATACTCATTTCCATCATCACGCCTTGGCCAAGGACTTCCTCATTCAACTACCAAAATGGTTCGCATAGGACATCGCTTCTTATCGGAAGTTAACAGATTTTATCTTGACAATTACCTGTCAATCTCTATATCGAAAGAGTAAACTGCAAAAGCGCGTAACCTATCTTTATCAATAAAGACAAGTATTGTCCTAGTGCTAGGATTTAAACCTCGATATATCAGACAACCATAATTTCTCAAGTCAAATGATTACTTGCACAATCGCAACGAATAATAAAACTATTAATCCTGAGTCATGTAGTTTATTATTCATGCCACATTCAATGATATATTCTACTAATAATCATTCATATGTAAGTTAATCACATCACTTGCTGTTATGGCTCAAGGCTTGCCATCCTTTATCATTAATATAAGATATTAATCAAAGGTAACTACATATGATAGCCCGTAATTGATTATTCTAGTCCCGGTTGAATAATCTAAGGACTATGAATAACTTTTAATGCTAATCATATTAAAGAAATACGCCAAGATATTCTAAACACCTTTTATAATATATTTCTTCTATGAAAAACATAAGGACACATTCATACAATATAAAACGGATAATATGAATGTCAACTTAAAATTGCCATTATATAATACAATGATTTACATCAAAATGCCATATATGGGTCATCTAACCATACAACATTAAGGCATATCACTAGCAATCTCCCACTTGCACTAATACTACATTACATAGGACTAGCGCATCATACAATGGTATCGCATACCCATCTTCTCAAGATGATGATCCAATTGTGACTGACTCATAGGCTTGGTAAGTAGGTCAGCTACATTATCTAATATAGGAACTTTCTGTAAACTTTTATCCTTTTGAACTACAATCTCTCGAATAATATGAAACCTCCTTTCAATATGTTTGGATTTTTGGTGAGATCTCGGTTCCTTGGCTTGTGCAATAGCCCCATTGTTATCGCAATACAATGGTATCGGCAACTCAATGGATGGAACCACTTCAAGCTCTATCAAGAACTTCCTTATCCAAACTGCTTCCTTTGTTGTATCATATACAGCGATGTATTCAGCTTCAGTAGTGGAATCCGCAGTCATCGGCTGTTTGGAACTCTTCCAACTGACTACCCTCTATTACATACAAAAACAAACCCTGATGTAGACTTTATATCATCTTTATCAGTTTGAAAATCTGAATTAGTATATCTGTCCACACTGAGTTCACCGCCTCCATATATTAAAACAAGATCCTTAGTTCTTCGTAAGTATTTCAGGATATGTTTTACTGCAATCCAGTGTCATTCACCTGGATCAGACTGATATCTGCTCGTTACACTTATAGCATAAGCAAGATTAGGCCGTATACATAGCATAGCATACATGAGAGTTCCTATGGCGAGCATACATGAGAGTGCCTATGGCGGAAGCATAAGGCACTTTATCCATGCGTTGCCTTTCATCATCGGTTTTTAGAGACATATCCTTAGAAAGATGCACATTGTGCCTCATAGACAAGAGACCTTTCTTAGAACTCTCCATCTTAAATTTTTTCAAGATCCGCTCTATGTACATGCTTTGAGATAAGCCAATTAATTTTTTCGTTCTATCTCTATAGACACAAATTCCCAAGATGTAAGAGGCTTCTCCCAAATCTTTCATGGAGAACTTATTGCTTAACCAAAGTTTTGTGGACATCATATGACCCGTGTCATTACCCATGATTAAAATATCATCTACGTACAAGATTAGAAAAATGGTTACACTTCTATTAATCTTCTTGTAAACACAGGGCTCATCTTCATTCCTTATGAAACCAAACTCTTTGATCTCATTATTAAATTGGATGTTCCAAGACCGAGAAGCTTGTTTAAGACCATAAATCAATCTTTTAAGCTTGCACACTTTATGATACTTGGATTCAAAACCCAAAGGCTATTCCATATAGATATCTTCATCAAGATATCCATTTAGGAACGCGGTTTTGACATCTATTTGTCAAATATCATAATCATAGTATGCTGCAATAGCAAACATAATACGAATGGACTTAAGCATGGCTACAGGTGAAAAAGTTTTGTCATAGTCAACACCTTGTCTCTGACGATAACCTTTAGCCACTAGCCTTGCTTTATAAGTCTCTACTTTTCCATCAACTCCAAGTTTTCTCTTGAAAACACATTTGCAACCTATAGGTACAATACCTTCAGGCGAGTCCACCAAGGTCCAAACATCATTGGAGTACATGGAGTCCATTTCTACTTGCATTGCTTGTTTCCACTTCTCGGAATCAATATCACGTATCACTTCCTCATAAGTAGTAGGATCATCCATATGATCACTATCCTAAACCACAAACAACTTTTGTGCTTCCTCAAGAAGATACCCATATCTTTCAGGATGATGAGATACTCTACTAGATCTTCGAGGAATCTGTTCAATGACTGGTTCTGGAACTTGCTGAACAGGTTCAGATTCATGATTTAGGTTATTTTGTGACCTAAAGAACTCTTCATCTATTTCTATTTTCTTCCCACTGCCACCTTTTTGGACAAACTCCTTTTCTAGAAAGATGGCATCACGGCTGACCAAAATCCTTTGATCATTAGGAAAGTAGAAATAATATCCTTTAGTTTCCTTAGGATATCCCACGAATCTACCCTTATCAGATCTGGCTTCCACTTTGTCTGTTTTAAGTTTTTTAACAAAAGTCGGACAGCCCCAAATCTTAATATGATTAAGACTCAGCTTCCTACCGACCCACATCTCATACGGTGTAGTAGGAACACCCCCAAACTTACGCTTTACTTGTCCTCAAGCAAAAGACACAACTAAAGAAAGAAACAACCTAAAGAAAGACACAACCTAAAAACTAAAGACTCGACACAAGACAACTCATGAAAGCAATGTTGTAGGATAGTAAATTTTCACGGCCTCAGTAGCTTTATTTCACAACTCAAGTGGTGACTTTCAATTATAAGCATGAGAAATAGTAACTTCACATATTTGCATTTTACTTCAAATCCCCCAAGTGAGTGTGTGAATAGACTCTATCCTAATCAATTGTATCCGGATGAGTTTATGCAAGCTAAGCGAATTTCCAATGTGGGTCTTTTATTTTCAATTACTTAGGACTTCATTGGCTCACTTTTCATGTCACTCTTCACTAATGTAGGTTATTCATAGCATTAAAGATCAGTAGGACTTTACATTTGGTTGTAACGTGTGGCTAGGGTCAAGGTAGGATAATGGAGATAATATACGGCTAAATTACCTGTAAGCACACAACTATTCAACGATGTTCAATGGAGCACATGCCAACTTTACTTCTTACCACCACAATTATTCAACATATCTCTTTTCTTTCTTCTTTCATTTCACTTTCTCAACATTCATCCACAACCTTTATAAATACAAAAAGAATCCACACTCCCCCAACCTTGCATTTTGACTTTAACTACAAGGAATGTGACTTTTCTCTTTTGTTTTCATTCTTTTTTTCTTCTTTTTTTCTTTTCATGTTTTATTTTTCTCAAAACAAGACACCATATCACCCAGTCATACCACTTCCCATCTTTCAATATAAAACATAGTTCCATATAATCATCGTAGAACAATCATATGTTACAAGTAGGAGAGTCATTATTTGGGAAATCAAACTTGACAAGTTAAGGGAGATATTGTAAGTTGCATAAGAAAGAAAAGGCTAATTAAGCTCAAAATGGTGGACTAGGGATATTCAATTATTACAAGGGTTGGCTTGAAAGACTCAAACGATCCAAAGATGCCCTAAATCATTTCTCTAATGCTATGCAACCTAGGATTTCGCCTCGAGTGACAATCAAACAAGTTCTAAAGTCCTCTTTCATCATTTTTTTTCTTTTTTTTTCTGCCACCTAAACTCACATAAACCTTCTCTAAGTATCAACATAACTAGGCGAGGCTAAGTGCGCAATAGGTAGGGATTTTACATAAAATGAAGCTATGTTTTAGTCAATTATCCTCATTACTATCATGTACGCCTTACACTACTCATCATCGGCCTATTTCTTATCTTTTCAGTATTACTTTCAAAAAAAAAATTCAGTTTTTTTTTTTTAATTCACTATAAAAGAAAATAACAAAACATCTAGAAAAAAACAATAAATGGACTCTAAACAGAACATATTAACCAGGTAGACACAAAATAACCACCCCTAAACTTTAAACAAGACATTGTCCTCAATGGTGAAATTAAACAAATAAAAGCAGAAGACTTCCCTGAAGGGCCATATCAGTCATCATCGGAGCGGAGGTAGGTGTTGACAAGTGAGAATTGTGGGATGGCAGGTGGTGGTGGGGTTCCCATCGTTGCAATCAAATTACTTCACGCGCACAATGACAACACAGCTCGACAAACACAACGAACGCATAATGCGCACAACCATCAATTAGAGTCACGGGTAAATCAGCCCGGCGCACAACAAAATGGCCACTAATCAGCCTGTCTTGTTAAAAACTTTTGAACAAACAAGTGTCATGCAATCAATACCAATACACACTCCACCCAATAACGAATAGCACCACTACGCACAACTCAAATACAAGCAAGGTATGACACGTCTACCACTATAACACAGCCTCATTGACAGCTTTAATTAAACATGTGGTAAGCAACCAACATTCAAAACTTACTCCACCCAAGCAGATATATCCCCAATATGCACAATACAAACAAAACACCCCAATAACAACTTACTGCCCTATTCTCACATGAGGCGTCAACAATTTTTTTTAGATTTAACCCACAACACATAAACTAAAAGAATAGCACTTACTATTACGAACAAGTCCTCGGCCACCTGCAAAATGTCGCATTCAATCCCAAAGTTGTAGCTGCCAAACACCATTACCTGCGTCGTGCTCGAATGGCTTTGTTGTCGGTGTGGGTCAATGTAAGTAGGTTGGGTTTTTTTTCCCAGCAATGGGTGGTTTGGTGAGTGAGAAAGATGTGAGGGAGATAGAAAGAGCGTGATAGATGGAAAGATTGATAGGGGCCGACGTGAGAGGGTGTTTGAGGGATTTGGCTTTGTGGGTTTGGGTTTGGATGAAGAGATTGAATGTGTTTTGGTGTTTTGGGGCTTAGGGTTTAGAGAGAAAAAGCTATCTGGGTTTGTGAAGGCGGCAGCTGAAAGAAAAATGGCCAATTTTGATTTTGATTTTTTTTTTGAAAAGTCAAAAATAAAGGACGTAAGCACAGCTGCATTACGCCTGCGCTTTTTTTTTTCAAACGTCAAACTGAAGGACGTAAGCGCAGCTGCGTTACGCCTGCGCTCTTTCTCTTCCAACAGCCCTCTCGTGAGCGTAACTTTTATCACCGTGAGCGCAGCTGCGCTACTTCATAGTGCAATAGCGCTACTGTCACAACTTTGACTTTATTTGTTTTTCTCTCTAAGCACGCATCCCATGCAATCCCAACACTAATTTCTCCATATTTTCTCACTTAATCGACTTGGTAGAACTTTTATTTGCCTCGACTTCCCTCAAACTTGTTCTTGAACCTAACATGACAATAAAAATTAACAATTAGCTATGACAACTATAACTCAAAAATTAACTAAAAACAACTACAACTATTAAATCAAGAAAAGTAAGAAACTTCGGGTTGCCTCCCAAAAAGCACTTGTTTTAACGTCGACAACCCGACGGAGCTATTTTTCATGACGCATTAAGGTAGACAATGGTCTTGTGCTTATCGAACTCATCATCCCAATAAGTCTTCAACCATTGTTCGTTAACCTTGAATGTCCATTTCTCAGAATGGGTGATGATAGGTGCTTAGCTTAGGGTAAAATTAATGTCAATTCTAAGCCAAGTTTTAACTCGCAAGTGCACGAGTGATTGTAGTGTAGTGTGCTAGTGGGAGGTCGAATCCACAAGGAGACAATTTGAAAGTTTGTAGAAAAGTGTAAGTAAAGTGCCTAAGTAATTAAACTAAATTAAATTGTAAATTGAGTGATTTGAATGAAAGTTAACTAAAAATAAAATAAAAGTGACATTAAATGCGAAAACTAAAATTAAATATGAAAGTTGAAATTGAAGTTTGATCACTATTGGGAAAGGTTTAGGGATCGGATTCCTATGCAAAGTTGAATTCTAGGCTCGAACTTAGGATTTCCTATTTTGATGCAAAATTAGACTACAAGCCTAATTAATTAAATAATCACCTAAAGTTAACTAATTAACGGGTTAGACCTAGTTTAGAGGTGCAACGCTATCTCCAAGTCCTTTATCTAGCCGGAGTGTAGATTCGTCCTAAAATCCTAGGCAAACACATTAACTAATTAAGTGGAGGAAAACTATGGTACAACCTATAGTTTTCACAATCAAGCCCAATTTATATATTTGATCTACCATATGAATTCCTATTAATTACTAGCTACAAGCATAATAAATTAATAGGATAAATAATAAAACATGTAAATCAAAAATATAAAAATAGCATCAAAATAATCCAACCAAGTTCAAGACCATAAAATTAAATTATTACATAGTAATCCTACCCTAAACAATGAATTAATTATTCATGTTCAACAAAACTGAATCAATATTATAAAAAGAAAGTAAATTAAACTTCTCCATAAATTAATTCGAATCTGTTGAAAATAATAATTTAATCTGAATCCCAACTGAAAATTGAAGAAGAATTTACGAAAAGAAATAAACCGAACTTGCTGCTGTTTTTTCCTCGTCGCCAAAGCTTTTTTTCCTTCGTTGCTTGCTGTTTCGCTCTCTGTTTTTTCCTTTTCTTTCCTCTGCGCCGCACTCCTTCTTTTTCTCCTCTCCTTCTGCATAGTATCTGTTCCTTTTATAAGCAAAATAGACCGCCCTAGCTTTGTGGGCTTTTGATCTACGTGGCCACTTTTCCTTTATAAGTGACAAAGTCCAATTTTGGACTTTGCTGACCATGTGCAAGCCTGTTGGCCAAGGCATTAACTAATGCCTTGGTCAACGGGCATTGACCCTCTTTTTTTATTCTTTTATTCTTTTTTTCCTTTGTTTCAACAAATATTCTTGAATAAATTTCAAACTTCTTTTTTTCAATAATGACTCATCTGCAATATTTGATTTTTTCCCAAACATGGTTCTAATTGCTATTTCACGAGTAAATTCCTATATGCATAAAAACACAATTAAAGTGATCAACTTTTTCAATAAATGTGCACAATTAATTCTAAAAATGCAAGAGATAAGTCTAAAAAATATGACTATATCAACACCCCCAAACCTATCTCTTGCTTGTCCCCAAGCAAGACTAAGATCTAAGCAAATCTTCAAGTTTTCAAGAGGTTGTTCTAACGAATCAATCAACTCTAGGAAAAGGACAAGGTTCGGGGAACGATTGATTTTATGGTGTAGTAGCGAAGCGAACTCATTCAGATCTCTCTCTTTAAAGACAAAACATGTTTACTACAAGGTTATACCAAACATTATTAAGTCTCCACGTAACAGAGTAGCAAGACAACTTAATACAACTAGATCATAATACTTGCACCCCCATTCCCTTTATAATCCTCCATACATGCCTTTCACCCTTTTATTCATTCTAAAACATAAAAGTAAACACACTTCATCTCTTTTTATTAGGTGCTTTGTCCTAAACGGTCAACTCAACACCCCGTGTAATGAGCTTTCGAGGTCATCAATCCCAACCACTTAAGGCTTAGGTTGATAGGCTTTGAAAGGCCCCATGCGTACCCTACTTACTCGAAGTGTTGAACACCGAAATACCACACACCTTAAGCACATATCCCTAAAAATAAACAATGAATACAAGGATAGTAGTGCTAAGAGATAGAAGTAAATAATAATTTTTTTATTTTCTTTTGTTTTTTTTATTGTTTTATTGTTTTTTCTATTTTTTTCTATTTTTTTAACTATAAGTGCTCAAGTACGCAAACAAGACTACTCAAGCGAGGACACTCATATTACAACCACATTATATCTCATCATCTTACAACCAAGTCATGGGACCACAATAGTCTAAGCATAATCTCACAGTCCCCACGCCTCGCATTCATCAAAATCAATCCTAAAAGTTGAACTCAAAACTACCTCATAAAATCAAGAACTACCTACTCTCCTCAATCACTTCATAAGAGCTAATCAATACATCGTCACAATTCCTCAATTACCAGAAAATTCACCACAAATCCACAAAAAAAAAAAAATAAAGATCAAAAATATTTTCAAATTGTTTCACATTTTTTTCAAGTTTTCCCCAAAACAACAAAAGACACAATTAAACACCCACACCCCAAACCTAAAGTTTGCTTGTCCTCAAGCAAATAAAATTAAAATAGGCTAGGGGTATGCGAAGGGGAAAATATCAGATAATGAGAACCCAATAGTAAAAATGCATGAATAGAAAACAATTAAGAGAAATAGAGGGAGTAGATGGACATACCTGAAGTCATTGATAATGAAAAGAAAGGTAACCCTTCACATCTACAACTTGTAATTAAGCTCAAGAGCAAAACAATAGAGGATAAGGCAAAATAAAATGAAAATACAATAAAATAATAAAAATATTTTTTACTTTTTCATTTTTTTATATTTTTTTGTTGGCCGACCATATTTACATCCCCATACAAAGGCTCCGAACTCTGGGAGGCACTAAAGCTGACTCACTAAAAATAAATAAGCACAATGAAACAATAAAGATAGCTAGAATGCAAATACCTGGATCCATTTAATGTCAGCCAGTAAGACAAATCTTGTGAAACTTCAGAAATGGAGTTAACTAAGTACATTAAAAATGCGGAGGAGAGGCCATTAATTTCAAACCACCAACGTACTCAAACCCCAGACTTCTTCCCATACTTAAGAGGGAAGGCCAGGCATTACGCTTTCGGCCAGTGATTTTACTTTCATAGTATTCATCCTAATTAACCCCAAGACTTCCATTACACAAGATAATCCATTTTCCAGAAAATGGTAAAGCCCACTATAACCCAGTGGAGGTCCAACCGAAAAGTTGAGAAACATAATTAAAGAAAGTAAAATAAAGTAATTATTCATAGGGTGCCTCCTAGAAGCGCTGCATTTAACGCCGACAACCAGGCGAATGTCATTGTTCATGTAAGGTCAGAAGTGTCCCGTAGCTCTACAGATTCAACTTCGTGAGGGACCGAACTCGGATCAAGGGCATGTTTCAAACACTGACCATTAACTGTAAGGACTCGCCCATCTTTGAGGTGTTTAATTTTAATAGCCCTTGAAGGGTATGCCTCGAGCACCTCGTAGGGTCCGTCCCATCTAGTCCTCAATTTTCCTGGAAAGAACTTCAATTTAGAGTTAAACAACCAAACCTTATCTGAAGGGGCGAAGGTTTTGCGCAAAATAGATTTATCGTGAATTCTCTTCATCATCTCCTTATAAAGTTTGGCATTCTCATATGCTTCATAACGAAGTTCCTCCAACTCACTCAAGGCCAATTTTCTACTCTCACCTGCCTACTGCATGTCAAAGTTCAGGGCTTTAATAGCCCAATAAGCTTTATGCTCTAGCTCAACAGGGAGGTGGCAAGCCTTACCGTAAACTAATCTATATGGAAACATGCCTATGGGAGTCTTAAAAGCTGTGCGATAGGCCCATAATGCATCGTGTAAACGACATGACCAATCCTTGCGATTGGGCCTAACTGTTTTCTGTAAAATGGATTTTATCTCCCTATTTGACACCTCCACTTGCCCACTCGTCTGAGGATGATAAGGTGTTGCAATCTTATGCCGGACTGAATATTTTCTCAATAATGACTCAAGTGTCCTATGGCGAAAATGTTGTCCTCCATCACTCAAAAGCACACGTGGCACCCCAAACCTAGAAAATATGTGCTCTTTAATGAACTTGACCACAACTTTGTGGTCATTGGTTCGAGTTGTCACCGCCTCCACCCACTTGGACACATAGTCTACAGCCACAAGAATATAAGTGTACCTATACGAAGGAGGAAAAGGACCCATGAAATCAATGCCCCACACATCAAATATCTCACAAACTAAAATGGGTGATAAGGGCATCATGTCTCTCCTAGAGATAGACCCAAATTTTTGACATCGATGACATTTCTTACAGAATTGTTGGGCATCTCTGAACAAAGTAGGCCAAAAGAACCCACACTGGAGGACTTTAGCAGCTGTCCTCTTACCTCCAAAATGACCACCACATGCCTCCCCATGACAAAAGTTAAGGATGCTATCAAACTCCTCTTCCGACACACATCGTCGGATAACCTGATCAGCACACACTTTAAAGAGATAGGGATCCTCCCAAATAAAATGTTTTACTCTAGCCATGAAACGATCCTTCTCTCCCCGCCCCTGGTAAGCAGGCAACTCTCTCGCTGCCAAATAATTAACAAAATGGGCATACCAGGGGATACTATGTGAGACAGCAAAGAGTTGCTCATCAGGGAAGGTATCATTAAAAGGAAGGGAGTCGGTGGGAGATTCAAGGACTAAACGTGACAAATGGTCTACGACAGAATTCTTACTCCCCTTTTTATCTCTAATATCCAAATCAAATTCCTGAAGTAATAGTAACCACCGAATCAGACGGGGCTTAGCATCCCGTTTGGAAAGTAGGTAACGCAAGGCAACATGATCTGTGTAGACTATCACATTTGACCCTAGGATGTATGATCTAAACTTATCAAGGGAGAAAGCTACAACTAGCAATTCTTTTTCTGTGGTAGTGTAATTCTTTTGAGCATCATCTAAGGTCTTACTAGCATAGTAGATCACACATGGCAACTTATCCCTACGTTGTCCCAAAACAGCCCCCACTGCGTAGTCAGATGCATCACACATAATCTCAAAAGAGAGGCTATAATCAGGAGGCTGGATGATAGGTGCGGAGGACAGTAAAGACTTCAGCTTCTCAAATGTCTTGGCACACTTGTCATCAAAATGAAATGGAGTATCATGTGTTAGGAGGCTGGAGAGACGTCAAGCAATGTGGCTAAAGTCTTTGATGAAACGCCGGTAGAAACCGGCATGACCAAGGAATGATCTAACGTCACACATCGTTTTTGGTGCTGGGAGTTTCTCTATCAACTCAACCTTGGCTGGGTCCACATGGATACCATCCTGAGATACAACATGACCAAGTACTATTCCTCGTCTAACCATGAAGTGACTTTTCTCCCAACTAAGCACCAAATTCATCTTAACACAACACTCTAGCACTAGGGAAAGGTGTGTGAGACACTCATCAAATGTAGCTCCAAAAACTGAAAAATCATCCATAAAGACCTCTAGAAACTTCTCAATCATATCAGAAAAAATGGCCATCATACACCTCTGAAAAGTCGCTGGTGCATTGCATAAACCGAATAGCATACGACGATAAGCAAAGGTCCCATATGGACAAGTGAAGGTGGTCTTCTCTTGGTCCTCGGGGAAGACTGGGATCTGATTATACCCGGAATACCCATCTAAGAAGCATAGTAGCCCTGTCCGGCTACTCTATCTAATATCTGGTCAAGAAAGGGTAGAGAGAAATAGTCTTTCCGGGTCTTGGCATTAAGCTTTCTATAGTCAATACAGACACGCCACCCAGTAGTGGTGCGTGTAGGAATAAGCTCACCCTTATCATTAGGGACTACTGTGATCCCAGACTTCTTTGGTACCACCTGCACCGGACTGACCCATGAACTATCAGAAATCGGGTAAATGATACCTGCATCGAGAAGTTTAATGATTTCCTTATAGACAACCTTACTCATGTTTGGGTTCAGCCTCCTTTGCATCTCGCGGGAAGGAGTAGCACCATCTTCTAAGTGAATCCGATGCATACACAACGAAGGGTCTATACCTTGTAAGTCAGAAATGGTCCACCCTATAGCCTTTTGATGATCACGAAGGACTCCAAACAATTTCTCCTCATGCTCAGTGGTTAGGTCTGATGCGATAATTACTGGGAGGGTATCATTAGGTCCTAAGTACACATATTTAAGATGCGCAGGCAAAGGTTTAAGTTCTAAAGCTGGAAGAGACTCAACCGGAAGGGGATCAAGACAAACTTTGGATGGAAGAGAGCTAAGACTATCATTAGCCTTGTCAGGACTAGGATCAGAAACAATAGAAGTAGAAGCTACTAGCTCTTTCACAAATGAATCAGAGTTAAATTGAGTCAAGATTATCTCAAGCTCTGCGAGCTCATCATCGACAGTCAACATCGAATGGGCATGTTCCTCAACACAAGGGTCAATGATGTCAACCATGAAGCACTCATCCTTAGAATGTCTACTTACTCGATTAGCCGCATCTGTGACCCTCACCTTAACTCTCATATTCCCAAAGGTTAACTCAATCATCCTTGTCCTACAATATATCACCGCATCAACTGTGGCCAGAAAAGGTCTCCCTAGAAGAACTGGTGTCGCATGCCTAGTGTCTAGTCCTGAGTCCATGTCTAAGACAATGAAGTCAACTGGGAAAAGAAATTCATCAACTCTAACTAAGACATCCTCAATTATCCCTCTAGGTCGTCTCTCAGATCGATCTGCCAACTGAAGTGTAACATTTGTGGGAGTCAATTCCCCCAAACCTAAACGCTCATATACTGCAAATGGAATGAGATTCACACTAGACCCTAAGTCAAGGAGGGCATGATCCACCTGTTGATCTTGAATGATGCAAGGAATGGTGAAGGCTCCGGGGTCATTAAACTTGGGCGGAAGGCCCCTAGTGTATATGCTACTCACTTTCTCTGTGAGCATCACCTTCTTTGGAATGTGGGTGGATTGCCTCTTCCTAATGCACAAGTCTTTGAGGAATTTGGCATAAGCCGGTATCTGTTGGATAACTTCAATAAGAGGCAGGTTTATCTTAATATCCTTTAAGTGGTCTAATACCCTAGACTGCTTATCATCTTTCCTAGGTCGCTCCAAAGCAGCAAGATAAGGCACCCTAAAAGGACTATCATCACTTTGATCTACAACCTGCTTCTCATCTCTCTGCGAAGGAATGGTGTTTTCTCTACTATTCTCTATCTCATCTCCCGACTCACTTCCTACTCTCTCAACCTTTTCCTCAACCTTTTTTGTATCCCTACTCTTGTCACTCACTCTCTTTGTTCCATTAGACTCATCCACCTAATTATCTAACTGGTAACCACTCTGAAGGGTGATAACAGCTTTGGCTTGCTCATGGGTGGTCTCATTGTGGACATTGCTACATTGGCCACGTGGATTCTCGACAGTCTGAGCAAGGAGCTTACCCTCATCCCTCCTAGTAATTTGTTAGGCCAGTTGCCCAACTTGAGTTTCCAACTTAGCAATAGATTGCTGCTGAGCATGAATTACTTGAAGTAACTTGTCAAACTTATCATCAGGCTTGTTAGGAGGAAGATGAGGGCTAGGCTGAAATTGATTCCCTGGTTGCGGTTTAAAGTGAGACCCATTAGACACATGATAGTATCCAGGAGGATTAGATTGAGGCTTTTGCACTTGAGCCTGCGAAAATGAAGGGTTAGGATTCCCTTGACACCATGAGAAAGCTGGATGATCTCGCCAACCAGGATTATATGTATTCGAATATGGATTGTAATTGTGAGAATAACCCTGGGCAGCACAAACTTGTTCCTGAATAAATTCAGGGAACTGAGAGGCAAGAGGACACCCTAGTGTGGGGTGGTCCACTGTAGAACATAAGGCACAACATTGAACATTTGGTAGGGCAGGTGAAGAAGTAGACCCTAAAGATATAAACTGATCAAATTTCTTGGTCAAAGCTGCCACTTGTGAGTTTAAGTCCTCATTTGTGCTCACCTCATATAGTGTCCTCCTAGAAGTGGGCTTACCCATTCTATCCATTGTTGAGTCTTGAAATGAGTCTTTGGCATTACTGTCAAGTCGGGCCCATGCCTCATTTGGGGTGAGGTTATAAAACCCTCCATTACTCATTGAATTCACTATCGTTTTCTATTGTGGTGTCAAACCTCTATAGAAATACTGAAGCAACCTAGGCCTATCGAACCCATGGTGTGGGAAATGACGAATGAGTCCATTAAACCTATCCCAAGTTTCATGAAATGACTCTAAATCGGACTGGGAAAAAGTCATGATGTTCTCTTGAAGAGATGAGGTCTGGGCCATCGGAAAAAATCTAAACAGAAATTGAGTCAACAGTTCTTCCCAAGAAGTAATGGTTCCCTCTTCAAGGGAATGAAGCCATTCTTTAGCTTTGTCCTTAAGAGAAAGTGGGAAGAAACGCAATCGGATATTTTCTTGAGTAACATTTGGAACATGCACAGTGGTACATATCTCAAGAAAATCATGAATATGCGCATGTGGATTTTCATTGCTTTTCCCGTAAAATGATGGAAGTATTGCTATCATACCAGGTTTCATGTCAAAGTCCACATTATGGATGGCAGGTGGTCGGATAGCAATATTCGGCTGATATGTGGTCGGGAGAAAATGCTGCCTAAGAGGTATATCATCAGGATCAGGATTATTGGGGACAATGGGAAGATGGGGAATTTGAGGATTATTAACATTTTGAGGCACATTCAGATTTCTTTCATGCTCCGCCATGATTGTAGTTAAGCCCTTCTGATTCCTACGGTGTGGGATTCTTTGTGGCTCGGGGTCAAAGGGTTCTAAAGGCAATCCTAAAGAACGACGTCCAAGCATACACAAGAAGCCTAGCTAATGGGAAATTACTAAATTGAAATAAAAACCTAAAACTAGAAATAAACTATTTAAGAAAAATAATCAACTAGAAAACTAGATAAATAAATAAATAAACGAAAGGTAAAATAAATGAATTACTAATTGAATAAAAAGCAATAAAATCACTAAGATAATAGAGAAAGCAAATAAAATAAAAAATAAAAAATAAAAATAAAAATAAAAAAAATAAAAAATTCAAGATAACTATTTAAACTAAAACAACTAATAAAGTAATCTAAAAATAATAAAGTAAAACAAGAAAAATAATTTTTTTTTTTTTGCAAAAATAACTAATTAACTAAAAACTAACACTTAAACAAAATACTACACTAGTCCAAAAACAATACTGTGCCTCCTCGGCAACGGCGCCAAAAACTTGATGGGTGCTTAGCTTAGGGTAAAATTAATGTCAATTCTAAGCCAAGTTTTAACTCGCAAGTGCACGAGTGATTGTAGTGTAGTGTGCTAGTGCGAGATCGAATCCACAGAGAGACAATTTGAAAGTTTGTAGAAAAGTGTAAGTAAAGTGCCTAAGTAATTAAACTAAATTAAATTGTAAATTGAGTGATTTGAATGAAAGTTAACTAAAAATAATATAAAAGTGAAATTAAATGCGAAAACTAAAATTAAATATGAAAGTTGAAATTGAAGTTTGATCACTATTGGGAAAGGTTTAGGGATCGGATTCCTATGCAAAGTTGAATTCTAGGCTCGAACTTGGGATTTCCTATTTTGATGCAAAATTAAACTACAAGCCTAATTAATTAAATAATCACCTAAAGTTAACTAATTAACGGGTTAGACCTAGTTTAGAGGTGCAACGCTATCTCCAAGTCTTTTATTTAGCCGGAGTGTAGATTTGTCCTAAAATCCTAGGCAAACACATTAACTAATTAAGTGAAGGAAAACTATGGTACAACCTATAGTTTTCACAATCAAGCCCAATTTATATATTTGATCTACCATATGAATTCCTATTAATTACTAGCTACAAGCATAATAAATTAATAGGATAAATAATAAAGCATGTAAATAAAAATTATAAAAAAAGCATCAAAATAATACAACAAAGATGAAGAACATAAAAATAAATTATTACATAGTAATCCTACCCTAAACAATGAATTAATTATTCATGTTCAACAAAATTGAATCAATATTGTAAAAAGAAAGTAAATTAAACTTCTCCATAAATTAATTCGAATCTGTTGAAAATAATAATTTAATCTGAATCCCAACTGAAAATTGAAGAAGAATTTATGAAAAGAAATAAACCGAACTTGCTGCTGTTTTTTCCTCGTCGCCAAAGCTTTTTTTCCTTCGTTGCTTACTGTTTCGCTCCCTGTTTTTTCCTTTTCTTTCCTCTGCACCGCACTCTTTCTTTTTCTCCTCTTCTTCTGCATAGCATCTGTTCCTTTTATAAGCAAAATAGACCGCCCTAGCTTTGTGGGCTTTTGATCTGCGTGGCCACTTTTCCTTTATAAGTGACAAAGTCCAATTTTGGACTTTGCTGACCATGTGCAAGCCTGTTGGCCAAGGCATTAACTAATGCCTTGGTCAACGGGCATTGACCCTCTTTTTTATTCTTTTATTCTTTTTTTCCTTTGTTTCAACAAATATTCTTGAATAAATTTCAAACTTCTTTTTTTCAATAATGACTCATCTGCAATATTTGATTTTTTTCCAAACATGGTTCTAATTGCTCTTTCACGAGTAAATTCCTATATGCACAAAAACACAATTAAAGTGATCAACTTTTTCAATAAATGTGCACAATTAATTCTAAAAATGCAAGAGATAAGTCTAAAAAATATGACTATATCAGGTGACTTCTACAGCACTATAGGGCAACACTTTAGTCACAACAAAGGGGCCAGACCATCTTGACTTGCGTTTTTCAGGAATTCGTGAGTTATAAAGAAGTATTTGTTACCCATGAGAGAAATCTTTTCCCGAAACAGGTTTGTTATGCCACTCATTTGTCCTCTCCTTGTAACCTCTTGCTTTCTCATTCGCTTCATCACAGGATCTTTTTAGCTTATTCAATTGTAAGAATTCTTTCTCACCCACTACTTGTACACCCATGGTTAGTTGTTTAATAGATCAATATTCCTTGTGTTTTAATCCCAGCGAAACAAAAGAATCATCTTGTAACAAGCTAGCCTCCAAGGGATCCAATTGACCCCCATGGTTTGACGCTATAGTTTGTATAGCGTCAATGCGAAAACAACTTTCACCTTCTTCTGGGTATTTGATAGCTTTGAAAACATTAAAGGTTACCTCTTCCTCTTGTACTCGCAACCTAAGCTCACCCTTTCAAACATCAATAAGTGCTTCTCTAGTTGCAAGGAAAGGTCGTCCAAGAATGATAGGAATTTCTTTGTCTTCTTCCATGTCTAGCACTATGAAATCTACAGGAAAGATGAATTTATTGACTTTGACTAGCACATCTTCAATGACTTCTCTGGGGTGCTTGAAAGAACGATCAACTAATTGAAGTGTTACAGTAATGGGTCTTACCTCTCCCAATCCAAGTTTCCTGAAAATAGACAAATGCATCAAGTTAATACTAGTACCCAAATCACATAAAACTCGCTCAAAAACAACATTATCAATTTCATATGGAATAGTAAAACTCCCTGGATCTTTGAGCTTTTGTGGTAGCTTCTTTTGTAGAATAACACTGCACTCCTCAGTAAGTGCAACTGTCTCATAATCTCCAAGTTTCCTCTTATTTGAAAGAATGTCTTTCATAAACTTCACATAACTTGGCATTTGTTCAAGTACATCTGCAAATGGGATATTAATGTGAAGCTTCTTAAAGACTTCAAGAAATTTAGCAAACTGTTTGTCAAGCTTGTTCTTCTGCAATCGTTGAGGGAATGGCACGACCACAGATGGCTCTTGGGTAGATGGTGACTGAGCTTCTACTTTCTCTTTATCTTCTGCCTCATTTCTTGCTTCACCTTTCTCAACTCTCTTGGTTTTCACTAGCTTCTCTAACTCCTTGTCGCTTCTCAAAGTGATCGCTTTGCAATGCTCTATGTCATCTCTTCTGGGATTCACCTTAGAAGTACTAGGTAAACTTCCTGGTTGTCTTTCAGATAACATCATAGCCAACTGACTGAATTGCGCCTCTAAGTCCTTATTTGTGCAGATTGATTCTGGAAATTCATTCTAGTTTCATTCATGAACTGAGTTTGCGAAGTCGCCAATTGGGCCAATGCATCCTCCAAGTTTACCTTCTTCTCTGGTAGAGGCTTATTCTGCTCAGGTTGCAACACATTCTGAGTATTTCTGCATGATAAATTCGGATGATTACGCCATGTTAAATTATATCTGTTAGAGTATTGATTGTGCTGCTGCCCATTAAAATTCTCCACAAATTGTGCTTGTTCCGCTACACCTTGCGCAAATGGATTTCCAACCTGACATTCTGCACTATAATATGGACCACAACAAAACTCACACACTACTACCGCCTGAATAGCATTAGCTGTCACTTGATTATTCTGCAACTGTTTCGCAAGATTGTCAATTTTCGCTGTCAAGGCAGTTATGGCATCAATCTCATGGATCCCAGTTGTCTTCTTTGGTGTGACTCTCTCGCTCGACCACTGTTGATTGTTCAAGACAATATCATCAAGCAACGCATAAGCTTCATCTGTTGTCTTGTTCATTGAAGCTCCTCCTGCTGATGCATCAATCAAAGTTCTTGTGGTGCTAATCATCCCATTGTAAAAATTGTGAACTTGCGTCCACCTAGGTACACCATGATTAGGATACTTCCTCAACACCGCCTTGTACATTTCCCACGCTTTTCTTTCATGTTGAGCAAAGTTATTGATTTCAATGCGCATCTTCGATGTCTTGCCAAGTGGGAAAAATCTTGACAGAAACTTGTGCACCAAATCATCCCAAGTGGTGATTGAATCCGAAGGCAGCGAGTTCAACCACTCCTTAGCTTGATCCCTCAAGGAAAAAGGAAACAAGTGAAGGCACAGAGCTTCAACAGTGACTCCATTGTACTTAACAATTTCGCAGACTTCTAGAAAATTCATGATGTGCTGATTAGGATCTTCAGTAGACAATCCATGGAATGGGATATTCTGAATCCACTGCAGTGTCACTATTTTCAACTCAAAGTTATTCGCTTGAATCGCTGGCCTTCTAATCACAGATTGAATTCCAGTAGGTAGCAACACATACTCTCGCAGTGTTCTAGTCGGATTTTCCTGATTGACTGCTAGATTATTTCCTTATTGTATTACCACGATGTCAGCCATATTCCCTTGCAAATGATGAGTAGTTGTAGTAGCTCTTTTCTGCTTTTTGTTCTTCCGACAAGTCCATTCTATTTCAGGATCGAAAGGCAATAACTTGCTACCTCCCAACCTTCGCATACACCTAGAGGAATATTTCCTGAAACACATGTAACAAAAATAAGATAACAACGACAAACAAAATAAAATAAAATCCAAAGTAAAATTAAAGTTATTTAGTATCGATATTAATAATGGCACAGTCCTCGGCAAAGGCGCCAAAAACTTGTGTGTTTTCTAACGCAAGTACACGTATCACAATAAGTAATAAAGTAGTAAGTAAAGATCGTTCCCACGAGGACTGTGATTATTAACTACCAAAATTAGTGTAGATTTAATTTTATTCAGACAATCAAAAATTGAGAGTTTGTAACTAACGACTAAAGAAACTATGAAACTTATAAAAAATGACAACTGAAACAATTACAAAACTAATAAAAGGTGGTAATTCAATAATTAAAAAGCTCTAGGGGTTTCGATTTCACCAAAACTAATCCTACTTGAAACTATTTATTGAAATCAATTGACGCCTATTCCCTATGTTGCCAGCAATTTCGCTAAGGTAGATATCAATCTTTCTTGAACATTAATAACCTATCCCAATAAGCAAGCTAACTGTATCTCTGTGATAACTGTGAACTTACGGAACGCATTAAGCCCTAGAAATTCAAGCGCTGCATTAGATCTCATAATTATCTCTAGCTTATGACAATTTAATGGTATTTCATACGTGGTCTAATTTAGTTATCATTTCTCAGTCTCAAACCAAATCACAAATCATACAATTGTTGATCAGGCAATCACAAGCATTAAACTTAGCATAAAATACTCAACGCATAAATGGAATAGTTCATCAATCAATCAAAACCAAAAGCATCAAATATTCATAATCTGGCTACATCGTAGCCCTAGAAAAATAGCTTAGAACATGATAATGAAAGCAATAAATATCAAAAGTTGAATAAAGTTCATCATGAGAGAAAGAGGAAACTAGGGATTTGAAGAAGAATCGTTGTCAAAATCTCTCTCCAAAGTGATCCTCAATCTTCATCTTCAATCTCCTATGTTTTTCTCTTCTCTGGTACATTGTGTCATCTTCCAAAAAACCAACCGCTCAAAAGCCTCCAAAAGCTCCCTCATCTAACGTGTGCTTTCTACTTTTATCCTAGGGTTTGCTTCTTTTCATGCCATTTTACAAAATTGTCCTTAAATTTCCTACGATGTTGCGCAGCTGCGCTATGACTGCGCTACTTGTGATTTCTCTTCAATTGCTCCACAAGTTGCATGAAAGCTAATCTCTTGCTATTTCTCTTCAATCTTTGCCTCAAAATCCATGTTTTCCATATAATTTACCTACATCGCAAAACGAATATGAAACCCGTCAAATTGTTCATAAATTACTCAAGAACTAACCAAATTAAAGTGAAAAGGTGCTGAAATCATATATCAATAAAATACCCAACACCTACCGACCCACATCTCATACGGTGTAGTAGGAACACCTTTAGATGGAATCGGTTCAACAAATAGGCTGTTGTAAGAAGAGTATACCCACACAATGAAATGGGAAGATCCGTGTAACTGATCATAGATCGTACTATATCCATCAATGTATAATTCCTACGTTCAGACACTCCATTCAGTTGTGGTGTTGCAGGTAGAGTCGTTTGTGACGTTCTACCAGCCCCTTTGAGATATTCAAGGAATTCAGTACTTAAGTATTCACCTCCACGATCAGACCATAGAGTTTTAATACTCTTTCATCAAGTACACATAATCATACCGTGAGTAATCATCAATAAAAGTTATGAAGTAGTAATAACCACCACGAGCCATTTCCCTAAATGGTCCACAAACATCACTATGTATCAATGCTATCAATTCAGTAGCTCTTATACCTTGTCCAACAAAAGGTGACTAGTCATTTTACCAAGGATATAAGATTCGCAAGTAAGGTCGGGCTCAAATCCCAATGAACCAATAAGCTCACTTTGAGTCATACTTGTAATTCTTTTATCATTGATATGACCAAGTCTTAAGTGCCATAATTGTTTAGGATTGATTTGATTATCTCTAGGTCGTTTTTGCTTTGAAGTAGAAGATGAAGTAGAATCAATATGCATATATTCATTCATGTCAAGATGATAAAGACCGTTTACCAAAATAGCCTTGTCGATATACTCACTACGATAGAGAATATTACACAAGTCATTAACAAAGGAAAATTCGTAACCTTCCAGAGCAAGCCTAGGAACAGACATTATATTCCTAATAGCTTGTGGTACAAACAAAACATTCTTTAACATCAAGACACGCCCTGTGGGTATATATATATCAACATTTCCATTAGCCAAGGCCGCAACACTTACACCATTGCCAACCTTCAAAACAACCTGCCGCTTCCCAAGTGCACTCGGATCATTTAGAATCTGTTTACAAACACAAATGTGAGATGTAGCACCAGAATCTAATATCTAAGAAGTATAACATGGACTAATAGACATATTAGTCTCAATCACAAAAGCAAAAGAAATATTACCTTTATCAGCAACTACTTTAGCTCGCTGCTCCCTCAACTCTTGAAGGTACAAAGGGCAATTCCTTTTCCAGTGACCGTCCGTCTTGCAGTGGTAGCAAGTACCCTTAGGTGCTACCGTCTTCTCCTTTGGTTTGGCCACACCTCCCGAAGCCTTTGGAATAGAGCCCTTCTTTTTGTTCTTCTTCTTCTTGTTGTTCTTCGGCTTAGAGCCAGATGAAGAAGCAACAGCAAGAATGGTCTCTTTTCCTTTACCCTTCATTTGACCCTGGGTAGTGGTCAACATATTTAATAACTCAGGTAAAGGAGCCTTAAACTTGTTCATTTGGAAATTTATGATGAATTGGTTGAACGATGGTGACAAAGATTGCATAATTAAATTAGTCTGGAGCTGATAGTCCATTGTGAAATCAAACCCCTCAAGTTGAGTAATCAGATCAATCATACTGAGGGTATGTTTGCTCACATCGGAACCCTCATCCATCCGAGCCCTAAATAACTCTTTAGATATCTTGTATCTAACAACGCGACTCTGTTCACCATATAGTTCTCGCAAATTTAGAATCATGCTAGAAGCGTGTGGCATCTTATCATGTTGACACTACAGATCATTATTAATAGAAGCGATAATGTAGCTCTTAGCCCATAAATCATGTTCAACCCATTCATCATAAGTTTCACGTTCTGCCTGGGTAGCAGTGGTGGGTAGTGTAGCCGGAGGGGGATTTTACAAAACATATAGTATTTTTTCCATTCTCAAAACGATTTGGAGATTACGAAACCAGTCATTGAAATTAGGTCCAATTAACCAGTTTTTATCAAGAATACGAGCCAACGGGTTTGAAATAAAAGCCATAGATACAAACTGCAGGAAAATTAAATAATGCAGAAAGTAAGATTGCATGTCAATGTAAAAATGCAAAACCATTTAATTATGGATTTTAATTAAATAGTACATCCCACTAATTTTATCGAATCTCACACTTCCTAAATGAGAAACGTGAATCTATAAAAGACTCCTTAGTAGGTGACCAAGTTCTCTTAACACGGATATCTCTCAGCTTTAGTGTGTTATTGAAATATGCGCTCAAGAGTCAACAACCATTTGTTATCTATTTCACTAAATTGGATATGGTCAATTTTAGCCCCTAAATCACTTTAATCTTAGCTTTAATGCCTTATTGACTAAGTGATCTAGTTAGATTAATCCCGCCATTTAAACGTTATATGACAATTTGAATCCTATGACCTCAACTTTAGTGTATTTTTGGCCACATGATATTGGTACATAACTACATCACTATGTATGCTAGAAACTCATTAAAACTTATTGTGAGCTACATCTTTTTACCTTTGGGTTAGACAAGACATAACCATTTTAAGTTAATGGGTCCTAGGACGGTGGAGGGCTACAATAAACTTATTTTACCGTTTAAATCTAATGTGAGTTTGCACGTAGGGAGGTTTGAATTATATTTAGATCTCACATATGCATATAAGACTATCAAATAAACTAACATCACATATAGCAAATAAAATAGCAAATATGCAACACATGGTGGATTATGGACTTGGACTAAAATAAATCAAGAAAAGCTCTAAACCTAACAAGCACATCCATATGTCTTCCAAGGTCTTGACTTCTTGATTTCACCGAACATCCAATGGCCTCCCAACTCCTTGAACGCCTTGAACGATCTTCTTGCTAACTCCTTGAAGATTTACATTCATTATGCCTCACTACAAGATTCACTCAAGTGCAAGAAAATAACATGAGACTTATGTCTCTATTCCAACCCAACCGACTGATTAAATTAGTTACAAAGCCATCTAATGAGATTACAACCAATCATTCATCCACTAACCAAGTCCATGATCAAATTCACCATTCATTCATCCACACAAACTTATAAAGCAAAGTAAAAACATCACATACCATCATCAACTAAGCATTACAAGTTAGCTAGTAAACAAACAATGCAACAAGTTTCATGTTTTGACCTTTTAACATCTCATGTTAAACAACACATAAAAGAAATCAATAAAACCATTTTAAACACATATTTGTTGAGTAAGGCCCAACACAAATCCTTTATCATTTCATGGCCCGATTTGAGTTCCTAGTTTGTCATAGCTTTCAATTTATGACCAATCATAAATCTGCTGCACATGTACCAACTGTTTTGACTCATTTAACCTATCTACAATTCTCCAAAAATTCTGAAATTTTACAGAGAGATATCTCTTTTAGTTTAGATAGTTTTAGAATCAAACAAAGCTCAATTTGGAGTTAAACTCACTGAGTTATACCTCTTGGAGCAGACACTGTATAGTCTATCCAGAATAGCGCGAGAATCAGTGAGGTTACATTAATTGATCTAAAACAGACCCTTAACCATGAAATTAGAATATACATATTAGAAGATGAAATGTTGTACTATCTCTATAGTATAACATATCTGAAAATTAGCCATAAAAACAACATTTGGGCAGTCAAAACAGTCACACAAAAACAGTGGACAGTTAAGTTGCACAAAATTTCTAAGCATCTAATCATGCAAAGATTGTGTTCTACTTCTCTTGTGCTCAAAACTCTTGAAACCTTTAGCATATATATGTGATTACATGGACTACACAAACAAGGCTCTGATACCACTTGAAAGGATCGTGCTTGCAAGAGGTGAATCACAACATATAATGAGCTAGGTGGAAGCAAATCCATGATATCCAAAAATTTTAGCATCATAACATTTGTATTCACCATAATACCTTATGTCTAGTTCATGTACTCAACATATCTACAACATATATAAGCATATATATGAATGAACAAGAGTTATCAAGGTATACCTCTTGAAGATCTAGCCACGAGGATAAAGAAGTACCACCAAGAAGATGACCAAGCCTTTCACACGTGCAAAAGCTCTAATTCGTCCACACAAGTATCCAAGAGTTTCTTCTCCACAAACCAAATCTTTGTACTAGCTTTAGGTGGATTGATGAGCTTACACAAGTGTTGAAAAACAAGAGAAAAATTATGCCCAAGCTCTCTAGCTATGGCCGAAAATATGAGAGAAGATATAGCAAAATCATATTTTTCTTTTGTGTTCTCATATATTGTATGTATATCACTCTTGCATATATTAGTGTAATATCATATAGCTTGGTTTTAGTGAAATCTTATGTCATTTTCCGCTAACCAACTTAGTGGAATATGACACAAATCCACTATATACCCATGCATACAATTCTAGCCTTAGATTTATCCAAGGTGAAATCCAAGCCTTGGATTCAAATTTAGTGGAATATGATGTCATCTTCCACTAACAAGACTTAGTAGAAAATCTCTTCTTTTTCCACTAACTCAACTTAGTGGAGTATGATATCATTTTCCACTAACTAAGCAAGATCAAATCTTGGCCTTTGATTTGAATCTAGTGAAAAATTAGCCATTGATTTAGACTTAGTGGAATGTGATGTCATCTTTCACTAACAATATATATATATATATATATATATATATATATATATATATATATATATATATATATATATATACACTTTTATATATATATAATTGAATTAATCCTAATCATATTAGATTAATCTATTAGAAACTAACTTTCTATATTTATACTTTGGCCACAATACTTTCGATAATTACACTTTTGGCCCATTAACGTTTAATGACCAAACACAACCACGTTAACTCTTTAGCGTCTCTAAAATAATCGTAAGCTCATTACAGAAACTCTATTCATGATACTCGAATGTGTGTGACTTTCTAGATTCGCTATCGTATAGCTATGAGGGACTATTAAACCCTTTTAATCTATTCCGAGAATGTCTCCGGCATTCTCATAATACCCTCACGTTCTAGAGTGACGTCTAGTAATATATCAAGATAATATATACGGTAATGAAGTCATACTCTTGTGAATCCATTTACAGTCGCGAATTAACATACAATTTGATCATTCCATTAATATGTCTCGATCGAATAAAAACCATTAAACGATTAAGTCCTTTTGTTCAATTCTATGCCTAGATCCAAACGGTGGAATGAGAGATGACATGCATGGAAATACTCATTTCCATCATCACGCCTTGGCCAAGGACTTCCTCATTCAACTACCAAAATGGATCGCATGGGACATCGCTTCCTATCGGAAGTTAACAGATTCTATCTTAACAATTACCTATCAATCTCTATATCGAAAGAGTAAACTGCAAAAGGTTGTAGCCCGTCTTTATCAATAAAGACAAGTATTGTCCTAGTGCTAGGATTTAAACCCCGATATATCAGGCAGCCGCAATTTCTCAAGTCAAATGATTACTTGCACAATCACAATGAATAATAAAACTATTAATCCTGAGTCATGTAGTTTATTATTCATGCCACATTCAATGATCTATTCTACTAATAATCATTCATATGTAAGTTAATCGCATCACATGTTGTTATGGCTTGAGGCTTGCTATCTTTTTATCATTAATATCATATATTAATCAAAGGTAACTACATATGATAGCCCGTAATTGATTATTCCAGTCCCGATTGAATAATCTAAGGACTATGAATAACTTTTAATGCTAATCATATTAAAGAAATACGCCAAGATATTCTAAACACCTTTTAGACTATATTTCTTCTATGAAAAATATAAGGACACATTCATACAATATAAAATGAAGAATATGAATGTCAACTTAAAATTACCATTATATAATACACAGATTTACATCGAAATGCCCTATATGGGTCATCTAACCATACATCATTAGGACATACCACTAACAGTATAGAGATGTGTACCTTGGTGTGATAAATATTGATGATATGGCATGCAAGTCATCTCTATCTCTTATGATTTTGATATTTCTCTTGAACCATAACTTGTGCTCTTCAATGAATTAGTTTTTATCATATCCTCATTTATGAGTGCTCTTGCCTTGCTCATTAAGCTTGTCTATCGTTTATTGATAATGAAGAATAACAAGTAGTAACTGTAGTATCTAATCAAGTGATACTATACATATGATTTTAAAAGGGGAGATTTTACATCAAATGGTATATTACATGGAAATATAATACTCCTATATGACATACTTTGTATGTTATAACTTGTGCTATATGTAAATGATTTCAATGTTTATAGTGTACAATGATAATATGTTTGAGATATGCATATAAAAGGGGGGATCTTATTTGTTTGAATAAAATCATCCTTATGCATTACTCTTGTAAACAAGAAAAGAGATTGTTGTGCTATAAAATTATCATATGCTTTGGTTGAGTACCAAAGGGGGAGAAAGAATCATGAATTGATAACCATGCATCAAAGGAGAAGAGCTTTGAGAAAACAAATGCATGCTTCAAGAAAAGTAAACTCATGTGTCTAAATGCTTTCATGTTATATATGCGAGTTTAACCAATGTGATGCTTGAGTCTTGAGTAAAATGTCATCGTAATACTATCTTACAAGAAAATATATTACATTTTATACCTTCTTATTGTGAATATTTATTTTTGTTGATAATGACAAAGGGAGAGAGAGATGTTTGGTTGTATTAAGATGTGGTTCAAAAGTAAGTTTGTTGCATTTGCATCTTAACTCAAACTTTTGTGATATGTGGAGCTTCATTGGATTTATTTTGAATAACACATAAATAGTTTTTCATCATAAAAAAGGGGAAAGATGTTAATCCTAAGGTTTTATACCTAAGGTATGTTTATGGTTTTGATGACAACAAACATATCATTATATGTTATGCACATTATGTAAGGGGGAGTCAAAGACTCCATATTGCTTTATTATTTTAAATGTTACTATCTTGGCACATTATGTATTAAATGCATAATTTGATGGGGAGTCATGCCTTGAAGACTCAATATTCATGTTATAATGCGCTTAAATTGTATATTGTAGTTGTTATAACATAGAGTGATTTGTCAACACCAAAATGGGAGAGATTGTTGGCCTTATGTCAAAAGATATGATTTTGATGATAACAAATCAAGGAAAAATGAATTTGTCAAGTGTGTTTGTGTTAATGTGTTTATATACTCGAGTACACATTTGTTGGCTTTTGTGCATTAAATGTATGTATCATTATAAGCCAAGTGTATCTAAATGTTTTGGCTTGTGTGCATTATTTTGTACTAATAATTTTGTAAGCCAAAATATCTTGTGAATGCTTGGTGTTGAAAGAGGAAGAGGATCTTGAACAAAGAAGATATGTGATTGATCAAAGAAAAGATGCAAGATAAAAAAATAAAAAAATACAAGATAAAAAAGATGCAAGCTTATGTATGTCATTGAAGAATGTAAAGATCAAGCTTATCACTAGCATGAAGAAATGAAGCCTTGAAGAGCTAAAGAAGTAAAAATCATATTTCAAGAATCAAGAGTTGAAGACATGAAGATGAAGTGGTGTTATAAGGATGGAAACATGACAACATAGGGGGTAGCGGCTTAAAAATGTCATTTGCCTTAGGTTTGCATTTTTATGATTAAAGCTCTTGGTAATCTTTCAAAAATGTCTTTAAATCTTTCCTCAAGAGTTTCGAAAAGATTTCAAAAGGTTAAATGAGTTAGAACATCTTTTGAATAAATGTTCTTAAAAGGTTTAAACAATTTATCTTCAAAAGATTGAATTTTCGGTTGCAAATATGTTTTAAATTAACTCTTGATTACAAAAATCGATTTTATGTTTTTCACAAGAGTTTAGAAAATGTTTTAAAGTATTAAATTGGTTGGAAACACTTTAGAAGAAGTGTTTTTGAAGTGCCTAAACTCTTTGCTTTCGAAAAATTAGATTTCGGGTGAAATTTTACAAAGTTGAAAATTTGGCCATCAAGACCGCGGTCGTGTTAACAAGACCACCCATCAAGACTGCCCCCTGGGCAGAATGGTTGTTTTTTTACTGGTCTTGATACCTGATAGTGTTATCACAACAGGTGAACACGACCGGAGGTTTGCAATTTTGAAAACTAGTCGTTTTATGACCGTTAAAATGTTTTCTATAAATACCAAACTAACTTATTTCATCAAATAACTCTTCCAACATCTCCAAAACATCATATATTGATTATAAGCTTTAAATTTTATACACTTCAATCAATATACACCAAACTTGAGCTATAATGTGCAAATCTATTGAGCATTCAAAAGCTTTCAATTGTATTATCTACTCATTGAGGAGTTTTGATTGTTCTTCATTGTATTATCTTTCAAATACTTAAATCCTTGTATTGTATACACTCTTGGGCTCTAGATAAGTATTGAGAGAATCCTTATAAAGAGAAGAGTGAGGAAAAAACTTTTGTGGACTCGAAGGAATTAGAGGGATAATAGGTTTTGAGATTTACCTACATTTGAAAAAGCTTGTGTTTTCTCTTGTGGACTCAAGAGAAGATTGTTGTAAGTTGGTTTGTGTTTCACCAACATTTGAAGAAACATTAATTTAGTGGAGTTTAGGAAATCCTAAGGGAAGGAAGACCTAAGGTGGTAAACTATGCTTTTGGGAGTTCGAACCACTTGAAAATATCGAGTTTGATTTCTCTTTCCCTACTTTATTTACATTTATTGTCATATATATTGCTTAGAATAATTATCTTGCTCTTGTATGTGATTTTATTCATCATAATACTTATTATCAAGTTGTCCACATAAGGTGTTTGATAAATTGTCTCAAAGAGATTTTTGTTGGTTGTGGTAAAATTTTAAATAGCAATAATTTTCTATAACCTTAATTCACTTCCCACCCTCTCCCCTCTCCCCCCTCCCCCTTTCTCTTAAGATTATTTGCCACTAACATACTGAGAATCAATTTAGGAACTCCTTTTTTTTTTATAGAAAATCTCTTAAGTGGTGATTGGTATACTAGAATGGATTATATATGAAATTGCATTCCTACCTCTATTCCGATTCATGTTCCTCGTATGAAGTAATGAACCTAGAAATTTGATTTCTTAGTTAATCCTATTCCCCTTAATTTTGGATTATGCATTCCTAACAAAACACATGAGATTAGCCAATTCCCATATTTTTAGGAATGAAATTTTGTCAAACGACCAAAATTTTATTTCAAAACATAATATATCACAAAACAATTACTTTATATACATATTATTATCTTAAGAATAAACATGAAATAATAATAATAAATCAAAGTATTAATTTATGAAATTAAATAATAAGGACCTTAATAAATAAAAAAATAAGGTAATAATAGTAATAATAATAAATATTTTTTAATAAAAAATAATAATCTTAATGTATAATAAACATATTATATATAAGTTATAAAACTCATTTGTTATATGACCAAAATGCCCTTTCAAAATATAATATATTTCAAACATAATCCTTTATATAGATGTAATTATTTTAAGAACAAAATAAATATAATATAATTATAATAATAATATAATCATAAGTAATATAAATAAATAATAACAACCTTAATAATAATAAGCATGTTATACATATAATAACTTGTTGGGAGACTAGCTTTACTCTTCCTAATAGTTGAAAGACCAGAGTTCAAATCTTATTAGGGTAGGGGGAAGGTAGAGTTGGGATAGGGGGTTAAAGCAAGTCGTGGTGGGGGGTTAAAAAAAAAGCTATACATATAATAACAAAGGATAGTCATGTTATTTTATACAAGTCATTACATATACTACTCTGGTATACTAACTGTTAGAAAATAATTCTAATATATTCAATTAATTCATACACTTCGTCAGAATATCAGGATTGCACAGTAAAATAATCAGAACAGTGTACCTGAATCTATAATGCTAATTTATGAGAAGACAAAATCACCTCTTGGAGAATTAGGGTGAGATCTTCCACAGACTAATCAAATTCTCTCAATAGATGTCTTTCAAGAGATGGGGAATTTAGGACAAAAGAATGGAATGAATAGCCTTGGGGATCAAGACCCTCTTTATATAGACAACTTGATTAGAATCCACTAATCTTAAACCAAGCTATTATTGGATACCATACATTATAGAGTCCATACCAAATTAGATGTCTTATTAGAATCTACTAAAGTAGATCACTTTAATTATCTCAATTAGAATAAAAGCAGAAATATAATTGTTAATAATTTGAAAGCCCACAATAGGTTATTAAAATAACCCAACAATCTCCCACTTAGGCTACAAATTAATACCGAAGACAATTATATTTGAAAACCATAGGTGCGTACAAAATTGCTATTTATTCTTAAAACATCTTCTGAAACAATCTGATTCATCTCCTATACCAACATGAGACCAAAACGGCCTTCATTACATTACACCATAACGGGACCCATTAATGATCACCATACCAATTATATTCAATGACATAGAACAAGTATGGATGTGTGGCTCAAAAATTACATGCAATGTGATCTCAAACATGCCTATTTCTAATTGATCCTAACTTTATTCCGTAGTGAGATCAAACCTTAGTCTTTCAAACCTTAAGTTAAATTACAATTGAAAGATAACACATTCAGAGTAATAACTGAAAATAAAACCACCAACTTTATTATGTAGAAAACTGAATATACATAGTGTCAAAGAAAATAACTGAAGATATACACAGACTCCCACTAAAACTGCATACCATCAAATAAAACAACACCCATATGAGCAGTATGCTTATGAAAGACCTTGGGTGGTAAACCTTTAGTAAGCAAATCCGTAAGCATGGAGTCTATTCTTATGTGTTCAATTGACACTATCCTACTCTGAACCCTCTCTTTAACAACTAGAAACTTAATGTCTAAATGCTTAAACTTCAATGATCTTCTGTTGTTGTTGGAATATAAGACTGCTGATAAATTGTCACAATATATCTTAAGTGGTCTTTCAATATTATCAACAATACGCAGCCTAGTGACAAAATTTCGCAGCCATATCGCATGATTGGTTGCCTTATAACAAGCTATGAATTCTACTGCCATAGTAGAAGGAGCTATGAGTGACTGCTTAGCACTTCTCCAGGAAATAGCACCTCCAGCTAGTATGTAGACATAGCCAAAAGTGGATTTTTTAGTATCTTGGCAACCTGCAAGATCAGAGTCAGAATACCCAATGATCTCCAAATTATCTGACTTCCGATAGGTGAACATGTAATCTTTTGTCCTCTTTAAGTACCTCATGACCCGTTTGGCTACTTTCCAATGATCCATCCCAGGGTTACACAA
Organism: Ehretia macrophylla; assembly: GCA_037974665.1. Lineage (NCBI taxonomy): Eukaryota > Viridiplantae > Streptophyta > Magnoliopsida > Boraginales > Ehretiaceae > Ehretia > Ehretia macrophylla. The sequence continues at coordinate 50,145,933 of CM075771.1, read as the reverse complement.
ATATTTGTCTAACATACCTACTATGTACACTTAATCCGAACACGTACAAACTTGAGCGTACATAAGACTCCCTACAACTGAAGCATAAGGAACCTTCTGTACTTCTTATCGTTCCATATCATTCTTGGGGCACTGACTGAGACTAAAATTGTCTCAATATAGCTCTTTTGTGATAACCCAATGACACCTCGAGAGCGATCTCGGTGTATCTTAATTCCTAATACAAAAGAGGCGTCACCAAGATCTTTCATTTCAAAATGCTTAGTTAAAAATCTCTTGGTTTCGTGCAGTAAACATATATCGCTGCTAGCCAATAGTATGTCATCGACATAGAGCATAAGGAAGATGAATTTACTCCCACTGAACTTGTGATATACACAATCATCAACTGCATTTACCTCAAAACCATACGAGATAATGACATGTGAAACTTGTGATACCATTGACGGGAAGACTGTTTGAGACCATAGATGGACTTTTTGAGTTTGCAAACCATAGACTTCGAGTCACCTAAGACAAAGTTTTCTGGCTGCACCATGTATATGGTCTCTTCAATGTCACCATTGAAAAAAGTCGTCTTGACGTCCATCTGATGTAGCTCTAAATCAAAATGAGCTACAAGTGCCATTATTATTCTAAAAGAGTCTTTCATAGAAACTCGAGAGAAAGTCTCTTTATAGTCAATGCCTTCCTTAGCGACTAGACGGCGTCACTCAATGTTACCTTTGGAATCCCTTTTGGTTTTAAAAATCCATTTACAACCAATGGTCTTCGCACTGTCAAACAACTTGACAAGATCCCAAACATCATTGTCCTTCATGGACTTCATCTCCTCATTCATGGCATCAATCAACTTTTGACAGTTGGCACTTTATTTGACTTGTTGGAAGTTGATTGGATCATCCTCCATTGTCCTTATGTCAAACTCATGCTCTTGAAGAAATACAATGTAATCACTGGAAATTTCACTTCTCATTTCTCTAATGGATCGCCTAAGTGGCACTTCTTCTTGAGGTTGTTAGATTTGCTCTTCCGGAACAACATCCTGGTTTTGAGTGGAAAGGTCTATAAGGAAATCCTCAATATTGTCTTGGACAATGTTAGCAGGCTGATTATTGTCAATAATAACTTAAGGAAGAGGAATAAATTCTTCTTCAAAGACAACATCCCTAACCTTATCTTCCTCCTCAAACTCAACATCCTCAAGAAATCTTGCATTTCCCGTCTTGAAAAGGGACCTAGATGAAGGATCATAAAACTTATAACCCCTCGACCGTTCAGCTTACCCAACAAAATAACAGCTAATTGTTCTTGAGTCCAGTTTCATTTCATGTGGCCTATAAGGCCTCGGCTCAGCTGGACAACCTCAAATGTGTAAGTGTTTGATACTAGGTTTCTTGTCTAACCATAGTTCATAAAGGGTTTTAGCTACCGCTTTACTAGATACTCTGTTCAATATATATGCTACAGTCTTTAGTGCCTCTCCCCAGAGTGATTCTGGTAAGGAAGAATGACTAATCATACTTCTTACCATATTTTTAAGAGTCCTATTTCGTCTCTCAGCAACACCATTCATGCTAGGTGACCCCGGCATTGTGTACTGTAGGACGATTCCATATTCCTCTAAGAATTTGGCGAAAGGCCTTAGACGTTGTTCACCTGATCCATCTTATCTACTATAGTACTCACCACCATGGTTAGATTTAACAGCCTTAATCTTCTTACCCAGTTGATTTTCAACCTCAGCTTTGAAGGCTTTAAAAACGTCCAAGGACTGTGACTTCTCATGAATTAAGTATAAGTACCCATAACGAGAAAAATCGTCTATGAATGTGATAAAATACTGTTGATCATTCCATGATACCGTAGGGAATGGACCACATATATCAGTATGTATCAATTATAAGACGTCAGAACTTCTCTTGGCACTTAACTTCCTAATGTTTGTTTATTTTCCTTTGATACACTCAACGCACACCTTATGCTCTATGTAATTAAGGGGTTCAAGCATTCCATCTGACATAAGTCTCTGTATTCTCCTTTCAGAGATATGACCTACACGTTTGTGCCATAGAATGGCAGAATGCTCATTTGTTAATTTACGCTTTGTACCTCTAGAAGTTGTTTGCAAGAATTCATTAAATGAAACAATGGTATTTAACTTATATAGATTATCAATCAAAGAACCAGTCGCAACAAGAGTAGAATTAAGAAAAATACTAATTTTATTATTTTCAAAAGAACAAGAATAACCAAATTTGTCCGATGCAGAAACAGAAACCAAATTCTGTCTAAACGACTGTACAACATATGTCTCTCTTAATTCAATAAAATAACCAGTATTGAAAGATAATCTAAATGTCCCAATTGCTTCAACTGGAACTGCTTTGCCATCGCCCACAAAGATGAATCTTTCAGCATCACTTGGCAGTCGGCCCCACAAGCATCCTTGCAAAGACATACTTGTGTGAGTAATAGCACCAGAATCTACCCACCAAGTATCAACAGGTACAGAAGCAAAATTAACTTCATAACAAACCAAAGTGAGAAGTGTACCTTTCTTCATATGTCATGTGACGTACTTAGAACAATCCTTCTTCACATGCCCAGGTTTCTTGCAAAAGTAGCAGGTGAATTCCTGATCCTGCGTCTTTTGTTGGTTGTTGGGTTGTGAAGTTCCCACTGCAGCATACTTATTGTTTTTCCCTTTTCGCTTATTGTTCTTTGAGGTAGTTGTTAGATAAGCACTTTCAGTCTTGTCTCACTTCAATCTATCCTCTTTTTGCGCACAATGAGAAATGAGCTCATTAAGAGACCATTTATCCTTTTGAGTGTTATAACTCACAATAAACTATCCGTAGTGTGCAGGAAGGGATATAAGTACCAGATGCACGAGCAAGTTGTCAGACAACTCTAACTTTAGTGCCTTGAGTTTAGAAGCAACGTTAGACATCTCCATAATGTACTCCCTTATATTTCTTTTTCCTTTATACCTTATCTGGACAAGGTCAGCGAAAAGCTTGCTTGTCTCACGTTTTTCGTTCTTAGCGAACGTTTTCTCTATTTCTATAAGGAAACCCTTAGCAGTTACCTCATCGGACATACCGCCCCTGAATGCTTCTGGAACGCTTTTTTTTAGCATCATTAGACTAAGGCAATTTGAACGATTTCACTTCTCAAAGTTCACTTTGTCCTCAGATAACTTACATTCGTAAGAGGAGTAGGTTGTTCTTTTCTTAATGCATAGTCTAAATCCACGCAGCCGAGAACTAACAGAACGTTCTTTTTCCAACTCTTAAAGTTTGCGTCGTTAAGCATAGGAATTGAATTTATGTTGGAAGCGACACTAACAATAGTAGATGTAACTAAAAAAGAAAAGAAACATATAATATAAGCTCACTAACTTAAATTTATGTCAAGATATATATACAAGTTAAAACAAAATAAATATATAAATGCATGACATAAATTTCACATAACTATAGTGGTTGGCTCATTTAATAAGATACTTAGCACAACATTAATGACCTTCCTTTGGGCCGATCATTAACTTGTAAGTGGTACTCTCCATGCAAAAATCAAATATTGATAATAAATATGGTCAAATAACAGCCTTCCTTTGGGCTGACGTGTTGTCCACATGGAAACTTTATAATCATCACACATTTATTTCCGCAAGTGTGTTTGCTATTTGATCAATCAAAGACCTTCCTTTAGGCCGATCATTGATCACATAAACAACAAATATACACATCTTATTATCTCAAAATAAACTAATCTACGCAAAAGAGGTTACTTTGGCAACATTGAACTTCAATTAATTTATTCCAAAATAAAAGATAGAAGGGCAAATATTTAAAACCTTAAATTGCTGAATTGAACCTAACCAATAAATCCTAGTTAGTCACAAGTATTTGCGTGGTCCTAGTGGTTAAGATCTTCAATTCCACGCTAAAGGTCGCGTGTTCAAACCAACTTACATAGTTGGCTTTAGTTGCTAAAAAAGACTAAAAACCAACTTACATAGTTGGCTTGAAACACTATGACGGAAACAGCTTTTGAAACATAATGCAAATCATATATTTAATAAAGTGCGGCTAGCCCGTTTCTTAAGCTGAACAAATTTAGAAAAAACAAACTAACAAAATGTTAAGGCTTGAACCCAAGTTCTCACGGTTCTTAATACACGCTTTTAACCACTAGATGATATTGGTCTCTTATTAACCAAATGATACTGCATATAATAAACATAGGCCGAATGCGTTTAACCCATAAAAAACATGCAACTTCACAAATTCTGAAAAACTCATGGATTCATTAACAAAACTCATTTTCAAAATTGATTAAACATGCGATCAAGATTAATGAAAAATCTAATCTACACATAATTCTGTAACAAATCCTAAAACCATATGGATTTCAAAAAAAAATTAATTATGTCTATTATTTGAATAGACAAAAAATATTCATTAATCAAAATCACATATGATCAATCCAAATAATTTAATACGAAGAGTGGCTTTGATACCACTTATTAGAACATAATTCCAATATATTCAATTAATCCATACAGTTCGTCAGAATATCAAGATTGCATAGTAAAATAATTAGAACGGTGTACCTGAATCCATAATGCTAATTTATGAGAAGACGAAATCACCTCTTAGAGAATTAGGGCGACATCTTCCACAGATTAATCAAATTCTCTCAACGGATGTCTCTCAAGAGATAGGGAATTGAGGATGAAAGAATGGAATGAAAAGCCTTGGGGATCAAGACTCTCTTTATATAGACAACCTGATTAGAATCTCACTAATCCTAAACCAAATTGTTATTGGATACCACACATTACAGAGTTCATACCAAATTAGATGTCTTATTAGGATCTTCTAAAATAGATCACTTAATTATCCTAATTAGAATAGAAGCCCAAATATAATTGTTAATAATTTGTAAACACACAATAGGTTATTAAAATAACCCAACACTAACTACCAAAGGAGTTTGGTATTAATATTCATTTCTATATTCATTCTTAAAGGATACCAATAATAACATACTATTTACCAAATTCATTTAATTCCCGATATTATTTCATTAATTCCCGATACTATTTCATTCGTTAAATCATTCTAAACCTATCAAAATATATTCCATGATACTAATTGACACCTTAAAAAAGCTGTTGGAGAGAGTTTTTTCCAACAATTCCCAACATGTGAAAAAAGGGAGAGTTAAAGGCATCTATTAGAGAAGGTCTTGTGGACTTCAAAATCCAAAATTCCAAGTGTTAAGCTTCGAAGCATCTTGACACGTGGATTAGGACTTTCTTTGTGGTTTCCAAGGACCCATTTCCAATTGTATCAGCAAACACAATCTTCCAAATTTTCTGCGATGGAACCCTATCCGGGACATAGTTCAGAAGAAAATCTTCCACCTAATATTTTTTGGATCAGCAAGGCAACCTAAAGAGATTGAGGAATATTTTATAAAGTTCTCATACTCAATCTCGCAAATCAAATAATGTTTGGAGCCTTTAATATGGCCAAATGCATTCTAATATAATCGAGCACATGTTCCACAAAAATTCAAGTTTTGCTGTGTAAAGTGTAATTTATATTTGTGGTTGCATTCAAATATATGGATAGTACGTCATATTCAAACTCGTTTAACAAAGAAATAGACTGATATGCTTGTTGGAATGATAGAAAGATTACTCTATGTTCAACAGTTCAAGTGCACCAGTTACTTTTAGATCGATCCTTATGCTTTTTAATATGGTATTGAAGTAAACTTTTAGTCTAATCTTGTCTATTCACGTGTGACTTATCTTTTTGTGCACTCTGTTGGCCATATGTCAGCTTTGGTATGCCACGCGTCACTCTCCTCTATTTATCAATGTCAGCTCTTGTAATTAATACAAAAGTTTGCTTCTTCAATTTCGGTCACAAATGAGGGAAAACATTAAAAAATACAATTATCCAATATTGATAAATCACGAACATCAAGACCACTATATAAACTTAAACATTAAAAAATACAATTATCCAATATTGATAAATCACGAACATCAAGACCACTATATAAACTTAATCGTGGGCTACTCCTACTCCAACTATTATTTCTTAACAATAGTACATCTTGAAACTAGGTTTTCATTATTACATTTTTATTTTCCCTGATCTAGAATGTAAACAATTATTTTCTGATCAATTAAATGGATAAGTTAGTATTACCTAAGTAAAATTAAAAGATGATCATATGTCATGATAGACTCTTAGTGAGTCCAATTCTAAGTAAAATTAAAAGAGGATCATATGTCATGATAGACTCTTAGTGAGTCCAATTCATGTCACATCGTACTGTAGAACATAATAAATAATATAACAAACTCCTCTCTAACATGTTAAGTTTTTAAATGAGGTGGTTATTTAACATGGTATCAGAGCCTAGGTAGCAAAATGTGCTGGGTTCAAAACGCACAACCACCCATTTATACAAATTGTCTAAGTGTAAGACTCAAAAACTAACTGCCCCTACACAGCTTGCTTTTAGATGAGGTGGTTACTTAACAGGTATATGATCGACATTTTTCTTTTCTTCTTTTAGTTTTTCTATTCTTTTCCTTTTTTGTCGAATTGGTCAACCTCATATGTCACTATTAGTTAATTTAATGTTAGAGAAATGCTAAATAATACCTTATTTTTATCACCCAAATACCACTTCTTATGTGAATACTTAGTTGGCATACTAAAAGAAGAAAGAAAAATTCAGAATTTTGTTATTTTAGCGTGCCACCTAAGCATCCATGTAGGGGGTTGTTTCTTTTTTTTTTTTTGCAATTCATTACAAACACAAAATAATACAAGAAGTTGAACCGAAAGCAGATGCTGATGCAGCTGATTGTACATGAAAAGTCAGCAAAAAGAAGGCTACAGGGGGGTTGAAACACCAACCATAGGAGAAAAAACTCATCCTAATTGCAACATCAACCCAGGCTGCCACATGGGTGACTCGTTGAAACAAGAGTGGGGAGTGGACAAGAAAGGAGGATAGGCACAGCATTTTGTGAATAGCAAAAGAAATGCTCCGAGCACAATTTGAGAAA